>CM038677.1:726387920-727587920 GCA_021605205.1 Aegilops longissima | reverse complement strand
CGGAATATACAAAGGACCACACCAGTAAAATAATAAAGTTATACATTGCCGAGTGTATGCTTGGACGAGAAAATAAAAGAGCAATGTTGATCCATATTAAGCATGTGCAACCAGAATGGGTGTGGTTCTGCGACAATGATTGGTTTTGCAACAACTGGCACTGCGAAGCTTCCAGCTGCGTTGAGAAAAGCTTCTTCTGGCGAAGTAAAAAGTTAGAACCGGTGAATCAAGTTGCTCCGACGAAGGAAATTTGTTGGAACCGGCGACAAAAAAAGCTGGAACCAACGTTGAGAAAAGTTGCAAGGGCGTGTGAGGCGACGGTGACCAGCCACACACGAACGACGTGCATCGAGCTGCAACCGGCGGCCGGTAAGCCATGCTGACGAACCAGCGTCAGGGGCGGACGGCCATGCTGGCGAACCAGTTTGTGGCAAGGGTAGACGGCGGGTGAGCTGCAGTCACCAATGCCAGAAGCATGGGGCGGCTGGGGGATGAGCGTAGTCGGCAAGGGTGGCCGGCGAGCAGGAGCGACAAAACGGCGGGCAAGGGTGGCTTCGGGTCGCCGGCGAGCATGGGCGGCAAAGGGGACGAACGCGGCGGCCGGCGAACACGAGGTTTTTTTTTGTTTGCAGATCGCGTGCCTTCACAGAAGGGAGGAAGGAGAAGGACCCGTATCTGACGGGTGTAACAAGGCGAATCGGAATTCGGGCCGTCGCACCGACACCTATCATCGCCCTTTTTGAAATGATTTTTTCCTTATTGAAACTGGTTACCATGCAGCCAGTACGGCTGCGCTCTTTTTTCGGGGAAACATTCGATTTATTTATCTTCAATCGTGACAGTGTAATGAACACTGGAAACAATACAAATTATAACCAGATTCGTAGACATGCATTATTTTTCTAGATTGCGAAGAGCATAACAAAATTGAGGGTAACGATAATTTATATTGATTGCCTTGAATTATTTACAGCCACACTGGCTCTAGCACAGTGTAGACATCAAGGTGAACAAATAAGAGATGGAGCAGACGAGCTACCCGAACCGAAGCTAAACAAATGTGAATGATGTTTGATTGCTATCTTCAGATCCAATTTTTTTTTCTGAATTCATTTCTAACAAAAAAATTCATCGGCACAGCGCAGCACAGGCCGACCGAGAAGCAATTACAAGCAATTACAATTTCCTCCCATCCGGGCAGCTCAATCAGCTTGGCATGGACACATGTGGGAAGCTACAGGCACCGACCATCTGATGCTGCCCTGTGCATGGAGACCACGGGTCGGGCAATACTGCGCTCGGGATGCGGGATTAGCGGATGGACTGCGAGAGAGGCGATCCCCCACCTACCAGCAGTAATGGCGCCGTGGCCGCCATTATTGTCACCTCGTCCTTATCTCCCCTCGATCCCCAACCCCCACCCTCACATCCCCGAGAGAGTCCTGCATCCCACACCTCCACAGCCAGATCTATCGATCCCGATGGTCGGAGGAGCGCGACGCGGGGCGCGGGCACGGCGCCTGCGACCCGCGCGGGTGGCAGCACCGTCTCAGCCCCCGCCGCCGGTGGTGACGCTCCCGGCGATCGATGCGTCGGCGCCGGAAGCGATTGCGGAGATGCGCCGGGTGGTGGAAGCGAGATTCCCACTCCGCTCCATGTAGCCCGAGATTTTCATGGAGATTCTGCGTCATGCAACATTCGAAGAGAGAGCTCGCTTTGCGGGCGACGACGGCGGGATGGACTACGAGTTCATCTTCTGGGCGATTCAGGAGGCGGAGTCGGAGGATCCGAGGCAGGCGGCGAGGTGGGCACGTTTCAAATCGAGCTCCCCTTCAAGGCTCAACATCCGCCTCCCGCCGGTGCTGCAGCTGTCGCGCTTGCCGCCGGAGGCGCTGCCGCTGGGAGCCGTGCTCCCCAGGATTCCGTGAAGATTCAACAGCCTGGCGCATGGGCTCTGCAGGGTGCCCCCGCTCTGCTAGGGCGCAGGAGGATCAGGGGTTCTAACCTTGAACCTCCGCCATGGCCAGGTGACCGCGGGGAGAAACCCCATCCTAAGGTACATAGAAATCGATCCAATCCTTACTCTGAAGTTGTTATTGTTCGATCTACTAGCCAGTCAATTGAGGGTTCCCAGATTTTTTTGGAGAAAGGGATTCATGGTAGTCGTGAATCTGATGCGATTAGAGGGGTTACCCCGTTGATTACTCATTGTGAAATCTCATCTTCGACATGTTCATCGCGTTCTGTGGTTGAGACTCCGTCTCCGCTGCTTAGTTTTATCTCTGACGAACTCGCTTGTGCGAGGAGAGCGGGACGAAGTTCAAATCAGTTGACTGATGCGACCGGTCCAACACCCACCCCATCGCCGTTGATCACGAGATGTGTGGTTGCGGGGAAAGTGGGTTTACGGGAGACGTTTTTGGGACAGGCTGACGGCCCTGGAGAGGAGGTGGCGAACTTTTTTGGCCAACTCTGGGTCATCCCCTCCCCGTCCCATAGCCGCCGCCTACATAAGCCTAGGCCTCTCCCTCCAAACCCTAGGTATGCTATCCCCAAATTGTTTTGGGTAAGGAAAGATCTATTTCAATCAAGAAACTTCTCGGTCCAGGATTGCTTCTCGATCTCGTCTGTTGGTCCTTTTGACCCTGTCCCTGCCATCTTCAAGATCTCCACTGAAAATCCTAGGTTTCCTAGATCGTTCGCTGAAGTTGTTAAGAAAGGGATGGAAAACCGTGGCCAGATGCCACAAAGGAATCGTCGACCGCCTCCGGGGAAGAAGTCCAACCCCCAGGAGGGGAAATCTGCTCCCGCGGCTTCGATCGCTGCGGGGAAGCTGGGTCAACAGGGGGCGACCAAATCCAATCAGGTGACCCAAGCCCAGGTCGTTCCCCTGGTTGCCATTGCCCCACCCCCTGTTCCTCCGCCACCAGTGATTCAGCCTCTAGATCCTAAGTACAAGGAGATGATATGCTTTAATTGTAGCTGGCCTGGCCATTATGTGGGGAACTGTGTGGAGTCAAAAAAATGTTTTATCTGTGCTGGGAACCATAATGTCAATAACTGTGCTGCTTGGGCTAAACCTCAGCCTGCTGCCACTTATTTTGGTAGCGCTGCTTCTGGGTTAGGGTTCTATCACATTGAGGCTCCTGTTGCTGCTGAATCTAGTTGGCTTAATTACAAAAACTGTGCTGTTCTTAAGGTGGTTAAGGGAGAGGTCTCTGCCTCTGAACTACTTACCCAGTTAAATGGAATCTTCTGCAAGAATAAGGAATGGCCATGGCAAATCAGAGAGTTGTAAAGTAAGAAATTTTTGCTGAGGTTTCCACCTTGGAAAAATGTGGATGACCTGATTGAGTTCCCCCCTTTTGAATTGCCTGTTGCTGGAGTGTCAGTTAAGATCTGTGAATGGGAAGGTATGCTGGATGAATTTGGGGCCCTGACTGAAGCTTGGGTACAGATTGAAGGTATTCCACCCAAATGGTGTGCCTGGAAGGTGTTTGCCCAGATTGCTGCTTGCTTTGGCATCCTTGTGGATGTGGATTGGAATGGCATTTTCAAAAGCTTCTATGAAAAAGTTCGAGTTAAAATTGCCTGTAGAGATCCCAGAAAAATTCCCTTTGAGAGACTGGTGGAGATGAAAAAGAAACTTTACTTACTGTTTTTTACAGTGGAAGGTTTTGAGCAGATTGATGAGAACAATGATGGAGATGATGATGACCCAGAGCTGGATAACCTAGAAGGAAATGAGGAAAACAAAAATAAAGATCCTGAAGAAAAAGAGGGTATGGAAGAGGATGAGGAGGAGGCGATTGATGAATTAGATAAGGCCAATTTCCCTTCCAAGACCAACAACCAAACCAGTTTGAACAAAAAAATATCTCAGGGGGCTGCTTCTGCAGTTGAAAAGCTTCCAGTTAGCACGGTCAATGACATGCAAGTTCTGATGTCAGAGGGCTATGAGAACTTAACACCAGTGAGGATATGTGAATATGAGAGTGATCCAAGGTTGGGATCTAGAAATACTAATGTGCTGTCAGCA
Organism: Aegilops longissima; assembly: GCA_021605205.1. Taxonomy (NCBI): domain Eukaryota; kingdom Viridiplantae; phylum Streptophyta; class Magnoliopsida; order Poales; family Poaceae; genus Aegilops; species Aegilops longissima. The sequence continues at coordinate 727,583,881 of CM038677.1, read as the reverse complement.
AGGTTAGAAAAAGCGGTAGGCGTAAGCGAGGCGGTTGGCCATCGCCTAGTGCCTAGGCGGTCCTTAAGCGCCCTAAGCGCGGCCTAGGCGGTAATGTAGTTTTTACTCGTAGTGCATTTGTGATTATATATGGGTGTTGATATTAGTTAAGGGCATATAAATAAGTTAATTACCATCTACATCCATTGGAATATAACCCGTTTGCCATATCAGTGCAGTATGTGGCATGATTTCTTACTTAGGTAGGCAATTCCTTGCTTGCCCTGCCTAGACCTCCATTTATGCCGTAGGCGAGGCGTTTGGCCATTGCCTAGCGCCTAGGCGTGCCTAAGCGCCTCCTAGGCACTGCCTTCCAACAGAGGCTGTCAGTCCATCTAGACTATTGTTCTGAACAACTGAGTAAATTTGAGACGGAAGAATCTGATGGGGAAGAAGATGATATCAATATGGATATGGAATGTTTACCAGAAGATCTAACCCTGGCAATGACCTCTGTTAAGAGATCCCTACTTGATTCCCTGGAAAAGGCAGACACTGTGGTCAAGAAAAAAATCAACAACAAGAACTCACCTACATGGGGCCCAGTGCTTGCTGTCAAACCAATGACCAGAACCCATGGAGATATAAAGATTATGGATAAAGCAACTGCTTATATGAGGAAGAAGAATTTGGAGATTCCAGCTACTTTCAAATGTAAATCATTTGCTAACTTAGATCCTAATGAACTTGCTTCATATTCATCTAGGGTGGATTTATGCATTGGTAGCAATGAGGAGGAAAGAAAAGATATTATTCTTGACATTATTAACAATGAGAAACTCAGATGTTTGCAATTTGCTGACGATAATCCAGAGATTGTTCTCCCTGACAATTTAGACCTGATAGAAACGAATGAGTATTTTTTTGAACCTGAACAAAAAGACTCACCAAATGCTGATTCAGTTGGCACTGATGTTTCAGCTGTGGTCTGTCCTACTTTGCACACCAAGAAAAAGCCTTATGGCTTATCCCATCCTTTTAAATTCAAATGATAGGTGCCTTTTGGAATATTCGTGGTCTTGGACAACCTGGTAAAATTCAGTGCCTTGCAGACTTTATCTGCAATAACCAAGTAGATTTTCTCTGTTTTTCAGAGACTAAAAAAGAGGTCATTAATGACCACGTCCTCAACAATATTTCTTGTAGGAATGCTTTTGATTGGCATTATTTACCTGCTGTAAACACAGTTGGTGGGATCCTTGTGGGTCTTAAAAGTGACTTATTCGAAGTGATTGGTTTTATTAATAAGAAGTTCTGCATTATTACCACTCTGAAAAATAAATCGGACGGTTTTATTTGGCAACTTGTTGCTGTTTACGGTACCTCTTACAATGAGCTTAAACTTGAATTCTTTGCGGAATTGCATGAGGTCATGGATGGGCTCGAATACCCAGTTTTACTGGGAGGGGACTTTAACCTTGTCAGATCCTCTGCTGACAAGAATAATGGTGTTGTTAACGACCACTTTACTTACCTCTTCAATGACTGGATTAACAAATGGGGTCTCTTGGAAATCAACGTAGCCAATAGAAAATTTACCTAGAGTAATAATCAAGACAATCCCATTTTTGCTACCATAGAAAGAGTTTTTGTTTCTCTAAACTGGGATGCCCATTTTCCTTTGTCAGTTGTTACTGCATTTCCCCGTTTGGGTAGCGATCACACCCCGTTGATCCTGGACACCGGGGCTCGGAGGGCGACCTCCCCGAAGATTTTTCGTTTTGAAAAATGGTGGCTTGACCACCCTGATTTTAAGAAAATGGTGGTTGAAACATGGAATACCCCTGTCCTGGTAAAACAGCCATAGACATCTGGATGAATAAGAGTTAACTTTTTAGCAAGAAAGCCAAGGGCTGGAGTATTAACGTTGAAGCAGATATTAAGAAAAGGAAAAGGGAGCTTTTGCTCGAATTCGACATCTTGGACGTTTTCGCCGAGAGGAACCAGATTGATGACGGTGATAAAACTAGAATGGAAGAGATTAAGAAGGAACTTGCCCTGATCTGGAGCAAGGAGGAGACTGCCTTATGGCAGTGGTCCAGAGATCGTAGGATTTTGGATGGGGACAAGAATAATGCGTATTTTCATGCTATGGCTAACCATAGACATAGGAAAAAACATTTGTCTGAACTGATTGGCTATAATGGTCCTGTGTATACCACCCAGGAAATGTTAGAGGTTGCTACTTCCTATTACAAAACCCTGCTCTGCTTTGAGAACAAACATAATATCTGTCTTGGTCCTTCCTTTTGGGAGGAGGATGAATTAGTTAAACAGGAAGAAAATGATCAATTACAAAAAAGTTTTTCTGAGGAGGAAATTAAAGAGGCAATTTTTGGCTCATACGCCCATGGGGTTCCCCGGCCCGATGGACTATCATTTTATTCTACCAATGCTTTGGGATGTTATCAAAAAAGATTTTATGGCCCTGGTCAGAGATTTTGAGGAAGGGAAATTAGATTTACAGCGTTTGAATTTTGCTCTGATTGTTCTAATTCCTAAAGAACCAGATGCCAGGGAGATGAAGAAGTTTCGCCCTATTAGTCTGAGTAACTGCAGTATAAAAATCTTCTCTAAAGCTATGACAAATCGAGCCTCCCCTGTGGGACGTAGGTTGGTTTCCTCTAACCAAACTGCCTTTATTAAGGGGAGATATATATTAGAGAGCGTGGTTATGGCCCATGAGGTAATCCATGAGATCAAAAAATCAGGCTCGCAAGGTCTGGTTCTAAAATTGGATTACGAGAAGGCGTATGATAGGGTTAGCTGGGATTTCCTGTTTGATATGCTCCAATCGAGAGGTTTCGGCCCCAAGTGGATTTCTTGGATTAAGAGCATGCTTATCAATAGCACATTCAGTGTGAGGATTAATGACACTACTGGCCCTTACTTGGGGGGGGGGGGGGGAAGGACTCAAATAGGGGGATCCACACTCCCCTCCGCTATTTAACCTCGTTGCTGATGTTTTTACAAAGATGCTCAAGAAAGCTGCTTCTCAAAATTTGATTTCTGGGCTTTTGCCCCATGTAATCCCAGGAGGTGTGGTTAGTCTGCAATATGCAGATGACACCATACTCTTCCTGGAAAGATCCACTCAGAAAGCTAGAAATTTTAAGTGGCTTCTGTCATGCTTCGAAAACCTATCTGGTATGAAAATTACCTTCCACAAGAGTGATCTTATGACTATAAATATAGATGACACAGTTGGTAGTGAATTTTCTCAAATCTTCTGCTGTAAAAAAGGTTCTTTCCCGATTAAGTATTTGGGAGTGCCTTTGCACTATGACAAGCTGAAAAAAGAAGACCTCCAACCTGTTATTGACAGGATCATTAAAGGGATTTCTGGCTGGCTAGGGAGATATCTTACTTACAAAGGAAAAATTATACTGCTTTGTGCTTGCATTATTAGCATCCCTGCCTACCTAATGTCTGTGATCAAATTCCCTAAATGGGCTATTGATGCCATTAACTCTCAAATGGCTCATTTCTTCTGGGGGGATGTGGGTGAGCAACATAAGTACCACTTGGCTAAATGGGGGGTTGATTACCAGGAAGAAGGAATTTGGAGGTTTAGGGATTCCCAATATCAAAGAGTATAATATGGCTCCATTGGCTTCTTGGGATAAAAGATTTTTTACCAACCCTGAATCTAATTGGGCTAAGCTTCTTATCCACAAATATAGAGTTAATTCTCCAAATCTCCTCTGGGCTAAAAGTGAAGGGGGCTCTACCTTTTGGAAGAGCATTACTTGGGCTCTGGCTGCTGCAAAAACTTTCTATAAATGGAGGTTGGGTGATGGTAAACTCATTAGTTTTTGGCATGATGTGTGGGTGGGGGAGTGTTCCCTTAAAGTGCAATTTTGGGACTTGTTCAAAATCTGTAATCAAGTGGATTGTACTGTAGCTCAAGTGTGGGATGGTGATGAGTTGAAGTTAACATTTAGGAGATGTGTTGACAGATCTGGGATAATTCTGTGGAACCAGCTTGTCTGTTTGGTAAAGCAATACCCTCTACTAGATGACCTGCACACCCCCATTTGGGGACTAGAAACTAGTGGGGCCTTTTCAGTTAAATCTTTTTACAATCAGATCAGTTTTGGGGGTGTGATTCCTAATGTTAGTACTAAAATGTGGAAAATTCTCTGTCCACAGAACATTCATATTTTCTTGTGGCTTTGTATTCACAACAAGATTCTGACTAGAGATAATCTGGCAAAAAGAAGAGATGTGGATGATACTTCCTGCCTGTTCTGCTCTGAACCTGAAACGGTTCAACATCTGATGTTTGATTGTGTGGTGGCCCAACATGTTTGGGGTTTTGTTGCAGATTTCTTCAAAATTGAAAACATATCTTGTTTTGATGAAGTTATGTCCTTCTGGCATATGCATAAAATTAAAGTTGTTCTGAACATGGTAACATCTGCTACCTTATGGAGCTTGTGGAGACTAAGAAATGGATTTTGTTTTCAGGGGCGCAAGTGGAGCAATTTGAATTGCATTCTTGCAAAACTAAGCTGCTTTTTGCACCAGTGGAAAGTTCTCTGCGACGATGGGCAGGCAGACCTACTACAACGATGCATCTTGCTGCTGGACAAGCGACGTGGGGAACACCTCCGGATCGCGTGGAGATGAGGCTTGAGGAGACCATCTGATCAGGGACATCGGAGGGGGAGAGCGACAACTGTTCTTCCTTTTATTGTCCTGTTTGGTGTTGATTCCCCTCTGATTCAACTCAGCATAAAAACTTCCGTAGTTTGCTCCTGAACTTGGGTATTAGTCTTTTCTAGCTGTTTTTGCGCTTTACTTTGAGCTTGATGCTTTGGATGATCGTCGTTCCTGGTCGTGTAATCTCTGAACTGGTTCCGTGTTCTGCTTCAATAAAATGGGGCAGGGGGGTGTGACCCCCTTTCGTTCAAAAAAAATACTGCGCTCGGCTCCACCGAGAGGAAAACGACGACAATCGTGCGAGGTCGACCAGGTCCCGAAGGAGACATCGCTGTGGAACGTCCCTGTTGATGTAAGTTGTGATATTTTCTCAAGGCTAGAAATATCTGCCGGCCGTACTTGTGTGAGTACATAAGATTAGGCAGCTTTGCTTAAATTAGTGCTTATCATTAGCCCGCCAGGCTTTTTTGTCAACATACGAGACAGGTGCCCCACATGGCTAATAATAGACACCAATGCCTGTCGTGCACTGTGCTAGAGTATGTGATATTTTGAACAAACACGAGACGAGATGAAGGAAAAAAAATGAACACCAACAATTTGTGAACAGTGGACTCGCGTGCATACTTGCAGATCTTGTCTACGCATCGGCTAGCGGCAGCTGCAAGCAATGTGTGCGGCCATTTGCAGCGTTAAAAACCTCAGAATCAAGGATGCTGCTGGAGAAAAATGCGAGATTATTAAGCTGTTTAACTGGAGAGGTTGCCAGCCCGGTTTGTTTAGCTTGTTCGGGGATCTTCCACGTCTCGTATCATGGGCGGTTGCAGCTGCGGTTGCCGTTGAGCGTTGAAGAGATCAACTCAAGATTCCATTGGCACCTCAGTCTTTCTTGCCGGCGAGGCAGGCAGGTCTCGCCCTAGGGGGCAGCTTTTCTCGAGATCTGCGCACAATTTGTTTTTGCAGCTTCCTCATGTAATACTACTACTGAGGGCATCTCCAACAGTTTGTATGTTAGCTTATTGATAAAATATGCCATGTCATCAACCAACATCTTAACATACAACAACTCCAATGGATTGTATCTAGTTTGCCCAATAGGATGTAAGATAATAAATAAGGTGCTCTCTCATTCTACATTGGAGCTTGTGCAAGGGGTGTTGGTTCATATACATACAACCTTCCTCTCTTCTCTCATTTATTGTATGACACATCATCAAAAATCCTATGTGGCAAAGTTTACCAACAACTATCTTATAACCATTGGAGATGCCCATACGCATCGGACGAATCATCGGGGTGTGCAAACATCGAGAGAAGGTCGACATCTTTCCTGGGAGAAGAGTGAAACTTGGGGAGTATGTGACTACGTAATGCTGGCACGCACGACGATCTCTTGGAAGTACTCGCGGGCGGTCGACTGCTGATCGAGTGTCGACCACAACTAACCTTGGCTGAGCCACGGGCTGCATAGCGGCGATGGGGCACATCATTGGTTGTATGTCGACACCCGACACCAACCAACGCGCCAAGCCATGATGAATCATCTTCTGATGCATCTGACTCTGACTCAGCGATGAGTAGTGAGAGGGACGTGCAGCAAAAGCGAAACAAACAGATCACGAATGTGTGTTCACCCAATCGGTCGTGTCAATATGTGTGATATTTTTCTCCGATCTGGCGTTTTGCCTACTCACCTCCCAACCACTAAACCACTAAGAGAAACTCTAATGGGGCGACACCTTTCGTCCGCTGGTGTCTGTTTGGGTCGGCGCGTCCGCCATCCGATCCAACAACGCGTCCATTTCGTCGCGCCGACCCATTCCCGCCCATTTTAAGTCGGATTTGCGTCGGCGCGGACACGCGATGGACGCACGCATGCTGGCCTTCTCCTTCCCCAGGCCCGTTGGTCGGTGGCACATTGGCCTCCTCCCATTCAACAGCAACCCTTGCCCTCCTCCTTCGTTGCCGACGCCACCGCCCATTTTTGCCGGCGACTCTGCCAGCTGTCGGCGCCTCCATATCCACCCAGCAACGCCATCCACTCCCACGTCGCCCGCCACCGCCGTCTTGCCGCCGGGGAGTCGCCTGCTTCCCACCCCCGCGCCCTCCTCCACCACACAGCCGCCCGCGACCAAGAAGTCGCCCCGCCGCCCCGATCAGATCCTCACAGCACTCTCGTCGGACGCTGGCCCACTCTTCGGACGCCGGTAGGGCAGCTAGCTGGTTCGTGCGCGCCGCGACTCCCTTTGACAGTTTGCCAGGGTACAAAATGGACTCCGACGATGAGTTCTTTCTTCACAATTTCCTTTTTGAATCCGACGATTCGTCCTGCGATGACGAGGAGGAGATATTGGTTGCCGTTTTGGTCCATCACCACCTCAACAGCCAGCGGCCGTTGTTCCGTGGCTCCATTCCGGGCCACCTTTCGGCGTTGAATCGCAACCGAGAGAGCGGGCATTTCCTTCTTTGGAAGGACTACTTTGATACAACAAACCGATTTTTCAAACATAAAAAATTCCGTGTCGTTTCTGTATGAGTAGGCATCTTTTCAACTGTATTAGAGAGGGGGTAATCGGCTATGATGACTATTTCGAGTGCAAAGAAGGGTTTCAATTTTAGGGTGAGAATGTTGTGCCTGAGCATGGAGGAGCAGCAACGTTTGAACAGTTCACCCAATTTCACCATGACATGCGTGATTGGGAAACTCACGTGCTACTGCAAAATGATTTGGTTGAGCATATGTGGGCTCATGTTGGCAACCAATAGATGTATCTTCTTTTATTCGTTTACAAAACTATATGAGACATTTTTATTTTTATTCGGCTTGTAAAACTATGCTATTTTATTCGGTTCAAACTATGGTATTTGACTATATGTTTAAATGCAAATTTATCAATGCAAAATTGGGCGGCCAGCCGGCCACGCCGGTAAATATGAGTCGGCGTGTTGGGCGCGCTGCCGACCCTTTTCTAAAACAGGGCAGACGCCGGGCGGGCGGCCGATCCAAACGGATAAAAAGCGAACGAAATCGCCGTCCGCTTGGGTCGCCCCATTGGAGTTGCTCTAAATCTTGCTTCGTTTTATTCTCTCCGGTGATTGTTTGGCAACGTAGTTAAATTTGGCAACGCACGGTTTTTCTGAATTGTTAGTAATCTTTGTAGATGAAACCAGGAAGGATAGAGTAAGAGTGCTTTAGTTTAGAGCATAAGTATAGTCAAATTCAAGCACAACACATGAAATGGTAAATTTCATGTAGTTACCAAAAATTTATGTTGTTCTCACAAAGCTTAGGGCAACTCCAATGCTGACCCACAAATATGCTTCAACATCTGTCCATGGACAGGGGGCAGTCCGCAGACACTGATGCTGGAGCCGGCTATCGAAGGCTGTACGCATACATTTCATCCACTATTTGAACTAACCGAACAAAATTCATGCAACAACGATGGATTTCATTAAAGTCGGATATAATTTACATGATGATTTTTTGACCGCTTTACTAAAAACTATAAAAAAAACTAAACCCCATACTGGATGATCACCTCGTACGTGTGGCCGCCCTGTCGTGTCGTACCGTTGTCATCGTCGTCCCTCCAGCGCCGGAATGCTGCTAGAGGGCCGCGGCAGCCTTGTCCAACGGTTGCCTGCCGCTCGCGGAGTAGCTGCTCCAGCTCCTGTTGCACGCGGTGCGGAGGGCCTCCCTGGCCACTGTCGATCAGTGTCGGCGGAGCCCTGGCAGCGGCATTGCCCCTGCCGACATTGGCGGAGCAATCCCAAAGCGACCACTGTCGTGGTACTAAGACTGACAGTAGAATGGGGGTAGGTATGAAGAGGCAAGATCCTAGCTATGGAGAAGTTGTACACACAAGTTTTACGAGTTCAGGCCCTTCGCGGAGGAAGTAATAGCCCTACTCTCGGTGCCCAGAGGCGGTCGACTGGATTATGCGTGTGCGTGTGTTACAGGGGGTGCGAACCCTTGTCCCCGAGGAGGGGGATGGCTTATATAGAGTTCGCCAGACCCCTCCGGCCCTCAGTTACACAGGGTTTAAGGTACATAAAGATGAGGCGTTACTGGTAACGCTAGCCTTAAATGCCTTAATGGACTTAAAGACTAGAGAGTGAACGCTCGTCCGTTGCTGTTCCAGATGACTCCTGGTCTTCAATAGGTCGAATGGATTCTTGTATGGTCGAATGGTCGATTGGTTGAGCGACTTAAGGAAGGACGGGTCTCCGAGTAGCTGATCGGTCGAGTGGATTGTACTCGACACCTTTGTTGGGCCCTCCCTGTTGTCTCTTGAGCTTCTTTGCTTCTAGGATAGGCGACCTTGGATAGGGCGTATAGGTCAGGCCTATGACCCTACCCCAGGTCTATATCATCATCATTAGCCCCCGAATGGATTGAGGTCCGAGTGAAAAGAAGGTTGAAGTTGATCTCGCTTCGACTTTTGTGCTTCACAACCATTCATGTTTGAACGGAGGCCCATGTTGGAACTTCGGCTTCGATTCAGTCGCCTTGATCGATTTAGAAGTTGCCGATTGGATTTATAACATCATCCGTCGAGTGTTATTTTTGACGTGAAATCTTTGGCGCGATTGACTGCGTATCCCGGATTTCACGGGATTCGAAATTTCAGGGAAGCGCGACGTGGCAAGCAGGATGGATAGGCAAGAGCGCCTCGATCTCCGTGCCGCCTTTTTCGCCACGTACCCAGCGCAGGACTGTTGCGGGATTTTGCAGGATCATCCGGGCCCACGCGTCAACCACTCTGAAGTGGGTCTTTAAAAGGCGACGGGGCCGAGGCGCCTGCAATGTGTGCGTCCATTCTCCTTCTTTCCCCTCCGTTTCCCCATCGCAATCGGCACCTCCGCTCTCGACGCCGCCGCTCCGCCACCATGGTGAAGGAAAAGACGGCGGCGCTGGAACGCGCGAAGAAGGCGGCGGGGACGGCGAAAGGCAAGTAGGCGAATCGGGGGTCGTCGTCGCGGTCGGGGCTGCCGTCGGGTTGGATCCAGGGCGATTGGATCCGATCCTCGCTTCGGAAGGAAAGATTTGGATGAGCTAGCTGAGTTCGGGCTGATCGTCCATGGAGCTGCGCGGTTGCCGGAGGGGGAGACGGAGCCGCAGCCGCGATCGGGTGAGTGTGTTCTGCTCACCACCCATGTCGACCGCAGTTTCTCGCTTCCTCCGCACCCTTTTTTCCGGGGTTTCTTGAATTTCTTCGGGGCTCAACTCCATCATTTTTCTCCCAACACCATCACATATCTTGCCGCGTTCGTGTCCATGAGCGAGAACGTTTTGGGGTGTCGACCGCACTAGGGTCTTTTCAAGCACATTTTCACTAACCGCTCCCAGTCGGTGAAGAAAGCAAATTCGAGTGATGAGAAAACACACGTTATTAAGATGTGTGGGGGTTTGGGTATCCAGAAGAGGAAGATGAGTTCTTTCCCTTCAATGACCCTTCCTGAGTCAGTCAGAGGCTGGCTGTCGACCTGGTTCTACTGCCAGGATATCGTGACTCCAGGCCAGTCGACTGGACTTCCTCCTTTTCCTTCGATCGTGTTCAGACCCCTTCCTCGCTGAAAGTGACCGCCGTGGAGAAGGTGGAGACAGCCATGCTGGTCGAGAGGGTGGTCCAGTTGATCAACCAAGGCGTCACCGACATGGATTTGTTGGAGGTATTCCTTAGTCGGCGCATCCAGCTGCTCCAGGCTCGTGACCACTCTATGTGGATGTATTCTGGAGCCGGCAACTCCGCTCGGGTTCATCCAGAGGAGGTACAGCCAAAACAGTGGCCCAATGGCCGAGGAGTATCACAGGAAACAAGGACAACCCCAGGGGCGCCAGGAGAGTCAATCCCTTCAGCGACAGTAATCAGCCAGGCAAGGTTCAGCCTCTACAACCGATTGCATTTGGGTTCATTTTCTGACCATTCTTGAATCCGACTGACTTTCACTCGACTTCTCGCCTTGTAGGTTTATACCGAGATGTACTCGATGCCCAATGGTGAACAAGCTCTGGAGTAGGATCATGAGGGCGAGGACAGCACGGAGGAGAGTGGTGATTGGGAGTCGCCGGACGATGAGGACGAAGAGGAAAGAGACGAGTCGGACGACGAGGAGGTAGTTGACTCACTGCCTCATGCGGAACACCGATCCAAGCAACACCATGATCGAGCGAGCAGGCGCAGCAAGACGTGGCTCCGAGCACTCAAACGCAGAAGCGTGCTCGGCTTCAACTCTGGAGCTGACGGAGAAAATCGTCAAGCAGCCCAAGATCAACCCCTCAAAGGCTCGGAAGACCTTGCCTAAGATTAAGATGGATGTTCCTGTTGCCTCTGGGTAAATGTTCTTTCGTGTTTTCTTGCACCGACTGATTCTTCTATTCTGACCGAATGGATTGTAAACTTTTCCAGCCCAGCATCTGCCGCGACTGATATGGACATTGACAAGATCCCAGACGACGAGGAAACCGTTGACGCAGCTACCTCCAAAGCTAGTAAGTCCGCTCGACTTGAATTTATTCTGTAGATTGGATTATTCGTCAGTTGAATCTCTGATGTTTTCTGTTTGTTGCAGCTCTACGAGACGTTGTCGTGCTTCCAGATGATGAAGAAGAAGTGCCTCTGAGGGAAAGGAGGAGGAGGGACAAGGGACCGAGCGGGAAAGCGCCTGAGGTTAATGTTCCTCACCAACCACGGTGCTCGACGGCGATCGAGCGATCCACGATCCGCTCGGACCAACGTCACTTCGCTATCCCATTGCCGACCGACGCCCATCGTGGTCGATCGCTCGAGACCCGCTGTTCCAAAGACAACTCCACGATCGAGACCCAGTGGCTGCTTTGACTGCCCTGCCATCATCACTTTTTACTGCGTACCAAACTCCAGACGACCCATCGAGTGCTGCCAAGGAAGCTCTTCTTCAGCTGAATCTTGTGATGGAGCAGATGAAAGTGGTGCATGAGGCCAGTCAGGTGGCTTACAACGCCAGCGCTGCTCTGCAAACCAATGTCCAGGTTAGTTGATTTCCGACTGATCTTATTTCACATCCGATAACCCACTTGGGTGTGTCTGTTCGTCTTAAAGTTGCTTGAGTCGACTTGGATTTCCGACTGATCTATTTTTTTGTAACCACTCGTGCTGGGAAGACTATGCCGAGTGTTAAACCGAACCAGTGGGGGCACGCTATGTGCACCCACTGGGTGTAGTCCCCGAGACCGCGGTCGACTGTTGGCAGTCGGTCGGGGTCTGAGAATCTCTCTTTTTTTCACTCATGTTGGGCAGACCAGACCGAGTGTTGAATCAAACCAGTGGGGGCACGCTAAGTGCACCCACTGGGTGTAGTCCCCGAGACTACCATTGAATGTTTGATTCGGCGGTAGTCTTAGAGCAAATTTCACTGTGATTGTCTTTTGTTTCTGTCGACTGATATATCTTATACGCTGACTGCAGAAATCTTGTGATCTTGGGGCTACTTTCTGAACTGAACAAGAAGCAAATTTCTACCTCTTGAGCACTGCGTTGGATTTCCTTGAAGAGGAAAGGATGATGCAGCAAAGTAGCGTAAGTATTTCCCTCAGTTTTTGAGAACCAAGGTATCAATCAAGTAGGAGGCTATGCGCGAGTCCCTCGTACCTACACAAAACAAATAACTCGTCGCAACCAACACGATAAGGGGTTGTCAATCCCTTCACGGTCACTTACGAGAGTGAGATCTGATAGATATGATAGGATAATATTTTTGGTATTTTTTTGATAAAGATGCAAACTAAAATAAAAGCAAAGTAAAAAGCAAAGGAAATAACTAAGTGTTGGAAGATTAATATGATGAAGATAGACCCGGGGGCCATAGGTTTCACTAGTGGCTTCTCTCAAGAGCATAAGTATTTTACGGTGGGTGAACGAATTACTGTTGAGCAATTGACAGAATTGAGCATAGTTATGAGAATATCTAGGTATGATCATGAGTATAGGCATCACGTCCGAGACAAGTAGACCGACTCCTGCCTACATCTACTACTATTACTCCACTCATCGATGACTATCCAAAGATGCATCTAGAGTATTAAGTTCATGAAAACAGAGTAACGCCTTAAGCAAGATGACATGATGTAGATGGATAAATTCATGCAATATGATGAAAACCCCATCTTGTTATCCTCGATCGCAACAATACAATACGTGCCTTGCTGCCCCTACTGTCACTGGGAAAGGACACCGCAAGATTGAACCCAAAGCTAAGCACTTCTCCCATTGCAAGAAATATCAATCTAGTAGGCCAAACCAAACTGATAATTCGAAGAGACTTGCAAAGATAACCAATCATACATAAAAGAATTCAAAGAAGATTCAAATATTGTTCATAGATAATCTTGATCATAAACCCACAATTCATCGGTCTCAACAAACACATCGCAAAAAGAAGATTACATCGAATAGATCTCCACAAGAGAGGGGGAGAACATTGTATTGAGATCCAAAAAGAGAGAAGAAGCCATCTAGCTACTAACTATGGACCCGAAGGTCTGAGGTAAACTACTCACACTTCATCGGAGAGGCTATGGTGATGATGTAGAAGCCCTCCGTGATGGATGCCCCCTCCGGCGGAGCACCAGAACAGGCCCCAAGATGGGATCTCGTGGGTACAGAAGGTTGCGGCGGTGGAATTAGGTTTTTGGCTCCATATCTGATCGTTTGGGGGTACGTAGGTATATATATAGGAGGAAGGAGTACGTCGCTGGAGCAACAGGGGGCCCACGAGGGTGGAGGGCGCGCCCCCTACCTCGTGGCCTCCTCTCTTTTTTCTTGACATAGGGTCCAAGTCTCCCGGATCATAATGTTCCTAAAAATCACGTTCCCGAGGGTTTCATTCCGTTTGGACTCCGTTTGATACTCCTTTTCTGCGAAACTGTAAAATAGGCAAAAAAACACCAATTCTGGGCTGGGCCTCAGATTAATAGGTTAGTCCCAAAAATAATATAAAAGTGGATAATAAAGCCCAATAATGTCCAAAACAATAGATAATATAGCATGGAGCAATAAAAAATAATAGATACGTTGGAGACGTATCAGGCATCCCCAAGCTTAATTCCTGCTCGTCCTCGAGTAGGTAAATGATAAAAACAGAATTTTTGATGTGGAGTGCTACTTGGCATAATTTCAATGTAATTCTTCTTAATTGTGATATGAATATTCAGATCCGAAAGATTCAAGATAAAATTTTAATATTGACATAAAAATAATAATACTTCAAGCATACTAACAAAGCAATCATGTCTTCTCAAAATAACATGGCCAAAGAAAGTTATCCCTACAAAATCATATAGTCTGTCTATGCTCTATCTTCACCACACAAAGTATTTAAATCATGCACAACCCCGATGACAAGCCAAGCAATTGTTTCATACTTATGACATTCTCAAACTTTTTCAATCTTCACGCAATACATGAGCGTGAGCCATGGATATAACACTATATGTGGAATAGAATGGTGGTTGTGGAGAAGACAAAAAGGGAGAAGATAGTCTCACATCAACTAGGCGTATCAACGGGCTATGGAGATGCCCATCAATAGATATCAATGTGAGTGAGTAGGGATTGCCATGCAACGGATGCACTAGAGCTATAAGTATATGAAAGCTCAACAAAAGAAACTAAGTGGGTGTGCATCCAACTCGCTTGCTCACGAAGACCTAGGGCATTTTGAGGAAGCCCATCATTGGAATATACATGCCAAGTTCTATAATGAAAAATTCCCACTAGTATATGAAAGTGACAAAATGAGAGACTCTCTATCATGAAGATCAAGGTGCTACTTTGAAGCACAAGTGTGGTAAAAGGATAGTACCATTGTCCCTTCTCTCTTTTTCTCTCATTTTTTTATTTGGGCCTTTTCTATTTTTTTATGGCCTCTTTTTTTATTTACTCCAGAGTCTCATCCCGACTTGTGGGGGAATCATAGTCTCCATCATCCTTTCCCCACTTGGGACAATGCTCTAATAATGATGATCATCACACTTTTATTTTCTTACAACTCAACAATTACAACTCGATACTTAGAACAAAATATGACTCTATATGAATGCCTCTGGCGGTGTACCAGGATATGCAATGAATCAATAGTGACATGTATGAAAGAATTATGAACGGTGGCTTCGCCACAAATACAATGTCAACTACATGATCATGCAAAGCAATATGACAATGATGGAGCGTGTCAAAATAAACAGAACGGTGGAAAGTTGCAAGGCAATATATCTCGGAATGGCTATGGGAATGCCATGATAGGTAGGTATGGTGGCTGTTTTGAGGAAGGTATATGGTGGGTATATGATACCGGCGAAAAGTGTGCGGTAATAGAGAGGCTAGCAATGGTGGAAGAAAGAAAGTGTGTATAATCCATGTACTCAACATTAGTCATAAAGAACTCATATACTTATTGAAAAAATCTACAAGTTATCAAAGCAAAGTATTACGCGCATGCTCCTAGGGGGATAGATTGGTAGGAAAAGACCATCGCTCGTCCCCGACCGCCACTCATAAGGAAGACAATCAATAAATAAATCATGCTCCGACTTCATCACATAACGGTTCACCATACGTGCATTCTACGGGAATCACAAACTTTAACACAAGTATTTCTCAAATTCACAACTACTCAAGTAGCATGACTCTAATATCACCATCTTTATATCTCAAAACAATTATCAAGCATCAAACTTTTCTTAGTATTCAACACACTCATAAGGAAGTTTTTACGAATCTTGAATACCAAGCATATTAGGATTATTTAAGCAAATTACCATGCTATTTAAGACTCTCAAAATAATCTAAGTGAAGCATGAGAGACCAATAGTTTCTATAAAACAAATCCACCACCGTGCTCTAAAAGATATAAGTGAAGTAGTAGAGCAAAACTATACAACTCAAAAGGAATAAGCGAAGCATATAGAGTATTCTAACAAATTCAAAATCATGTATGGCTCTCTCAAAAGGTGTGTACAGCAAGTATGATTGTGGTGAACTAAAAAGCAAAGACTCAAATCATACAAGACGCTCCAAGCAAAACACATATCATGTGGTGAATAAAAATATAGCTCCAAGTAAAGTTACCGATGGAAGTAGATTTAAAGAGGGATGCCTTCCGGGGCATCCCCATGCTTTGGCTTTTTGGTGTCCTTAGATTATCTTGGGGGTGCCATGGGCATCCCCAAGCTTAGGCTCTTTCCACTCCTTGTTCCATAATCCATCAAAATCTTTCACCCAAAACTTGAAAACTTCACAACATAAAACTCAACAGAAATCTCGTGAGCTCCGTTAGAGAAACAAAACAAAAGACCACTTCAAGGTACTGTAATGAACTCATTCTTTATTTATATTGGTGTTAAACCTACTGTATTCCAACTTCTCTATGGTTTATAAACTATTTTACTAGCCATAGATTCATCAAAATAAGCAAACAACGCACGAAAAACAGAATCTGTCAAAAACAGAACAGTCTGTAGTAATCTGTAACTAACACAAACTTATGGAACTCCAAAAAAATCTACCAAAATAGGAAGACCTAGAAAATTTGTTTATTGATCATAAGCAATTGGAATCACTATTTTATCACGTTCTGGTGATTTTTAACAATTTTTTTTGTGAACAGAAAGTTTCTGGAAATTATAGCAAGATCAAATAACTATCATCCAAGAAGATCCTATAGGTTTAACTTGGCACAAACACTAACTAAAACATAAAAACACATCTAATCAGAGGCTAGATCAGATATTTATTCCTAAACAGAAGCAAAAAGCAAAAAAATAAAAATAAAATTGGGTTGCCTCCCAACAAGCGCTATCGTTTAACGCCCCTAGCTAGGCATAAAAGCAAGGATAGATCTAGGTATTGCCATCTTTGGTAGGCAATCCATAAGTGGCTCTCATGATAGATTCATATGGTAATTTTATTTTCTTCATAGGGAAGTGTTCCATGCCTTTCTTTATTGTAAATTGGAATCTAATATTCCCTTCCTTCATATCAGTAATTGCCCCAACTGTTCTAAGGAAAGGTCTATCAAGAACAATAGGACATGAAGGATTGCTATCTATATCAAGAACAATAAAATATACGGGCACATAATTCCTATTTGCAACAATAAGAACATCATTAATTCTTCCCATAGGTTTCTTAATAGTAGAATCCGCAAGGTGCAAGTTTAGAGAGCAATCATGAAAATCACGGTAATCTAGCAAATCACATAAAGTTTTGGGAATAGTGGAAACACTAGCACCCAAATCACATAAAGTATAGAACTCATGATCCTTAATATTAATTTTAATAGTAGGTTCCCACTCATCATAAAGTTTTCTAGGGATAGAAACTTCCAACTCAAGCTTTTCTTCATAAGATTGCATCAAGGCATCAACGATCTGTTTAGTAAACGCTTTATTTTGACTATAAGCATGAGGAGAATTTAACACGGATTGCAACAAGGAAATACAATCTATCAAAGAGCAATTTTCATAATTAAATTCCTTGAAATCCAAAATAGTGGGTTTAGTAACATCTAGGGTTTTGATTTCTTCAATCCCACTTTTATCAATTTTAGCATCAAGATCTAAAAACTCCGAATCTTGGAACGCCTTCTAGGTAAAGGTGGATCATATTCAGTCCCATCATTATCAAGATTCATACTGTAAAACAAAGATTTAATAGGGGACACATCAATAACTTTTAGATCTTCATCTTTATTTTCATAGGAACTAGAAGAACACGCTCTTATAAAGGCATCTTTCGTAGCACGCATCCTAGCGGTTCTTTCTTTGCTCTCATCAATGGAAATTCTCATGGCTTTGAGAGAATCATTGATATCATGCTTAGGAGGAATAGATCTAAGCTTTAAAGAATCAATGTCAAGAGAAATTCTATCAACTTTCCTAGCCAAATCATCAACTTTAAGCAATTTCTCTTCAAGCAAAGCATTGAAATTCTTTTGCGAATTCATAAATTCCTTAACATTAGTCTCAAATTCAGAAGGTATATTATTAAAATTTCCATAAGAATTGTTGTAGGAATTACCATAATTATTAGAGGGATTACTAGGATAAGGCCTAGGATTAAAGTTTCCTCTATACGCGTTGTTACCAAAATTATTCCTACCAACAAAATTCACATCCGTAGATTCATTATTATTCTCAATCAAGGTAGACAAGGGCATATCATTAGGATCAGAAGAAACACTCTTACTAGCAAATAATTTCATAAGTTCATCCATCTTTCCACTCAAAACATTAATTTCTTCTATCCCATGCACCTTTTTATTAGTAGATCTTTCAGTGTGCCATTGAGAATAATTAACCATAATATTATCTAGGAGTGTAGTAGCTTCTCCTAAAGTGATTTCCATAAAAGTGCCTCCCGCGGCCGAATCTAAAAGATTTCTAGAAGCAAAATTCAATCCGGCTAAAATTTTTTGTATAATCATCCACAAATTCAAACCATGAGTAGGGCAATTACGTATCATTAATTTCATCCTCTCCCAAGCTTGTGCAACATGTTCATGATCAAGTTGCTTAAAATTCATAATATCGTTTCTAAGAGAGATGATCTTAGCGGGAGGAAAATACCTAGAGATAAAATAATCTTTGCACTTATTCGAAGAATCAATACTATTTTTAGGCAAAGACGAAAACCAAGCTTTAGCACGATCTCTAAGCGAAAAAGGAAATAGCTTCAATTTAACAATATCATTATTGACATCTTTCTTCTTTTGCATATCACACAAATCAACGAAGCTATTTAGATGAGTAGCGGCATCTTCACTAGGAAGGCCGGCGAATTGATCTTTCATGACAAGATTCAACAAAGCAGCATTGATTTCACAAGATTCAGTATTGGTAAGAGGAGCAATCGGAGTGCTAAGGAAATCATTAATGTTGGTATTGGTAAAGTCACATAATTTGCTATTATCTTGAGCCATCGTGACAAGCAAGCGAAAAAGAGGCGAACAAAAAGGAGAGGGCGAATAAAATGGAAAGGGTGAAGTGGGGGAGAGGAAAATGAGAGGCAAAAGGCAAATAATGTAATGCGGGAGATAAGGGATTGTGATGGGTACTTGGTATGATGACTTTTGCGTAGACTCCCCGGCAACGGCGCCAGAAATCTTCTTGCTACCTCTTGAGCACTGCGTTGGATTTCCTTGAAGAGGAAAGGATGATGCAGCAAAGTAGCGTAAGTATTTCCCTCAGTTTTTGAGAACCAAGGTATCAATCCAAGAGGAGGCTACGCGAGTCCCTCGTACCTACACAAAACAAATAACTCCTCGCAACCAACGCGATAAGGTGTTGTCAATCCTTCACGGTCACTTACTTAGAGTGAGATCGATAGATATGATAGGATAATATTTTGGTATTTTGTGATAAAGATGCAAAGTAAAATAAAAGCAAAGTAAAAAAGCAAAGGAAATAACTAAGTGTTGGAAGATTAATATGACGAAGATAGACCCGGGGCCATAGGTTTCACTAGTGGCTTCTCTCAAGAGCATAAGTATTTTACGGTGGGTGAACAATTACTGTTGAGCAATTGATGAATTGAGCATAGTTAGGACAATATCTAGGTATGATCATGTATATAGGCATCACGTCCGAGACAAGTAGACCGACTCTGCCCTGCATCTACTACTATTACTCCACTCATCGACCGCTATCCAACATGCATCTAGAGTATTAAGTTCATGAAAACAGAGTAACGCCTTAAGCAAGATGACATGATGTAGAGGGATAAATTCGTGCAATATGATGAAAACCCCATCTTGTTATCCTCGATGGCAACAATACAATACGTGCCTTGCTGCCCCTACTGTCACTAGGAAAGGACAACGCAAGATTGAACCCAAAGCTAAGCACTTCTTCCATTGCAAGAAAGATCTATCTAGTAGGCCAAACCAAACTAATAATTTGAAGAGACTTGAAAAGATAACCAATCATACATAAAAGAATTCAGAGAAGATTCAAATATTGTTCATAGATAATCTTGATCATAAACCCACAATTCATCGGTCTCAACAAACACATCGCAAAAAGAAGATTACATTGAATAGATCTCCACAAGAGAGGGGGAGAACATTGTATTGAGATCCAAAAAGAGAGAAGAAGCCATCTAGCTACTAACTATGGACCCGAAGGTCTGAGGTAAACTACTCACACTTCATCAGAGAGGCTATGGTGATGATGTAGAAACCCTCCGTGATGGATGCCCCCTCCGGCGAAGCTCCAGAACAGGCCCCAAGATGGGATCTCGTGGGTACAGAAGGTTGCGGCGGTGGAATTAGGTTTTTGGCTCCGTATCTGATCGTTTGGGGGTACGTAGGTATATATAGGAGGAATGAGTACGTCAGTGGAGCAACAGGGGCCCACGAGGGTGGAGGGCGCGCCCTGGGGGGGTGGGCGCGCCCCTACCTCTTGGCCTCCTCTCTTCTTTCTTGACATAGGGTCCAAGTCTCCCGGATCATAATCTTCCTAAAAATCACGTTCCCGAAGGTTTCATTCCATTTGGACTCCGTTTGATATTCCTTTTCTGCGAAACTCTGAAATAGGCAAAAAAAACCCAGCAATTATGGGCTGGGCCTCCGGTTAATAGGTTAGTCCCAAAAATAATATAAAAGTGGATAATAAAGCCCAATAATGTCCAAAACAGTAGATAATATAGCATGGAGCAATAAAAAATTATAGATACGTTGGAGACGTATCACAAATCAGCCTCAATCTTGATCTGGAACTGGCTAAGAAGAACCTCCAGACCGCTCGTGATGAAGCAGCTATCATGGTTGGTAACCAATCGTCAACTGTCCATCTTACGACTCACACTTTTCCGTGTGTTTTTAGTCACTTTGAACCTAGTGACTTCACTCGTACAGATGTGCGTAGTGAAAACCGTCAACTTCAAGCTCGTCTGAAGAATGTTGTTTCTTTAGAGAAAATGAAGCAGGCTCTACAGAAGAAGGATCTGGATCTTGCTGCTGCAGAAGGAGGCGCGAGAGAAGACGGCGCTTGCTGATAAGAAGCTGGCTTCAGTCAGCAAGTTAGAAGAAGAGAACTCTAAACTGAAGACCGCTGTCTCTGGTGCCAATCGGGAGGTCGAGCAACTGAAGAAAGACAAGGACAAGTTGACTGATGAGATTGGAAACCTCAAGGTCAAGAAGGGCGAGATAGAATCTTATCTGGGCCAGCTTGCTGCAAAACTGGTCTTAAAGCTTGAAGGTATTGTTGTTCGACTGACTTGTTGTTGTCGATTGATAGGTCTTACCATATTGTTGACTCGCTATTTACTCGACTGTGCAGAACTTTGCCAAGACTTTGAAGCAGAAACTTGGCGGGTCGAGACGGGTCTCAATCCCATAAATTGTCCAGTAAAAGATGACGTCGCAATGAATTTGCTACGATTGGAATCTCGCATGGACAGCGCAGTTGCTTATCTTGCCCGTCTGAAGGCAGCGATGACTCGGGTTGATGCTGAACTCTGGCCTCAGGCGGAACTGTCTCAAGACCTCGAGTCTCGGATGGCTCGACTGAATCAAATACCTGACTGAGTGCAAGAATGAAAGAAATCATCTGCTCGCTGCGGCGCTGATGTCGCCCTGTCATTGGTTCGAGTGCACTGCAAGGATGTCAAAGAGGACAAGCTGGCGGAGCTCAAGGTTGCTAACACCAAAAGCACACTTTCCAGTCCTTCATGGATACTTTCCTTGACGCTACCACTCGCATCGCAGACATCATAGACCTTGGCAGTTTTTGCGATCCAGCCAGTCCTTCTCCTGACGAGTGATCAAAAAACATTATGCTTCACCTTTATTTGCCTCGGAATGCCGAGTGATCGTGTAAACGTTAAACTCTTTGAGGCTTGATGCCTGAGTACTTCTGCCTGCCGCGGTTCCGAACTTTTGCAGGGCTTATCTGAATCTGGTTAATCTCTGAATATGCTTGTGTTTGTTCCTGAGTGGAACTTGTTCTTCACTCGGAATAGTCTTTGTGCTTGTGATGCAGCTCTGAGGAGAAGGTCACAGTCGACCAGTACCTCGTCGTTCTTGCGGATCGGGATGAAGCACACATTGTACTTGTGGCGCAGGTCTGAGGAGAAGGTCGCAGTCGACCTGCACGTCGTCGTCCTTGCGGATCAGGGTGTAGCGCACGTTGTACTTGTGGCGCAGCTCTGAGGAGAAGGTCGCAGTCGACCTGCACCTCGTCGTCCTTGCGGATCAGGATGGAGCGCAAGTTGTACTTGTGGCGCAGCTCTGAGGAGAAGGTCGCAGTCGACCTGCACCTCGTCGTCCTTGCGAATCAGGATGGAGCACACGTTGTACTTGTGGCACGGCTCTAAGGAGAAGGTCGCAGTCGACCTGCACCTCGTCGTCCTTGCGGATCGGGATGTGTTTCAAACTTAGGCGAGCACTGGACTGCAACTAAGCCTTCGAGTGAGAGGGTTGCTCACCACTCAGTAGGATTTTTCAAACTTAGGCGAGTACTGGACTGCAGCTAAGCCCCCAAGTGAGAGGGTTGCGCATCACTCGGTAGGATTTTTCAAACTTAGGCAAGTACTGGACTGCAGCTAAGCCTCCGAGTGAGAGGATTGCTCACCACTCGGTAGGATTTTTCAAACTTAGGCGAGTATTGGACTGCAGCTAAGCCCTGAGTGAGAGGGTTGCTCACCACTCGGTAGGATTTTTCAAACTTAGGCGAGTACTGGACTGCAGCTAAGCCCCCGAGTGAGAGGGTTGCTCACCACTCGGTAGGATTTTTCAAACTTAGGCGAGTACTGGACTCCAGCTAAGCCTCCGAGTGAGAGGGTTGCTCACCACTCGGTAGGATTTTTCAAACTTAGGCGAAACAGATTCGCAGCTAAGCCCCCGAGTGGGAGGCTTGCTCACCACTCGGTAGGATTTTTCAAACTTAGGCGAGTACTGGACTGCAGCTAAGCCCCCGAGTGGGAGGCTTGCTCACCACTCGGTAGGATTTTTTGAATTTAGCCGAAACGGATTCGCAGCTAAGCCCCCGAGTGGGAGGCTTGCTCACCACTCGGTAGGATTTTTCAAACTTAGGCGAGTACTGGACTGCAGCTAAGCCCCCGAGTGGGAGGCTTGCTCACCACTCGGTAGGATGTTTCGAACTTAGGCAAAACGGATTCGCGGCTAAGCCACCCACTTGGGGATTCTAAACATATGAATAAGCCACGACAATCATTTTAGAGGACTGTAAAACTCTGTCTTTGATAAACAAACTAAAAGTTATTTCTTATTACATCTCAACAGGCTGGGTGCTTAAGTATAAAAACGGCGGAGCAACTCTGCATTCCAAGCGCGTGGACCGTTGTGGAGCACTTTGGTGATGATGAAGGGGCATTCCCAAGCAGGAGCTAGTTTGTGTGGTTTCTGTTGATCCACTCGAAAAACCGAGTCTCCTTCTTGAAATGCTCGACCTCTCATGTTTCTGGCATGGAATCGACGCAGGTCTTGCTGGTAAATGGTCGACCGGATCAGGGCCATCTCTCTTTCTTCTTCCAGGAGATCAACTGCGTCTTGCCGGGTCTGTTCCGCTTCAGCTTCTGAGAAAAGCTCGACTCCGGGTGTATTGTGGAGCAAGTCACTCGGAAGTACAGCTTCAGCTCCATAGACCAAGAAGAATGGAGTTCGGCCAGTCGACCGATTAGGAGTTGTCCTCAATCCCCAAAGCACTGATGGAAGTTCATCGACCCAGGCGCCTGCTGCGTGCTTGAGATCACGCATCAGTCGGGGTTTTGGTCCTTTGAGAATCAATCCGTTGCTCTTTCAGCTTGTCCATTCGACTAGGGGTGGGCGACTGAAGCATAGTCGACTCGAGTGCCTTGGGAAGCGCAGAAGGATCTGAACTCATCGTAATCAAATTGACCCATTGTCGATGATGATGCTAAAGGAACACCATATCTGAATGTTAACTCTCTGATGAAGCTGACAGCAGTACTAGCTTCAAGATTTTTGATAGGCTTGGCTTCAATCCATTTGGTGAACTTGTCGACTGCCACGAGTACATGAGTGAAGCCACTCCTACCAGTCCTCAGAGGTCCAACCATATCTAACCCCAAGACAGCAAAGGGCCAGACGAGCGGAATGGTCTTCAGGGCTGATGCAGGCTTGTGAGACATGTTGGAATAAAACTGGCAACCCTCACATTTGTCGACTAGTTCCTTCGCCATTTCGTTTGCTCGTGGCCAATAAAATCCCACTCGGTATGCTTTGTCCACAATGGTCCGAGAGGACGCATGGTTGCCACAGGTCCCCGAGTGGATGTCGTTGAGGATCACTCGACCTTCCTCTGGCGTTATGCATTTATGGCAGACTCCAGTTATACTTTATCTGAACAGCTGTCCTCTTATCACAGTAAAGGCTTTGGATCGACGAACGATCTGTCGAGCCTCTTCTTCATCTTCTGGGAGTTCCTTCCTAAGAATGTATGCAATGTACGGCACTGTCCAGTCGGGAGTGATGACCAAAACCTCCATGATCAGGTCGACCACGGCTGGGACTTCAACTTCAGTCGGATCAGTGGCACTCTTAGGTTGTGGGGGCTCTTCCTGTTGGGGAACGTAGTAATTTCAAAAAATTTCCTACGAACACGCAAGACCATGGTGATGGCATAGCAACGAGAGGGAAGAGTGTCCGTCCACGTACCCTCGTAGACCGAAAGCGGAAGCGTTATAACAACGCAGTTGATGTAGTCGTACGTCTTCACGATCCGACCGATCCAAGCACCGAACGTCACGGCACCTCCGAAGTTCTCGCACACGCTCAGCTCGATGACGATCCCGGACTCGATCCAGCAAAGTGTAGGGGATGAGTTCCGTCAAGACGACGGCGTGCAGGCGATGTTGATGCTCCACCGATGCAGGGCTTCACCTAAGCTCATGACGATATGACTTCTCCGCGCAGGCTTCGCCTAAGCTCATGACGATATGACCGAAGTGGAATATGGTGGAAGGGGCACCGTGACACGGCTAAGGAAAGATCCGTAGATCAACTTGTGTGTCCTTGGGTGCCCCCTGCCTCAGATATAAAGGAGGGAGGGAGGAGGAGGCCGGCCCTAGGAGGGGGCGCCATGGAGGAGTCCTACTCCCACCGGAGTAGGACTCCCCTCTTCTCCTAGTTGGACTAGGACTTGGGGAAGGGGAAGAGGGAAGGTGCGGCCCTCCCCTAGTCCAATTCGGACTAGGCCATGGGGGCGCGGCCTGCCCTAGGCAGCCCCTCTCTTTCCCGCAGGGCCCAATAAGGCCCAATACTTCTCCCGGCGAATTCCCGTAACTCTCCGGTACTCGAAAAATACCGAATCATTCGAACCTTTCCGAACTCGAATATAGTCGTCCAATATATCGATCTTTACGTCTCGACCATTTCGAGACTCCTCGTCATGTCCCCGATCTCATCCGGGACTCGAACTCCTTCGGTACATCAAAACTCATAAACTCATAATATAACATCATCGAAACCTTAAGCGTGCGGACCCTACGGGTTCGAGAACTATGTAGACATGACCTAGAACTATTCTCGGTCAATAACCAATAGCGGAACCTGGATGCCCATATTGGTTCCTACATATTCTACGAAGATCTTTATCGGTCAAACCGCATAACGACATCGTTGTTCCCTTTGTCATCGGTATGTTACTTACCCGAGATTCGATCGTCGGTATCCAATACCTAGTTCAATCTCGTTATCGCAAGTCTCTTTACTCGCTTCGTAATACATCATCTCATAACTAACTCATTAGTTACAATGCTTGCAAGGCTTAGGTGATGAGTATTACCGAGAAGGCCCAGAGATACCTCTCCGACAATCGGAGTGACAAAACCTAATCTCAAATACGCCAACCCAACATGTACCTTTGGAGACACCTGTAGTACTCCTTTATAATCACCCGATTACGTTGTGACGTTTGGTAGTACCAAAGTGTTCCTCCGTAAACGGAGTTGCATAATCTCATAGTTACAGGAACATGTATGGGTCATGAAGAAAGCATTAACATACTAAACGATCAAGTGTTAAGCTAACGGAATGGGTCATGTCAATCAGATCATTCAACTAATGATGTGACCTTGTTAATCAAATAACAACTCTTTGTTCATGGTTAGGAAACATAACCATCTTTGATTAACAAGCTAGTCAAGTAGAGGCATACTAGTGACATCTTGTTTGTCTATTTATTCACACATGTATTATGTTTCGGTTAATACAATTCTAGCATGAATAATAAACATTTATCATGATATAAGGAACTAAATAATAACTTTATTATTGCCTCTAGGGCATATTTCCTTGATCTCCCACTTGCACTAGAGTCAATAATCTAGTTCACATCATCATGTGATTCAACACTAATATTCACATCTGTATGTGATTAACACCCATAGTTCACATCGTCATGTGACCAACACCCAAAGGGTTTACTAGAGTCAATAATCTAGTTCACATCGCTATGTGATTAACACCCAAAGAGTACTAAGGGATGATCATGTTTTGCTTGTGAGAGAAGTTTAGTCAACAGGGTGCATCACATTCAGAGCCGTATGTATTTTGCAAATATTCTATGTCTACAATGCTCGCACGGGCTACTCTAGCTAATTGCTCCCACTTACAATATGTATCCAGATTGAGACTTAGAGTCATCGGATCAGTGTAAAAAGCTTGCATCGATGTAACTCTTTACGACGGGCTCTTTTATCACCTCCATAATCGAGAAATATTTCCTTAGTCTTCACTAAGGATGTTCTTGACCAATGTCCGATGATCTACTCCTAGATCACTATTGTATTCCTTGCCAAATTCAGAGCAAGGTATACAATAGGTGCAGTACATAGCATAGCATACTTTATAGAACCTATGACTGAGGCATAGGGAATGACTTTCATTCTCTTTTCTATTTTCTGCCGTGGTCGGGATTTGAGTCTTACTCAATTTCACAACTTTGCAACACAGGCAAGAACTTTTCTTTGACTGCTCCATTTTGAACTACTTCAAAATCTTGACAAGGTATATATTTATTGAAAAACTTATCAAGCGCCTTGATCTATCTCTATAGATCTTGATGCTCAATATGTAAGCAGCTTCACCGAGGTCCTTCTTTGAAAAACTCCTTTCAAATACTCCTTTATGCTTTGCGAGAATAATTCTACATTATTTCGATCAACAATATGTCATTCACATATACTTATCGAAATGTCGTAGTGCTCCCACTCACTTTCTTGTAAATACAGGCTTCTCCAAAAGTCTGTATAAAACCATATGCTTTGATCACACTATCAAAGCGCATATTCCAACTCCGAGATGCTTGCACCAGTCCATTGATGGATCATTGGAGCTTGCACATTTTGTTAGCACCTTTAGGATTGACAAAACCTTTCGTTGCATTATATACAACTCTTCTTTAATAAATCCATTAAAGAATGTAGTTTTGACATCCATTTGCCAGATTTCATAAAATGTGGCAATTGCTAACATGATTCGGACAGACTTAAGCATCGCTACAGTTGAGAAAATCTCATTGTAGTCAACACCTTGAACTTGTCGAAAACTTTTCTGCGACAAGTCGAGCTTTGTAGATAGTAATACTACTATCAACATCTGTCTTCCTCTTGAAGATCCATTTATATAATATGGCTTGCCGATCATCGGGCAACTCCATCAAAGTCCACACTTTGTTCTCATATATGGATCCCATCTCAGATTTCATGGCCTCAAACCATTTCGCTGAATCTGGGCTCATCATCGCTTCCTCATAGTTCGAGGTTCATCATGGTCTAGTAACATGACTTCTAGAATAGGATTACCGTACCACTCTGGTGCGGATCTTACTCGAAGACCCACGAGGTTTGGTAGCAACTTGATCTGAAGTTTCATGATCATCATCATTAACTTCCTCACTAATTGGTGTAGGAATCATCGAACTGATTCTGTGATGAACTACTTTCCAATAAGGAGAAGGTACAATTACCTCATCAAGTTCTACTTTCCTCCCACTCACTTCTTTCGAGAGAAACTTCTTCTCTAGAAAGGATCCATTTTAGCAACGAAAAACTTGCCTTCGGATCTGTGATAGAAGGTGTACCCAACAGTTTCCTTTGGGTATTCTATGAAGACGCACTTCTCCGATTTGGGTTCGAGCATATCGGTGAAAACTTTTTCACATAAGCATCACAACTCCAAACTTTAAGAAACGATAGCTTAGGTTTATCGCTAAACCATAGTTCATACGGTGTCATCTCAACGGATTTAGATGGTGCCCTATTAAACGTGAATGCATTGTCTCTAATGCATAACCCCAAAACGATAGTGGTAAATCGGTAAGATACATCATAAATCGCACCATATCCAATAAAGTGTGGTTCTGACGTTCGGACACACCATTATGTTGTGGTGTTCGGTGGCGTGAGTAGTGAAACTATTTCACATTGTTTTAGCGAAGGCCAAACTCGTAACTCAAATATTCATCTCCACGATCGATCGCAGAAACTTTATTTTCTTGTTGCGATGATTTTCCACTTCACTCTGAAATTCTTTGAACCTTTCAACTATTTCAGACTTATGTTTCATCAAGTAGATATACCCATATCTACTCAAATCATCTTGTGAAGGTCGAGAAAATAACGATACTTGCCACGAGCATCAACACTCATTGGATCGCATACATCGGTATATATGTGTTATTTCCAACAAGTCAAGAGCTTGTTCCATTGTTCCGAGAACGGAGTTCTAGTCATCTTGCCCAAAAGGCACGGTTCGCAAGCATCAAATGATTCATAACCAAGTGATTCCAAAAATCCATCCTTATGGAGTTTCTTCATGCGCTTTATACCGATATGACCCAAACGGCAGTGCCACAAATAAGTTGCACTATCATTATTAACTTTGCATCTTTTGGCATCAATATTATGAATATGTGTATTACTACGATCGAGATCCAACAAACTATTTTATTGGGTGTATGACCATTGAAGGTTTTATTCATTTAAACAGAACAACAATTATTCTTTGACTTTAAATGAATAACCGTTCTGAAAACTATTTTCATTGGGTGTATGACCATCGAAGGTTTTATTCATTTAAACAGAACAACAATTATTCTTTGACTTTAAATGAATAACCGTTCTGAAAACTATTTTCATTGGGTGTATGACCATCGAAGGTTTTATTCATTTAAAAAAAACAACAATTATTCTTTGACTTTAAATGAATAACCGTTTTGCAATAAACATGATCAAATCATATTCATGCTCAACGCAAACACCAAATAACATTTATTTAGGTTTAACACTAATCCCGAAAGTATAGGGAGTGTGCGATGATGATCATATCATTCTTGGAACTACTTCCAACACTCATCGTCACTTCCCCTTCAACTAGTTTCTGTTTATTCTGTAACCCCTGTTTTGAGTTACTAATCTTAGCAACTGAACAAGTATCAAATACTCAGGGGCTACTATAAACACTAGTAAAGCACACATCAATAACATGTATATCAAATATACCCTTGTTCACTTTGCCATCCTTCTTATCTACCAAATATCTCGGATATTTCCGTTTCCAGTGACCATTTCCTATGCAGTGTAAGCACTCAGTTTCAGGCTTTGGTTCAGCTTTGGGTTTCTTCGTGGGAGTGACAACTTGCTTGTCATTCTACTTGAAGTTCCCCTTCTTTCCCTTTGACCTTCTCTTGAAACTAGTGGTCTTGTCAATCATCAACACTTGATGCTCTTTTTTCTTGATTTCTACCTTCGTCGATTTCAGCATCACGAAGAGCTTGGGAATTACTTTTATCATCCCTTGCATATTATAGTTCATCACGAAGTTCTACTAACTTGGTGATGGTGACTAGAGAATTCGTCAATCACTATCTTATCCGGAAGATTAACTCCCACTTGATTCAAGCGATTGAAGTACCTGCATAATCTGAGCACATGCTCACTAGTTGAGCGATTCTCCTCCATCTTTTAGCTATAGAACTTGTTGGAGACTTCATATCTCTCAACTCGGTATTTGTTTGAAATATTAACTTCAACTCCTGGAACATCTCATATGGTCCATGACGCTCAAAACGCCTTTGAAGTCCCGATTCTAAGCCGTTAAGCATGGTGCACTAAACTATCAAGTAGTCATCATATTGAGCTAGCCAAACGCTCATAACGTGCAGATACGCTCCTGCAATAGGTCTGTCACCTAGCGGTGCATCAAGGACATAATTCTTACGTGCAGCAATGAGGATAAACCTCAGATCACGGATCCAATCCGCATATTGCTACTAACATTTTCAATACAATTTCTCTAGGAACACATATAAAACACAGGGGAAGCAACAACGCGAGCTATTGATCTACAACATAATCTGCAAAATACTACCAGACTAAGTTCATGATAAATTAAAGTTCAATTAATCATATTACTTAAGAACTCCCACTTAGATAGACATCTCTAGTCATCTAAGTGATTACGTGATCCAAATCAACTAAACCATGTCCGATCATCACGTGAGATGGAGTAGTTTTAATGGTGAACATCACTATGTTGATCATATCTACTATATGATTCACGCTCGACCTTTCGGTCTCCGTGTTCCGAGGCCATATCTGTTATATGCTAGGCTCGTCAAGTTTAACTTGAGTATTCGCGTGCGCAACTGTTTTGCACCCGTTGTATTTGAACGTAGAGCCTATCACACCCGATCATCACGTGGTGTCTCAAAGACGAAGAACTTTCATAGCGGTGCATACTCGGGGAGAACACTTCTTGATAATTTTAGTGAGAGATCATCTTATAATGCTACCGTCAATCAAAGCAAGATAAGATGCATAAAGGATAAACATCACATGCAATCAATATAAGTGATATGATATGGTCATCATCATCTTGTGCTTGTGATCTCCATCGCCAAGCAACCGCCATGATCACCATCGCCATCGGGCGCGACACCTTGATCTCCATCGTAGCATCGTTGTCGCCTCGCCAACTATTGCTTCTACGACTATCGCTACCGCTTAGTGATAAAGTAAAGCAATTACATGGCTTTTGCATTTCATACAATAAAGCGACAACCATATGGCTCCTACGCATCAAAACTACAACGATACTTCGTCAAATAGACTCCGTTTTAACCTTCTCAAGGACCGGGCGTAGTCATACTCGGTTCAACTAAAGTGAGAGAGACAGACACCCGCCGGTCACCTTTAAGCAACGAGTGCTCGGAGCGGTGAAACCAGTCTCGCGCGAAGCGTCACGCGTAATGTCGGTCCGGCCGCTTCATCTCACAATACCGCTGAACCAAAGTATGACATGCTGGTAGGCAGTATGACTTGTATCGCCCACAACTCACTTGTGTTCTACTCGTGCACTTGACATCAACGCATAAAACCAGGCTCGATACCACTGTGGGGAACGTAGTAATTTCAAAAATTTCCTACGAACACGCAAGACCATGGTGATGGCATAGCAACGAGAGGGAAGAGTGTCCGCCCACGCACTCGTGAGACCGAAAGCGAAGCGTTATAACAACGCAGTTGATGTAGTCGACGTCTTCACGATCCGACCGATCCAAGCACCGAACGACGGCACCTCCGAGTTACGCACACGCTCAGCTCGATGACGATCCCGGACTCCGATCCAGCAAAGTGTCGGGATGAGTTCCGTCAAGACGGCGTGGCAGGACGATGTTGATGCTCCACCGATGCAGGGCTTCACCTAAGCTCATGACGATATGACTTCTCCGGCGCAGGCTTCGCCTAAGCTCATGACGATATGACCGAAGTGGAATATGGTGGAAGGGGCACCGACACGGCTAAGGAAAGATCCGTAGATCAACTTGTGTGTCTGGGGTGCCCCCCGCCCGTGATATAAAGGAGGGAGGGAGGAGGAGGCCGCCCTAGGAGGGCGCGCCATGGAGGAGTCCTACTCCCACCGGGAGTAGGACTCCCCTCTTCTCCTAGTTGGACTAGGACTTGGGGAAGGGGAAGAGGGAAGGGTGCGGCCCCTCCCTAGTCCAATTCGGACTAGGCCATGGGGGCGCGGCCTGCCCTAGGCAGCCCCTCTCTTTCCGCAGGCCCAATAAGGCCCAATACTTCTCCCGGCGAATTCCCGTAACTCTCCCGGTACTCAAAATACCGAATCATTCGAACCTTTCGAACTCCGAATATAGTCGTCCAATATATCGATCTTTACGTCTCGACCATTTCGAGACTCCTCGTCATGTCCCCGATCTCATCCAGGACTCCGAACTCCTTCGGTACATCAAAACTCATAAACTCATAATATAACCGTCATCGAAACCTTAAGCGTGCGGACCCTACGGGTTCGAGAACTATGTAGACATGACCTAGAACTATTCTCGGTCAATAACCAATAGCGGAACCTGGATGCCCATATTGGTTCCTACATATTCTACGAAGATCTTTATCGGTCAAACCGCATAACGACATACGTTGTTCCCTTTGTCATCGGTATGTTACTTACCCGAGATTCGATCGTCGGTATCCAATACCTAGTTCAATCTCATTACCGGCAAGTCTCTTTACTCGTTCCGTAATACATCATCTCATAACTAACTCATTAGTTATAATGCTTGCAAGGCTTAGGTGATGAGTATTACCGAGAAGGCCCAGAGATACCTCTCCGACAATCGGAGTGACAAAACCTAATCTCAAATACGCCAACCCAACATGTACCTTTGGAGACACCTGTAGTACTCCTTTATAATCACCCGATTACGTTGTGACGCTTGGTAGTACCCAAAGTGTTCCTCCGTAAACGGAGTTGCATAATCTCATAGTTACAGGAACATGTATGGGTCATGAAGAAAGCATTAACATACTAAACGATCAAGTGTTAAGCTAACGGAATGGGTCATGTCAATCAGATCATTCAACTAATGATGTGACCTTGTTAATCAAATAACAACTCTTTGTTCATGGTTAGGAAACATAACCATCTTTGATTAACAAGCTAGTCAAGTAGAGGCATACTAGTGACATACTGTTTGTCTATTTATTCACACATGTATTATGTTTCCGGTTAATACAATTCTAGCATGAATAATAAACATTTATCATGATATAAGGAAATAAATAATAACTTTATTATTGCCTCTAGGGCATATTTCCTTCACTTCCGTGAAAGGATCTTCCTGAACTGAAGGTGTATGAACATGTTGAAAAAACGCATTGCTGGGAATGGTCTCTCTCTTGGAACCTATCTTTGCCAAATCATCAGCCGCTTGATTTTTCAGTCGGGGTATATGATGAAGCTCTAACCCCTCAAACTTCTTCTCTAACTTTCTCACCGCATTGCAATAGCCAGTCATAGTCGGGCTCCTGACGTCCCATTCCTTCATTACTTGATTAACCACCAAATCTGAGTCACCGTAGACCATTAGGCGACGGACGCCGAGTGAAATGGCCATACGCAACCCATACAGAAGTGTTTCATATTCAGCCTCATTCTTGGAGGAATCAAAATGAATCTGAAGAACGTAGCTGAGTTTGTCTCCTTGGGGGGATACCAATACC
This sequence comes from Aegilops longissima, assembly GCA_021605205.1. NCBI lineage: Eukaryota > Viridiplantae > Streptophyta > Magnoliopsida > Poales > Poaceae > Aegilops > Aegilops longissima. Next base: position 727,550,627 of record CM038677.1, on the reverse strand, counting down.
ACCCTAGCACCCGAACCATTCAGCATCTTGGATCCATCAAAGAACATGGTCCAATGCTCCGAGTGAATCTGAGTCGGTAGTTGCTGCTCAACCCACCCGGCGAGGAAATCTGCTATTGCTTGGGACTTGATAGCTTTCTTTGCCTCAAACTTGATATCCAAGGGAAGGAGTTCAATCGCCCATTTTGCCACTCGACCAGTTGCATCTCTGTTGTTCAGAATTTCCAAAAATGGTGCGTCGCTGACGACTGTAATGGAGTGATCAGAGAAATAATGTGCAACCTTCTTCATGGTCATGTAAATTCCATAAGCAAGCTTCTGATAATGTGGATATCTTTGCTTGGATGGAGTCAAGACTTCAGAAACATAGTACACTGGGCGCTGAACTTTATAGGCTTTTCCTTCTTCTTTCCGCTCTATCGTGAGTACTGTACCGACAACTTGTCCAGTGGCTGCAATATAAAGCAGTAAAGGCTCTTTGCTGATTGGGGCATCGAATGTCACCTTTTCCTTGCGGGAATTCTTGGAATCACCGAAAACCACATCAAGGGCAATCTGGCCGAGTGATTCGGCTTTCTTTCCAGGGATAACGCCATGGAAACTCATATTGCTTTCACTAAGTTTAGACATCGGAATGCCCATCCCCTTCAAGGTTTTAACATAAAGGATATTCAGGCCGCTACCACCATCCATTAGCACTTTGGTCAGTCGAGTGCCTTCAACAACTGGGTCGACCACCAACGCTTGCCTCCTAGGGGTGGCTATACGTGCTGGATGATCAGACTGGTCGAACGTGATGGCAGTCTGAGACCACTTCAAATAACTGGGTGTTGCCGGAGCAACCATGTTTACTTCTCTGTTGATAACTTTCAGTCGACTTTTGCTCTCAACATCAGCAAAAATCATCGGGGTGGAATTTACGTTGGGAAAACCATCATCTTATTCTTCCTTATCATCATTCTTGTCCAACTCCTTTTCCTTCTCATTGGGTTGCTTTTCTCGGAACTGCTGGACCATAACTCGACACTGTCGAGTGGTATGTTTAGGATAAATCAGATTACCTTCTTCATCTTTCTTGGTGTGAATGTGGCATGGTAAATCTAACACATCATTTTCGGCTTGATCTTTCACTTTCTTGGGGGTCCAGGGCCCTTTGGGCTTCCCCTTGAATTTTCCTTGAGCCACGACTAAAGCTTCACCAGGAGCAGCTGGCTCGGCCTTGCGCTTCTGTTTCCGATTGGAAGTGCCCCCACCGGTGTCCTGACCGCCTAGTTTGCTCTTACCACTGCGGAGTCGATCCTCTTCTTCTCCTTAGCGTATCGAGTGGCTATCTCCATCATCCGAGTCAGGGACATATCTCCTATCTGACCGAATTTCAGGACTAGCTCTCGATACTTAACGCCTTCCTTGAAGGCACAAACTGCTTGATGTTCGGACACATTTTCCACTGTGTGATGCAAAGTGGTCCACCTCTGGATGTAATCTCTCACAGTTTCACTCGGTTTTTGAACACAATGCTGCAATTCTGTTAACCCTGCTGGCCGTTTGCAAGTACCTTCAAAAGTTCTAACATACACCTGGGCAAGTTCCTCCCAAATGAAAATACTACCAGGTGCTAACTGAGTCAACCATGCCCTGGCTGAGCCTTCCAACATTAGAGGAAGGTGCTTCATGGCCACTTCATCATTGCTGCCACCAATCTGTACAGCCACTCGGTAATCCTCAAGCCAAGTGTCAGGCTTGGACTCACCAGTAAACTTGCTGACACCAGTCGCCAACCTGAAGTTGGGAGGAATCACTGTGGCCCTGATGGCTCTGCTGAAACACTCTAGACCTGAAACATGCACTCTGCTGCCAGTCGGGTGATCTCTGTCATGGCCCTCTCTGTGTGCTCTGTTCCTGTCAACCAGATCTTGAACGAGAATAGATCTCGCATCAAAGCCTGGCTCCCTTGGTGAGGGAGTCCTGGATTAGGGGGTATCCGGACAGCCGGACTGTGTACAACGTCCGGACTATTGAAGCGTGAAGATACAAGACTCAAGACTTTGGCCTGTGTCCGGATGGGACTTTCCTTGGCGTGGAAGGCAAGCTTGGCGATCCGGATATTATATTTCCTTCCTTGTAACCGACTCCATGTAAACCCTAGCCCTCTCCGATGTCTATATAAACCGGAGAGGTTGGTCCTTAGAAGGACGATCACAATTACAATCATACCATCATAGGCTAGCTCTTAGGGTTTAGCCTCTATGATCTCGTGGTAGAGTTACTCTTGTACTACCCATATCATCAATATTAATCAAGCAGGAAGCAGGGTTTTACCTCCATCGAGAGGGTCCGAACACAGGTAAACATCTGTGTCCCTTGCTTCCTGTTACCATCAGCCTTGACGCATGATCGGGACCCCCTACCCGAGATCCGCCGGTTTTGACACCGACATTGGTGCTTTCATTCAGAGTTCCTCGTAGCCGTCGCCACGGGCTCGATGGCTCCTTCAATCACCGTCAATAACACGGTACAGAGCAGTCCACGACGAGCACGGCTTAGACCTGCTATCAGACAAAGCTCGGGGTATCACCCCCCGCAGTAGCCTCGGACCTAAATCCAGAGCAGGCTGCGTTGCCTGAGGACGGAGGGCTGGACCCGCCCGCAGGTCGCACAATTATCGGCGGTGGAGCGAACACGGCCTTACCTCGTGGTGGCTTCACGGCGGACCCCGGACTCGTATCCGGATGTTGAGTCCGGTCCGCGACTCCGAGCGGTCGAACCAGGTTGGGCTCCGGTAATGGGGTTTACCGCCACGGACATCTTTCAAGACTCGCCCTTTGGCGACATCTGAACTTCGTTGAAAACTCTCTTTTGACAGAAATTTCCGGGCCAAACCACGTCCGGTTCGAGTGGGAAGCAAAGCGGCGAAGAAATTCGTGCCCACCCACCACCCACTTCATAGCCACGATCGATGATTTAAGCCGCGTGTTCGACTTCGACCAAGACATCGACGGTATGGACGAGATGCAGGAGAAGATGCGGAATCCATGGGGCGCCGGACTTCCCCCTCGTCACATGACATATACATGGTGGATACGCCCACAGAGGACAAAGGCGACAATCCGGACGATAAAACCCCCGGACAAAAGCCAAAGCAACGGCGCAGACGCCGTTCTAAATCCAGCAACAGTAAAAATAGTGACAAGAGCGCCAGAAGGATCGATACTACAATCAACTCCGAAGGCAACAACGACCATATGGATCCAGCGATGGAGCAGGACGAACCAGGTCACCCCGAACACAGTTCGGAGCAGACGCCCGAGGATAATGATCCCGACGGACGAGGTCATCAAACCGAACCAGCACAGGAAAACAGTCCGGATAATGATGCAATCCCGGAAAAACATGCGGAACGAGATAACCTCCACAGAAAGCTTACGGCCACCGCAAGAAGTCTAAAGAAGGTATAACGGCTCAAAGCCGCCTGGAAATGCTCAACCATTGATGGAACAAAGTGCTAGACATCGAAGAAAGATACGGCGATGATCGCCGTATAAAGAGCTATCCAAAACGCAAGCTACGCTGAATTCGATGACGGCCGTGCCGCCGTAGAGTCGCAACAAAGGCGGCTACCGATGCCGCTACGATCCACGTGAACACCTGAATAAGAAAGCTGGCGCAACCAGGTCCATTTATGGATCCAAAGGACGCACCCCGGCGAGGGACTATTGTCACCAAAACGATTATGCCAATCGCATACCAGTCCGTAATAAACACAGAACACAACAACAGTCGACGGCATGCCATAGCACGTCCAGATACAGAGGGGCTGCTCACCCCCTGTGCTTTACTAATGAAGTACTGGACCACGAATTCCCACAGGTCTTTAAACATGTGAACATAGAGGCATACGACGGAACAACAGACCTAGGGGTCTGGATCGAGGACTTTATCCTACACATACACATGGCTCGTGGGGATGACCTTCACGCCATCAAATACCTCCCCCTCAAGCTGAAGGGACCAGCTCGGCACTGGTTGAAAGGCCTCCCCGAAAATTCAATTGGGAGCTGGGAGGAACTCGAGGCGCGCCAGGCCAACTTTGAAGGGACCTATGTCCGCCTCCGGATCTTGACGACTTAAGTCACATAGTCCAACAGCCCGGAGAATCCGCCCGCAAGTTTTGGAACAGATTCCTCACTAAGAAGAATCAAATTGTCGACTGTCCGGATGCCGAAGCCTTAGCGGCATTCAAAGACAGCATCCGTGATGAGTGGCTAGCCAGACACCTCGGCCAAGAAAAGCCAAGGACAATGGCAGCCCTAACAAGCCTCATGACCCGCTTTTGCGCGGGAGAAGATAGATGGCTAGCCTGTAAAGGCACCAGTGACCCCAGCACATCCGAAATAAGGGATGGCAACGGGAAGCCACGGTGTCATAAAAACAAACGCCAAAGCAAGGAAGAGAGCCCGGATAACACGACGGTTAATGCCGGATTCAGGGGCTCTCAACCTAATCAGCAAAACAAGCCATCTAAAGGCAGCAAAGAGGGACCGTCCGGTCTGAATAAAGTCCTAGACAGACTATGCCAAATTCATGGCACCCCTGACAAACCTGCAAACCACACGCGCAGAGAGTGCTGGGTCTTCAAGCAGGCCGGCAAATTAAATGCCGAACACAAGGAAAGGGAAACACTAAGTGAAGACGAGGATGAACCTCGCCGGCCGAACAGTGAAGGACAGAAAAAATTCCCGCTAGAGGTTAAAACAATGAACATGATCCACGCGACTCAAACATCCATGAGGAGGCACGAACGCGCGCATAGAGACACGCTCGATATAGAGCCCATCGTACTCACGCCTAACCACTGGATGCCTTATCCGATCACTTTCGATAACTTGGATGACCGAACTAGTATTAGGCGCAGAGGATCAAAGGCCTTGGTGCTTGACACGATTGTCGATGGATACCGTCTCACCCGCGTCCTTATGGACAGCGGCAGCCTCAATTTAATATATGAGGACACTGTCCGCAGGATGGGGATAGAACCATCCAGAATTAACCAAATCAACACCACCTTTGAAGGGGTGATACCAGGCGTTGAAGCCCACAGTCGGGGCCCCGTCGCACTGGAGGTAACATTCGGCTCGCCAGGCAACTCCAGAAGCGAAGAACTACTCTTCATCATTGCACCCTGCCAAAGCGACTATCACGCAGTGCTCGGAAGAACGACCTTCGCCCGCTTCAACGCATTGCCGCACTATGGCTACCTTACACTTAAGATGCCCGGTCCATGTGGCGTCATCACCATTAGCGGACTAACGAACGCCACACGCCGCAGAGGAACACGCGACGGCCCTCGCGGCCGGACTATAAGCGGCCTCCAACATAAGGAAAGATGACTGGTCCTTAAAGACCACAGACTCGGCTAGACGAGTCCGGTCGCCTGGATAAAATTGAACCAGGGCACCGTATATGTAATCCCATAGTGGACACCAGGGGCTATAAATACTTAACATAATCCCACAGTTGGCTCAACCTTATGGGCAGGCCAACATCTCACACTTTTATTATCCATCGCATACTTACGTTGCACTCTTCTATGAGTTTTCCTTCTTTCCACAGACAACGTTCGCGCAATACCCTTCCAGGATACGGCACAACGGAGACAAAGGCGCAGACGTGCGGCAGGGCCCCGTTCAACAGGTTTCTTTTTAGATTAAGCCCATGTGTAAACCTTTTTTATTGCCTCTTGTTGTTTAACCATCCCATGGGTTCCATACCCACAGAGGATACTGTCGTTTTTGGCATCTCGCCATGACAAATTAACGCACGTACCTGAAAAAACAGGGTTTATAACGAATGGGCATTCTTGAGCCCATCGACTATTATAAAGTCCGAATACCCTCGGGAGTGTTCGGTGTCACGAGTTTGGCCTTATATGCAGCAGCTCCAAATCATATCTTTGGTCAAATGTTGGGTTTGCCCGGCTCCTGGGTTTGCCGCCTTACGTTCCGTTACTATCGGCTAAGGTGGCCAAAGGAGAACTACTGCGATTGTGCCCTGGTTATTCTGGACGAGCACCTCAGTAGAGAAAGCCGAAAACTGACTGTCATGATACAGCGAGAGACTGTTCAACCACTCGAAGACCTATCGGGATCTTTAGGATCCCTCCGCATTAACGAAGGACCGTTTCCCGGTAATGTACACGCGCCCGTATTCGGATGCACGCGAAGGTACAAGGGGCTACGTAGTAGCCCCAACATTAGACTCCCATGGCTAAGCGAAAGTGTTACAGCTATATAGTCTGGTTGCCTAGTTCGACGTGCGATCACCTCCTTCATGGACCAAGACGTTGGATCAAGTGTGATTAAGCATATTTTTTTGCGAACACCCCCACATTGCCTGCATGGGGGATGAAGCCAACGACTGCTATCTTTCGGATTAAACATTATATATATATATATATATATATATATATATATATATATATATATATATATATATATATATATATATATATATATATATATATATATATATATATATATAAACAGCCATACAGGGGACACAATAATACTTTCGGGCAAAAAGTACAAATATAGCCTTACAACCAAACTAACATTGTTTGTTACAATGACTCGATTCATCACTCAAATAAGACATTCTTTGAGAACTGCGCCTCTATTAGGCGGGCACCTTCTATGACTTGCGCCAAGTAATGCTCGGCCGGATACTGGGCCCCCGCCGGATCTTGGGTCGCTATAATGTTGGCCTCCATATCCGTCCAATAGGCTTTAACGCGGGCAAGAGCCATCCGTGCACCCTCTATGCACGCCGACCTCCTCATGGCGTCGATCCGAGGCACGACCCCAAGGAACCGCTGCACCAAGCCAAAGTAACTGTCCGGCTTAGGCCCTTTCAGCCAAATATGGTCTATCATAGACCGCATTGCAAGACCGGACAGCCTGTGAAGCTCCGCTACAGCAGCCATCTTGTCATTTAACGGCAGCGGGCGAGTGGGAGCATTGAATTGCGACCAGAAAAGCTTCTCCACCTCCTTATCACCCTGACCATCGAAGAACTCGGCAGCGTCAGCCGTACTCTTCGCCAAATCTGCATATCGTCTGCGGGACTCAGCGCCCATCCAGGGCGCGATTGATTGAAAACTTCGTCCGCAGCAAGTAGGAACCTTCAACCATGATTTTATCGGCCTGTTGAAGCTCCTCCCGCGCCCCCCTGAGCTCGGTCCGTATTTCCTTGGTGGCATTGCGTGCCTTGTCCAGCTCGGCCAAGCTATCCTTATGCTCCTTTTTAAGGAGCTCATACCGGTCAGCGGCATTTTTTAACTCAATAGCCATTTCAGCCATCTTTTCTTCGCTTCGGCGATGAGCAGCCTGTTCGGCTCTCAGTTCCTCGGTCGCCTTTAGGGCAGCCGCATTGCTATTCCGAGCTTGTTCCTTGGCTTGGACAAGCTCTTCCCTCAGGGCCTCCACGGCAGCAGCACCATCTGCAGTCCGAACATATTACATTAATATCATGCCGCCTCCATATTATCCTATACAAAGGAAGGTAGAACACTTACCTTGTGACTTGTCCAGCCGCTTGTTCACCAGCATGATATCGGCATCAATCGATCGAATCTGACTGGTCAGTTCGGACACTTCCACGGACTGGTCGGCGGCCGGACTCACAGGTACCGGCTCATATTTATAGCGCAATCATTGATCTATGATCCCCTGTTTGCCCCCTAGGGCGGGCAACCAGTGTCTCAGTGGCTACTATCTATATGGAGCACACCTAACGCATGCCTCATAGCCAAAAACAGTGTATTCTTCACTACATACCTCAAAGCCTCTGAGCAGACTTGAAATGCTTCATTCAAACCACTTGTAGCGGACGAAATCTTCTGGAGCACCGCGCTCATTAGTGAGCGGTGCCCCGCCGAGAGCGCAACCCGCTCCAGTAGGCCCGTCAGTATGTCCGGCCGGACATCAAACTGTGCCGGACCCTTCCCATCGCCCCTTGCGGGAGCTAAACGCTCCGAGCTCAGGGCGGCTGACGCGTTGGCCTCCGCCTTCGGCAGATCCGGACTCCTCCGTGATGACACTTCGGTGTCGCCCGCTTCGCGAGCCAGAGAGGTAGGTGGGGTCTCGCTCTCCATCTCCGTAGGAAGGTCCCCCGAAGACGAACTCTGGTGAGAGGGGCTGCTAGCCGAACTGCGAAAGACGAATCCTGGTTATTTATCTAGGAGGAACGCAACATCTTTGAATTAAAAATTAACTTACAGCTTGGTGGAGGGCTGGCCCGTTGTTGGGCACGATGCGGTGAGGGTGCCCGTTGGGGTAGAGCCCCCTGGTGTTATCTTTTTCCCGGGTTTGGGCATCTCCGTCTCCGGGTCTTCGGAGGCGGCCCTCTTTTTCCCGCGCAGGGAGGAGGCCTTAACCTCCCCCTCCTGACTATCCTCCTTAGGGGAGGTGACAATTCCCCCAATTCGGATGCGTAGCGTGTGGGGTTCGGATTCTCCGTCCTTCCCCTTGTCTTTCCCCGGAGGCATCCTGCTGAGTACTCGGTCAAGCATCTTGTCCATGGTGGGGGCGGGCGAGCCTTCGGGAAGTGGCGCCGGACACCTAATTCTCTCCGCCTTGCTGAGCCATTCCTGGACGCGGATGATTTTCAGAATAAACAATCATAACAGATACAAAGCACGGTGTCTGGTATCAAGTTTACTTACTTGGGTATCTAGGCGATTACAGCTTCGGCCCGCATCCTCGGTGCTGTCCGGACACTTTACTTTCCGTCCGAAGAATAATTTGCACATCTCTTCGAGCTTCAGGCCGAAGAAGTGCTTGACGGTCCGCGGACCTCTCCGGATTGAACTCCCACATCCGGAGAGGCCGGCGTTGGCATGGCAACATCCGCCGGATCAACATCACTTGCATTATGCTGACAAGATTAATGTCCCTTGCAAGAAGTTCCCAGATGCGATTCTGCAATACGGGTATGTCACCAGCGGGTCCCCAATTCCGTCCTATGTCCATCCAAGACGCCAAGTGTGACGGAGGGCCCGAACGAAACTCGGGGGCAGCCACCCGCTTTGTGCCCCTAGGAGTCGTGACATAAAACCACCTCCGCTGCCATACATCGGATACTTCTGGGAAAGAACCCTCTGGCCACGGGGCATCGCCGTTCCTGCTTATCACGGCACCTCTGCACTCCACATGTCGCCCCTCGATCATCTTTGGCGTCACATTGAAGGTATTGAGCTATAAGCCGAAGTGTGGGGTGATATGGAGAAAAGCCTCGCACACGATAATAAACGACGAGATATGGAGGATAGCGTCAGGAGCCAGATCGTGAAAATCCAACCCATAATAGAACATGAGCCCCCTCACGAAGGGATCGAGGGTGAAACCAGGATCATGGAGGAAGTGTGGGACTAAAACGACACACTCATTGGGCTCCGGCGAGGGATAACCTGCCTGGAGCAGGGAGCCGTCTTTGGATATCTGCGGTCAGGTATCCGACTTCCCTAAGCTTTGCAATGTCCTTCTCTTCAATCGAGGAGGCCACCCACCGGCCTTGAGGGTCAGATCCGGACATGTTGGAGGATTCCGGAGGGGTGGAGCTTAGGTTTTGGGTGTTAGAACTCGAGGTTCGAGAAGGCGCGATGAAGGTGAAAAAAGAGGTGTATGTCTTGACCCCTTTATAAAGAGGGTGAATATCAAGAGTCCCCTGTGTGACCGTTTGAGGCTTATCTAAAAAACACACGGGTTATACCAACAGCCGTCGTGGGGTCATGCGTGCTCATATTGATGGAAAATCCCGTAATAAGAGGAACACGATCTCTGCCTCAACGGGACGTGCCAATAAAACCGCCTCGCAACACGAGTCGTTGTGGGGCAGGAAATGTCGGTTCGCGTTGGACCAAGCCTCGACGCAAGGGCACGATACACGAAGATTGCCAGCGAATCAGATCTATACCATACGGAGCTCATCTTGCAGATCCGGACACGGTCTACGTGTTCGATGACCACTTTGGAGTATTCGGAGGAGGAACCCGCCCTGCAATGCCGAAGACAAGACTTTGCGCCGGGCTCATCGTCATTGAAGCCTGGTTCAGGGGCTACTGAGGGAGTCCTGGATTAGGGGGTATCTGGATAGCCGGACTGTGTACAACGTCCGGACTATTGAAGCGTGAAGATACAAGACTCAAGACTTCGGCCCGTGTCCGGATGGGACTTTCCTTGGCGTGGAAGGCAAGCTTGGCGATCCGGATATTATACTTCCTTCCTTGTAAGCGACTCCATGTAAACCCTAGCCCTCTCCGGTGTCTATATAAACCGGAGAGGTTGGTCCTTAGAAGGCCGATCACAATTACAATCATACCATCATAGGCTAGCTCTTAGGGTTTAGCCTCTACGATCTCGTGGTAGATCTACTCTTGTACTACCCATATCATCAATATTAATCTAGCAGGAAGTAGGGTTTTACCTCCATCGAGAGGGCCCGAACCTGGGTAAACATCTGTGTCCCTTGCTTCCTGTTACCATCGGCCTTGACGCACAGACCGGGACCCCCTACCCGAGATCCGCCGGTTTTGACACCGACACTTGGGTCGACTGGTATTCTGTGCTCGCCACTATGAGGGCATTTGTCATCATGTTGCCGAGGCACACATGATCCACTCCTCGCAGGGGGTGTGGGCACTCAACGACGATCATCACGACGAGTCGGTGATCATACTGCTCGTGGTTTCTGTACTGATCTTGCCGGTGTCCAAGACCCTCACGCCGCGGGGGCGATCTTGGGCTATGGGCCGACTGAACTGTATCTGCCATCACAGACCTGCTATGAATCCAATTCTGCGACTGAGACACTGTTGTGTTCTGCTCTCCGGCTGCCCGGATCTGCATCAAACCTCTGCCAGCTTCTGACTGGGAAGGCTGAATAGATTCTGCTATTCGGGCTACAACTGTGAGATTTTGAATCGAAGTGCGATATACCTGAGGTTGAGGCGGAAAAAGCTGTCGTCGACTGGATTCAGGGATCCGCTGCCGAGCACGCTCGTCGAGAGCATGCTGAAGGTTCTCCAGTCAAGTGCGCTTGATACGTCTCCAATGTATCTATAATTTTTGATTGCTCCATGCTATATTATCTACAGTTTTGGACCATATTGGGCTTCATTTTACACTTTTATATTAGTTTTGGGACTAACCTATTAACCGGAGGCCCAGCCCAGATTTGCTGTTTTTTTGCCTACTTCAGTGTTTCGAAGAAACGGAATATCAAACGGAGTCCAAACGGAATGAAACCTTCGGGAACGTCATTTTCTCACCGAACATGATCGAGGAGACTTGGACCCTACGTCAAGCAACCAACAGGGAAGGCACGAGGTAGGGGGGTGCGCCCTCCCCCCAGGCGCGCCCTCCACCTCGTGCGCCCCCTGTTGCTCCACTGACGTACTTCTTCCTCCTATATATACCTCATTACCCCGAACGATCAAATACGGATCCAAAAACCTAATTCCTCCGCCGCAACTTTCTGTATCCACGAGATGCCATCTTGGGCCAGTTCCGGAGCTCCGCCGGAAGGGGAATCCACCACGGAGGGCTTCTACATCATCGTAGCCTCTCCGATGAAGTGTGAGTAGTTTACTTCAGACCTTCGGATCCATAGTTAGTAGCTAGATGGCTTCTTCTCTCTCTTTGGATCTCAATACAAAGTTCTCCCCCTCTCTCGTGGAGATCTATTCGATGTAATCTTCTTTTCGCGGTGTGTTTGTTGAGATCGATGAATTGTGGGTTTATGATCAAGATTATCTATGAGCAATATTTGAATCTTCTCTGAATTCTTTTATGTATGATTGGTTATCTTTGCAAGTCTCTTTGAATTATACGTTTGGTTTGGCCAACTAGATTGGTAGTTCTTGCAATGGGAGAAGTGCTTAGCTTTGGGTTCAATCTTGCGGTGTCCTTTCCCAAGTGATGAAGGAGCAGCAAGGCACGATTGTATTGTTGCCATCGAGGATAACAAGATGGTTTTTTTATCATATTGCATGAATTTATCCCTCTACATCATGTCATCTTGCTTAGGCGTTACTCTGTTTTCATTAACTTAATACTCTAGATGCATGCTGGATAGCGATCGATGAGTGGAGTAATAGTAGTAGATGCAAAGGTGAGTCGGTCTACTTGTCTCGGGCGTGATGCCTATATACATGATGATACCTAGATACTCTCATAACTATGCTCAATTCTGTCAATTGTTCAACAGTAATTCGTTCACCCACCGTAAAATACTTATGCTCTTGAGAGAAGCCACTAGTGAAATCTATGCCCCCCGGGTCTATTCTCTATAATATCAATCTTCCATCACTTTATTATTGCTTTGCTTTTTACTTTGCTTTTTATTTTACTTTGCATCTTTATACCAAAAATACCAAAAACATTATCTATCATCTCTATCAGATCTCACTCTCGTAAGTGACCATGAAGGGATTGACAACCCCTAATCGCGTTGGTTGCGTTGAGCTATTTGTTTTGTGTAGGTACGAGGGACTTGCGCGTGGCCTCCTACTGGATTGATACCTTGGTTCTCAAAAACTGAGGGAAATACTTACGCTACTCTGCTGCATTATCCTCTCCTCTTCAAGGAAATCCAACGCAAGCTCAAGAGGTAGCAAGAAGAATTTCTGGCGCCGTTGCCTGGGAGTCTACGCAAAAGTCAACATACCAAGTACCCATCACAATCCCTTATCTCTCGCATTACATTATTTGCCATTTGCCTCTCGTTTTCCTCTCCCCCACTTCACCCTTGCCATTTTATTCGCCCTCTCTTTTCCGTTTTCCTTTCTTTGCGTTTGCTTTTTGTTTGCTCGTGTGTTAGTTTGCTTGCTTGTCACGATGGCTCAAGATAATACCAAATTGTGTGACTTTACCAATACCAACAATAATGATTTCCTTAGCACTCTGATTGCTCCTCTTGCCAATACTGAATCTTGTGAAATCAATACTGCATTATTGAATCTTGTTAGATCAATTTGCCGGCCTTCCTAGTGAAGATGCCGCTACTCATCTAAATAGCTTCGTTGATTTATGTGATATGCAAAAAAAGAGGGATGTTGACAATGATGTTGTTAAATTGAAGCTATTTCCTTTTTCGCTTAGAGATCGTGCTAAAGCTTGGTTTTCGTCTTTGCCTAAAAATAGTATTGATTCTTGGAACAGGTGCAAAGATGCTTTTATCTCTAAGTATTTCCCTCCCGCTAAGATCATCTCTCTTAGAAACGATATTATGAACTTTAAGCTACTTGATCATGAACATGTTGCACAAGCTTGGGAGAGGATGAAATTAATGATATGTAATTGCCCTACTCATGGTTTGAATTTGTGGATGATTATACAAAATGTTTATGCCGGATTGAATTTTGCTTCTAGAAACCTTTTAGATTCGGCCGCGGGAGGAACTTTTATGAAAATCACTTTAGGAGACGCTACTAAACTCCTAGATAATATTATAGTTAATTATTCTCAATGGCACACTTAAAGATTTACTAATAAAAAAGTCCATGCGATAGAAGAAATCAATGTTTTGAGTGGAAAGATGGATGAACTTATGAAGTTATTTGCTACTAAGAGTGTTTCTTCTGATCCTAATGATATGCCTTTGTCTACTTTGATTGAAAACAATAATGAATCTATGGATGTGAATTTTGTTGGTAGGAATAGTTTTGGTAACAACGCGTATAGAGGGAACTTTAATCCTAGGCCTTATCCTAGTAATCCTTCTAATAATTATGGAAATTCCTACAACAACTCTTATGGAAATTTTAATAAGATGCCCTCTGAATTTGAGACTAGTGTTAAAGAGTTTATGTATTTGCAAAAGAATTTTAATGCTTTGCTTGAGGAAAAATTTCTTAAAGTCGATGAATTGGCTAGGAACTTTGATAGAATTTCTCTTGATGTTGATTCTCTAAAGCTTAGATCTGTTCCTCCTAAGCATGATATCAATGAGTCTCTCAAAGCCAAGATAATTTCCATTGATGAGTGCAAGGAAAGAACCGCTAGGATGCGTGCTACGAAAGATGCCTTTATTAAAGCGTGTTCTTCCAATTTTCATGAAAATAAAGATGAAAATCTAAAAGTTATTGATGTATATCCTATCAAATCTTTGTTTTGCAATATGAATCTTGATAATGATGGGACTGATTATAATCCACCTTTACCTAGAAGGCGTTCTAAAAATTCGGAGTTTTTAGATCTTGATGCTAAAATTGAGAAAAGTGGGATTGAAGAAAGGAAAACCCTAGATGTTGTTAAACCCACTATTTTGGATCTCAAGGAATTTAATTATGAATGTTGATATTTACTTGATTGTATTTCCTTGTTGCAATCCCTGCTAAAGTCTCCTCATGCTTATAGTCAAAATAAAGGGTTTACCAAACATATCGTTGATGCCTTGATGCAATCTTATGAGGAAAAACTTGAGTTGGAAGTCTCTATTCCTAGAAAACTTTATGATGAGTGGGAACCAACTATTAAAATTAAGATTAAGAATCATGAATTTTATGTTTTATGTGATTTGGGTGCTAGTGTTTCCACTATTCCCAAAACTTTGTGTGATTTGCTAGATTTCCGTGATTTTGATGATTGTTCTCTAAACTTGCACCTTGCGGATTCCACTATTAAGAAACCTATGGGAAGAATTAATGATGTTATTATTGTTGCAAATAGTAATAATGTGCCTGTAGATTTTATCGTTCTTGATATAGATTGCAATCCTTCATGCCCTATTATTCTTGGTAGACCTTTCCTTAGAACGATTAGTGCAATCATTGATATGAAGGAAGGAAATATTAGATTCCAATTTCCGTTAAGGAAAGGCATGTAACACTTCCCTATAAAGAAAATAAAACTACCATATGAATCTATTATGAGAGCCACTTATGGATTGCTTACCAAAGACGGCAATACCTAGATCTATCCTTGCTTTTATGCCTAGCTAGGGGCGTTAAACGATAGCGCTTGTTGGGAGGCAACCCAATTTTATTTTTGGTTTTTTATTTTTGTTTCTGTTTAGGAATAAATAATCCATCTACCTTCTGTTTAGATGTGGTTTTATGTTTTAATTAGTGTTTGTGCCAAGTTAAACCTATAGGATCTTCTTGGATGATAGTTATTTGATCATGCTGTAATTTCCAGAAACTTTCGGTTCACGAAAACAATTGTTAAAAACCACCAGGACGTGATAAAATAGTGATTCCAATTGCTTCTGATCAATAAACAAATTGCCTAGGTCGTCCTAGTTGGCTGAATTTTTGGAGTTCCAGAAGTTTGCGTTAGTTACAGATTACTGCAGACTGTTCTGTTTTTGACAGATTCTGTTTTTCGTGTGTTGTTTGCTTATTTTGATGAATATATGGCTAGTAAAATAGTTTATAATCCATTGATAAGTTGGAATACAGTAGTTTTAACACCAATATAAATAAAAAATGAGTTCATTACAGTACCTTGAAGTGGTCTTTTGTTTTCTTTCGCTAACGGAGCTCACGAGATTTCTGTTAAGTTTTGTGTTGTGAAGTTTTGAAGTTTTGGGTGAAATATTTTTGATGGATTATGGAACAAGGAATGGCAAGAGCCTAAGTTGGGGATGCCCATGGCACCCCCAAGATAATCTAAGGACACCAAAAATTCGAAGCTTGGGGATGCCCCCGGAAGGCATCCCCTCTTTCGTCCACTTCCATCGGTAACTTTACTTGGAGCTATATTTTTATTCACCACATAATATGTGTTTTGCTTGGAGCGTCTTGTAATATTTTAGTCTTTGCTTTTTAGTTTACCACAATCATCCTTGCTGTACACACCTTTTGAGAGAGCCATAAATGAATTGGAATTTGTTAGAATACTCTATGTGCTTCACTTATATCTTTTGAGCTATATAGTTTTGCTCTAGTGCTTCACTTATATCTTTTAGAGCACGGTGGTGGATTTTTTATAGAAACTATTGATCTCTCATGCTTCACTTAGATTATTTTGAGAGTCTTAAATAGCATGGTAATTTGCTTAATGATAATAATATGCTTGGTATTCAAGATTTGTAAAACTTTCTTTTGAGTGCGTTGAATACTAAGAAAAGTTTGATGCTTGATAATTGTTTTGAGATTTGGAGGTAGTAATATTAGAGTCATGCTAGTTGAGTAGTTGTGCATTTGAGAAATACTTGTGTTAAAGTTTGTGATTCCCGTAGCATGCACGTATGGTGAACGGTTATGTGATGAAGTCGGAGCATGATTTATTTATTGATTGTCTTCCTTATGAGTGGCGGTCGGGGACAAGCAATGGTCTTTTCCTACCAATCTATCCCCCAGGAGCATGCGCGTAATACTTTGCTTTGATAACTTGTAGATTTTTGCAATAAGTATATGAGTTCTTTATGACTAATGTTGAGTCCATGCATTATACACACTTTTCTTCCTTCCACCATTGCTAGCTCTTCTAATACCGCGCACTTTTCGCCGGTATCATACACCCACCATCTACCTTCCTCAAAACAGCCACCATACCTACCTATCATGGCATTTCCATAGCCATTCCGAGATATATTGCCATGCAACTTTCCACCGTTCCGTTTATTATGACACGCTCCATCATTGTCATATTTCTTAGCATGATCATGCAGTTGACATCGTATTTGTGGCAAAGCCACCATTCATAATTATTTCATACATGTCACTCTTGATTCATTGCATATCCCGGTACACCACCGGAGGCATTCATATAGAGTAATATTTTGTTTTAAGTATCGAGTTGTAATTTTTGAGTTGTAACTAAATAAAAGTGTGATGATCATTTTTAGAGCATCGTCCCAAGTGAGGAAAGGATGATGGAGACTATGATTCCCGCATAAGTCAGGATGATACTCCGGACGAAAAATAAAAAAATAAAAAAAGAAAAGAGGCCAAAAAAAGGAGAAAAGGCCCAAATAAAAAATAAATAAAAAGAGAGAGAAAAATAGAGAAGGGACAATGTTACTATCCTTTTATCACACTTGTGCTTCAAAGTAGCACCATGATCTTCATGATAGAGAGTCTCTCATTTTGTCATCTTCATATACTAGTGGAAATTTTTCATTATAGAACTTGGCTTGTATATTCCAATGATGGGCTTCCTCAAATTTCCCTAGGTCTTCGTGAGCAAGCGAGTTGGATGCACACCCACTTAGTTTATTTTGTTGAGCTTTCATATACTTATAGCTCTAGTGCATCCGTTGCATGGCAATCCCTACTCACTCACATTGATATCTATTGATGGGCATCTCCATAGCCCGTTGATACGCCTAGTTGAAGTGAGACTATCTTCCCCTCTTTTTGTCTTCTCCACAACCACCATTCTATTCCACATATAGTGTTATAACCATGGCTCACGCTCATGTATTGCGTGAAGATTAAAAAAGTTTTGAGAATGTCAAAAGTATGAAACAATTGCTTGGCTTGTCATCGGGGTTGTGCATGATTTAAATACTTTGTGTGGTGAAGATAGAGCATAGCCAGACTATATGAGTTAGTAGGGATAACTTTCTTTGGCCATGTTATTTTGAGAAGACATAATTGCTTAGTTAGTATGCTTGAAGTATTATTATTTTTATGTCAATATTAAACTTTTGTCTTGAATCTTTCGAATCTGAATATTCATACCAGAATTAAGAAGAATTACATTGAAATTATGCCAAGTAGCACTCCGCATCAAAAATTATCTTTTTATCATTTACCTACTCGAGGACGAGCAGGAATTAAGCTTGGGGAACGATCGTCTCCAACGTATCTATAATTTTGATTGCTCCATGCTATATTATCTACTGTTTTGGACCATATTGGGCTTTATTTTACACTTTTATATTACTTTTGGGACTAACCTATTAACCGGAGGCCCAGCCCAGATTTTTGTTTTTGCCTATTTCAGTGTTTCAAGAAAGCGGAATATCAAATAAGTCCAAGCGGAATGAAACATTCGGGAACATGATTTTCTCACGAACATGATCCGGAGACTTGGACCCTCGTCAAGCAACCAACAGGAAGGAGCGAGGTAGAGGCGCGCCCCCCAGGCGCGCCCTCCACCCTCGTGGGCCCCTGTTGCTCCACCGATGTACTTCTTCCTCCTATATATACCTCACGCCCCGAGCGATTAGATATGGATGCAAAAACCTAATTCCACCGCCGCAACTTTACGTATCCACGAGATCCCATCTTGGGGCCTGTTAGGAGCTCCGCGGAAGGGAATCCACCACGGAGGGCTTCTACATCATCATAGCCTCTCCGATGAAGTGTGAGTAGGTTACTTCAGACCTTCGGGTCCATAGTTAGTAGCTAGATGGCTTCTTCTCTCTTTTTGGATCTCAATACAAAGTTCTCCCCCTCTCTCGTGGAGATCTATTCGATGTAATCTTCTTTTTGCGGTGTGTTTGTTGAGACCGATGAATTGTGGGTTTATGGTCAAGATTATCTATGAGCAATATTTGAATCTTCTCTGAATTCTTTTATGTATGATTGGTTATCTTTGCAAGTCTCTTCGAATTATCCGTTTGGTTTGGCCAACTAGATTGGTAGTTCTTGCAATGGGAGAAGTGCTTAGCTTTGGGTTCAATCTTGCGGTGTCCTTTCCCAGTGACAGATGGGGCAGCAAGGCACGTATTGTATTGTTGCCATCGTGGATAACAAGATGGGTTTTTTATCATATTGCATGCATTTATCCCTCTACATCATGTCATCTTGCTTCAGACATTACTCTGTTTTCATTAACTTAATACTCTAGATGCATGCTGGATAGCGGTCGATGAGTGGAGTAATAGTAGTAGATGCAGGCAGGAGTCGGTCTACTTGTCTCGGACGTGATGCCTATATACATGATCATGCCTAGATACTCTCATAACTATGCTCAATTCTGTTAATTGCTCAACAGTAATTCGTTCACCCACCGTAAAATACTTATGCTCTTGAGAGAAGCCACTAGTGAAATCTATGGCCCCCGGGTCTATTCTCTATCTTATCAATCTTCCATCACTTTATTATTGCTTTGCTTTTTTTTACTTTGCATCTTTATACCAAAAATACCAAAAATATTATCTACCATCTTTATCAGATCTCACTCTCGTAAGTGACCGTGAAGGGATTGACAACCCCTAATCGCGTTGGTTGCGTTGAGCTATTTGTTTTGTGTAGGTACGAGGGACTTGCGCGTGGCCTCCTACTGGATTGATACCTTGGTTCTCAAAAACTGAGGGAAATACTTACGCTACTCTGCTGCATTATCCTCTCCTCTTCGGGGAAATCGAACGCAAGCTCCTGAGGTAGCAGCGTTCAGCCAAGTTGGCCAGGTGCGCCTCCTCCAAGGCCCGGGCCTCGGGGGTTTCTCCAACGATGGGAGTGTGGAGTGCATCCATATTGCGGCGGCGAAGCTCTTCCCTCTGCTGCGAAGAAAGGGGCTCGGGGCGGTACTCCTCGTGAACGCGTGACGGATGGCCACCATCATCCCGGGGGAAGCCAGGAGGACTACGTGGTCCGTTGACCATCAAGACTTCAGCCTCGGGATCGCTGCTATCGCACTCGGATGCGGTCTCAACGGAGCCAGTCGACAGGTCGAACTGGCTGTAGAGAGTTTCATCGGGCTCGATTGCCGTGACTTGTAGGGTGGTCGACTGACGAGCCACCGCATGTCTCACCCACCGATGAAGTCGCGATCGACTAGATCGCTTGCGCTGGCGAACAGCGGGGAGCGAGGACATCACAGGAGCCGACCGATACTGGGTCGACGGCTGCCGGAGAAGGACGCCGCGGACGCACGCGCGAAAGTGTGTCGTCCCGCGGACGGGGAGTGCATCGGCATCGAGGGGAGCTTCTTGAAGCCAGGCAGAGTCGTCGGCAACAAAGACGAGCGCGCCGAGACGGATCTCGCGGCCCTCAGCCAACCCACCACCGGAAACCATGATGATGGGAATCGGAAAAATCGCAACTTCACCAAAAAGTCGCTAAGACGCCTGCCCCACGGTGGGCGCCAACTGTCATGGTACTAAGACTGACAGTAGAATGGGGGTAGGTATGAAGAGGCAAGATCCTAGCTATGGAGAAGTTGTACACACAAGTGTTACGAGTTCAGGCCCTTCGCAGAGGAAGTAATAGCCCTACGTCTCGGTGCTCTGATGCCCGGGTAATCAAGCTACAGTAACCCTGCGCTAATGATGCCACGTCACCTAGGTTACTGTTGGTAAACTCGTGTTAGTTCAAAACGATTCAAATTCAAATTTATAATATAGGCAAACAACAAAAGTTTTCAAATAATAAAACTAAAATGTTCTGGTTGTGCCAAATAATGCATAGGTAATTATGGTGGAGAAACCACACTTGTATAAAATATGTAAATACTCAAAATGAATAAAATAGTAGCAAAAACAATTAGTTAAATGATTATAAAATAATAAACAATTACAAATCATTTTATATTAGGTGCCAAGTTAATTGTGGTAGTGTCATAAGTATTAAAAATATTTTAGGTACAACTTGCGTTTTTCATAAACACCAAAATTTAATAAAACAGAAAAGAAGAAAAGAAATAAAATAAAAAAAACAAACTAACAGAAAACTAAACTAACACAAAAGAGAACCCCCCCCCACTGGACCCCTTGGCACAACTGGGCCAAGGCCCAGCCGGCCGCCCCCTGGCCTATAGGCCACCCCCACACCCCAGAAACCCTAATACCCTCCCTCACAATCCCCCGATCCAGTCCCTCCCCTCTCCCGATCTGGCGCCCTGCTTGAGCACCATCATGATCGCCCGCTCGGTGGCTACACTGCCGAGGCCACCTCTCCGCCTTGCCCCCACCGCATCGCCCGTCTCCCCGCCTCTGCCAGCCCGGGACCGCCACCGCGCTCCCCGTCCTCCTCGGGGCCTTGCGCCCGCAGCCAGCGCCTCCCTCGCCCGGCCTGCCTCCTCCAACGTCGGCGTCGTCTCCGTCCACCTCCTAGCGGACCTCCCGAACTCCCCGCGCCATTGCCCGTTCCTCGCAAACTCCCGTGAGCCTCGACCTCCTCCTCCCCTTCCCTCGTCGTCGCCGCCTGCGGCTACCACGCTTGGGCACACCGAACCCGCAGTCGCCGCGCCGCCCGTCTGTCCGGCGCGCCCCACGCCATCTGCCTTTCGCCTTGGCAGCGCCGCAGCGTCCACAGTGGTGCTTGCTCGCCGAGGCCATCGGCTCTGTGACCATGACCTCGCCCCACCGCCTTTGCCGCTTTCGTCGGCGGCGTCCCGGCTTACGGACGCGCGCGGCGGACCCCCATTGGTCCCTGTCACTACTGCGACCGATGCTGCTCCTCGACCGCCCCCTCGCCGACTCCACCCGAGGCGCGCTGCCCACCCCTTGGCGCCTGCTCTGTTCCCCTCGCGCCATGCGCGTCCTTGAGGCCGCCCGGCACCCAGCGCCGCTCGGCCCGTTCGGCCTCGCCTCATTACCAGGCAGGGTTGCGGCTTCGCCCGCACCCGCCTGCCTGTATGCCTGTTAAGGCCCTTGGGCCTATGACATCTGGGCCCCGCCCACAGAATGGATTAAAATAAAGGAATAAAAAAATAATATATAGTAAAAATAATTAATAATAAAAATAATTAATAATAATAATAATTAATAATAAAAATAATTAATTAATTAACTTAATTAATCATGTTTAGTTGAACTAATTAAACTTGATTAACCTAAATATCTAATTAACCTAACTAATACATTAGTTAGGGTGATGTGTCAATAATGAGACGGGTCCCACGTCGGTTTGATTGATCAACCCCTGTTGACTGCCGATGTCATCTTGACGTCATGCTAGTGTCAAGCAAACACTATTCGGATAATGTTAGTTTAAATTAATTAAATAAATTCGAAAATGATTTAAAACTTTAGAAAATCATATAAAATAAACCGTAGCTCGATGAAAATACTTTCTACATGAAAGTTGCTCGAACGACGAGAGCGAACCCGATTCACGCAGCCCATTCGTCCGCCACGCACCCTAACATATCAAACTCGCAACTTTCCCCTCGGCTCCTCGGCCCAAAACGCTAAACTTGGGGATACTTTCCCGGATGTTTCCCCCCTTCACCGGTATCACCTCATACCGCGTTAGGGCACCCCTAGCACCGATACTTGTCATGTCTTGCATCGCTATGCATCTGTTGCTTAAGTATTTATCGTTTCTTCCCCCTCTTCTCTCGCTAGACACCGAGACCGACGCTGCTGGTACCCCGATCGACTACGGTGTTGACGACCCCTCTCTCTTGCCAGAGCAACCAGGCAAGCCCCCCCCCTTGATCACCAGATATCGCCTATTCTTCTCTATATTGCTTGCATTAGAGTAGTGTAGCATATTCTTGCTTTCGATTAATCCTATCTTCTGCATAGCTTTGTCCTTGCTACTCTTTGTTGTTACCTTTTACCTTTATCCTCTTGCTTAGTATAGGATGCTAGTGTTCCATCGATGGCCCTACACTCTTGTCAAATCGCCATGCTATACTCTTTGGGCTGTGATCACTTCAGGAGGTGATCACGGGCATATACTATATACTTCACACTATTACATTACCGTGATCTTGTTAGGAGATGGGGGAAATTTGAAAGGACGGTGGCTCCATCCCGGTAGAGGTGGGCTGGGTTCCCAACGGCCCCATTGTTACTTTGTGGCGGAGGCGGCAGGGCAGGTTGAGACCACCTAGGAGAGAGATGGGCCTGGCCTGGTCGGGGTTCGCGGATTCTTAACACGTTTAACGAGATCGGGTATTTGATCGAGTCGGCCATTTGGTCTATCGCACTAACCATCTACGTGCAGTAGTTATGGGTATCCGGCGTCGTGGTATCGGCCGGCACGCCGTGGCCGCCGAATGAGTGGCGGCGCGGATTGGAGCGTAAGCCTGCTCTTGTATTAAGGGGCTAGTTCGCTTTCGATCAGCGTCGCATAGCGTCTTGAGTGTGCTATGGGCGATGGGCCCAGACCCTGCGGCGCTTAGGTTTAGACCGGCGTGCTGGCCTCTCTGTTGTGCCTAGGTGGGGCTGCGGCGTGTTGATCTTCAGCGGCGGGCATGACCGAGAAAGTGTGTCGGCCAAATGGGATCAATTATGTTGGGTTATGTGGTGCACCCTGCAGGAAGTTAATCTATTGAATAGCCGTGATCTTTGGTAACGGGGCGACTTGGAGTTGTACCTTGACCTTATGACAACTAGAACCGGATACTTAATAAAACACACCCTTCCAAGTGCGGATACAACCCGATGGTCGCTCTCTCTCGGGGTTACGAGGAGGGATCGCGGGTAGGATTATGCTATGTGATGCTACTTGGAGGACTTGATCTGCTCTCTTCTACATGTTGCAAGGCGGAGGCTGCGAGCGTAGTCTTGACGGGATTAGCTATCCCCTCTTATTACGGCATTCTGCAGTTCGGTCCTTGATATGGCCCTTTACACATATATCCATGCATATGTAGTGTAGCTCCTTGCTTGCAGTACTTTGGATGAGTACTCACGGTTGCCTTGTTCCCCTTTTCCCTATCTCTACTCGATTGCTGCAACCAGGCGATGGATCCCGAGGCGAGACGCCACCGTCAATAGCGACTACTACCTCGGAGGTGCCTACTACGTGCTGCTGGCGGCGGCGACCAAGAGTAGTTTAGGGCGATCCTGCGGGAGGCTGCGCCTCTTCGTCTGTATCCTAGTTTGTGCTAGCCATCTTATGGCAACTTGTTTAACTTATATGCGTACTCAGATATTGTTGCTTCCGTGACTCATCTATGATCGAGCACTTGTATTCGATCCCTCGAGGCCCCTGGCTTGTATTATGATGCTTGTATGACTTATTTATGTTTTAGAGTTGTGTTGTGATATCTTCCCGTGAGTCCCTGATCTTGACCGTACACATTTGCGTGCATGATTAGTGTACGATTGAATCGGGGGCGTCACAAGTTGGTATCAGAGCCGACTGCCTGTAGGAATCCCCCTTCAGACTCCTTGGCCGTAAGTCGAGTCTAGACATTACAAAACTTTTACTAACATGGCTGTGTGCCTTACGGGCCCACGTCGCCATTGGGCGGTATTAGGATCTTTTACTCCTCTACCTTTACTCTGGGATTCTGAACGCTCTTCTATTCGGGTTAAGCGATTTTTATTAAAATCTAACTTTAGGTTCTCGAAAATACTTTCTCCCGGAGAGGCCCTTGATCCAGATGACCACCGCGCACGGAAGATTTCGGAGATACTCTTTGATACTCTCTCGAGACTTTGTGCCCATAATTTTGCTATTCCGACCACCGATAAATCCGTATGGAAAACTACTTACACTTGCCATTCATCGATCATCCCCATTGATCTTGTTATTACAAGATACCCCAAAGTTTCTCTATTGTTTTGAGAATACTTTGTGCCTCTCGCCTAGCAGTTCCTTGCCACATGAATACCCCTTCAAATAAATCCTCGCACTTGTCGAGTATCCGCTCATCGATTGTTCATGTGTTTCACAAAAGTCTTCAAAATACTATTCGATCTTCGAAAATCCTCTGGAGCCTTTGGCTCTTGAAATTCTTGCTTGCTTGCATTATGGTTAATCCCATAAGTCTCGTAGTCTTATTGACATTCCTTGTCATTATCATTTTGAGTCTGTTGACTCAATATGTTTCTTGAATCTACGCAATCATCATTGATCCTTATAAATTACTTTTCGCTGAGCTGCCATTCTTTTAAGCTGGAATTGGTTCTCGACCAATCCAATTGTCGATTGATTGTACCCTAAGGCTATTCAACTTATCCATCCCTAATCGAGCCTTGCTTGATCCCTTGATTTAAATCATAATTCCTTTGCATTTGACAATTGAGTTAGTCAGTTGTTTCTATAATCTGATCTCCTTGCATTCTTCCTCCTCTAAGTTGAGTACCGATGCTCACGTCGGATCCTTGTGGACCACCAAGTCCTTTGTTGGATTGTTATCCGCGTTGTCCTTCACATTTGATCACTTTGTGAGTTCTTTCCACGATACATAATGCCTTTGTCAAGTTGTATCCTCTGCTTGGCCAACCATGCTCTGCTTCGGGCTTGTGTTATTTACTCTTGAAACTTGTGGTATATGTTTCTAAAGCCCCTATGGGTTGAACATATGCCTTCTCTAAACCGTGTGAACCGAAAGTTTTCACGAATCATACTCTTACGGTGCTTCGCGGATAAAATTTCAACACTGCAACTTCATCGAACATGAGAAGTAAATGAAAGGTTATGCATTGGAGAAGTGGGAGTCGACCTTGAACTTGTGTTCATGCCCATGGACCCGAGGTGGAACTTATCATGGAAGCTTCTCCTAGTAATAATAATTCCCTTGTTATAACTTCTTCTCTTAGCTATGCTTGGTCTTTTGCGACCGTGGTTCCGGCCATGATTGTTCTTCTTTGTTCCGTTTCTCGGACAAGTTTAAGCACTTGTCTTCTGTAGAGAAATACCCTAGTCCAACCTCTACTTTGATCTGTCATCGAGTATTACCCCCCTCGTATCTCGAGATTATCATGGAACTGCATAACTTCTTATGAGTTCTTCGTCAAGTGCTACATTCCCACTGATTCCAATTTTTCACGGGCTCTGAATTACTAAACACTCAAAGACACCAATAACTGAACCGAGTCCCTTTCACGGTTCAACAACTCTTGATAGCTTCTATAAATGCGAGTTTGTATCCGATCACATCATTCCTAGCCTGATCGGCTATATCATTATCATGCTAAATTTTAAGCGTACTACGGGTCCTTCTTCTCGGAGCACAAATTTCGACAGTGAGCTAATCTTACAATCGATCTTCCTCGTCATACCGTTTGTCCTTGGACAGCAAGCTTGATTTCGAGTTTGTGTCGTACCCATGGTTCCAATGACTTTTGGCTTCATCATTTCGTTGACTTGATGTCATCGCCGATCGATTACATCTTCTCGAAACCTCTCGACAAATGTGTCGTGATCATCATCAACATTCAGGGTCTTCCAAGATATCTATCAATTCTTGATGAGAAATACCATCCTTGCCCCTCGATGGTTTGTATTATCATCGGCAACGTTAATGCCCTCCCTCCAACACAAACCTGCTCATGTTTTGTGTATTACCTTGAGTTCCTTCCTACCCCGCTTGTGTTATGTTCTACTTTGGAATATTGCCATCTTTTATGTCAAGGATGTCGTGGGAATTTCACCACCTCTTAAGAATTCTTGGTATGGTGATACTTCTCACCATCATCATTCTTCCTTGGTCCCCGTGTTGTTTTTAACCAGCATACCAATAGATGTTGTTTGAGTTCTGTACTTCTAGCAACCCTATTGCTTTGAAGTTAACGATCGACAGTTCGTTCTTAGACCGTCGATTATTGAACCGTCCTTCTATCATTGATCGTGCTACCTAGTCCCATATTTCGGTTGCACCTTTAACCAATGTTTAACTGTGTATGTTTTCCTCAAGCATACATCATTATATCATTAGATCTCACTAATGTTATCTCCTTGTTCACATAATTGTGGAAACCCACCTTTTGGAAATCTCGAGGATTTTCGTTGATTCCATCAGCTACCCCCTCATCCTCTCCTTGGTTTAAGGAAGAACTGTTGCTTCAAGAACCCGCTCCCATAGTTCATTTCCTGAGAATCTTGAAATGTCATTTCGTCTATTTGTGTTGCACCTTTTCTTCTCGGACATCCTGAGTCTGAGGTATCATGTCACCAATCAGAACTGAATCTCGATCAGATATGATGGTTGGGACAACCTTCCAAGAGTTATGATGTTGGTCCTTTGATGACCGGGTAACATGATGTCATGCCTAGCACCCCCCCTGGGTGGAGGACCTATCATTATAATTTCTTTTGCAAGGATAACCATTCTTCCTGGAGGAAATTGTAAGACCTATATTATAAGCTGTTCCTGATGGATCCATTGAGTATCTAAAGTCCGACCTTTGCTTGAAGACCATGTCAAAGCTATCTCAAAAGCTTGTCTGTGGAACTCTGATTTTCAACAAGAGCATTTGAAGCCCAATGCTAAATGTTTCTTGCTCAATTATCCGAACACCATTGTATGGATAATGGCATGGAATTTCTCTTCCCTTTCCTAAAGGGGTTTGCTACGTTATATCCCGTCTTGGATATCATGCTTTGCTTGCCCTTGGGAAGGATATACCACTGAAATATGTGTTTAAACACATTTTCCTTTCCATTGAGTTGTTAATCTGACAAACACCTTTTCCTTTCCATTGTTTTGTCTAACCTTTCTGGTGATCATTATGATCTAAGCTGTATTAATCCCCTGCTTATGTTAACACCTCGAGTGCAATTATGTCGGTAAGACCACATTACTTTTGTTGATGACATTCGGTAACCACCGATGGGCGAGAACCTTGCCTATTGGTCCGCCTCGTTCAGAAAGCGGAAAATGGTTCTCTTCGTCCCCGCCTTGGTTCCGAAGCGTTGTTGCCGACATAATGAGACATGTTATGGTCGACCTGCATGGTTATCGTAACCGTGCAAGATGACACCACTCTTTCTGTCTTTAACCCACATGGTGGGCCCATAACCCATAAGTTCCACAGGATCGAAACCTGACTCTCTTGTACACCCTATTGCCAAAGATATTCCTCGCGCTTGACTTGATATGTAATTCGCAAGCCACCTTCCTAGTGATCTACTCTGGTATCAGACGCAATACTTATTCTCGTGCCCTGAAATCCTTTCACCTTCTAATTGGGTATCGACCGATTGCCTATCCGCTTGATACTTCTTACTATACCTTCTTGCTTGGCTCTCGATGAGTTTCATTTGACCAATTCGAGAGATACCCCTGTGTTCATTCATGGGATAACCCCCGATGGTTAACCCTTATAGCATTCTATCACTGTCGAACTGCCCCTTACCTATTCGTAAGTACGAGATAGACCCCGAAGAAAGGATGCTGACTTCATCATGATGACTTGAAGCAGAGAAATGAAGACATCAACGGGAGGGATCAACCTCTACGAAAGGGCAACCAAGACCGAGAAGACCCGCTAGATTCGTTACCAAACCTTCCCCCCTTTCACTACCTCTTAAATCTCGGGACGAGATTTCTTGTAGTGGAGGAGAATTGTGATGCCCGGGTAATCAAGCTACAGTAACCCTGCGCTAATGATGCCACGTCACCTAGGTTACTGTTGGTAAACTCGTGTTAGTTCAAAACGATTCAAATTCAAATTTAAAATATAGGCAAACAACAAAAGTTTTCAAATAATAAAACTAAAATGTTCTGGTTGTGCCAAATAATGCGTAGGTAATTATGGTGGAGAAACCACACTTGTATAAAATATGTAAATACTCAAAATGAATAAAATAGTAGCAAAAACAATTAGTTAAATGATTATAAAATAATAAACAATTACAAATGATTTTATATTAGGTGCCAAGTTAATTGTGGTAGTGGCATAAGTATTAAAAATATTTTAGGTACAACTTGGGTTTTTCATAAACACCAAAATTTAATAAAACAGAAAAGAAGAAAAGAAATAAAATAAAAAAACAAACTAACAGAAAACTGAACTAAGACAAAAGAGAACCCCCCCCCCCACTGGACCCCTTGGCCCAACTGGGCCATGGCCCAGCCGGCCGCCCCCTGGCCTATAGGCCACCCCCCACACCCCAGAAATCCTAATCCCCTCCCTCACAATCCACCAATCCAGTCCCCTCCCCCTCTCCCCGATCTGGGCGCCCCTCGCGCCGAGCACCATCGCCGGTCGCCGCCTGGTGGCTACACCGGCCGATGCCACCTCTCCGCCGGCCCCCACCTGCATCGCCCCGTCTCCCCCGCCTCTGCTTCGCCAGCACCGCCACCGCGCTCCCCCGTCCTCCTCAGGACGCCGCGCCCGGAGCCCGCGCCTCCCTCGCCGGCCTGCCTCCTCCAACGTCGACGTCGTCTCCGTCCACCTCCACAACGGACCTCCCCGAACTCCCCCGCGCCCACTGCCCCGTTCCCTGCAAACTCCCCGTGAGCCTCGACCTCCTCCTCCCCTTCCCTCGTCGTCGCCGCCCGGTTACCACGCCTTGGGCACACCCAACCCATGAGTCGCCCCCCCCGTTTGTCGGCGCGTCCCACGCCATCGTCTGGCCAGCGCCAGCGCGCCCGCGTCCTGGTGGTCTTTCGCCGAGGCCATCGGCTCTTGTGACCATGACCTCGCCCACCGCTTCGCCGCTGCTCGTCGACCGGCGTCCACGGTTCCGGACAGCGCCGGCGGACCCCCTGCTCCTGTCACTCTGCGACCGATCTTGCTCCTCGACCAGCCCTCGCCGACTCCACCTGAGCCGCGCCGCGCCCCCTGGCGCGCGCCTGCTCCGTTCCCCTCGCGCCATCTTGCGCCATTTGAGCCATGGGCGCCCGCGCCCGCTCGGCCCGTTCGGCCTCGCCTCATTACAGGCAGAGCTGCGGCTTCGCCCACTTTCCCTTTGCTGTATACTGTTAAGGCCCTTGGGCCCTATGACATCTGGGCCCATACAGAATGGATTAAAAAAGGAATAAAAAATAATATATAGTAAAAATAATTAATAATAAAAATAATTATAATAAAAATAAATAAATAAATAAATAAATAATTATGTTTAGTTGAACTAATTAAACTTGATTAACCTAAATATCTAATTAACCTAACTAATCATTAGTTAGGGTGATGTGTCAATGATGAGGTCCCACACGTCGGTTTGACCTGATCAACCCCTGTTGATTGTTGATGTCATCTTGACGTCATCTGGTGTCGACAAACACTATTCGGATAATGTTAGTTTAAATTAATTAAATAAATTCGAAAATGATCTAAAACTTTAGAAAATCATATAAAATAAACCGTAGCTCAGATGAAAATACTTTCTACATGAAAGTTCCTCAGAACGACGAGACGAACCCGGTTACGCAGCCCGTTCGTCCGCCACGCACCCCTAACATATCAAACTCGCAACTTTCCCCTCGGCTCCTCACCAAAACGCTAAACTCTTGGGGATACTTTCCGGATGTTTCCCCCTTCACCGGTATCACCTCATACGCGTTAGGGCACCCCTAGCACCGATACTTGTCATGTCTTGCATCGCTATGCATCTGTTGCTTAAGTATTTATCGTTTCTTCCCCTCTTCTCTCGCTAGACACCGAGACCGTATTGCTTTGGTACCCGATCGACTACGGTGTTGGCGACCCTCTCTCTTGCGAGCAACCAGGCAAGCCCCCCTTGATCACGGATATCGCCTATTCTTCTCTATATTGCTTGCATTAGAGTAGTGTAGCATATTCTTGCTTTCGATTAATCCTATATCGCCTGCATAGCTTTGTCCTTGCTACTCATTGTTGTTACCTTTACGCTATCCTCTTGCTTAGTATAGGATGCTAGTGTTCCATCGGTGGCCCTACACTCTTGTCATGCGCCATGCTATACTCTTGGGCTGTGATCACTTGGGAGGTGATCACGGGCATATCTATATACTTCACACCATTACATTACGTGATCTTGTTAGGAGATGAAATTTGAAAGGACAGGTGGCTCCATCCCGGTAGAGGTGGGCTGGGTTCCACGGCCCGTGATCTGTTACTTTGTGGCGGGGCGGCGGGGCAGGTTGAGACCACCTAGGAGAGAGGTGGGCCTGGCCTGGTCGGCGTTCAGCGGATACTTAACACGTTTAACGAGATCCGGGTATTTGATCCGAGTCCGCCATTTGGTCTATACGCACTAACCATCTCGTGGGAGTAGTTATGGGTATCCCGCGTCATGGTATCGGCGAAGCACGCCGTGGCCTTGACGAGTGGCGCGCGCCGGATTGGGCGTAAGCCTGCTCTTGTATTAAGGGGCTAGTTCGCTTTCGCCAGCAGACATAACGTCTTGGTGTGCTATGGGCGATGGGCGGACCCCTGGCGCTTAGGTTTAGACCGGCGTGATGGCCTCTCTGTTGTGCCTAGGTGGGGCTGCGGCGTGTTGATCTTCAGCGGCGGGCATGACCGAGAAAGTGTGTCCGGCCAAATGGGATCAAGCGTGTTGGGTTATGTGGTGCACCTGCAGGTGAGTTAATCTATTGAATAGCCGTGATCTTTGGTAACAGGACGACTTGGAGTTGTACCTTGACCTTATGACAACTAGAACCGGATACTTAATAAAACACACCCTTCCAAGTGCGGATACAACCCGATGGTCGCTCTCTCTCGGGGTTACGAGGAGGGATCGCGGGTAGGATTATGCTATGCGATGCTACTTGGAGGACTTGATCTGCTCTCTTCTACATGTTGCAAGGCGGAGGCTGCTGAAGTGTAGTCTTGACGAGGATTAGCTATCCCCTCTTATTACGGCATTACGCAGTTCGGTCCACTAATATGGCCCTTTACATATATCCATGCATATGTAGTGTAGCTCCTTGCTTGCGAGTACTTTGGATGAGTACTCACGGTTGCCTTGTTCCCCTTTTCCCTATCTCTACTCGATTGCTGCTACGAGCGATGGAGCCCAGAGCAGGCATACCGTCGATGGCGACTACTACCTCGGAGGTGCCTACTACGTCCCCTGCTGGCGGCGACCGGGAGAGTAGTTTAGGAGGATCCAGGCGGAGAGGCTGCGCCTCTTTGATCTGTATCCTAGTTTGTGCTAGCCATCTTATGGCAACTTGTTTAACTTATGTCGTACTCAGATATTGTTGCTTCCATGACTTCGTCTATGATCGAGCACTTGTATTCGAGGCCTCGAGGCCCCTGGCTTGTATTATGATGCTTGTATGACTTATTTATGTTTTAGAGTTGTGTTGTGATATCTTCCGTGAGTCCTCGATCTTGATCGTATACATTTGCGTGCATGATTAGTGTACGATTGAATCGAGGCGTCACAGTGTTGGAGATATGCCCTAGAGGCAATCATGTATGATGATATTTCCTATGTGTTTATGAATAAAGATAGTCCTTGGACATTATCAATGATGTGTATCGGCAAGCACGTGACTTGTTTGTGGGACTATGCATTGTATGATGACTGTCCTAAAAGGTCCCTAGTCGAAAGGGCTGTGTGGACGCACAGCCGACTAGACTAGCATATGACACGATCGATGGCTCGGTCTCACTAGCCATGGAGCATTGGATGCTAACCGGATAATATGCACTTGGAAAGGTCTCGGTCGGATTCGACATGGTCGGATCCGAGTCGAGATAAGGTCTGAGTCGGACAGACCCAACTATGAGACGCAGCGATATGTCATCTGTGAGTCTCTAGTACAACATCGTTCTATGTCCTAAGACTGGTGGCGCATGTACTCGAGATGGTGATAGACTTGCTTTGGGCCGACCAAACGCTACTCCGTGGTGGTAGTTACAAAGTTAGGCTTGGGTTTGTCGATCCCATCTTTGCGAGACATGGTCGAGCAAGATGGGATTGCCCCTCGATCGGGAGAGATATACTCTGGGCCCCTCGTGTGATCGACCAGAATAGCATGGCCATGCGACAAGGATTATGAGATAATCCGGTTGTGGTCGGTATCCTTTGGAGCGAGAAAGAGGTCGGGTTAGCACAAGGATAGCAGTCTCGCCTTGAGCCCGACAACATATATCGTGCGGCAAAGGAGCGAAGTGTGACACGTTATGCGAGGTTCGCCTAACCAGCTTCATAGTCTGCTTGGTGGTCGCACGCCTTGCTAGAGGCCGCTACCGACCGTCTGGTCGGAGGTGATCGAAGCGTGACCAAGCCGACTTGAACCTAAGGGGTCGCGGCAAGGAAGGAACCTACGAGGTCGGTTAAGTGAGGACCTTTGGTCGGATATGATCCGGCTGGACTAGGAAACGTGTTGAGTAGACTTTGGGCATTAGGATCCGTGCGAGGCCCAAGTGTTGAGCCCGCGGCGGACGCCTATATAAAGTGGAGGTGCGGCACACTCAAAAAAAGTGAACGCTTTGGCCTCAGGAGGCAGATCGCTTCGGCCTCAGGAGGCAGATCGCTTCGGCCTCAGGAGGCAGATCGCTTCGGTCTCAGGAGCCACCTCCACTTGCCGCCGACTGTGTGATCGGACCTAGCAGTCCGCCACACGACGTTCCTCCCTTGCAGCGGATACCGTTAGAGGCGGTGCACTTGCGCCGCTCCGCGAACTCGTGCGTGGGATCGGACGCCCGGCCGCTCGAGGGAGATCGAGCGAGGAGGAGACTATCCACGCAGCGCGCTGCCCCAACTCTTCTTCCGCTGCACGCCTTCTGGCGTCTAGTGGTAATGAACTGTGATCCATCTCCGTAGCATGTTCTGGATGTTCTGCGTGTAGGAATTTTTAATTTGCAGTCGACGCACCCTACCGTAGAACCCAACAACAGGTGCCCAGAGGCGGTCGCCTGGATTATGCGTGTGTGTGTTACAGGGGGTGCGAACCCTTGTCCCTGAGGAGGGGGGATGGCTTATATAGTGTTCACTAGACCCCTCCTGCCCTCAGTTACACAGGGTTTAAGGTACATAAAAATGGGGCGTTACTGGTAACACTAGCCTTAAATGCCTTAATGGCCTTAAAGACTACAGAGTGAACGCTCGTCCGTTGCTGTTCCAGATGACTCCTGGTCTTCAATAGGTCGAGTGGATTCTTGTATGGTCGAGTGGTCGATTGGTCGAGCAACTTAAGGAAGGAGGGGTCTCCGAGTAGCTGATCGGTCGAGTGGATTGCACTCGACACCTTTGTTGGGCCCTCCCTGTTGTCTCTTGAGCTTCTTTGCTTCTAGGATAGGCGACCTTGGATAGGGCGTATAGGTCAGGCCTATGACCCTACCCCAGGTCTATATCATCATCAACCACTACTCGCCGTCAAGGTGGTGGTGGCGCCTGGAGGCCGTTTCCGTGGGGTGACGGAGCGGTCAAGCGCCCAAGTGGCGGCAAGGTCAGGGTCGTCGCGGACCCATTCTGGCGCCATGTCCATCTTGGCGAACGCGGAACGGCGACTGGCATTGTGTCGGTCGTATCTCGCCTGCTGCCTCATCGCGTGTTTCGCCTCGGATACCACGGCCATTGTGCCGGAGGCACCGCCGTAGCCGCATCCTCCAAGTTAGCGGAGGATGCAGCCACGCACCTTCCTGATCGCGGGCGGAAGCTCCTCCTTTTATGGGCGGTGATAGCGGCATGCTGGTGACGAGGGCCCGTCAATCCGCGCGTACCGGTTTTGCGGCTGGGGTGATGTCATCTCGTCCTTGAAGAGCTGGAGGCACTGGTGGTGGTGGTGGGGGGGGGGGGCGACGACGAGTCCTTCACGCGGCGGGGTCCTTCACCCATCAGAGTGGGGATGCCGGCTCCCGCTACACGCGGACGCGTCGGGGACGGTGGCTCCTCCTTCACGCGTGCCAGCGACGGTGGCGCTGGGCCCATCTGATGGAACGAGCGATCCATCATGATCTCCTTCTGACGGACGAATTCTTCGCCTGTCAGAGCCGCCTCAGAGAGGATATGGGGTTGCTACTACGGATGCTCGTCCTCCATGTCGTCGTCATCTCTTCCTTGCCGGAGCAGCTGTCGTCGTGGATGTAGATGGGCCCGGAGAGCGAGGGAAGTGGCGCAACAATCCTTCCGAATAGGAACTTCGATCGGCCCCGCTTGCTGGCGTGGAGAACCAGGACTTCAGCATCACTGCTAGGCTCAGGAAGGAGGACGACTCGAGGATGGTGATGGGAAGGGGAGGGGAGTGCGAGTCAGTGTGTCGCTGGTGGACGGCTTAAATAGCCGCAGCCAGGCCACACGAAGGGGCGGCCAGCCCGATTTAATGTGGCGCAGCGGCTGAAGTTGGTTTCTTGAGACGCGGTGTCCGCATTGAAGCGGCGACGCCCGATTGGCCATGATTGTCTTCGCCACCCTCTCGTACGGTCAAATCACGGGCACCAAATCGGCCGATGCGTGCTCTAGGCCGAAAAATTGCGGTGCAACAAGCGGCGTGGGAGTTTGTGAAGCGTCTGAGCCCGCGTTGGATCGCACACGTCCGTCCGGACGCGGGCGAGCGTATCTGGCGGTTTGAGGGGTGACGTTGGAGATTCCCTTGCAATATTTGAATTTACTAGTACGAAGGGACACCAAGGGCATCTCCGCTCCACCTGCAATTGTTCAGACCGTGCGGTCAGTGCGTGTTTTGCCATCCAACACAGGCCTATATTGGTCTGCAGGCCAGTCCTCATGTGTTTCGCCATCCAACGCGGGCCTGTATTGATCTGTAGGCCGGTCCGATCGTGTTTTTCCCCGCAAACCGGAGACAAATTAGGGAGCTTGCGGGTGTCCGGCCGCTGCCGCGCCCATGTGTGAGTAATCTGGCCCCACCCACGCCCCACCCCCGCGCGCCTGCGTGCTTTCCCACCTGAGAAAGTCAGCACCACTCCAGAGCACCAGTGCATCATTCATGGCGGCTCAGAGAGACGCGATCTCTCACCGAGGGGAGCCCAGTAGAAGGCCTGCAAGGCCCAGCAACGGAGGGGAGCCCAAAGAAGAAAATAAGCGCCATGTGACCAACTTAACCTGCAAGCTAGTGCGGCGGCATCCCTAGATCGCATCTCTCGTATGTAAAACCCTAGCCTTCATAGTGTGTATAAGGGGGGCTAGAGGAGCTCTCAACTTGATCCACTCCCATAAAAACAACTCTCAGTAGCATTCTCATCTACACCATTGTAATCCCTTGCACGAGGTATTCCTCCACCATGGATAACAAACAAGGTATTACTCTCCGAAGTCCTGAACTTGGGTAAACTCTCGGTGCGACCTCTGCCCTGAGACTTCGATTTGCACCAGGACC
The DNA here is from genome assembly GCA_021605205.1 of Aegilops longissima. Classification (NCBI taxonomy): domain Eukaryota; kingdom Viridiplantae; phylum Streptophyta; class Magnoliopsida; order Poales; family Poaceae; genus Aegilops; species Aegilops longissima. Next base: position 727,514,833 of record CM038677.1, on the reverse strand, counting down.
CGTACCGAGGGATCTGACGGTTTTCTCCACCATCAGGCACTTTCCCGCTGCTTGTTCCACTTCGGTGCACCGAGTAGGAGGGCCAAATCCAACCGGATATGGTGGCTGCGCCACGCCGGTGCGGGAAAACCAGGGCGGCGGCCCTGGGCATGTTGGAGGCTCCTTACCCTCCATCACCAGACGAGGTTGGGGTAAGGAGGTGCTCTCGCCGACCATCGCCAATCCATCTGCATGATTCATTGGTGGTGGCACACGATTGTGCTCATCTAGCGGGGTTGTGGCAATGGTAGGGCACCCTGTGGGACAGGGGCTCCCCCCTTGGCTTATGGATCTACGGTGGTGGCAGGGAGCTACATGTTTGGATGGCGGCGCAGTGACGCCGCTTAGGCGGGTGTGCTCTGGTGGTCGTGGAGATGGGTCCTGACCGCTGTGGCGGTGCTATCTCTGTCTATTCCTTTTGTGTGTGCGCCGAAGCAGAGGTCGGGGCTTGAGGAAGCCGGGGTGGCGTCCTCAGATCGGCGGTTCATAGGTGTGGTGGCGTGAGGTGCCATTTCCACTGCGACATGTAGGTGGTTTTAGTGGTCGAGATAATGCTCCTTGCTCAGCTTGGCGCGTCCTTACGCCCTAGGCTCCCTTGTGTGGCTCAACGGTGGTGAAGGTTCTCTGGGTGAAAGTCTTGCACTTGCTTGGTCTATGCCAATTACGACGAAATCCTCGGGCATCACATTCCTTTCTAAAGGCCGCATCGAGGAGCTACTTCAGTCCTTAGCCGACACAAGTGTCATGTGATCTCTAAGTGAAAACCCAATAAATGTCAGAACGGGCGACGGCAACACCCATGTCGTCACCTTGTTGGAGGCGCCGCCTTGGAAACTTTGCCCAATACGGGGCGGCGGGTTTTCAGCAGTTGTGCAGGGTTGCCTTGTGGTTAGGGCGGTGGATGCCGGAGTGGTGGTTCCGGGTGGTGGATATTAGCCAAGGAGGCGACCTCGGACGGCCATGCAACGCTGGCTCTATGAGGTAGACCCGCGACTCAGCATGGCATCGGTGGCAACCTCATGCCGCAAGGGTGGCTAGTTCCCCGGTCCAGTTGTGGGGGTTTTTTGCACGGTTGTCCCTTAATCAATCATGTTGTTGGGGTGTTTGCACTGTTGTCCCTTAATCAATGTAGAGGTGTGTGTGGCTAGGGGGGGTGTGTTGCCAGTTTTTCCTCCTTAAATTGTGCCTTGTATCGGGTTTTTGCCCGGTTATCCGTGATTGACCAGACAATTCTCTTCTTCTTAATAAAATGTAGGAACCCTCTACCCTCTTTGAGGTGTTCTTGAGAAAAAAATGTGAACACATGGAGTAGATAATCTCACAAGATTCAGCTTTAGCAAAATATCATAACATTATATGGATATATTCCCCGCTAAAATCATATTGCCATGTCACTAGAAACACTGGAGACGCTAATCGCAAAAGCATAACAAAATTTAGGGGCAAGATAATTCGTTGGTCGATTGCCATTATGTTTTTACACTGACAGTGCTCTTGCAAAGTGTCCCTAGCATGTGGTACCCAAATCCAAACAGGATCGAGTCATCGAAGGGAAGCTAATTCAGAGAGGGCCGCACAAGAGGGACCTAAATACTCTTCGTCTAAAACTAAGTGTCTCTTAATACAATGTTAGTATAAAAATATACTAAATCAATGACACTCATTTTGAGACAAAGGGAGTAACGAAATACTATGAATCATGTTTGATTGCTTTCTTCATATCCATGGCCTTTTGTATTTCATTTCAAAGCAAATCAATTCATCGGTACAGCACAGAACGACCACAATTAAGTCCAGCTGTAGATGCTCTAATTAGCTTGGCATGGACATATGGGAATCTACAGGCACCTATTCTTCGTGCCGCGTCATGCTGCTGCCCTGGCTTGCCTTCCGTAGGTGGCACCAAGCTGCATCTGGTGCCTCCACCGGTCCAGGCTAGGGCGCCGGCCGGTGAGACGGAGTCACGGAGACATCGATTGTTCTTCAGGATACAGATGTTGTTTCTTCAGAATTCAGATCTTGTCGATTCAAACAAAACTTTCGTCGGTCAGGCCGTCCACTTAGCTCGCGACGGACACCTTCCTGGACTGCCGCTGCCCACGGTGGGACTCCGTCCCCGCCGAGAACCGCTGCTGCCTCCGGGCGGCCTGCTTGGCGCAGACGGCGTCGAGGTGCATCTGCTCGTGTCGGCACTCCTCGCTGCAGTAGGGAGTGTCCCCTCTGTACATGAAGACGTCGTGGTCGCGCGCTAGCGGCTTGGCGCAGAGCGCGCACGCGTCCATCGGCGGCATGCCGGGCTCGCCGAGCAGCTCGTTGTCGAAGAAGAAGGAGCAGGCCTCCGACGCCACCATGGTATGTGTGTGTAGGTGACTTTGGAGCAAAATGCTGATCAGAGCTTGGCTTGGTGGTGCGAGGAGAGGGAGGAAGAGGAGGGCGAGCGAGTTGTGTGAAGAAAGGAGGGGAAGGCTCGGTGCGTGGAGATGAACACGGCAAGGGCGTCGGAATACCACCGACAGGAAAACGACGGCAATTGTGGTGTGTCCTGGCGAGGTCGACCAGGCCTCGAATAATGAAAGGAAACATCCGCTCTGGAACGTCCCTGTCGATCTAAGTTGTGATATTTTCTGAAGGCACTGTACTAGAGTATGCCAATAATAGACACGAGTTGAACAAACACAGGAGGGATCTCGAGCTGTGGTTCATCCGTGTGACCGTGCATGCACGCTGCAGCAGCAACTTGTGAACGGTGGACTCGCGCGCACACTTGCCGATCTCAAGCTACAAGCAATCCGTGCAGCCATTTGCAGTTTTAAAAACTTTTTTTTTTTTAAGAAACAAGCAGTCTTAAAAACTTGAGTTCATGCTGAAGGAGCTGTTTAACTGGAGAGGTTGCTCACCGGGTTTGTTTAGCTGGCTCCGGGATGTATTATGGGGGGTTGCAGCTGCGGTTTGGCACTCACTGGTCTTCAGCGCCGGCGAGGCAGGCAGGCCTCGTCCTGGGGAGCAGCTTTTCTCGAGATCTGCCTGCAATTTGTTTTTGCAGCTTCGGACGTAATCATCGGAGCATGCCAACATCCGGAGAAGGTTGTTATCTTTCTCTTCCTCCGGGAGAAGAGCGAAACCTGGGAGTATATGACTATGTAATGCTGGCACGCACGGCGATCTTTTGGGGCGTGTTTGGTTGCCGTGCGCTACAGTACCTGCATTGCATGTACTTCTCCACCCAACTTGCCTATGCAAATGCAGCCTCAAATGCATCATCTTCATGTTGTTTGGTTGCCTGCATGACCTCTTGCCTGCAAGGGCAAAGCCACACTGCCTGGTGTTTGGTTGCCTGCATGTTAGTGGACAAACCCAAGGCATGATGTTTGATGTATGCAACACCTAGTGTGTGGTAACCTCTTTGTCTAGTTGGTGAGGTTACCACCACACTTCGGCAGCACACATCATAAGCACAGAAGAGTATAAACAGACAACAGAGTATAAACAAAGCATGAACTAGCATAATTCAGATATAAGCAGTACCACACTTCATAACAGTTCAACTCATAAACCATAAACTAGCATAATTCAGATAATACGGTGGAAAGAGGTGGCCCGGCCCTACTCCTTGGCGGCGAAGGCTTCGTCGTGCTTCCCGCACTTGTTGACGACCTCAATGCCATCGTCGTCGAAGATGATGACCTTGAGGGCGTCAGGAGTGAGGAGCTTGAACGTCACAATATAGCCGATCTTGATCTGATGAACGGCTGCGTAGGTGGCGCAACCACGATCCAGGTCATACTGCCGTTCATCGACTTGCTATCACCTTCCGGAGCAGCGGTGTTATTCGGAGCTTGAACTCCGTCGGCACCGCTGACGAAGTGCTTAGTGAAGTCCAGGGGCATGGGGATGCACTCAAGCTTCGGTGCAAGGATGACCTTGCAGAAGTGAGTTGGGCCATCCTCCTGATGGTAGTGGCCGTAGTTGCGGCGCTTGTTGCTGGGGGGATCCTACATGCTCTCGTCGTCGTCACCCTCAGGCGTCTTCGGGTCTTCCTCGGCGGTGGGCGACAACTCAACCTCGTTGGGCATTGGGTGAAGGGGCTGCTTGCCCTTGCTGTCAACGGCCGGGAGCACCTTCGTGTCCTCGATCTGCACACAAGTCATGGAGTCAGGCATTGCACAGAGTTCATGGCTAATTCAAGAGCTTGTAGTTAAAACGGCATGAGTGTCACTCTTCTCCTCCTCTCCATCCCCTATATTTACTCACCCTGCCCATCACTATTTACCCACCCCCCTCTTCTCTCCTTGTCAACCTTCCTCCTCCCCATCGCCATGAGCTCTAGCTCGGCTCAATGCCAACCCCTTCCCTTGGGGTATTGGTGGAGGGCCTTCTTCCTCGGGTGGGCGGTGGTGGCCGGACCAAGTTCAAGAACACCATGGAGGTGTGCTCGAACTTGGCTCCATAGCTAACATGCGAATCTAACCGAATGTCGTGGGTCATGAAGGCCGTAAAGAAGAGTGAAAGACGCTGATTCCTCGACCTAGCGAAGGCGCGATGGCGATTGACATCATTATTTGGGCCATGAATTAGGCCGTCTCTGACGACCCTAAGCGAGAGGAAGAAGTGGCGCAAGTATAAGACCTCTTGGGCTCCTAATGACCGTCGTGCCGCGATGTAATCGAGGCGGCTATTGCACCGCAGCGGTCATCGGCGAGGAGCCTAAGGAGGAGGAAGAAGAGGCGGTGCACATGCCGGCTAGAAGCGCGGAGCGATCCGTCCTACTGGCGGATCGACCTCGACTCCGCCGAGGGCGACAAGGACGACCCGCCCGCCCCGGGCGCGAAGAAGAAGATGAAGGCCAGCGGGTCGACCAGCCGCTCCGCACGACGGTGACGGCCGCCACGGTCAGCCGGTGTCCGTTGTGTACCCCCTTTCCCCCTATTCCCCTATCCCCCAATCCCGAAATCTACCTTATGCATTCCGATCTTGCATGTATGAACTCGTATGAACTGCTAAGAACTAGTATGAACTACCCCTATGCTTATCTACCTCTATTCCCCATTCCCCTCCGCCGTGGATCGAATCTATCGTCATGGATCGAATCTAGCGTGCATGTCGAAGAGAGAGAAGTGCTTACCGCCATTGATGGAGTTCGGTCGTCTTCTTCCTCTGCTCCGATCCGCAGCCTCGGGTGATGGAGTCCGGTGGTCTTCTTCCTCTGCTCCGATCCGCCGCCGCCGGTGAGAGTTCGGAGAGTGGGGAAGAGCGGGGAGAGGGAGCGGTGAGGCTAATAACTGACGGTGCTTCGGGAAGCAACGCGACTTCTCGAGGGTGGCCGCGCGCGTGCAGCCGCGCCCGCCCACGTGCACCACTCGGGCCTGGCCATGGAGAAACTGCCGATTTACGGGTTCGTGGCGGTAGCCCAGATCTTTAAGTTTCGTCTTATCGCGCCCAATAATAAAACTGAAGAACGAAACAGCCGTTCGCTTCCGCTGCGGCCTGGTTGGGCTCGATGTGGGCAACCAAACACGCTCTTGGAAGTTCTCGCGACCGACGACTGAGTGTTGCCGACCACAACAAACTTTGGCTGCAGAGTGTGGAGTATTGGGCTCGTAACTCGCTAATTTCTACTTGCAGGAACAAAAGAGACCGTGCACGATAGCTGTTGCTGCATACTCACGGGCTACATGGCGGTGACGGGGCATATCATTGGTCGTATGTCGACACTCGACACCAACCAACGCGTCAAGCCAGGATGCATCATCTCCTGATGCGTCTGACTCAGCGATGAGTCGTGAGAGGGACGTACAGACAAAGCGAAATAGACAGATTAAGGATGTGTGTTCAGCCAAGAGGAATAATGACAGATCGAGAAGCTCGACTAAACAGAATTGGGGGAGAAGTCTTATCCATCTTGTCAACGTGTGATATTTTACTCTGATCTGGCGTTTTGCCTACTCACTTCGCAAACACTAAATCTTGCTTCGTTTTATTCTCTCTGGTGATTGCTTAGCAAGGTACTTAAATTCGGCAAAGTACAGTTGTTGTGAACTCTTAGTAATCTCTGTAGATGAAACCAAGAAAGATAGAGTAAGAACATCTACAGCCAGATACAACAAATCCGACCCCTTAAACGCCTTGCTTCTCAAAAATAAAAGACCCCTCAAACACCCACGGACACGTCCGGGCGCGTCCGCGGACAGTGACTAATCAGTTTTCAAATAATCTCTCGCACACCGGATACCTCAATTTAGAAACCTCAAATCGTAAAGCAGACCTTTGGACCACGAGGACATTAAATCCCCTTTCTTGACCACCCCAAAACAAGTGCTTCAAAGTTTTTTCTATTTTTCTATGTTTTTCACATGAATATAATGCATGTGGTCTGAGTACGTGTGAACTGTCATTCAATAATACGCTGTATTGAATGGTGTGCAAAAAAGACAAAATTTCCGCCCAAAATCTCTACTACTTAAAAAGAACGTAAGGTTCCCGTTTCACCTTTCTTCCCACCACCCTTCGTCCAACCTTCCCCGTATAATAATCAATCACCTTAATTACTTATCTTCTGTACCAATTTCACTTTAATGTACTTAACAAACTTCTGATGAAAATATAAGGTAAATCATGGGCAGAATTTGATGAACATTTATTTACGCAATCTCTACTATGGGCAGGTAAATCACTTATGATCAAAATATAAGGTAAATCATGGACATAATTTGATGATCATTTATTTACACAATCACATATTATGGATAGGTAAATCACAAGCTAACGTATTAGAATTTTTATATCCCGTTGCAACGCACGTGCATTGTTCTATCAACAAAAAAAAGCCCCAAATTGGCATGAAATTTGCCTTTTTTAATCTCTCACATGCAAGCATGTATATTGGCTTAATTTTGGCCCGTCATACTGCACTGCTATACATGCATGTACATAAATATTTAGAATTTTTCAAGCTGTAAAAACTTGTTTTTTGAACTTAAGAAAAAGGGCTCCAATGCCCCGTGCTCAAATGTCAGTTTTGGAGTCAGATCCATACAATCACATGCAACATAAAATCTAATCTAACCAGCTCATCCGACTACGTTGTGCCCATGTCCGGTGGCCGGCTGCACCCCTCAGAGTGTTGGTCTGGTTGCCAGATGTAACACCCCCAGTGTCATGATACAGTAATCCCCTGTTAATGGTGCCATGTCATAATGTTACTATTGCTAATCTTCACTCGATCCAAATCACAATTCAAATTCAAATCCAATCTAAAGTCAAAAATTCATATTTGTCAGACTTGAAAACTAAAATGTTTATCATGTGCCAAATAATCCATAACTAATATTGGTGGTGACCAACATTTTTGCAAAATGTTTAAGTGGCCTAAACTACTTAAAACAATGACCTAAGCAATAAATTAAATGCCTTTTTAATTTATTAAAATTGCAAACTATTTCGAAAGCCTCACAATCTTTTTTGTGGCAGTGCCCAATAATTCTTTTAGATTGTTTTGGCCAGTGGCATATTTTTGCAAAGTCAATTGTGGCAACAAGAAAAGGCAAAAGCTGCTGGAAGAAGAAAAAAAAAGGAAAAGGGAAAGGAAACGCAAAGTGGTGGGAGAGCCCCTGGCCTTCCCATGGGCCTCGGCCCATCCCAGCAGGCCAGCCCACTCCCCCTCCCCGGTCATCCCTCTTCTTCTCTCTGTTGCCACATCGCCGGCGAAGGGATAAGGGCAGCCCCGACGCCTCTGGCTCCCTCCCCACTCGCCCATTCCGCCTCTCCCTCTCCCCACCAGATCCTCCTCGCCCAGATCTACCGCTTCCTCCCGATGCCGCCATGGCCTCGCCACCGTGAAGCTCGCGGCCAACAAGCCCCGTTCGCCTTCCCGACGTGCTCACCGGCTTCCTCGTCGTCGTCCACATCGCCTACGCCATCGGGTCAAGCCGAGCGCCTCTCCTTCGACCGGAACGAGCTCGTCTTCAACCTTCGGATCACCGGCGTTCGTCGCCGATTCCGGCTACCACGCGCCCTTCCCGAGCTCGCTGCCACTTCCTACGGCTCCACTGCGAGCTCACCCTCCTCTCCTTGCTCTCCCCTGTCCCTCTGTCAAGCTGTAGCCGCTCCACCGCGTTGTCGACCTCCGCCGCCCGCCATGGTCGCCGTCCGCGCCGTCTGGCCTCCGCGCACTTCAGCGAAGTCACTGGCGCCCTCCAGGGCGGGCACAACACCGAGCTGCAGCCCCAACCGCACCCCTAGGTCGCTCCCGCCGCGATTCGAACGGTGCCCGAGCGCCGCTGCCGCTCCCCATCGCTGCTACGGCCAGCTCCGGCCTCCCCAGCGTCACCTATTACCACCATTTGACGCTGCGTTCGAAAGAGCCCACCCGCGCTTCCGTTCGTGCCCCCTGTCACCGACTCCATCCTCGCCCAACTCCGGCAACCGCAAACCTCGACGTCGGTGATGCTCCGACCGTCCCCAGCGTCGGCCGTCGTCACCATCGCATGCGCGACGCCGGCACGCACCCGTAGGTCCAAACCACCGTTGTGATGTCCGTCGCCGGCGCGCCACCGCCACCACTGACGTGGCCGCCCGGGGCCACCACCCTGGGTTGCTAACCGGTGGCCCCAGTGGCCCCCGCTCGCCCCCTTGACCAAGTTGACCCGGTCAACCCACGATGTTGGCGACCACCGATCATCGATGGTGGGCCCCCTAACACTAATTAAATTAGTCAATTTAATTAAATTTAAATTGATTACTCACTGACAGTGGGCCCCGTTATCTAATTAGTTAGATTAATTGAAATTAAACTCTGTTAAGGCCCTTTGTCTATGATGGTGGGACCCATTGGTCGATTTGACTAGTCGGTGGTCGATTATTCTTACCTCACCCTGACATCATGCTGAATTCATAATGAATTTATGTTAATAAAAATAATTCCAGAAAATGGTTAAATCTATAGAAAATCATAGATAATAAACCGTAGCTCGGATCGAAAAACTTTCTACATGAGAGTTGCTCAGACATCCGCACGACATTAGTCCGAACCAGAATACCTTCGGTTGTTTTCTATAATTTATACCGCAAAGCACTACGTTAGAACACCCCTAGTTCTGCTTTTCATCATGTCATGCTTAGTGGTACCTTTGTTTGCTTATATTTAGTATTTTACCCCCTCTTCTCTTCGGTAGACCCCAAGGCCGATGATGCCCCGGTGATCGACTACGTCGACGACGACCCTTCTTCCCTTTTAGTGGAGCTTCCAGGCAAGCCCCCCCTTTGATCATCCCGATATCGCGCATTCCATTCTCTCATGCTTGCATTAGATTTTGCTACTGTAATTGATTGGTCCTATTCTGATGCATAGCTTGCTTTTGTAACCTGCTTATTGTTACCTACCTACTTATTCTAAACTGCTTAGTATAGGTTGGTTAGTGATCCATCAGTGACCCCCACCTTATCCTTGTTGCCCCTGCTTCATCATCGAAGACCCGATCAACGGGATCGATGACCAGGCCCTGGCACCGCACATCACTTTCCCCTTAGTTGCTCGACACTACTAGGTTACTATCGAGTCCCGAGGGTGAGACCTCATTAGCACTCCTGATGTTTACCCTGTAGTGTAGCTATTCGGGCGTGGTCATCGAGGGTGATTCCGCCTTAACCACTTCCGATACGACTCTGTCGTGCAACCCCTCAAGTGTGAACCTCGAGCGTGGTTCCTCTTACGTTCACCTTGATGATTACGTCGAGTGGAATCCATCGAGGGTGGTTCCTCAGGTTCCCTTTGGTGTTAGACACACGGTTACTATGGTTACTATGACTTTACCCAGAACCAGGTTATAAAGACGGGTCGGCTGAGGGGTACCCGCGCGAGCTTAATTGCGAGTGATGTGGAGTCGGGTTGACCTGGAAGGTGCCCGCGAGATAATTACCAGGCATGGCTTGGCATTCTTAGCCCTTGCCGCAAGTCCTCGAGACGGGGCGACGGGGTCACATCGATCGTGAGTCTCTACTCGTTACCGCGTACTCCTAATGAAGGAAATATGCCCTAGAGACAATAATAAAGTTATTATTTATTTCCTTATTTCATGATAAATTTTTATTATTCATGCTAGAATTGTATTAACCGGAAACTTGATACATGTGTGAATACATAGACAAACATAATGTCACTAGTATGCCTCTACTAGACTAGCTCGTTAATCGAAGATGGTTAAGTTTCCTAACCATGGACATGAGTTGTCATTTGATTAATGGGATCACATCATTAGGAGAATGATGTGATTGACTTGACCCATTCCGTTAGCTTAGCACTTAATCGTTTAGTATTCTGCTATTGCTTTCTTCATGACTTATACATGTTCCTATGACTATGAGATTATGCAACTCCCGTTTACCGGAGGAACACTTTGTGTGCTACCAAAGCGTCTGGCGAATCGGGTGATTATAAAGGTGCTCTATAGGTGTCTCCGAAGGTACTTGTTGGGTTGGCGTATTTCGAGATTAGGATTTGTCACTCCGATAGTCGGAGAGGTATCTCTGGGCCCTCTCGGTAATGCACATCACTATAAGCCTTGCAAGCACTGTGAATAATGAGTTAGTTGCAAGATGATGTATTACGGAACGAGTAAAGAGACTCGCCGGTAATGAGATTGAACTAGGTATTGAGATACCGACGATCGAATCTCGGGCATGTAACATACCGATGACAAAGGGAACAACGTATGTTGTTATGCGGTTTGACCGATAAAGATCTTCGTAGAATATACCGATAAAGATCTTCGTAGAATATGTGGGAGCAAATATGAGCATCCAGGTTCCGCTATTGGTTATTGATCGGAGACTTGTCTCGGTCATGTCTACATAGTTCTCGAACCCGTAGGGTCTGCACGCTTAAAGTTTGATGACGGTTCTATTATGAGTTTATGTGTTTTGATGTACTGAAGATAGTTCGGAGTCCCGGATGTGATCACGGACATGACGACGAGTCTCGAAATGGTCGAGACGTAAAGATCGATATATTGGACGACTATGTTTGGACACTGGGAAGGTTTCGGAAAGTTTCAGACATTTATCGGAGTACCGGGGGTTACCGGAACCCCCCCCCCCCGGGTACTAATGGGCCTTGTTGGGCCCTAGTGGAGAGAGAGAAGGGGCCGGCCAGGGCAAAAGGCGCGCCCCCTCCCCTTGACTTTGAATAGGACAAGGAAGGGGGGGGGGGGCGGAGCCCCCCTTGCCTTTCCCCTCTCCCACTCCTTCCTTCCCCCTCCTCCTTGGACTAGGAAAGGGAGGGGCAAACCTTCTTGGAGTAGGTTTCCCCCTCCTAGAGCGCGCCACCCCCTTGGCCGGCCCTCTCCTCCTTCCCCCCTTTATATACGGAGGAGGGGGGCACCCCATAGACACAACAATTGATCTCTTGATATCTTAGCCGTGTGCGATGCCCCCCTCTACCATAATCCACCTCGATAATATCGTAGCGGTGCTTAGGCGAAGCCCTGCGTCGGTAGAACATCATCATTGTCACCACACTGTCGTGGTGACGAAAACTCTCCCTCAACACTCGGCTGGATTGGAGTTCGAGGGACGTCATCGAGCTGAACGTGTGCTGAACTCGAAGGTGCCATGCGTTTGGTACTTGATCGGTCGGATCGTGAAGAGGTATGACTACACCAACCGCGTTGTGCTAACGCTTTCGCTTTCGGTCTACGAGGGTACATGGACAACACTCTCCCCTCTCGTTGCTATGCATCACCATGATCCTGTGTGTGCGTAGGAAATTTTCTGAAATTACTACGTTCCCCAACAGTGGCATCAGAGCCTGGTTTTATGCGTAGATATTATATGCACGAGTAGAACACAAGTGAGTTGTGGGAGATACAAGTCATATTGCTTACCAACATGTCATACTTTGGTTCGACGGTATTGTTGGATGAAGCGGCCCAGACCGACATTACGCGTACGCTTACGCGAGATTGGTTCTACCGACGTGCTTTGCACACAGGTGGCTGGCGGGTGTCAGTTTCTCCAACTTTAGTTGAACCGAGTGTGGCTACGCCCGGTCCTTGAGAAGGTTAAAACAACACTAACTTGACGAACTATCGTTGTGGTTTTAATGTGTAGGTAAGAACGGTTCTTGCTCAGCCCGTAGCAGCCACGTAAAACTTGCAACAACAAAGTAGAGGACGTCTAACTTGTTTTTGCAGGGCATGTTGTGATGTGATATGGTCATGGCATGATGCTAAATTTTATTGTATGAGATGATCATGTTTTGCAACCGAGTTATCGGCAACTGGCAGGAGCCATATGGTTGTCGCTTTATTATATGCAATGCAACCGCCCTGTAATGCTTTTCTTTATCACTAAGCGGTAGCGATAGTCGTAGAAGCATAAGTTGGTGAGACGACAACGATGCTACGATGGAGATCAAGGTGTCGCGCCGGTGACGATGGTGATCATGACGGTGCTTCGAAGATGGAGATCACAAGCACAAGATGATGATGGCCATATCATATCACTTATATTGATTGCATGTGATGTTTAACTTTTATGCATCTTATCTTGCTTTGATTGACGGTAGCATTATAAGATGACCTCTCACTAAATTATCAAGTTATAAGTGTTCTCTCTGAGTATGCACCGTTGCGAAAGTTCTTCGTGCTGAGACACCACGTGATGATCGAGTATGATAGGCTCTACGTTCAAATACAACGGGTGCAAAACGGTTGCACACGCGGAATACTCGGGTTAAACTTGACGAGCCTAGAATATGCAGATATGGCCTCGGAACACTGAGACCGAAAGGTCGAGCGTGAATCATATAGTAGATATGATCAACATAGTGATGTTCACCATTTAAACTACTCCATCTCACGTGATGATCGGGCATGGTTTAGTTGATTTGGATCACGTGATCACTTAGAGGATTAGAGGGATGTCTATCTAAGTGGGAGTTCTTAAGTAATATGATTAATTGAACTTTAATTTATCATGAACTTAGTCCTGGTAGTATTAGCATATCTATGTTGTAGATCAATAGCTCGCGTTTAGCTCCCCTGTTTTATTTTTGATATGTTCCTAGAGATAACTAAGTTGAAAGATGTTAGTAGCAATGATGCGGATTGGATCCGTGATCTGAGGATTATCCTCATTGCTGCACAGAAGAATTATGTCCTTGATGCACTGCTAGGTGACAGACCGATTGCAGGAGCGGATGCAGACGTTATGAACGTTTTGCAAAGCTCGGTATGATGACTACTTGATAGTTTAGTGCACCATACTTTTCGGCTTAGACCCGGGACTTCAAAATTGTTTTAAACGACACAGAGCCTATGCGATGTTCCAAGAGTTGAAAGTGGTATTTCAAACTCATGCCCATGTCTAGAGGTATGAGACCTCTGACAGTACTTTGCCTACAAGATGGAGGAGAATAGCTCAACCAGTGAGCATGTGCTCAGATTGTCTGAGCGCTACAATTGCTTGAATCAAGTGGGAGTTAATCTTCCAGATAAGATAGTAATTGACAAAGTTCTCTAGTCACGATCACTAAGTTACTAGAAATTCGTGATGAACTATAATATGCAAGGGATGACGAATTAATTTCTGAGCTCTTCGCAATGCTGAAATTGGCGAAGGTAGAAATCAAGAAAAACATCAAATGTTGATGGTCGACAAGACCACTAGTTTCAAGAAAAAGGGCAAAGGGAAGAAGGGGAACTTCAAAAATAACGGCAAGCAAGTTGCTGCTCAAGTGAAGAAGCCCAAGTCTGGACCTAAGCCTGAGACTAAGTGCTTCTACTGCAAAGGACTGGTAACTGGAAGCGGAACTACCCCAAGTATTTGGCGGATAAGAAGGACGGTAAAGTGAACAAAGGTATATTTGATATACATGTTATTGATGTGTGCTTTACTAGTGTTTATAGCAACCCCTCGGTATTTGATACTTGTTCAGTTGCTAAAAGTACTAGCTGGAAACGGGAGTTGCAGAATGAACAAAGACTAGTTAAGGGTGAAGTGACGATGTGTGTTGGAAGTAGTTCCAAGATTGATATGATCATCATCACACACTCCATATACTTTCTGGATTAGTGTTTAACCTAAATAAGTGTTATTTGGTGTTTGCGTTGAGCATGTATATGATTTGATCATGTTTATTGCAATACAGTTATTCATTTAAGTTAGAGAATAATTGTTGTTCTGTTTACATGAATAAAACCTTCTATGGTCATACACCCAATGAAAATGGTTTGTTGGATCTCAATCATATTGATACACATATTCATAATATTGAAGCCAAAAGATGCAAAGTTAATAACGATAGTGCAACTTATTTGTCGCACTACCGTTTAGGTCATATTGGTGTAAAGTGCATGAAGAAAATCCATGCTGATGGGTTTTGGAATCACTTGATTTTGAATAAGTTGATGCTTGCGAACCATGCCTCATGGGCAAGATGACTAAGACTCCGTTCTCCAGAACAATGGAGCAAACAACAGACTTGTTGGAAATAATACATACTAATGTATACGGTCCGATGAGTGTTGAGGCTCGCCGCAGGTATCGTTATTTTCTGACCTTCACAGATGATTTAAGTGGGTATGGGTATATCAACTTGATGAAAATAAGTCTGAAACATTTGAAAAGTTCAAGGAATTTCATAGTGAAGTGGAAAATCATCATAACAAGAAAATAAAGTTTCTACGATTTGATCATAGAGACAAATATTTGAGTTACGAGTTTGGTCTTCAATTAAACAATGTGGAATAGTTTCACAAACTCATGCCACCTGGAACACCACAGCGTAATGGTGTGTCCGAACATCATAACCGTACTTTATTAGGTGCAATCTATGATGTCTCTTACCGATTTACCACTATCGTTTTGGGGCTATGCATTAGAGACAGCTGCATTCACGTTAAATAGGGCACCGGCAAGAAACCAAAGTTGTCATTTCTTAAAGTTTGGGGCGGCGATGCTTATGTGAATAAGTTTCAAACTGATAAGCTCGAACCCAAATCGAAGAAATGCATCTTCATAGGATACCCAAACAAAATTTTTGGGTACACCTTCTATCACAGATCCGAAGGCAAATTCGTTGTTGAGAATGGATCCTTTCTAGAGAAAGAGTTTCTCTCGAAAGAAGTGAGTGGGAGGAAAGTAGAACTTGATGAGGTAACTGTACCTGCTCCCTTATTGGAAAGTAGTTCATCACAGAAATCTGTTCGTGTGACTCCTACACCAATTAGTGAGGAAGCTAATGATGATGATCATGTAACTTCAGATCAAGTTACTACCAAACCTCGTAGGTCAACCAAAGTGAGATCCGCACCAGAGTGGTACGGTAATCCTGTTCTGGAGGCCATGTTACTTGACCATGACGAACCTACTTACTATGAGGAAGCAATGCTGAGACCAGATTCCGCAAACTGGTTTAAGGCCATGAAGTCTGAGATGGGATCCATGTATGAGAACAAAGTATGGACTTTGGTTGACTTGCCCGATGATCGGCAAGCCATTGAGAATAAATGGATCTACAAGAGGAAGACGGACGCTGATAGTAGTGTTACTATCTACGAAGCTTGAATTGTCGCAAAATGTTTTCAACAATTTCAAGGTGTTGACTATGGTGAGATTTTCTCACTCGTATCGATGCTTAAAAGTCTGTCCGAATCATGTTAGCAAATTGCCACATTCTATGAAATCTGGCAAATGGATGAAAAGACTGCATTCCTGAATAGATTTCTGGAAGAAGAGTTGTATATGATGCAACCTGAAGGTTTTATCGATCCAAAAGATGCTAACAAAGTGTGTAAGCTCCAGCGATCCATCAATGGACTGGTGCAAGCATCTCGGAGTTGGAATATACGCTTTGATGAGTTGATCAAAGCATAAAGTTTAATGCAGACTTGTGTTGAAGCCTGTATTTACAAGAAAGTGAGTGGGAGCACTACAACATTTCTGATAAGTATATGTGAATGACATATTGTTGATCGGAAATAATATAGAAATTTCTGGAAAGCATAAAGGAGTATTTGAAAGGAGTTTTTTTTCAAAGAAAGACCTCGGTGAAGCTGCTTACATATTAAGCATCAAGATCTATAGAGATAAATCAAGACACTTGATAAGTTTTTTCAATGAGTACATACCTTGACAAGATTTTGAAGTAGTTCAAAATGGAACAGTCAAAGAAAGAGTTCTTTCCTGTGTTACAAGGTGTGAAATTGAGTAAGACTCAAACCCCGACCACGGCAGAAGATAGAAAATGAAAGTCATTCCCCATGCCTCGGCCATAGGTTCTATAAAGTATGCCATGCTGTGTACCAGATCTATTGATACCCTACCACTGAGTTTGGCAAGGGAGTACAATAGTGATCTAGGAGTAGATCACTGGACAGCGGTCAAAATTATCCTTAGTGGAATAAGGATATGTTTCTTGATTATGGAAGTGACAAAAGGTTCGTCGTAAAGGGTTACGTCGATGCAAGTTTTGACACTGATCCAGATGACTCTAAGTCTCAATCTGGATACATATTGAAAGTGGGAGCTATTAGCTAGAGTATCTCCGTGCAGAGCATTGTAGACATAGAAATTTGCAAAAATACTTACATAGCTGAATGTGACGGACCCGTTGACTAAAATTATCTCACAAGCAAAACATGATCACACCTTAGTACTCTTTGGGTGTTAATCACATTGCGATGTGAACTAGATTACTGACTCTAGTAAACCCTTTGGGTGTTGGTCACATATCTATGTGAACTATGGGTGTTAACCACATAAAGATGTGAACTATTGATGTTAAATCACATGGCGATGTGAACTAGATTATTGACTCTAGTGCAAGTGGGAGACTGAAGGAAATATGCCCTAGAGGCAATAATAAAGTTATTATTTATTTCCTTATTTCATGATAAATGTTCATATTCATGCTAGAATTGTATTAACCGGAAACGTGATACATGTGTGAATACATAGACAAACATAATGTCACTAGTATGCCTCTACTAGACTAGCTCGTTAATCGAAGATGGTTAAGTTTCCTAACCATGGACATGAGTTGTCATTTGATTAACGGGATCACATCATTAGGAGAATGATGTGATTGACTTGACCCATTCCGTTAGCTTAGCACTTGATCGTTTAGTATTCTGCTATTGCTTTCTTCATGACTTATACATGTTCCTGTGACTATGAGATTATGCAACTCCCGTTTACCGGAGGAACACTTTGTGTGCTACCAAACGTCACAACGTAACTGGGTGATTATAAAGGTGCTCTGCAGGTGTCTCCGAAGGTACTTGTTGGTTTGGCGTATTTCGAGATTAGGATTTGTCACTCCGATAGTCGGAGAGGTATCTCTGGGCCCTCTCGGTAATGCACATCACTATAAGCCTTGCAAGCATTGTGACTAATGAGTTAGTTGCAAGATGATGTATTACGGAACAAGTAAAGAGACTTGCCGGTAATGAGATTGAACTAGGTATTGAGATACCGACGATCGAATCTCGGGTAAGTAACATACCGATGACAAAGGGAACAACGTATGTTGTTATGCGGTTTGACCGATAAAGATCTTCGTAGAATATGTGGGAGCCAATATGAGCATCCAGGTTCCGCTATTGGTTATTAACCGGAGACGTGTCTCGGTCATGTCTACATAGTTCTCGAACCCGTATGGTCCGCACGCTTAAAGTTTGATGACGGTTATATTATGAGTTTATGTGTTTTGATGTACCGAAGATAGTTCGGAGTCCCAATGTGATCACGGACATGACGAGGAGTCTCGAAATGGTCGAGACGTAAAGATTGATATATTGGACGACTATGTTTGGACACTTGGAAGGTTCCGGAAGGTTTCGGACATTTATCGGAGTACCGGGGGTTACCGGACCCCCCTCCCGGGAACTAATGAGCCTTGTTGGGCCCTAGTGGAGAGAGAGAAGGGGCCGGCCAGGGAAAGAGGCGCGCCCCCTCCCCTTGAGTCCGAATAGGACAAGGAAGTGGGGGCGGCGCCCCCCTTGCCTTTCCCCTCTCCCACTCCTTCCCCCTCCTCCTTGGACTAGGAAAGGGAGGGCAAACCTACTTGGAGTAGGTTTCCCCCTCCTAGGGCGCGCCACCCCCTTGGCCGGCCCTCTCCTCCTCCCCCCTTTATATACCGAGGAGGGGGGCACCCCATAGACACAACAATTGATCTCTTGATCTCCTAGCCGTGTGCGGTGCCCCCCTCCACCATAATCCACCTCAATAATATCGTAGCGGTGCTTAGGCGAAGCCCAGCGTCGGTAGAACATCATCATCATCATCATCACCACGTCGTCGTGTCGACGAAAAATCTCCCTCAACACTCGGCTGGATCAGAGTTCGAGGGACGTCATCAAGCTGAACGTGTGCTGAACTCGGAGGTGCCGTGCATTTGGTACTTGATCGGTCGGATCATGAAGACGTACGACTACATCAACCGCGTTGTGCTAACGCTTCCGCTTTCGGTCTACAAGGGTATGTGGACAACACTCCCCCCTCTTGTTGCTATGCATCACCATGATCCTGTGTGTGCGTAGGAAATTTTTTGAACTTACTACGTTCCTCAACACTTAATCCACTACGATTCGGATATTTGATCCGAGGGGCCTCTGGCCTGATAGCACTAACCATCACGTGGGCATAGTATGGGCGTTTTGCGTCGTATGCATCAGCCGAAGCTTAATAGACATCAGCGACTGAGCGGCGCGCGCCGGGTTGGACTGGTAAGCACCTGCCTTTTTTAAGGAGGTAGCTAGGTCTGTTTACCGGCCGCGTTCGCAACGTGCAGGAGTTCCCGGGGCGATGGCCCATGACCCCTGGGGAAATAGGTTTAGTCCGGCGTGTTGACTTCTCTATTAAGCCTAGGTCGGGTTGCGGCATATTGTTTGGCCGAGGCCGGGCATTACCAAGGAAAGTGTGTCCGGCCGGAGTTAATCGAGCGTGGTGGGTAAGTTGGTGCACCCCTGCAGGGAAGAAAACATCTATCGATAGCCTGTCCTACGGTAACGTACACTTGGATTTGTATCCCGGTCGATACAACTAGAACTGGATACTTGAGATGAGTAATGGATAGTATGGCTCTGGGATTGCTTTCTCGCAGGGAGTCGAGGAAGAATCTCTGGGCGAGGTTGATAACTTTACTACTACTTTACCTTATGTTGATCTGTAAGATGCTTGAAGATGCCGAAGATGCTAGTCTTCGATAGGACTAGGCCTTCTCTCTATTTTGCCATTTCTGCAGTCCAGTCCACATATACAGTCTTCCTTTCATAATGTTGCATATGTAGTGTAGATCCTTGCTTGCGAGTACTTTGGATGAGTACTCACGGATGCTTTGCTACCCCTTTTCCTCCTTGTTTCTTCTTTCTGGTTGTTGCAACCAGGTGGTGGAGCCCAAGATCCAGACGACCCCACCGACGACTACTACTACCCCGAGGGTGCCTACTACTACATCGAGACCGCCGACGACCAGGAGTAGTTAGGAGGTTCCCAGGCAGGAGGCCTTACCTTTTCGACCAATGTTGCTTTTGTGCTAGCCTTCTTAAGGCAAACTTGTTTAACTCATGTCTGTACTCAGATAGGGTTGCTTCCGCTGACTCTTGTGTATTCAAGCTTATGTATTCGAGCCCTCGAGGCCCCTGGCTTGTAATATAAAGCTTATATTATTTCAATTTGTGTCTAGAGTTGTGTTGTGCTATCTTCCCGTGAGTCCTTGATCTTGACCGTACACATTTGCGTGTATGATTATTGTATGATTGAATCGGGGGCGTCACAAGTTGGTATCAGAGCCGACTGCCTGTAGGTAGCCCCCCTTCCAACTCCTTGGCCAAAGTTGAGTCTAGTACTTGAAAACGGTTTTACTAACATGGTTGTGTGGCTTACGGGCCCATGTTGCCAATTGGGTGGTATTAGGATCTTTTGTTCCTCATCTATTCTCTGGGACTCTGATCTCTCATCTATTCGGGTTAAACATTTCACTAACTCTGACATTAGGTTCTCGTACCCACTTCCTCCCGGAGAGCCCCGACATTACCGATGATTGCTTGCTTCGCCAGAAGATTCTGCGGATACTCCTCGATGTTTCCCGAGGCCCCGTGCCCACTGCTTTGCAGTTCCTGACCACCGATAAGTCGCCATGGATAACATCCTTGCCGTCTGTACCTTCATCCCCAGTTGCTCTTGTTGTTACAAGTTACCCCAAACACTCTCCGTTGTTTGGAGAATCCTTTGTGCCTTATGCTTTGCAGCTTCTTTTCGCACTATGGATAGTTCACTTACCCGGGGTCCGTTCCTCCCTAGTTGTTCACGTGTTTTCCAAAATACTTTGAAATGCTATCTGATCTCCCGAAAATCCTCCGCAGCCTTTCACTTTTGATTCACCTTGCCTGCTTGTATTATGGTTAATTCCATATGTCTAGCGATATTTATTAAAATCTTTTGTGTTTGTTATTCTGTTCCTATGAATTCAACGTATGTGCGACTACTCGCAATCATCAATTGATCCATAGGAATTTTCTTTCCGGCTCAGACATCATTCCGGATACGAGCTGGTTCTTGCCCAATCAAGATTCGATCGGTGTGCCTCTAAGTATGTTCAACCTATCCATCTTCGATCGGAGCATCTGATTCTGATACACCGATCTAGAAATCAAATCTCCTTGTATTTAAGCATTGAATTATTCAGGTGTTTCCATAAACCGATGACCTTGAATTTCTTATTCTTCTGGTTGAATACTGATACTCACATCAACTCCGTCGTGAATCACCAGATCCTTTGTTGGAATTTATCTGACAGTGTCCTTCATATTGTATCACCTTGTGAATTCTCCCCCGATACATAATGCCTTTGGTAAATTGTATCTTATGCTTTTGTAAATCATGCTCTGCTTCAAGCATGTGTTAATTCGTCCTGAAATTTGTGGTAATCGTTCCTAAGATGCCCCGATGGGTTGAACCAACGCCTTCCCTAATCTGTGTGAACCCGAAAGTTTTCACGGGTCATACTTATCTGGTATTGCACCAGTTAAAACTTTCAACAACTAATGCCATTTTTGAGAAATGAGAGGTGAATGGAAGGTTATACATTGAAGAAGTGGGAGTAGACCTTGAACTTTGTGTTCATGCCCATGGACACGATATGGAACTTATCATGTAAGCTTCTTGTAATAATAACTATGTCCTTGATATAATATCATCTGGTATCGGTGAATTGATCCTTCGCAACCGTGGTTCTGACCATGATTGTTCTTGTTTGGTCCCATTTCTTGGACAAGTTAAATCACTTGTCTTCTGCAGGTCAATACGCCTGCCCAACCTCTGTTATGATCTACCTTCGAGTATTACCCCTGGTATCCCGAGGATATCATGCCATTGCACCACATCTTATGAACTTTTGATGGAGTACTACCTTACCCTGTCTTTGTCACTTCATGGGTTCTGGGTTGTTTGTCAACCGAGAACACCGATAAGTGAATCGATTCCTCACTCCGATTCCATAACTATAAGTAATTTCCGTTGCTTACGAGTTTAATATTCCTTCAAGTCATTCCTAACATGATCAGCTATATCATTATCATGCCAAATTTTAACTGTGCTACCTGGTTCTTCTTCCCGAAGCACAATTTTTGATGATGAACTAAGCTTACGCCGACCTTCCTTGTCATATCATTTCGCCTTGAACAACAAGCTTGATTTCAAGTTTGTGTCGTACCCGTGGTTCCAATAACCTTTGGTTTCATCATTCCTTTGAATTCATGTCGTCGCCGATCGATTACATCTTCATGAAATCTCTCGACAAATGTGTCGTGATCATCATCAACATTCTGAGCTCTTCCGGGATATCAATCGAATTCATGATGAGAAATAACATCCTAGCCCCTCGATGATTAGTGTTATCATCGACAACATTCTTGCCTTCCCCCCAACACAAACTTGTTCATACAATTTTGTAAATGCATCCTTTTTGACATGTCGATGGATTGCAGCTGAACCCATCAGCCACATCCTCATATTTTTCTTGATAATATTGCATGAGATGCTCTAGAAATTCCCGATGGATCCTTGTGAATCCAAGGTCCGACCTTTACCTGATGACCATGTCAATGCTATCCCGAAGCATGATTGTGGTACTCAAACATCAACAAGAACACTGGAAGCATAATGCTAAATGCTTCTTGATCATTTATCCAAACACCGTTGTATGGGTAACATCATTAATTCCCTCGCCCCTTTACCTAATTGGTTGTCTACTTGTTGTCCTGTCATGGATGGGAAAGATATACTCTTGATACTCGGGTGTAATCACATTTTCCTTTCCTTTGTTTTGTTTAACCTTTCTTGTGATCTATAAGGCATAAGCAACAATATTTCCCTACTTATGTAACCACGTCGATGTACAACCCTATCAAGTATAACATTGTTACTATTTTTGATGAAATTCTGGTAACCGCCAGTTGGATGAGAACTTTGCCTATTGTTCTGCCTCATTCCAATGAGCAGGAAAATGGTTCTCTTCGTTCCCCGCCCTTGGTACTGAGGTTGTTGCCAACATAGCTGACAAGCTATCCTCTAACATGCCTTGCTATCATGACCATGCAAGATGTCAGCGGCCTTCCTACTTTTAACCCACATGGTGGGCCCATAACCCACAGTTCCACATGATCGAAACCTGACTCTCCTGTATATCTTCAATTCTGAAATATTCTTGCATTTGGCTTTGTATCATGTCACGAGCCACCTTCCGAGAGATGATCTATTCCCGATGCACTGAACCCCTTTCTCACACTCTGTTCAGGTATCAATCGTTTGTCCATTCGCTTGAAACTTCCTATTGTACCTTCATACTTTGCTCTCGATATTTTATTAAGTTTCGACTCGAGAGATACTTCGGCCTCATTCCCTCCTGAATTGTTCACCAGATAATTAACCCTATAAGGGTCAGTTCTCCCGAAGTTACTCTTTACTTCCCCACTTAAATCTCGGGACGAGATTTCTTATAGTGGAGGAGATTTGTAACACCCCCAGTGTCATGATACAGTAATCCCCTGTTAATGGTGCCATGTCATCATGTTACTGTTGCTAATCTTCACTTGATCCAAATCACAATTTAAATTCAAATCCAATCTAAAGTAAAAAATTCATATTTGTCAGACTTGAAAACTAAAATGTTCATCATGTGCCAAATAATCCATAACTAATATTGGTGGAGAACCAACATTTTTTTGCAAAATGTTGAAGTGGCCTAAACTACTTAAAACAGTGACCTAAGCAATAAATTAAATGCCTATAAAAATTGCAAACTATTTCGAAAGCCTCACAATCTTTTTTGTGGTAGTGCCCAATAATTCTTTTAAATTGTTTTGGCCAGTGGCATATTTTTGCAAAGTCAATTGTGGCTACAAGAAAAGGCAAAAGCTACTGGAAAATGAAAAACAAAAAAAGGAAAAGGAAAAGCAAAGGGGTGGGAGAGCCCCTGGCCTTCCCATGGGCCTCGGCCCATCCCAGTAGGCCAGCCCACTCCCCCTCCCCGGTCATCCCTCTCCTTCTCTCTGTTCACGCGACCGAGCCCCGCCCAGCTCGTTCCCACCGGACCCGGCGCGGTGCCCCGCGTTGCCACGTCACCGGCGAAGGGATAAGGGCAGCCCCGACGCCTCGGCCTCCTTCCCCACTCGCCCACTCCGCCTCTCCCTCTCCCCACCAGATCGTCGATACGTCTCCAACGTATCTATAATTTTTTATTGTTCCATGCTGTATTATATTCTGTTTTGGACATTAATGGGCTTTATTATACACTTTCATATTTTTTGGGACTAGCCTATTAACCGGAGGCCCAACCCAGAATTGTTGTTTTTGCCTATTTCAGAGTTTCGCAAAAAAAGAATATCAAAGAGAATCCAAACGGAATGTAACCTTCGGGAACATGATTTTCGGAACGAACGTGATCCAGAGGACTTGGACCCTACGTCAAGACATCAACCAGGATGGCACGAGGTAGAGGCGCGCCTACCCCCTCCCCCGCGCCCTCCACCCTCCTGGGCCCCACGTTGCTCCACCGACGTACTTCTTCCTCCTATATATACCTACGTACTCCCAAACTACAGACACGGAGCCAAAACCTAATTCCACCGCCGCAACCTTCTGTACACGTGAGATCCCATCTTGGGGCCTTTTAGGAGCTCACGGGGGGGCATCGATCACGGAGGGCTTCTACATCAACACCATATCCTCTCCGATGATGTGTGAGTAGTTTACCTCAGACCTTCGGGTCCATAGTTATTAGCTAGATGGCTTCTTCTCTCTTTTTGGATCTCAATACAATGTCCCCCCTCTCTTGTGGAGATCTATTCGATGTAATCTTCTTTTGTGGTGTGTTTGTTGAGACCAATGAATTGTGGGTTTATGATCAAGTTTATCTATGAACAATATTTGAATCTCATCTGAATTCTTTTATGTATGATTGGTTATCTTTGCAAGTCTCGAATTATCAGTTTGGTTTGGCCTACTAGATTGATCTTTCTTGGAATGGGCGAAGTGCTTAGCTTTGGGTTCAGTCTTGTGGTGTCCTTTCCCAGTGACAGTAGGGGCAGCAAGGCACGTATTTTATTGTTGCCATCGAGGATAACAAGATGGGGTTTATATCATATAGCATGAGTTTATCCCTCTACATCATGTCATCTTACTTAAAGCATTACTCTGTTCTTACGAACTTAATACTCTAGATGCATGCTGGATAGCGGTCGATGGGTGGAGTAATAGTAGTAGATGTAGGCAGGAGTCGGTCTACTTGTCTTGGACGTGATGCCTATATACATGATCATACCTAGATATTCTCATAACTATGCTCAATTCTATCGATTGCTCAACAGTAATTTGTTCACCCACCGTAATACTTATGCTCTCGAGAGAAGCCACTAGTGAAACCTATGGCCCCCCGGTCTATTTTCCATCATATTATTCTTCCAACACTTAGTTATTCTTATTTAACTTTGCTTCTTTATCATAAAAATACCAAAAAATATTATCTTATCATATCACACTCGTAAGTGACCGTGTAGGGATTGACAACCCCTTATCGCGTAGGTTGCGAGGATTTATTTGTTTGTGTAGGTGCGAGGGACTCGTGCGTGGTCTCCTACTGGATTGATACCTTGGTTCTCAAAAACTGAGGAAAATACTTACGCTGCTTTACTGCATCACCCTTTCCTCTTCAAGGGAAAACCAACGCAGTGCTCAAGAGGTAGCAAGAAGGATTTCTGGCGCCGTTGTCGGGGAGTCTACGCAAAAGTCAACATACCAAGTACCCATCACAAACCCTTATCTCCCGCATTACATTATTTGCCATTTGCCTCTCGTTTTCCTCTCCCCCACTTCACCCTTGCCATTTTATTCGCCCTCTCTTTTCCGTTCGCCTTTTCCTTGCTCGCTTCTTGTTTGCTCGTGTGTTGGATTGCTTGCTTGTCACGATGGCTCAAGATAATACTAAATTGTGTGACTTCACCAATACCAACAACAATGATTTCCTTAGCACTCCGATTTCTCCTCTTACCGATACTGAATCTTGTGAAATCAATACTGCTTTATTGAATCTTGTCATGAAAGATCAATTCGCCGGCCTTCCTAGTGAAGATGCCGCTACCCATCTAAATAGCTTCATTGATTTGTGTGATATGCAAAAGAAGAAACATGTTGACAATGATATTGTTAAATTGAAGCTATTTCCTTTTTCGCTTAGAGATCATGCTAAAGATTGGTTTTCGTCTTTGCCTAAAAATAGTATTGATTCTTGGAATAAGTGCAAAGATGCTTTTATCTCTAAGTATTTTCCTCCCGCTAAGATCATCTCTCTAAGAAACGATATTATGAATTTTAAGCAACTTGATCATGAACATGTGATATGTCTCCAACGTATCTATAATTTTTGATTGCTCCATGCTATGTTATCTACTGTTTTGGACCATATTGGGCTTTATTTTACACTTTTATATTACTTTTGGGACTAACCTATTAACCGGAGGCCCAACCCAGATTTGCTGTTTTTTTGCCTATTTCAGTGTTTCGAAGAAACATAATATCAAACAGAGTCCAAACGGAATGAAACCTTCGGGAACGTGATTTTCTCACCGAATATGATCCAGGAGACTTGGACCCCCCGTCAAGGAAGAAAGGAGGTGGCCACGAGGGTGGAGGGCGCCCCCCCTAGGGCGCGCCCCTACCTCATGGGCCCCCCTTTGGTCCACCGATGTACTTCTTCCTCCTATATATACCTACGTACCCCTGAACGATCAGATACGGAGCCAAAAACCTAATTCCACCGCCGCAACTTTCTGTATCCACGAGATCCCATCTTGGGGCCTGTTCCGGAGCTCCGCCGGAAGGGGAATCCACCATGGAGGGCTCCTACATCATCATAGCCTCTTCGATGAAGTGTGAGTAGTTTACTTCAGACCTTCGGGTCCATAGTTTGTAGCAAGATGGCTTCTTCTCTCTTTTTGGATCTCAATACAATGTTCTCCCCCTCTTTCGTGGAGATCTATTCGATGTAATCTTCTTTTTGCGGTGTGTTTGTTGAGATCGATGAATTGTGGGTTTATGATCAACATTATCTATGAGCAATATTTGAATCTTCTCTGAATTCTTTTATGTATGATTGGTTATCTTTGCAAGTCTCTTCGAATTATCCGTTTGGTTTGGCCAACTAGATTGGTAGTTCTTGCAATGGGAGAAGTGCTTAGCTTTGGATTCAATCTTGCGGTGTCCTTTCCTAGTGACAGAAGGGGCAGCAAGGCACGATCTTGTATTGTTGCCATCGAGGATAACAAGATGGGGTTTTATCATATTGCATGAATTTATCCTCTACATCATGTCTCTTGCTTAAGGCGTTACTCTGTTTTCATTAACTTAATACTCTAGATGCATTTGGATAGCGGTCGATGAGTGGAGTAATAGTAGTAGATGCAGGCAGGAGTCGGTCTACTTGTCTCGGATGTGATGCCTATATACATGATCATACCTAGATACGCTCATAACTATGGTCAATTCATCAATTGCTCAACAAGAATTCGTTCACCCACCGTAAAATACTTATGCTCTTGAGAGAAGCCACTAGTGAAATCTATGGCCCTGGGTCTATTCTCTATCATATCAATCTTCCATCACTTTATTATTGCTTTGCTTTTTTACTTTGCTTTTTATTTTACTTTGCATCTTTATACCAAAAATATCAAAAATATTATCTATCATCTCTATCAGATATCACTCTCGTAAGTGACTGTGAAGGGATTAACAACCCCTAATCGCGTTGGTTGCGTTGAGCTATTTGTTTTGTGTAGGTACGAGGGACTTGCGTGTGGCCTCCTACTGGATTGATACCTTGGTTCTCAAAAACTGAGGGGGAAATACTTGCGCTACTCTGCCGCATCCTCCTCTCCTCTTCGGGGAAAACCAACGCAAGCTCAAGACGTAGCAAGAAGGATTTCTGGCGCCGTTGCCGGGGAGTCTACGCAAAAGTCAACATACCAAGTAGCCATCACAATCCCTTATCTCTCGCATTACATTATTTGTCATTTGCCTCTCGTTTTCCTCTCCCCCACTTCACCCTTGCCGTTTTATTCTCCCTCTGTTTTCCGTTTGCCTTTCTTTGCATTTGCTTTTTGTTTGCTCGTGTGTCATTTGACTAGTTTTATATCTTCTTCATTGTCTCCCGAGAATGAAGTTCTAAATTTTAAGCAAAGGGAAGGAGAAAATCTAAAAGATGCTTGGTATAGAATTTGCAATGCTCAAAATAGATCTACCAGGAAGCAATCTACTTCAGTTCTTCTCCGCAATTTTTATGTAGGTGCTAATCCTTGGTATAGATATATCCTCGATACCATTACCGGAGGGAATTTCTTGGGTAGCCATACTTTTGATTCTTATAATGCTATGATAGATTTATTTGGCTCGCCACCTCTTTTGGTTAATGGAACTATGTTAACTTTGGAGCATGTAATGCAAAGACTTGAAATTATTGAAAATAAAGTTGCTACCGTTGAGTTAATTGAAAATTTAGATAAAAAGATCCACAACCAAATTACCCAATATGGATCTAAGGTAGGAGTAACTTTGAAAAATGTTAAGGAGAAGGAACCCATAGTTAATGAGAAAATAAATCAAGATTCCTCCAGAATTGATAAACTTGAGGGTATCATTACCAACTTGGGAACCGCTTTTTCTTCCGTAAAAAATACTCCGAGTCCACCTATTAAAATTGCTAAGCTCATGTATGTTCCTAAAAATAAGGGTGAATCCTCTAGTAAGCCGTGGATCTTAAATTTATAAGTATTCATCCCAATCTTTTTGCTATCATTAAGGAACCATTTGCTACGAATGATTTTTTTGATCTTTTTTTGCCTAAAAGTTTGATAATTACTAGAAAGAAAGAAATTTCTAATGAAGGTAGATGCCTCGTTGAAGAATTGCCTACCAAAGATGGCAATACCTAGATCTATCCTTGCTTTTATGCCTAGCTAGGGGCGTTAAACGATAGCGCTTGTTGGGAGGCAACCCAATTTTTTTAAAGTTTTTGTTTTTGTTTCTGTTTAGGAATAAATAATTCATCTACCTTCTATTTAGATGTGGTCTTATGTTTTAATTAGTGTTTGTGCCAAGTTAAACCTATAGGATCTTCTTGGATGATAGTTATTTGATCTTGCTGTAATTTCTAGAAACTTCCGGTTCACGAAAACAATTGTTAAAAATCACCAGAACGTGATAAAATAGTGATTCCAATTGCTTCTGATCAATAAACAAATTTCCTAGGTCTTACTATTTTGGTTGAAGTTTTGGAGTTCTGGAAGTTTGCATTAGTTTCAGATTACTACAGACTGTTCTGTTTTTGACAGATTCTGTTTTTCGTGTGTTGTTTGCTTATTTTGATGAATCTATGGCTAGTAAAATAGTTTTTAATCCATAGAGAAGTTGTAATACAGTACGTTTAACACCAATATAAATAAATAATGATTTCATTACAGTACCTTCAAGTGGTCTTTTATTTTCTTTCGCTAACGGAGCTCACGAGATTTCTGTTGAGTTTTGTGTTGTGAAGTTTTCAAGTTTTGGGGGAATTTTTTTTGATGGATTATGGAACAAGGAGTGGCAAGAGCCTAAGCTTGGGGATGCCCATGGCACCCCAAGATAATCCAAGCACACCAAAAATTCAAAGCTTGGGTATGCCCCCGGAAGGCATCCCCTTTTTCGTCCACTTCCATCGGTAACTTTACTTGGAGCTATATTTTTATTCACCACATTATATGTGTTTTGCTTGGAGCGTCTTGTATGATTTGAGTCTTTTTTTTAGTTTACCACAATCATCTTTGCTGTACACACCTTTTGAGAGAGCCATACATGAATTGGTATTTGATAGAATACTCTGTGTGCTTCACTTATATTTTTTGAGCTATATAGTTTTGCTCTAGTGCTTCACTTATATATTTTAGAGCACGGTGGTGGATTTGTTTTATAGAAACTATTGATCTCTCATGCTTCACTTAGATTATTTTGAGAGTCTTAAATAGCATGGTAATTTGTTTATAATAATAATATGCTTGGTATTCAAGATTTGTAAAACTTTCTTTTGAGTGCGTTGAATACGAAGAAAAGTTTGATGCTTGATAATTGTTTGGAGATATGGAGGTAGTAATATTAGAGTCTTGCCAGTTGAGTAGTTGTGAATTTGAGAAATACTTGTGTTAAAGTTTGTGATTCCCGTAGCATGCACGTATGGTGAACCGTTATGTGATGAAGTCGGAGCATGATTTATTTATTGATTGTCTTCCTTATGAGTGGCGGTCGGGGACGAGCGATGGTCTTTTCCTACCAATCTATCCCCCTAGGAGCATGCGCGTAATACTTTGCTTTGATAACTTGTAGATTTTTGCAATAAGTATATGAGTTCTTTATGACTAATGTTGAGTCCATGGATTATACACACTTTTCTCACCCTTCCACCATTGCTAGCCTTTCTAATACCAAGACACTTTTCGCGGTATCATATACCCACCATATACCTTCCTCAAAACAGCCACCATACCTACCTATTATGGCATTTCCATAGCCATTTCGAGATATATTGCCATGCAACTTTCCACCGTTCCGTTTATTATGACACGCTCCATCATTGTCATATTGCTTAGCATGATCATGTAGTTGACATCGTATTTGTGGCAAAGCCAGCATTCATAATTCTTTCATACATGTCACTCATGAATCATTGCATTTCCCGGTACACCACCGGAGGCATACACATAGAGTCATATTTTGTTCTAAGTATCGAGTTGTAATTTTTGAGTTGTAAGTAAATAAAAGTGTGATGATCATCATTTTTTAGAGCATTGTCCCAAGTGAGGAAAGGCTGATGGAGACTATGATTCCCGCACAAGTCGGGATGAGACTCCGGACGAAAAAAAGAGAAAAGAGGCCATAAAAAAGAGAAAAGGCCCAAATAAAAAAAAGAGAGAAAAAGAGAGAAGGGACAATGTTACTATCCTTTTACCACACTTGTGCTTCAAAGTAGCACCATGATTTCATAATAGAGAGTCTCTCATTTTGTCACTTTCATATACTAGTGGGAATTTTTCTTTATAGAACTTGGCTTGTATATTCCAATGATGGGCTTCCTCAAATTGCCCTAGGTCTTCGTGAGCAAGCGAGTTGGATGCACACCCACTTAGTTTCTTTTGTTGAGCTTTCATATACTTATAGCTCTAGTGCATCCGTTGCATGGCAATCCCTACTCACTCACATTGATATCTATTAATGGGCATCTCCATAGCTCGTTGATACGCCTAGTTGATGTGAGACTATCTTCTCCCTTTTTGTCTTCTCCACAACCACCATCCTATTCCACATATAGTGATATATCCATGGCTCACGCTCATGTATTGCGTGAAGATTGAAAAAGTTTTGAGAATGTCAAAAGTATGAAACAATTGCTTGGCTTGTCATTGGGGTTGTGCATGATTTAAATACTTTGTGTGGTGAAGATAGAGCATAGCCAGACTATATGATTTTGTAGGGATAACTTACTTTGGCCATGTTATTTTGAAAAGACATGATTGCTTTGTTAGTATGCTTGAAGTATTATTTTTTTATATTAAACTTTTGTCTTGAATCTTTCGAATCTGAATATTCATACCACAATTAAGAATAATTACATTGAAATTATGCCAAGTAGCAATCCGCATAAAAAATTCTCTTTTTATCATTTACCTACTCGAGGACGAGCAGGAATTAAGCTTGGTGATGCCTGATACGTCTCCAACGTATCTATAATTTTTGATTGCTCCATGCTATATTATCTACTGTTTTGGACCATATTGGGCTTTATTTTACACTTTTATATTACTTTTGGGACTAACCTATTAATCGGAGGCCCAGCCCAGATTTGCTGTTTTTTTGCCTATTTCAGTGTTTCGAAGAAATGGAATATCAAACGGAGTCCAAACGGAATGAAACCTTTGGGAACGTGATTTTCTCACCGAATATGATCCAGGAGACTTGGACCCCCCGTCAAGAAAGAAAGGAGGCGGCCACGAGGGTGGAGGGCGCCCCCCTAGGGCGTGCCCCCTGCCTCGTGGGCCACCCTTTGCTCCACCGACGTACTTCTTCCTCCTATATATACCTACGTACCCCCGAACGATCAGATACGGAGCCAAAAACCTAATTCCACCGCCGCAACTTTCTGTATTCACGAGATCCCATCTTGGGGCCTGTTCCGTAGCTCCGCCGGAAGGGGAATCCACCATGGAGGGCTTCTACACCATCATAGCCTCTCCGATGAAGTGTGAGTAGTTTACTTCAGACCTTCGGGTCCATAGTTAGTAGCTAGATGGCTTCTTCTCTCTTTTTGGATCTCAATACAATGTTCTCCCCCTCTCTCGTGGAGATCTATTCGATGTAATCTTCTTTTTGCGGTGTGTTTGTTGAGATTGATGAGTTGTGGGTTTATGATCATGATTATCTATGAGCAATATTTGAATCTTCTCTGAATTCTTTTATGTATGATTGGTTATCTTTGCAAGTCTCTTCGAATTATCCATTTAGTTTGGCCAACTAGATTGGTAGTTCTTGCAATGGGAGAAGTGCTTACCTTTAGGTTCAATCTTGCGGTGTCCTTTCCCAAAGGATGTAAGGGCAGCAAGGCACGATTGTATTGTTGCCATCGAGGATAACAAGATGGGGTTTTATCATATTGCATGAATTTATCCTCTACATCATGTCATCTTGCTTAAGGCGTTACTCTGTTTTCATTAACTTAATACTCTAGATGCATGCTGGATAGCGGTCGATGAGTGGAGTAATAGTAGTAGATGCAGGAAGGAGTCGGTCTACTTGTCTCGGACGTGATGCCTATATACATGGTCATACCTAGATACTCTCATAACTATGCTCAATTCTGTCAATTGCTCAACATTAATTCGCTCACCCACCGTAAAATACTTATGCTCTTGAGAGAAGCCACTAGTGAAATCTATGGCCCCCGGGTCTATTCTCTATCATATCAATCTTCCATCACTTTATTATTGCTTTGCTTTTTTACTTTGCTTTTTATTTTACTTTGCATCTTTATACCAAAAATACCAAAATATTATCTATCATCTCTATCGATCTCACTCGTAAGTGACCGTGAAGGGATTGACAACCCCTAATCGCGTTGGTTGCGTTGAGCTATTTGTTTTGTGTAGGTACGAGGGACTTGCGCGTGGCCTCCTACTTGATTGATACCTTGGTTCTCAAAAACTGAGGGAAATACTTATGCTACTTAGCTGCATCATCCTCTCCGCTTCGGGGAAAACCAACGCAAGCTCAAGACGTAGCAACATGTTGCACAAGCTTGGGAGAGAATGAAATTAATGATACGTAATTTCCCTACACATGGTTTGAATTTGTGGATGATTATACAAAAAATTATGCCGGATTGAATTTTGCTTCTAGAAATCTTTTAGATTCGGCCGCGGGAGGCACTTTTATGGAAATTACTTTAGGAGAAGCTACTAAACTCCTAGATAATATTATGGTTAATTATTCTCAATGGCACACCGAAAGATCCACTAATTAAAAAGTGCATGCGATAGAAGAAATTAATGTTTTGAGTGGAAAGATGGATGAACTTATGAAATTATTTGCTAATAAAGGTGTTTCTTCTGATCCTAATGACATGCCTTTGTCTACTTTGATTGAGAATAATAATGAATCTATGGATGTGGATTTTGTTGGTAGGAATAATTTTGGTAACAACGCGTATAGGGGAAACTTTAATCCTAGGCCGTATCCTAGTAATTCCTCTAATAATTATGGTAATTCCTACAACATTTATTATGGGAATTTTAATTAGATACCTTTGGAATTTGAGACTAGTGAAAGAATTTATGAATTTGCAAAAGAATTTCAATGCTTTGCTTTAAGAAAAGTTGCCTAAGATTGATGAATTGGCTAGGAACATTGATACAATTTCTCTTGATGTTGAATCTTTGAAACTTAGATCTATTCCACCTAAGCATGATATCAATGAGTCTCTCAAAGCCATGAGAATTTCCATTGATGAGTGCAAAGAAAAAACCGCTAGGATGCGTGCTAAGAAACATTGCTTTGTGAAAGCGTGTTCTTCTAATCTCTATGAAAACAAAGATGAAGATCTAAAAGTTATTGATGTGTCTCCTATTAAATCATTGTATTGCAATATGAATCTTGATAATGATGAGACTGAATATGATCCACCTTTACCTAGAAGGCATTCCAAAAATTCGGAGTTTGTAGATCTTGATGCTAAAATTGATAAAAGTGGGAATGAAGAGATCAAAACTCTAGATATTAATAAACCCACTATTGTGGATTTAAAGGAATTTAATTATGATAATTGCTCTTTGATAGATTGTATTTCCTTGTTGCAATCTGTGCTAAATTCTCCACATGCTTATAGTCAAAATAAAGCCTTTACTAAACATATCGTTGATGCTTTGATGCAATCTTATGAAGAAAAACTCTAGTTGGAAGTTTCTATCCCTAGAAAACTTTATGATGAG
This sequence comes from Aegilops longissima, assembly GCA_021605205.1. Taxonomy (NCBI): domain Eukaryota; kingdom Viridiplantae; phylum Streptophyta; class Magnoliopsida; order Poales; family Poaceae; genus Aegilops; species Aegilops longissima. Next base: position 727,480,739 of record CM038677.1, on the reverse strand, counting down.
TGGGAACCTACTATTAAAATTAAAATTAAAGATCATGAATGCTATGCTTTGTGTGATTTGGGTGCTAGTGTTTCCATGATTCCAAAAACTTTATGCGATTTGCTAGGTTTCCGTGAAATTGATGATTGCTCTTTAAACTTGCACCTTGCGGGTTCCACCATTAAGAAACCTATGGAAAGAATTAATGATGTTCTTATTTTTGCAAATAGGAACTATGTGCCCGTAGATTTTATTGTTCTTGATATAGATTGCAATCCTTCATGTCCTATTATTCTTGGTAGACCTTTCCTTAGAACGATTGGTGCAATTATTGATATGAAGGAAGGGAATATTAGATTCCAATTTCCGTTAAAGAAAGGCATGGAACACTTCCCTAGAAAGAAAATAAAATTACCTTATGAATCTATTACGAAAGCCAATTATGGATTTCCTACCAAAGATGGCAATACCTAGATCTATCCTTGCTATTATGCCTAGCTAGGGGCGTTAAACGATAGCGCTTGTTGAGAGGCAACCCATTTTTTTTGCCTTTTTGCTTATGTTTAGGAATAAATATTTGATCTAGCCTCTGGTTAGATGTATTTTTATGTTTTAATTAGTGTTTGTGCCAAGTTTAACCTATAGGATCTTCTTGGATGATAGTTATTTGTTCTTGCTGTAAATTCCAGAAACTTTGTCTTCACGAAAATAATTGTAAAAAATCACCAGAACGTGATAAAATATTGATTCCAATTTCGGATGATCAATAAACAAATTGTCTAGGTCTTCCTATTTTGGTAGATGTTTTTGAAGTTCCATAAGTTTGCGTTAGTTACAGATTACTACAGACTGTTCTGTTTTTGACAGATTCTGTTTTTCGTGTGTTGTTTGCTTATTTTGATGAATATATGGCTAGTAAAACAGTTTATAAACCATAAAGAAGTTGGAATACAGTAATTTTAAAACCAATATAAATAAAGAATGAGTTCATCACAGTACCTTGAAGTGGTCTTTTGTTTTCTTTCGCTAACGGAGCTTACGAGATTTTCTGCTAAGTTTTGTGTTGTGAAGTTTTCAAGTTTTGGGTGAAAGATTTGATGGATTATGGAACAAGGAGTGGCAAGAGACTAAGCTTGGGGATGCCCATGACACCCCCAAGATAATCCAAGGACACCAAAAATTCAAAGCTTGGGGATGCCCCCGGAAAGCATCCCCTCTTTCGCCCACTTCCATCGGTAACTTTACTTGGAGCTATATTCTTATTCACCACATTATATGAGTTTTGCTTGGAGCGTCTTGTATGATTTGAGTCTTTGTTTTTTAGTTACCACAATAATCCTTGATGTAAAAACCTTTTGAGAGAGTCACACTTGATTCGGAATTTGTTAGAATATTGTATGTGCTTCACTTATATCTTTTAAGCTATATAGTTTTTGCTCTAGTGTTTCACTTATATCTTTTAGAGCACGGTGGTGGATTTGTTTTATAGAAACTATTGATCTCTCATGATTCACTTAGATTATTTTGAGAGTCCTACAAAACAGCATGGTACTTTTCTTAAATTGAGAAATTTTTCCTAAGGTAATAGGCATCTAAGATTAATAATTTTTTTCTTATGAGTGTTATGAATATTATGAGAAGTTTGATGCTTGATAATTGTTTTGAGATATAAGATGGTGAGATTAGAGTCATGCTAGTTGAGTAGTTGTGAATTTGAGAGATACTTGTGTTAAAGTTTGTGATTCCCGTAGCATGCACGTATGGTGAACCGTTATGTGATGAAGTCGGAGCATGATTTATTTATTGATTGTCTTCCTTATGAGTGGCGGTCGGGGACGAGCGATGGTCTTTTCCTACCAATCTATCCCCCTAGGAGCATGCGCGTAATACTTGGCTTTGATAACTTGTAGATTTTTGCAATAAGTATATGAGTTCTTTATGACTAATGTTGAGTCCATGGATTATGCGCACTTTCTACCTTCCACCATTGCTAGCCTCTCTGATACCGCGCACTTTTCGCCGGTATCATACACCCACCATAAACCTTCCTCAAAACAGCCACCATACCTACCTATTATGGCATTTCCATAGCCATTCTGAGATATATTGCCATGCAACTTACCACCGTTCCGATTATTATGACACGCTCCATCATTGTCATATTGCTTCGCATGATCATGTAGTTGACATCGTATTTGTGGCAAAGCCACCATTCATAATTCTTTCATACATGTCACTCTTGATTCATTGCATATCCCGGTACACCGCCGAGGCATTCACTGTTGGGGAACGTAGTAATTTCAAAAATTTCATACGCACACGCAAGATCATGGTGATGCATAGCAACGAGAGGGGAGAGTGTTGTCTACGTACCCTCGTAGACCGTAAGCGGAAGCGTTATGACAACGCGGTTGATGTAGTCGTACGTCTTCACGATTCGACCGATCCAAGGACCGAACGTATGGCACCTCCGTGTTCTGCACACGTTCAGCTCGATGACGATCCCCGGACTCCGATCCAGCAGGGTGTCGGGGATGAGTTCCACAAGACGACTGTGTGGTGACGATGATGATGCTCTCATCGGCGCGAGGGCTTCGCCTAAACTCCGCGACGATATGACCGAGGTGGAATATGGTGGAGGGGGGCACCGCACACGGCTAAGGAATGATCCGTAGATCAACTTGTGTGTCACGGGGTGCCCCCTGCCCCCATATATAAAGGAGCAAGGGAGTTGGTGGCCGGCCCTAGGAGGAGGGCGCGCCAAGGGGAGTCCTACTCCCACCGGGAGTAGGACTCCTTCTTTCCTAGTCCAACTAGGAGAAGGGGGGAAAGGAGGGAAGTGGAGAAGGAAGGGAGAGGGGGGCCGCACCCCAAACCCCTTGTCCAATTCGGACTGGGCTTGGGAGGGGCACGCGCCACCTCCTGGCTCCTTCCCACTAAGGCCCATTAAGGCCCAATACTCTTCCCCGTATTCCCGTAACTCCCTGGTACTCCGAAACATACCTGAATCACTCGGAACCTTTCCGATGTCCGAATATAGTCGTCCAATATATCGATCTTTACGTCTCGACCATTTCGAGACTCCTCGTCATGTCCCCGATCTCATGCGGGACTCCGAACTCCTTCGGTACATCAAAACTCATAAACTCATAATAAAACTACCATCGTAACGTTAAGCGTGCGGACCCTACGGGTTCGAGAACTATGTAGACATGACCTAGAACTGTTTCCGGTCAATAACCAATAGTGGAACCTGGATGTTCATATTGGCTCCTACAGATTCTACGAAGATCTTTATCGGTCAAACCGCATAACAACATACGTTGTTCCCTTTGTCATCGGTATGTTACTTGCCCGAGATTCGATCGTCGGTATCCAATACCTAGTTCAATCTCGTTACCGGCAAGTCTCTTTACTCGTTCCGTAATACATCATCCCGCAACTAACTCATTAGTTGCAATGCTTGCAAGGCTTAAGTGATGTGCATTACCGAGAGGGCCCAGAGATACCTCTCCGACAATCGGAGTGACAAATCCTAATCTCGAAATACGCCAACCCAACATGTACCTTCGGAGACACCTGTAGAGCACCTTTATAATCACCCAGTTACGTTGTGACGTTTGGTAGCACACAAAGTGTTCCTTCGGTAAACGGGAGTTGCATAATCTCATAGTTGTAGGAACTTTGTATAAGTTATGAAGAAAGCAGTAGCAACATACTAAACGATCAAGTGCTAGGCTAACGGAATGGGTCAAGTCAATCACATCATTATCCTAATGATGTGATCCCGTTAATCAAATGACAACACATGTCTATGGTTAGGAAACATAACCATCTTTGATTAATGAGCTAGTCAAGTAGAGGCATACTAGTGACATTATGTTTGTCTATGTATTCACACATGTATCATGTTTCCGCGTAATACAATTCTAGCATGAATAATAAACATTTATCATGATATAAGGAAATAAATAAGAACTTTATTATTGCCTCTAGGGCATATTTCCTTCAGTCTCCCACTTGCACTAGAGTCAATAATCTAGTTCACATCACCATGTGATTTAACACCAATAGTTCACATCACCATGTGATTAACACCCATAGTTCACATCGTCATGTGATCAACACCCAAAGGGTTTACTAGAGTCAATAATCTAGTTCACATCGCTATGTGATTAACACCCAAAGAGTACTAAGGTGTGGTCATGTTTTGCTTGTGAGATAATTTTAGTCAACAGGTCTGTCACATTCAGATCCGTAAGTATTTTTCAAATTTCTATGTCTACAATGCTCTGCACGGAGCTACTCTAGCTAATTGCTCCCAATTTCAATATGTATCTAGACCGAGACTTAGAGTCATCTAGATTAGTGTCAAAAACTTGCATCGACGTAACCCTTTACTTATTTAACCTTTTGTCACCTCCATAATCGAGAAACATATCCTTATTCCCTAAGGATAATTTTGACCGCTGTCCAGTGATCTACTCCTAGATCACTATTGTATTCCCTTGCTAAAATCAGTGTAGGGTATACAATAGATCTGGTACACAGCATGGCATACTTTATAGAACCTATGGCTGAGGCATAGGGAATGACTTTCATTCTCTTTCTATCTTCTGCCGTGATCGGGTTTTGAGTCTTACTCAATTTCACACCTTGTAACACAGGCAAGAACTCTTTCTTCGACTGTTCCATTTTGAACTACTTCAAAATCTTGTCAAGGTATGTACTCATTGAAAAAACTTATCAAGCGTCTTGATCTATCTCTATAGATCTTGATGCTCAATATGTAAGCAGCTTCACCGAGGTCTTTCTTTTAAAAAACTCCTTTTAAACACTCCTTTATGCTTTGCAGAATAATTCTACATTATTTCTGATCAACAATATGTCATTCACATATACTTACCAGAAATGTTGTAGTGCTCCCACTCACTTTCTTGTAAATACAGGCTTCACCGCAAGTCTGTATAAAACTATATGCTTTGATCAACTTATCAAAGCGTGTATTCCAACTCCGAGATGCTTGCACCAGTCCATAGATGGATCGCTGGAGCTTGCATATTTTGTTAGCACCTTTAGGATTGACAAAACCTTCTGGTTGCATCATATACAACTCTTCTTTAATAAATCCACTAAGGAATGCAGTTTTTGTTTATCCATTTGCCAGATTTCATAAAATGCGGCAATTGCTAACATGATTCGGACAGACTTAAGCATAGATACGAGTGAGAAACTCTCATCGTAGTCAACACCTTGAACTTGTCGAAAACCTTTTGCGACAATTCTAGCTTTGTAGATAGTAACACTACTATCAGCGTCCGTCTTCCTCTTAAAAATCCATTTAATCTCAATGGCTCGCCGATCATTTGGGCAAGTCAATCAAAGTCCATACTTTGTTCTCATACATGGATCCCATCTCAGATTTCATGGCTTCAAGCCATTTTGCGGAATCTGGGCTCACCATCACTTCTTCATAGTTCGTAGGTTCACCATGATCTAGTAGCATGACTTCCAGAATAGGATTACCGTACCACTCTGGTGCGGATTTTACTCTGGTTGATCTACGAAGTTCAGTAACAACTTGATCTGAAGTTTCATGATCATCATCATTAACTTCCTCACTACCTGGTGTAGGTGTCACAGGAACCAATTTCTGTGATGAACTACTTTCCAATAAGGGAGCTGGTACTGTTACCTCATCAAGTTCTACTTTCCTCCCACTCACTTCTTTCGAGAGAAACTCCTTCTCTAGAAAGGATCCATTCTTGGCAACGAATGTCTTGCCTTCGGATCTGTGATAGAAGGTGTACCCAATTGTCTCCTTTGGGTATCCTATGAAGACACATTTTTCCGATTTGGGTTCAAGCTTATCAGGTTGAAGCTTTTTCACATAAGCATCGCAACCCCAAACTTTCAGAAACGACAACTTTGGTTTCTTGCCAAACCATAGTTCATAAGGTGTCGTCTCAACGGATTTTGATGGTGCCCTATTTAACGTGAATGCGGCCGTCTCTAAAGCATAACCCCAAAACGATAGTGGTAAATCGGTAAGAGACATCATAGATCGCACCATATCTAGTAAAGTACGATTACGACGTTCGGACACACCATTACGCTGTGGTGTTCCAGGTGGCGTGAGCTGTGAAACTATTCCACATTGTTTCAATTGAAGACCAAACTCGTAACTCAAATATTCATCTCCATGATCAGATCGCAGAAACTTTATTTTCTTGTTATGATGATTTTCCACTTCACTCTGAAATTCTTTGAACCTTTCAACTATTTCAGACTTATGTTTCATCAAGTAGATATACCCATATCTACTCAAATCATCTTGTGAAGGTCAGAAAAATAACGATACTTGCCACGAGCATCAACACTCATTGGATCGCATACATAGGTATATATGTGTTATTTCCAACAAGTCAATAGCTTGTTCCATTGTTCCGGAGAACGGAGTTTTAGTCATCTTGCCCAAAAGGCACGGTTCGCAAGCATCAAATGATTCATAACCAAGTGATTCCAAAAATCCATCTTTATGGAGTTTCTTCATGCACTTTACACCGATATGACCCAAACGGCAGTGCCACAAATAAGTTGCACTATCATTATTAACTTTGCATCTTTTGGCTTCAATATTATGAATATGTGTATCACACGATCGAGATCCAACAAATCATTTTCATTGGGTGTATGACCATAGAAGGTTTTATTCATGTAAACAGAACAACAATTGTTCTCTAACTTAAATGAATAACCATATTGCAATAAACACGATCAAATCATATTCATGCTCAACGCAAACACCAAATAACATTTATTTAGGTTCAACACTAATCCCGAAAGTATAGGGAGTGTGCGATGATGATCATATCAATCTTGAAACTACTTTCAACACACATCATCACTTCACCCTTAACTAGTTTCTGTTTATTCTGCAATTCCCGTTTCGAGTTACTACTCTTAGCAACTGAACCAGTACCAAATACCGAGGGGTTGCTATAAACACTAGTAAAATACACATCAATAATCTGTATATCAAATATACCTTTGTTCACTTTGCCATCCTTCTTATCCGCCAAATACTTGGGGTAGTTCCGCTCAAAGGACCAGTTCCATTGCAGCAAGAGCACTTAGTCTCGTGCTTAGGTCCAGACTTGGGCTTCTTCACTCGAGCAGCAACTTGCGTGCGTTCTTCTTGAAGTTCCCTTCTTCCTTTGCCCTTTTCCTTGAGACTAGTGGTTTTGTCAACCATCAACACTTGATGTTTTCTTGATTTCTACCTTCGCTGATTTTAGCATCGCGAAGAGCTTGGGAATTGTTTTCGTCATCCCTTGCATACTATAGTTCATCACGAAGTTCTACTAACTTAGTGATGGTGACTTAGAGAATTCTGTCAATCACTATCTTATCTGGAAGATTAACTCCCACTTGATTCAAGCGATTGAAGTACTCGCACAATCTGAGCACATGCTCACTAGTTGAGCGATTCTCCTCCATCTTTTAGCTATAGAACTTGTTGGAGACTTCATATCTCTCAACTCGGTATTTGCTTGAAATATTAACTTCAATTCCTAGAACATCTTATATGGTCCATGACGCTCAAAACATCTTTGAAGTCCCGATTCTAAGCCGTTAAGCATGGTGCACTAAACTATCAAGTAGTCATCATATCGAGCTAGCCAAACGCTCATAACGCCCCAGATCCGCTCCTGCAATAGGTCCGTCACCTAGCGGTGCATTAAGGACATAATTCTTACGTGCAGCAATGAGGATAAACCTCGATCACGGATCCAATCCGCATCATTGCTACTAACATTTTTCAATACAATTTTCTCTAGGAACATATCAAAATAAACATATGAAACCAACAACGCGAGCTATTGATCTACAACATAATTCGCAAAATACTACCAGGACTAAGTTCATAATAAATTGAAGTTCAATTAATCATATTACTTAAGAACTCCCACTTAGACAGACATCTCTCTAGTCATCTAAGTGATCACGTGATCCAAATCAACTAAACCATGTCCGATCATCACGTGAGATGGAGTAGGTTTCAATGGTGAACATCACTATGTTGATCATATCTACTATATGATTCACGCTCGACCTTTCGGTCTCCGTGTTCCGAGGCCATATCTGCATATGCTAGGCTCGTCAAGTTTAACCTGAGTATTCCGCGTGTGCAAAACTGGCTTGCACCCGTTGTAGATGGACGAGAGCTTATCACACCGATCATCACGTGGTGTCTGGGCATGACGAACTTTGGCAACGGTGCATACTCAGGGAGAACACTTCTTGATAATTAGTGAGAGATCATCTTAAAATGCTACCGTCAATGAAAGCAAGATAAGATGCATAAAGGATAAACATCACATGCAATCAATATAAGTGATATGATATGGCCATCATCCTCTTGTGCTTGTGATCTCCATCTCCAGAGCACCGTCATGATCACCATCGTCACCGGCGCGACACCTTGATCTCCATCGTAGCATCGTTGTCGTCTCGCCAACTATTGCTTCTACGACTATCGCTACCGCTTAGTGATAAAGTAAAGCAATTACAGGGCGTTTGCATTTCATACAATAAAGCGACAACCATATGGCTCCTGTCAGTTGCCGATAACTCGGTTACAAAACATGATCATCTCATACAATAAAATATAGCATCACGTCTTGACCATATCACATCACAACATGCCCTGCAAAAACAAGTTACACGTCCTCTACTTTGTTGTTGCAAGTTTTACGTGGCTGCTACGGGCTTAACAAGAACCGTTCTTACCTACGCATCAAAACCACAACAATAGTTCGTCAAGTTAGTGTTGTTTTAACCTTCGCAAGGACCGGGCGTAGCCACACTCGGTTAAACTAAAGTGAGAGAGACAAACACCCGCCAGTCACCTTTAAGCACGAAAGTGCTCATAACGGTGAAACCAGTCTCGCGAAGCGACGCGTAATGTCGGTCCGGCCGCTTCATCTCACAATACCGCCGAACCAAAGTATGACATGCTGGTAAGCAGTATGACTTGTATCGCCCACAACTTACTTATGTTCTACTCGTGCATATGACATCTACGCATAAAACCAGGCTCGGATGCCACTGTTGGGGAACGTAGTAATTTCAAAAATTTCCTACGCACACGCAAGATCATGGTGATGCATAGCAACGAGAGGGGAGAGTGTTGTCTCACGCACTCGTGAGACCGAAGTTTAAAGCGTTATGACAACGCGGATGATGTAGTCGTACGTCTTCACGATTCGACTGATCCAAGTACCGAACGTACGGCACCTCCGTGTTCTGCACACGTTCAGCTCTATGACGATCTCCAGACTCCGATCCAGTAGGGTGTCGGAGATGAGTTCCGTCAAGACGACGGCGTGGTGACGATGATGATGCTCATCAAGCAGGCTTCGCCTAAACTCCATGACGATATGACCGAGGTGGAATATGATGGAGGGGGCACCGCACACGGCTAAGGAACGATCCATAGATCAACTTGTGTGTCATGGGGTGCCCCTGCCCCCAGATATAAAGGAGCAAGGAGGAGGAGGCCGCCCTAGGAGGAGGGCGCGCCAAGGGAGTCCTACTTCCACCGGGAGTAGGACTCCTTCTTTCCTAGTCCAACTAGGAGAAGGGGGAAAGGAGGAAGTGGAGAAGGAAGGAGAGGGGGCGCGCCCAAACCCCTTGTCCAACCGGACTGGGCTTGGGAGGCGCGCGCCACCTCCCGGCTCCTTCCCACTAAGGCCCATTAAGCCCCAATACTCTTCCCCGTATTCCCGTAACTCCCCGGCATTCAAACATACCGAATCACTGAACCTTTCCGATGTCCGAATATAGTCGTCCAATATATCGATCTTTACGTCTCGACCATTTCGAGACTCCTCGTCATGTCCCCGATCTCATCCGGTACTCCGAACTCCTTCGGTACATCAAAACTCATAAACTCATAATAAAACTGTCATCGTAACGTTAAGCGTGCGGACCCTACGGGTTCGAGAATTATGTAGACATGACCTAGAACTGTTTCCGGTCAATAACCAATAGTGGAACCTGGATGTTCATATTGGCTCATACATATTCTACGAAGATCTTTATCATGATATAAGGAAATAAATAATAACTTTATTATTGCCTCTAGGGCATATTTCCTTCATTCACATAGAGTCATATTTTGTTCTAAGCATTGAGTTGTAATTTATGAGTTGTAAGTAAATAAAAGTGTGATGATCATCATTTTTATAGCATTGTCCCAAGTGAGGAAAGGATGATGGAGACTATGATTCCCCCACAAGTCGGGATGAGACCCCGGACTAAAAAAAAGTGGCCATAAAAAAAGAGAAAAGGCCCAAATAAAAAAATGAGAGAAAAGGAGAGAAGGGACAATGTTACTATCCTTTTACCACACTTGTGCTTCAAAGTAGCACCATAATCTCCATGATAGAGAGTCTCTTATGATATCGCTTTCATATACTAGTGGGAATTTTTCATTATATAACTTGGCTTGTATATTCCAATGATGGGCTTCCTCAAAATGCCCTAGGTCTTCGTGAGCAAGCGAGTTGGATGCACATCCACTTAGTTTCTTTTGTTGAGCTTTCATATACTTATAGCTCTAGTGCATCCGTTGCATGGCAATCCCTACTCACTCACATTGATACCTATTAATGGGCATCTCCATAGCCCGTTGATACACCTAGTTGATGTGAGACTATCTTCTCCCTTTTTGTCTTCTCCACAACCACCATTCTATTCCACATATAGTGCTATATCCATGGCTCACGCTCATGTATTGCGTGAAGATTGAAAAAGTTTGAGAACATCAAAAAGTATGAAACAATTGCTTGGCTTGTCATTGGGGTTGTGCATGATTTAAATACTTTGTGTGGTGAAGATGGAGCATAGCCAGACTATATGATTTTGTAGGGATACCTTTCTTTGGCCATGTTATTTTGAGAAGACATGATTGCTTACTTAGTATGCTTGAAGTATTATTATTATTATGTCAATATTAAACTTTTGTCTTGAATCTTTCGGATCTGAATATTCATACCACAATTAAGAGAATTGCATTGAAATTATGCTAAGTAGCATTCCACATCAAAAATTTTGTTTTTATCATTTACCTACTCGAGGACGAGCAGGAATTAAGCTTGGGGATGCTTGATACGTCTCCAACGTATCTATAATTTTTTATTGTCCCATAATATATTATATTCTGTTTTGGACATTAATGGGCTTTATTATACACTTTTATATTATTTTTGGGACTAACCTATTAACCGGAGGCCCAGCACAAAATTGCTATTCTTTTTGCCTGTTTCAGAGTTTCGCAGAAAAAAGAATATCAAACGGAGTCCAAACGGAATGAAACCTTTGGGAACGTGATTTTCCGAACGAACGTGATCCAGAGGACTTGGACCCTACGTTAAGACATCAACCAGGAGGGCACGAGGTAGGGGCGCCACCCCCCCAGCAGCGCGCCTCCACCCTCGTGGGCCCCACGTTGCTCCACCGACGTACTTCTTCCTCCTATATATACTTACGTACCCCCAAACTACCAGATACGGAGCCAAAAACCTAATTCCACCACCGCAACCTTCTGTACCCATGAGATCCCTTCTTGGGGCCTTTTCCGAGTTCACGAGGGGCATCGATCATGGAGGGCTTCTACATCAACACCATAGCCTCTCCGATGATGTGTGAGTAGTTTACCTCAGACCTTCGTGTCCATAGTTATTAGCTAGATGGCTTCTTCTCTCTTTTTGGATCTCAATACAATGTTCTCCCCCTCTCTTGTGGAGATCTATTCGATGTAATCTTCTTTTGCGGTGTGTTTGTTGTGACCGATGAATTGTGGGTTTATGATCAAGTTTATCTATGAACAATATTTGAATATGCTCTGAATTCTTTTATGTATTATTGGTTATCTTTGCAAGTCTCTTCGAATTATCAGTTTGGTTTGGCCTACTAGTTTGATCTTTCTTGCAATGGGGGAAGTGCTTAGCTTTGGGTTTAATCTTATGTGTCCTTTCCCAAAGGATGAGGGGCAGCAAGGCACGTATTGTATTGTTGCCATCGAGGATAACAAGATGGGGTTTATATCATATTGCATCAGTTTATCCCTCTACATCATGTCATCTTACTTAAAGTGTTACTCAGTTCTTATGAACTTAATACTCTAGATGCATGCTGGATAGCGGTCGATGTGTGGAGTAATAGTAGTAGATGCAGGCAGGAGTCGGTCTACTTGTCTTGGACGTGATGCCTATATACATGATCATACCTAGATATTCTCATAACTATGCTCAATTCTATCAATTGCTCAACAGTAATTTGTTCACCCACCGTAATACTTATGCTCTCGAGAGAAGCCACTAGTGAAACCTATGGCCCCCGGGTCTATTTTCCATCATATTAATCTTCCAACACTTAGTTATTCTTATTGCCTTTTATTTTACTTTGCATCTTTATCATAAAAATACCATAAATATTATCTTATCATATCTATCATATGTCACTCTCGTAAGTGACCGTGTAGGGATTGACAACCCCTTGTCGCGTTGGTTGCGAGGATTTATTTGTTTCCGTAGGTGCGAGGGACTCGTGCGTTGTCTCCTACTGGATTGATACCTTGGTTCTCAAAAACTAAGGGAAATACTTACGCTGCTTTACTGCATCACCCTTTCCTCTTCAAGGGAAAACCAACGCAGTGCTCAAGAGGTAGCAAGAAGGATTTCTGGCGCCGCTGTCGGGAGTCTACGAAAAGTCAACATACCAAGTACCCATCACAAACCCTTATCTCCCGCATTACATTATTTGCCATTTGCCTCTCGTTTTCCTCTCCCCCACTTCACCCTTGCCGTTTTATTCGCCCTCTCTTTTATGTTCGCCTTTTCCTCACTCATTTCATGTTTTCTCGTGTGTTGGATTGCTTTCTTGTCACGATGGCTCAAGATAATACTAAATTGTGTGACTTCACCAATACCAACAACAATGATTTCCTTAGCACTCCGATTGCTCCTCTTACCGATACTGCATCTTGTGAAATCAATACTGCACGTAGTAGTAGGCACCTCCGATGTAGTAAGAGTCGTCGTCGATGGTGGCGTCTGGCTCCTGGGCTCCAGCATCTGGTTGCGACAACCAGGTAGAAGGGAAAGGGGGAAAAGAGGAAGAAAAGGAACCGTGAGTACTCATCCAAAGTACTCGCAAGCAAGGATCTACAATACATATGCATGGGTATCTATGTAAAGGGGGCAATATCAGTGGACTGAACTGCAGAATGCCAGAATAAGAGGGGGATAGCTAGTCCTGTCGAAGACTACGCTTCAGGCCACCTCCATCTTGCAGCATGTAGAAGAGAGTAGATGGTAAGTTCACTAAGTAGCATCGCATAGCATAAACCTACCCGGCGATCCCCTCCTCATCGCCCTGTTAGAGAGCGGTCACCGGGTTATATCTGGCACTTGGAAGGGTGTGTTTTATTAAGTATACGGTTCTAGTTGTCATAAGGTCAAGGTACAACTCCAAGTCGTCCTGTTACCGAAGATCACGACTATTCAAATAGATAAACATCCCTGCGGGGGTGCACCAATAACCCAATACGCTCAATCCCATTTCGCCGGACAAACTATCCTGGGTCATGCCCGGCCTCGGAAGATCAACACGTCGCAGCCCCACCTAGGCACAACAGGGAGGTCAGCATGCCGGTCTAAATCTTATGGCGCAGGGTCGGGCCCATCGCCTATTGCACACCCAAGACGCTATGTGGGCGGCCGGAAGTAGACCTAGCCTAGCAGCGTTCAGTCAATCCGCGCGCACCGCTCGATCGCCGACGCCGCGAAGGCTTCGGCCGATACCACGACGCCGAAAGTGCCCATAACTGTTCAGCGTAGTTGTTTAGTGCGATAGGCGATGGCCGACTCGATCAAATACCAAGATATCGTTAAGCGTGTTAATTAAAGTATCCGCGAACGCCGACCAGGCTGCACTCCACCTCTCTCCTAGGTGGCCTCAACCTGCCCTGCCGCTCCGCCAAAGTAACAATGGGGCCGTCGGGAACCCGGGCCCACATCTACCGGGATGGAGCCACCGCCCTTCACCCCCATCTCCTAACAAGATTACAAGTAATGTAACAAGATAAAGTGTATATCATATGCCCGTGATCACCTCCCAAGTGATCACGCCCAAAGAGTATAGCATGGCGGACGGACAAGAGTGTAGGGCCACCGATGGAACACTAGCATCCTATACTAAGCATTAGGATAAAGGTAAAGGTATCAACAATTGTAGCAACAATGACAAAGGCTATGCAGCAGAATAGGATTAACCTAAGCAAGAATATGCTACACTACTCTAATGCAAGCAGTGGAGAGAAGGAATAGGCGATATCTGGTGATCAAGGGGGGGCTTGCCGGTTGCTCGGCAAGAAGGACGGTCGTCAACAACGTAGTCGATCGAGGCACCAAAGATGGCGTCGAGATCGTAGTTCATCGGAGAGAAGAGGGGGAAGAAATAGTAAATACAGAGCAAACAAAGCATCACAAAATATAACAAGGCAATACAAGGTGCCAGGGGTGATCTAACGCGGTAGTAAGTGATACTGGTGAAGGGGGGAAACATCCGGGAAAGTATCGCCGGTGTTTCGCGTTTTCGGGCAGATGAAACGGAGGGGGAAAGTTGCGTGTTTGCTATGCTAGGGATGTGTGGCGGACGAACGTCTGCGTACCCGGATTCTTCTCGTCGTTCTGAGCAACTTTCATGTACAAAGTATTTTCATCCGAGTTACGGATTATTCTATATTAATTTTTTAAGTTTTAAATCATTTTCTAAATTATTTTTTTATTCTAAAAATTTAAATGTTAAATTGCTATGGGTACACAGAAGTGTACCCACAGATGGGCTTGGGTGGCTGACGAGTAGGCCCAGTTGACTTGGTCAACTGCCGAGTCAGCAAAGGCTGACTGATGGGGCCGGCCAAAGTCAACAGCCCAGTCAGCATTGACTGTTGACTGGTCAAACAGACCAGTGGGTCCCGCTTGTCAATCTCAGTAATTAAACAGGGTTAATTAGCTTTAACTAAATGATTAGGTTAATCTAATCCGGATTAATTAACTTAATTAATTCTTAATTAATTGATTAATATTTCAATTATTTTATTTTAAATTCCTTTCCTTTTTTAACGTTCTGGGGGCTAGGCCCCACGTATCATTGCCTGTGGGGCGTCGCGGGTTACGGCGCGTCGAGGGGCGCGGCGGCGCCACGGCGCCGGCGCGGCATGCCGTGGCTATGGGAGGAGGCGCAAGGAGGTCCGCCAGATGGCAGTCCGCAGATCTTGAGCATGGCGGTGTTGAAGCGGGCGATCGAGGCGGCGGCAAGAATGGAGGCGGCGACGTCACTAGCATGGCGGCACGGCGAGGTGTGGGACGAACGCGAGGCAGGGGGACACTAGTGGCTGGATCGCGCACCGGCAGCAGCGCAGATCGTGGCCACCACGGGAAGGAAATGGGGCGGAGGTGGGGGGAGCCGACGAGCGCGGGTGCAGGTGGTCGCGGACGACCGTGGCGGGGCGGCAGAGTCAGCAGCGCAGTGGGAGCAGGGTGGCGCAGGACGGAAGGCGCGCACGACGGGGCGGGTCTACGGCGGCGGGCCGGGGAGCGGGCGCGGACCTTGGGCGCGCGGGAGCGTGGCCACGCATGCGCTGGGCACGACTGGGGAACGACCCCGGCGACAGAGAGGGGAAGGGAGGAAGCTCACAGCGGTGCGTAGGGACTAGGCAGCGAGTGTCGAGGAGGAGGACGGGGACGACGGCGTGGTGATGTTCGGCGCGACGAGGTGGCGAGGTACAGCGGTGATGAGCGACAGGTCGCCTTGGGGACAGCGGGCGCAGCGCCTCGATCCAGATCCAGCGAGGGAGAGGGAGGAGTGGATCGAGGGGGAGTGGGATCGTGGGGGAAATGGGTTAGGTCACGGTGGAGGCAGCGGGGCCTTAGTAGGCCAAGCGAGCGGGGTGTATGGCTGGGCCGGCCGGCTGTTTAGCTGGGCCGAGGACCCGCGGGGAGAGGGGGTTATTCCCTTTTTTTGCTTGTTTCTTTTTTTTCCTTTCTTTCCTTTTAATTACTATATTCTGTTTTATTCTAGTCACACTTTATTTTAGTTTTTATAAAATATGACCATAGCTCCTAAAATAAGGTTTCAGAACAACCCTCTACCATAAAAAGTTTGGTGGTCAAATGAACTAGTTTAATACTTGTTTATTATTTAAAATCATTTAAATAATTGTTCTGCTACGGTTTTATTCCTTTTAGAGTATTTTAACATTTATAAAAGTGTGGTTTCTCCACCATACTTGCCTATGCATTATTTGGCTTACCCCGAACATTTTAGTTTTAATATTTGAAAACTTTTATTGTCTGTCTTTGTTTTAAATTTGAACTGGGTTTCGAACTAACGCGAGTTTATCCACAATAACCGAGGTGACGTGGCATCATTAGCGGGGGATCACTGTAGCTTAATTATCCTGGCGTCACAATTCTCCTCCCATACAAGAAATCTCGTCCCGAGATTTAAGAGGGGGAGAAGGGGGAGTTACGAAATATAAACGGATCTGCTTGGCCTTGGTTGCTCTTCTCGAAGAGGTCGATCCATTACATTGACGTCTTCATTTCTCTGCTTCAGGTCACCATGGTGAAGTCGTCCTTTTCTTTTGGAACTCCAACGTACTTACGAATCGGTAAGGGGCAGCTCGGCTACGACAAAATGCTTATGAGGGAAACAATCTGGGGTTAACCCATGAATGAGCATAAGATTATCTCTCGAGTTGAACATATAAAATACATCGAGAGTAAGGTATGAAGGTACAATAAGAGGTTCCAAGCAGATAGATAGTTTCTCGAAGTTTGAACCAGAGTGGGAAAGGGGTTCAGAGCAGCGAGAGTAAGTATTGCGTCTGATACCAGAATAGAGCACTAGGAAGGTGGCCCGTGAATTAAATACGAAGCCAAGCGTGGGGATTAACCATTAGAAACAGGGTTGTACAGGAGAGTCAGGTTTCAATCCTGTGGAACTGTGGGTTATGGGCCCACCATGTGGGTTAAAACTTGGAAGGGTGGAGACGTCTTGCGTGATCATGCAAGCAAGGCATGTCAGAGGGTAGCTCATCGATTATGTCGGCAACAACGTCGGTACCAAGGGCAAGGGACGAAGAGAACCATTTTCCTGCTCGTTGAACGAGGTGGGCCAATAGGCAAAGTTCTAGTCCATCGGTGGCTACCGGAATGTCATCAACAATAGTAACAGGGTCTTACTGATAGAGTTGTACACCGAGGTGTTTACGTAAGCAGGAGAATATTACTGCTTAGATCATATAGATCAGAAGAGACGTTAAACCAACCAATGGAAAGGAAAATACGATTATCAGATTAAACAGAATAATGGAAAGGAAAGTGTGTTTAAACACATATTTCAAGGTATATCCTTCCTAAGGACAAGCAGAGCATGATATCCATGACAGGATATAATGTAGAAAACTCTTTAGGTACGGGAGAGAATTTTCATGACATTACCCATACAGCGGTGTTTGGATAATTGAGCATGAAACATTTAACATTGGGCTTCAAACATTCATGTTGAAAATCGGAGTACCATACACATGCTTCAATATAGCATTGACATGGTCAACAGGTGAAGATCAGACTTTGGAAACAAAAAGGATCCATCAGAAACAACTTATAGAATAAGTCTTACAATTTCCTGATGGAAGAAAGGATAGCTTTGATGAAAAGGAAACTATAACAATAGGGCCTCCGGCCAGGTGTGCTAGGCACGACATCACCTTACCGGGTCACATAAACACCATTGTTATAACTCTTGGAAATATGTTCCAACCATCATATCTGACCGAGATTCAGATTTGATTGGTGTCAGGATAACTTAGACTCGGGATGCCTGAGAAGAAAGGTGCAACACAAATTGTCGAGATGACATTATAAGATTCTTGGGAATTGAACTATGGAAGCGAGCGAAACAAGAATTCATCATTAAATCAAGGAGAGGTGAGGAGGTGGCTGATGAACTAAACGACAATTCATCGAGATTTCCAAAAGATGGATTTCCACAATCATGTGAACAAAGAGATAAAATTTGTCAGATCAATTGATATAAGGAGATATGCTCGAGGAAAACATACCCAATTAAACATTGGTTGAAAGGTGCACCCGAAATATGGGCTTAGGTAGCATGACCGATGCTATAAAGGTGATTTGATAACCAATGGTCTAAGAATGAAATGTCGACCATTAGCTTCAAAGCACTAGGGTTGCTAGAAGGAAAGAATCCAAACAACACCGTTCATTTGTTGGAATCAACACGGGGACCAAGAAAGAATGGTGATGGTGAGAAGTATCACTATAACAAGAATTCTTAAGAGGTGGAGCAATCCTCACAACATCCTTGACATAAAAGACAGTACTACTTCAAGGTAGAACATAATACAAGCTGGAAAGAAAATTGCATCCATAACATGAACAAGTTTGTGATGACAGGGAGTAAGGATGTTGTCGGTGGCACTCAAATTACCAAGGGACGAGGATGGTAATTATCATCATGAACTTGATCGATATCCTGAAAGGAGTCAAATGTTGATGATGATCACGACAAATTTTGTCGAGAGATTTCATGAGGATGTAATCGATCAGCGATGACATCAAGTCAAAGGAATGATGAAGCAAGAGGTTATTGGAACCACAAGTACGACACAAACTCGAAATCAAGCTTGTTGTTCAAAGTGAAATGGTATGACGAGAAAGATCGGTTTAAGCTTAGCTCATCATCGAAAGTTGTGCTCCGGGGTTAAGGACCACGTAGCACAGTTAAAAAGTTGCACGATAATGATATAGCCGGTCAAGCTAGGAATGACTTGAAGGATTATTAAACTCGTAAGCAATGAAAATTACTTCGGGTTATCGAACCGAAATGCGGAATCAGTTCACATATTGGTGTTCACGGTTGACGACAGCCCAGAACCCAAGAAAATTGGAATCAATGAGAAATGATAGTTGATGAAGAACCCATAAGAAGTTATGCAGTTCCATGATATCTCGAGATACCAGGGGGTAATACTCGATGACAGATCAAAGTAGAGGTTGGACTGGGGTATTTCTCTACAGAAGACAAGTACTTCAACTTGTCTGAGAAATGGGATCAAAGAAAAACAATCATGGTCGGAACCATGGTTGCAAAGGGCCAAGCATAGATACAAGATGAACTTACAACAAGGGATTATTATTACTACAAGAAGCTTCCATGATAAGTTCCACATCGGGTCCTTGGGCATGAACACAGAGTTCAAGGTCGACTCCCACTTCTTTAATGCATAACCTTTCATTCACTTCTCGTCTTTGAAGAAGTTGTAGTGTTGAAATTTTATCTGGTGAAGCACCAAAAGATTATGACTCGTAGTAGTTTCCGGATCACACAGATTAGAGAAGGCATATGTCCAACCCATCGGGGCCTCTTAGGAACTAATACCACAAACTTCAGGAGTAAATAACACAAGCTCGATAGCGGAGCACGGTTGACAAAGCAGAGGATACAATTTACCAAAGGCATTATGTATCTGAGAAAAGACTCACAAAGTTATTGAATATGAAGGACGTCGTCGGATAAAATCCAATAAAGGTTCTGGTGGTCCTCAAGGGATCGGATGTGAGCATCGGTACTCAACCAGAAGAAGAAAGAAAGCAAGGCGATCGGAATATCAAAACAACTGACTAATTCAACACTCAAATGCAAAGGAATTATGAGTTCAAATCAAGGGATCAGAAGCAAGCACTCTGATCAAGGATGGATAAGTTGAGTAGGCTTAGGGATACAATCAATGGCAATTGATTAGTCGAGAACCAGCTCCTGTTCAAAATGACATCTGAGACGGAAGGGTGAATTCTAGGATTCGATTGAGGAATACGAGCATCCTCAACATATTGAATCAACAGACTTAAAATGATAAAGACAAGGGGTGCCAATAAGATTACGGGACTTATGGGATTAACCATAATGCAAGCAAGCAAGAATTTCAAGAGCAACAGGCTGCTCAGGATTTTCGAAAGATCGAATGGTATTTCGAAGTCTTTTGCGAAACACATGGATCAATTGGGATGAGCGGATACTCGCTAAGTGCGAGAAATTATCCGTAGGGTTATTCAGGTGGCAAAGAACTGCAAGGCAGTAGGCACAAAGTATTCTTCGAACCATAGAGAAAATTTCGGGGTATCTTGTAATAAGAAGATCAACTGGGAATAAAAGTAAGAACGAAATGTGTATGTATTTATCCAAAGGGATATTTTAGTGGTAGGAAATTGCAAAAGCAACATGCATAAATTGTCGAGAGAATATTGGAGAGTATCTTTGAAATCTTTTGATGCAACCGACGATCATCTGGACTGAAGGGGCTCTCCGGGAGAAAGTATTTGCGAGAACCTAAAGTTAGATTTTTTTTAAATAATTTAACCCGAATAGAAGAGGGATTAGAGTCCCAGAGTATAGACAAGGAATAAAAGATCCTAATACCACCCAATGGCGACGTGAGCCCGTAAGACACACAGCCATGTTAGTAAAAGTTTTGTGTAATGTCTAGACTCGACTTCGGCCAAGGAGTGTGGAAGGGGGATTCCTACAGGCAGTCGGCTCTGATACCAACTTGTGATGCCCCCGATTCAATCGTACACTAATCATGCACGCAAATGTGTACGATCAAGATCAGGGACTCATGGAAAGATATCACAACACAACTCTAAAAACATAAATAAGTCATACAAGCATCATAAAACAAGCCAGGGGCCTCGAGGGAACGAATACAAGTGCTCAATCATAGACGAGTCAGCGGAAGCAACAATATCTGAGTACAGACATAAGTAACAAGTATGCCTTAAGAAGGCTAGCACAAACTGGGATACAGATCGAAAGACGCGCAGCCTCCCGCTCGGGATCCTCCTAAACTACTTCCGGTCGTCGCCGCCGAGCTGCACGTAGTAGTAGGCACCTCCGTGTAGTACGAAGTCGTCACGACGGTGGCATCCGCCCTGGCTCAAGATCTGGTTGCGACAACCAAGTAGAAGGGAAAGCGGGAAAAGAGGAAGAAAAGCAACCGTGAATACTCATCCAAAGTACTCGCAAGCAAGGATCTACACTACATATGCATGGATATCTATGTAAAGGGGACAATATCAGTGGATTGAACTGCAGAATGCCAGCATAAGAGGGGGATAGCTAGTCCTATCGAAGACTATGCTTCAGGCCACCTCCATCTTGCAGCATGTAGAAGAGAGTAGATGATAAGTTCATCAAGTAGCATCGCATAGCATAAACCTATCCGGCGATCCCCTCCACGTCGCCCTGTTAGAGAGCGATCACCGGGTTATATCTGGCACTTGGAAGGGTGTGTTTTATTAAGTACACGGTTCTAGTTGTCATAAGGTCAAGGTACAACTCCAAGTCGTCCTGTTACCGAAGATCATGGCTATTCGAATAGATAAACTTCCCTGCATGGGTGCACCACATAACCCAACACGCTCGATCCCATTTGGCCGGACACACTTTCCTAGGTCATGCCCGGCTTCGGAAGATCAACACGTCGCAGCCCCACCTAGGCACAACAGAGAGGTCAGTATACCGGTCTAAATCCTATGGCGCAGGGGTCAGGGCCCATCGCCCATTGCACACCTGCATGTTGCGTGGGCGGCCGGAAGCAGACCTAGGCTAGCAGGCGTTCCAGTCCAATCCGGCGCGCGCTGCTCAGTCGCTAACGTCACGAAGGCTTCGGCTGATACCACGACGTCGAGTGCCCATGACTGTTCCCGCATAGTTGGTTAGTGCGTACAAGCCAGTGCCCAGACTCGGATCGAATACCAAGATCTCGTTAAGCGTGTTAATTGAAGTATCGACGAACACCGACCAGGGCCAGGCCCACCTCTCTCCTAGGTGGCCTCAACCTGCCCTGTCACTCCGCCACAAAGTAGCAGTCGGGGGCCGTCGGGAACCCAGGCCCACCTCTATCGGGATGGAGCCACCTGCCCCTTCAGCCCCCATATCCGAACAATATCATAAGTAATGTAACAGTATAAAGTATATAGGATATGCCCGTGATCACCTCCCGAAGTGATCACGACCCAGTAGTATAGCATGGCAGACAGACAAGAGTGTAGGGCCACTGATGGAACACTAGCATCCTATACTAAGCATTAGGATAGCAGGTAAATGTATCAACAATTGCAGCAACAATGACAGGCTATGCAGCAAAATAGGATTAACCGGAAGCAGTAACATGCTACACTACTCTAATGCAAGCAGTAGGGAGAAGGAATAGGCGATATCTAGTGATCAAGGGGGGGGGGGGGCTTGCCTGGTTGCTCTGGCAAGAAGGACAGGTCGTCAACAACGTAGTCGATCGAGGCACCAACAGCGACGTCAGTCTCGTAGTCTACCGGAGAGAAGAAGGGGGAAGAAATAGTAAATATGGAGCAAACAAAGCATCATAAAATATAACAAGGCAATACGCGGTGCCAGGGGTGGTCTAACGTGGTAGTAAGTGATACTGGTGAGGGGGGGGGGGGACATCCGGGAAAGTATCCCCGGTGTTTCGCGTTTTCGGGCAGATGAAATGGAGGGGAAAGTTGCATGTTTGGTATGCTAGGAATGTGTGGCAGACGAACGGGATGTGTATCCGGATTCGTCTCGTCGTTCTGAGCAACTTTCATGTACAAAGTATTTTTCATCCGAGTTATGGATTATTTTATATTATTTTTTAAAGTTTTAAATCATTTTCTAAATTATTTTTTTATTCGAAAATTTAAGTGTTAAATTGCTATGGGTACATGTATGTACCCACAGATGGCGTGGTGGTGACCAAGAGGCCCAATTGACTTGGTCAATCGCCGAGTCGCCAGAGGTCGATCGATGGGGCGGTCAAAGTCAACAGCCCAACAAGATTGATCGCTGACTAGTACGGATTAATTAAGTTAATTAATTAAGTTAATTAACTAAGTTAATTAATTAATATTTTATTTATTATATTTTAAATTCCTTTACTTTTTTTAAAGTTCTGGGGCTGGGCCCCACGTGTCATTTGCCCAGGGGGCGATGCGGGTTACGGGCGCTGGGTGTGGGCATCGCCCGAACAGGCGGCGATGCTCGAGGGGGGCTGGCGCACACTCGCCGGCCTGCCAGGCTGGGGAGGAGGCGAGGAGGGTCATGGCAGATGGCAGGCGGTCTGGCAGAGAAGGGCTGTGGTGGTTGAAGCGGGCGACTAGAGGCGGGCGGCAGCAACAGGTGCAGCGGTGATGAGCGACGGGCGTCTGTGGACGGTGGTATGAGCGCCCGATCCAGATCCAGCGAGGGAGAGGGAGGAGTGGATCGAGGGGAGTGGGGATCGTGGGAGGAATGGGTTAGGTCACGGTGAAGGGGGGCCTTAGTAGGCCAAGCGAGCGGGGTGTATGGTCTGGGCCGGTTTGGCTGATTAGTGGGCCGAGGTTCTCACGGAGAGGGTTATTCCTTTTTGCTTGTTTTTTTTTCTTTCCTTTTAATTACTACTTTCGCTTTATTCTAGTCACACTTTATTTTAGTTTTTATAAAATATGACCATAGCTCCTAAAATAAGGTTTCAGAACAACCCTCTACAATAAAAAGTTTGGTGGTCAAATAAACTAGTTTAATACTTGTTTATTATTTAAAATCATTTAAATAATTGTTTTGCTACGATCTTATTCATTTTAGAGTATTTTAACATTTATAAAAGTGTGGTTTCTCCACCATACTTGCCTATGCATTATTTGGCTCACCCCGAACATTTTAGTTTTAATATTTGAAAAGTTTTATTGTTTGTCTTTGTTTTAAATTTGAACTGGGTTTCGAACTAACACGAGTTTATCCACAGTAACCGAGGTGACGTGGCATCATTAGCGGGGATCACTGTAGCTTAATTATCCGGGCGTCACAGTCGCCATGGCCTCGCCACCATGGAGCTCGTGGCCACCGAGCCCCGTTTGCCTCCCCGACATGCTCACCGGCTTCCTCGTCGTCATCCACATCGCCTACGCCATCGGGGTCGAGCCGAGCGCCTCACCTTCGACCTAAACGCGCTCGTCTTCAACCTTCGGATCGCCGGCATTCGTCGCTGATTCCGGCTACCACGCGCCCTCCCCGAGCTCGCTGCCACTCGCTACGGCTCCACTTTGTGCTCGCCCTGCTCTCCTCGCTCTCCCCTGTCGCTCTGCCTAGCCGTAGCCGTTCCACCGCGTTGTCGACCTCCGCCGCCCGCCGTGGTCGCCGTCCATGCGCCGTGTGCGCGCCCCGCACTTCGCTGAAGTCACCGGGCGCCCTGTGGCGGGCACAACATCGAGCTGCAGCCCCAACCGCACCCCTAGGCCGCTCCCGTCGTGATTCGAACAGGGACCGAGCGCCACTACCACTCCCCGTCGCTGCTCCGGCCAGCTCCGGCCTCCCAAGCGTCGCCTATTACCACCACTTGACGCGGCGTCCACCCAGTGCTCGAAAGAGCCCGCCCACGCCTCTGTTCGTGCCCCCTGTCGCCGACTCCATCCTCGCCCAACTCCGGCGACCGCAAATCTCGACGCCGGTGAAGCTCTGACCGTTCCCGGCGCCGGGCATCGTCATCATCGCGTGCGCGACGCCGGCACGACCCCGTAGGTCCAAACCGCCGGCCTGGAGGCCCTCTGTGACCTTTTTCCGGCCGACTCCAGCGCGTCGCCGCCGTTGTAATGTCCGCCACCAGCGCGCCACCACCACCACTGACGTGGCCGCCCGGGGCCACCATCCTAGGTCGCTGACCGGTGGCCGCAGTGGCCCCCGCTCGCCCCCTTGACCAAGTTGACCCGGTCAACCTCGCTAACTGGGTGACCACCAGTCACTGACTGGTGGGCCCCGCCCCTAACACTAATTAAATTAGTTAATTTAATTAAATTTAATTGATTACTCACTAACAGTGGGCCCCCGTTATCTAATTAGTTAGATTAATTGAAATTAAACTCTGTTAAGGCCACCGTCTATGAGAGATGGGGCGCGCTGGTCAGTTTCACTAGTCAACGGGTCAGTTGATTGCTTACCTCACCCTGACATCATGCTGATGTCATAATGAATTTCTGTTAATAAAAATATTCCAGAAAATGGTTAAATCTTTAGAAAATCGTAGATAATAAACCGTAGCTCGGATCGAAAAACTTTCTACATGGAAGTTGCTCAAAAAATTCAACGAATCCGAATACGCAGTCCGTTCATCTGTCACATGCCCCTAGCATGCTGAACATGGAACTTCCCCCTTCGGTCATCTGCCTGACACATGTCCGGAACCGGGAATACCTTCCAGGTTGTTTTTCCCCTTCACCTATACCATGCAGCACTACGTTAGAACAACCCTAGTTCTGCTTTTCATCATGTCATGCTTAGTGGTACCTCTGTTTGCTTATATTTACTATTTTACCCCCTCTTCTCTTCGGTAGACCCCAAGGCCGATGATGCCCCGGTGATCGACTACGTCGACGACGACCCTTCTTCCCTTTTAGTGGAGCTTCCAGGCAAGCCCCCCCTTTGATCATCCCGATATCACGCATTCCATTCTCTCATGCTTGCATTAGATTTTGCTACTGTAATTATGGTCCTATTCTGATGCATAGCTTGCTTTTGTAACCTGCTTATTGTTACCTACCTGCTTATTCTAAACTGCTTAGTATAGGTTGTTTAGTGATCCATCAGTGACCCCCACCTTATCCTTGTTGCCCCTGCTTCATCATCGAAGACCCGATCAACGGGATCGATGACCAGGCCCTGGCACCGCACATCACTTTCCCCTTAGTTGCTCGACACTACTGGGTTACTATCGAGTCCCGAGGGTGAGACCTCATTAGCACTCCTGATGTTTACCATGTAGTGTAGCTATTCGGGCGTGGTCATCGAGGGTGATTCCGCCTTAACCACTTCCGATACGACTCTGTCGTGCAACCCCTCAAGTGTGAACCTCGAGGGTGGTTCCTCTTACGTTCACCTTGATGATTACGTCGAGTGGAATCCATCGAGGGTGGTTCCTCAGGGTTCCCTTTGGTGTTAGACACACGGTTACTATGGTTACTATGACTTTACCCTGAACCAGGTTATAAAGACGGTCGGCTGAGGGGTACCCGCGCGAGCTTAATTGCGAGTGATGTGGAGTCGGGTTGACCTGGAAGGAGCCCGTGAGATAATTACGAGGCGTGGCCGGGCATTCCTAGCCCTTGCCGCAAGTCCTCGAGATGGGGCGACGGGGTCACATCGATTGTGAGTCTCTACTCGTTACTGCGTGCTCCTAATCCACTACGATTTGGATATTTGATGCGAGGGGCCTCTGTCCTGATAGCACTAACCATCACGTGGGCATAGTATGGGCGTTCTGCGTCGTATGCATCAGCCGAAGCTTAATAGACATCGCGAATCGAAGCGGCGCGCTACCGGTTGGACTGGTAAGAACCTGCCTTTTTTAAGGAGGTAGCTAGGTCTGCTCACCGGCCGCGTTCGCAACATGCAGGAGTTCTCGGGGCGATGGCCCATGACCCCCAGGGGCATAGGTTTAGTCTGGCGTCTTGACCTCTCTATTAAGCCTAGGTCGGGTTATGACGTATTGTTTGGCCGAGGCTGCATGACCCAGAAAGTGTGTCCAAGGAGTTAATCGAGCGTGGTGGGTAAGTTGGTGCACCCCTGCAGGGAAGAAAACATCTATCGATAGCCTGTCTTACGGTAACAGACACTTGGAGTTGTATCCCGATCGATACAACTAGAACTGGATACTTGAGATGAGTAATGGATAGTATGGCTCTGGGATTGCTTTCTCGCAGGGAGTCGAGGAAGAATCTCTGGGCGAGGTTGATAACTTTACTACTACTTTACATTATGTTGATCTGTACTCTTCTAAATGCTGCAAGATGCTTGAAGATGCTGAAGATGCAAGTCTTCGATATGACTAGGCCTTCTCTCTATTCTGGCATTTCTGCAGTCGAGTCCACATATACAACCTCCCTTTGATAATGTTGCATATGCAGTGTCGATCCTTGCTTGCGAGTACTTTGGATGAGTACTCGCGGTTGCTTTGATACCCCTTTTCCTCCTTTCTTCTTTCTGGTTGTTGCAACCAGATGGTTGAGCCCAGGATCCAGACAACCCCACCGACGACTACTACTGCCCTGAGGGTTCCTACTACTACGTGGATACTGCTGACGACCAGGAGTAGTTAGGAGGCTCCCAGGCAGGAGGCCTTGCCTTTTCGATCAATGTTGGTTTTGTGCTAGTCTTCTTAAGGCAAACTTGTTTAACTCATGTTTGTACTCAGATATGGTTGCTTCCACTGACTCTTGTGTATTTGAGCTTATGTGTTCGAGCCCTCGAGGCCCCTGACTTGTAATATAAAGCTTGTATTATTTCAATTTGTGTCTAGAGTTGTGTTGTGATATCTTCCCGTGAGTCCTTAATCTTGATCGTACACATTTGCGTGTACGATTGAATCGGGGGCGTCACACCAGAGGAGCAGAGTAGGACATGGAACACAGTCCGGCTAGCGGGACTCAACGCGCCGCCATCTCCCATGCCCTACTCTTCCTCGTCAGAGCACGGAACCTTGACGTAGTATGTGGACATGAGATCGATGATAAATCCGTCCTGCGAGGAGCCGACGACATGCACCACGACGTGGTTGTGACTCTCAGACTGGTGCACCATACGAAGCGCCAGAGAATGCGCCTCCGCCTCGCCAACATCGACCTACTTAAATTTGGCATCGTACTTAAGTTGTTGAATTGTTTTTGAGATAGGTAACCACTCATTCCAAGTGGTTGGCAACGTCAACTGTTAGTTGATGAAATTAGGAGATTAAATTGCTCAAGACCATCACATTTATGACTAAGGTAACGGATTGTCATCATTTTTATCAAAAATCACAAAAAGAAACCACCGCTTCTGGAGCAAGTGAGTAAAAAATTAGGCTAATTCCGAACTGAGCCACGTCTAACAGCGGAATTGACTGACATGGCCCACACATCAGGGTGATATGGCAGCTACACATGGACTATGCACTGAGGTGCCCAACAACTAGGCACTATGCTACACGGGTAGCGCCTGAGGCATGAGCGCAACCCCGTGTAGCGTAGCGCCTAATCGTCAGTAGCTACCCCGAGTAGCATAGCGCATACGTGTTGGGCACTACCCGAAAGGGTTATTTCTGTAAAATAGTTTTGCCGAGAGTTTACTTTTAAAATTACTGTCGCGTTTGGATTATTTTTGTCCATTTAGCCAAATGGCTCTCAACGCACTACCGTACTACAGTACCCACGGCCTTGCGCATGCCAGCCCCGACAATAACACACATCACCTGGGACCTTCCAGTCGGCCCGTTCGTTTTCAGAGCCTTGACTTTCTGTGGCGCCTTACTAATATGATAGTGGCAACAAATTTTCAGCCGATTGTGTGCGAGGCAACGACCGCTTCAAGCCGTTTGCTGCGTGACTATATTTTCCTGGCCTTTTCGCATGTGTTTGCATTCAATTCACTGAGAAAGGCATTTCGTAGTGTACTCGACTCCTGGGCATCGAAGAAGAAGGAGCAGGCCACTGATGCCACCATGCTATGTGTGTGTAGGTGATTTTGGAGCAAAATGCTGATCGGAGCTTAACTTGGTGGTGCGCTTGCTTGTGGTGCGAGGAGTGGGAGGAAGAGGAGAGCGAGCGAGTTGTGTGGAGAAAGGAGGGGCAGGCTCAGGTATATATGGTGCGTGGAGACGGACACGGCCAAGGCCGTCGGAATGCTGTGGTCCGGTGCGCCCACGGGTCGGGCAATACTGCGCTCAGCTCCACCGAGAGGAAAACGACGGCGACCGTGGTATGTCCGGGCGAGGTCGACCAGGTCCCGAATAATGAACGTCCCTGTTGATGTAAGTTGTGATATTTTGTGAAGGCTAGAAATGTAGCTATATTTGAAAACTCCCAAAAATACTTGAAGTATATTCCGGCTGTACTTGTGTGAGTATAAGATTAGGCAGCTTTGCTTAAAATAGCGCTAACGCTTAGTGCTAATTATTAGCGCGCCAGCCTTTTTCCCAACGCCTACCGTGCCTCTATCACAAAAAAAAGACAGGTGCCTCAATCTCAAAATAATAATAAAAATGAGTCAGGTGTCCCACATGGCAAATAATAGACACCGATGCCTATCGTGCACTGTACTGTATGTGATATTTTGAGCAAATAATTCGAGGTCTTCTCCTTCAGTTAGTGTCATACGGGAGGGAGGGAATTTTTTTTTGGGCAAATAAGACCCTGAATTATATTGGCATTATGCAGTGATACAATGCATTCCCAAACAAAAAGAGAATTACAAACAGAACCCGGAAAATCGATCCAACATCCACACTAGCGCGAGATGAGGGAGCGCCGCCGCAGCTCCCTCCCGGAGCCAGTGAACATAATGGTTATGCGCACGGTTTATTGACAGCGGAGTCTCCATCCTCGGCCCAGCAGGACCAGCACGCCAGAGAGAAGCCACATCGGCACCGCATCACCACTTGCCTCGGCTTCATGAACCACGAACATGCCGAGGCACCATCACCACCGAGAGCAAAAAAATCCAGAATCCACAAGATGCAGAGAAGCCCTCCGACGCCAAACGCCAACACGCTGCTGCACCACCTTCCACCGACCACGTCGCCACCTTCGAGGAAGACACCGAGATGAGGCTCAGGTCGAGGAAGACTTATTTGTCGTGTCGCCGCCGCCGCCATCGAAACGCCGATACCTGAAACTCTATCCCTACTATGTATAGACCGAGGGCACAAATTCGGGGCTCGCCAACTCTCCTGCCGCTGCAGCAGCCGCTGCAGAGGGGAGGAGCCCACGGCCTGGCCGGCGGCCAACCGAGGGAACATCGACGCCTCCCTTTCGCCTCTTGTGCGAACCGCTGCTACAATGGGAGGCCGATTTTCGTGTTTCGACCCTTTGTGTAAAGTTTACCCGGATCTGACCCCGATTCAAAATTGTTTTGAGATCTGACCCTTTTTCTACCGTCAAAGACAACGGCGATAGGGTTACCAACCTACCGCCAAGTTCAATGACGGTAGCAATTAACTGCACCGTCACAACCGTTTATCATGAAAAATACCCTACCGCCAGGGCCTCTGGCGGTAGGCTATATAAACCTACCGCCATGGCCTTTGGCGGTAGGTGCTAAACTTTTTTCTCGACCACAAACACATATTCTGCCAATCTTATGAGGAAAGTCGTCTCTGCCTGCCCATAGCTACAAAGAGCAAAGGAAAAAAGGCAAAGCGTTGTGCCCGGGAGCATGCATGCATGCATGCAGTCTACGCCCAATTTGTTTAAGTGTGCATGCTTGCCAGCCTAGGCGCCAGGAGCAGGCTGCTAGGCGCGTCAGTCCACACTAGCTGCCCTAGTTTGAACAGTTGCCGCTGCATGTGACGGGATGTAGTAGCCTAAGGCCCTGTTTGGTATGGCTGTGGATTTCTAAAATCAGCTGTGAAAAATTGTTGTGGAAAAACAGCTGTGGAAAATCTAATGTGAAAAAGATGTAGGTCATTTGGCAAACCAGCTGATAAAGTTTTTTCAGATTTTTACCCACAGCGGAATCAGATTTTGGAAGCACGTCCTGGGCTGCTTTCGCTTTTGGTTCAGATTTTGGCAATGGATTTCAAATCGATTCTCTTTGGGTCAGCGCTTTGGTCAGATTCGCGTGCGGCAAATGAATCCATTGATAAAAGCTGAACCAAACATGGCCTAAATAAACTTGGATGCAATGCATGCATGTGTGCATGTGGTAGTGCCCTGTAGTGTTGCGAGCACCTACCGCTAGGCCTTTTGGTGGTAGGGCTACACAGCCTACCGCTGGAGGCCCTGACGGTAGGTAGGGTATTTTTCACGTTTAATTGATATAACGGCGCCGTCAAGCCCTACCGCTATTTATCTTGGCGGTAGCCTGTTCTAACCTACCGCCAAACTCTTCGGCGATAGTAAAAATGGTCAAATCCCGAAATATTTTTGAATCAGGGTAAGATCCGATTAAACTTTGCACAAAGGGTCAAAAAACGAAAATTGGCCACAATGGGAGGGAGGGAATCTTGAGCTGTGGTGGACCCGTGCGAGCGTGCATGCACGCCACATCAGCAACTTGTGAGCAGTGGACTCACGCGCACACTTGCAGATCTTGTCTACGCACCACCTGCAAGCAATGTGTGCGGCCATTTTGCAGTCTTTAAAACTTCAGGCTCAAGGATGCTGCTAAAGAAAAATACGAGATCATTTTTTTTGCGGTGGAAAAATACGAGATCCTTGAGCTGTTTATTAAGCGGAGAGGTTGCCAGCCAGGTTTGTTTAGCTAGCTCGGGGATCGTGCACGTTCCGTATCATGGCGTGGCAGCTGCAGTTGCCGTTGAGCGTTGAACGGATCGACTCGAGATTCCATTGGCACCTCGCAGTCCACTGTTCCCTGTCCGGCGAGGCAGGCAGGCCTTGTCCTGGGAAGCAGCTTTTCTCGAGATCTACGCGCTATTTGTTTTTACGGCTTCCTCGAGTAGCAACACTGACGCGTCGGACGGGTAATCATCGGAGTACACGAACATCGGGAAAAGGTCGACATCTTCCTCCGGGAGGGGAGTGAAACTTGGGAGTATCTGACTATAAATTATTGCTTGCACGAACGGCAATCTCTTGAAAGTACTCGCGGTCGACTGCCGACCACAACAAACTTTGCCTGCAGAGTGTGGAGTATTGGGCTCGCTGATTTTCGCTTCCAGAAATAAAAAAAAGGCCGTGCACGTGCACAATAGCTGTTGCTGCATACTCGTCGAGTCACGAGCTGCAAAGCGGTGACAGCGCACACCGTTGGTTGTATGTCGACACTCCACACCAGCCAACGCGCCAAGTGAGTATGAATCATCTCCTGATGCGTCTGACTCAGGGATGAGC
Organism: Aegilops longissima; assembly: GCA_021605205.1. NCBI lineage: Eukaryota > Viridiplantae > Streptophyta > Magnoliopsida > Poales > Poaceae > Aegilops > Aegilops longissima. Next base: position 727,448,751 of record CM038677.1, on the reverse strand, counting down.
CGTTGTTGTGACTTGTCATGAAGTATGTTTGTTTTGCTGTTGCTGTAGAGAAAAACAGAGCAAATAGAGAAAAACAGAGCACCATACCGCCAATCCTCATGGCGGTAGGACATGAAACCTTACTGTCGGCGTGTATGGCGGTAGGTTGGCCAAATCTTCTGTGACCGAAACGGTTCCCTGTTCCACGGTAGGGTTGGGCACCCTACCGCCAGCCCGCTCGGCGTTAGGCTCCTACCGCCAGGGATCATGGCGGTAGGGTTGGCCATCCTAGCAACCATTTTTCTGTGACCAAGCCGACCACTAATTTTCTGGTAGGGTTGGTCACCCTACCGCCGTTGCCGATGGCGGTAGGGTTGGCCATTTTTCTGTGACCAATACAGCCACTGGTTTTGCGGTAGGGTTGGTCAACCTACCGCTGATACGTCTCCAACGTATCTATATTTTATGAAGCATTCATGCTATTTTATTATCTGTTTTGAATGATTATGGGCTTTATTATACACTTTTATATTAATTTTGGGACTAACCTATTAACCGGAGGCCCAGCCCATATTGCTGTTTTATTGCCTGTTTCAGTATTTCGAGGAAAAGGAATATCAAACGGGGTCCAAACGGAATGACACCTTCGGCAGCGTGATTTTTTGGAATATTATCATCCTGGAGGCTTGGAGATCAAGTCATAAGATCCTCGAGGAGCCCAGGAGATAGGAGGCCCCCTCTGCTGTATGCGACTTCGTCTCGTGGACCCCGACCGACTTCTTTTCGCCTATATAGTCCCAATGCACCTAAAAACATCCACGGAGAAGATAGATCGGGAGTTCCGCCACCGCAAGCCTCTCAGAGCCACCAAAACCTCTCGAGTCTGTTCAAGCACCCACGAGGGGGAATCCATCACGGTGGCCATCTTCATCATCCCGCGCTCTCCATGACGAGGAGGGAGTAGTTCACCCTCGGGGCTGAGGGTATGTACTAGTAGCCATGTGTTTGATCTCTCTCTCTCTCTCGTGTTCCCTCTATGGCACGATCTTGATGTATCGTGAGCTTTGCTATTATAGTTGGATCTTATGATGTTTCTCCCTCTCTACTCTCTTGTGATGAATTGAGTTTCCCCTTTGAAGTTATCTTATCGGATTGAGTCTTTGATTTGAGAACACTTGATGTATGTCTTGCCGTGTTTATCTGTGGTGACAATGGGATATCACGTGCTACTTGATGTATGTTTTGGTGACCAACTTGCGGTTTCCGCCCATGAAACTATGCATAGGGGTTGGCACACATTTTCTTGACTCTCCGGTAGAAACTTTGGGGCACTATTTGAAGTCTTTTGTGTTGGTCGAATAGATGAATCTGAGATTGTGTGATGCATATCGTATAATCATGCCCACGGATACTTGAGGTGACAATGGAGTATCTAGGTGACATTAGGGTTTTGGTTGATTTGTGTCTTAAGGTGTTATTCTAGTACGAACTCTTGAATAGATTGATCAGAAAGAATAACTTTGAGGTGGTTTCATACCCTACCATAATCTCTACGTTTGTTCTCCGCTATTAGTGGCTTTGGAGTGACTCTTTGTTGCATGTTGAGGGATTGTTATATGATCTATCTATGTTATTATTGTTGAGAGAACTTGCACTAGTGAAAGTATGAACCCTAGGCCTTGTTTCCTATCATTGCAATACCGTTTGTGCTCACTTTTATCATTAGTTACCTTGCTGTTTTTATATTTTCAGATTACAAATACCTTTATCTACCATCCATATTGCACTTGTATCACTATCTCTTCACCGAACTAGTGCACCTATACAAATTACCATTGTATTGGGTGTGTTGGGGACACAAGAGACTCTTTGTTATTTGGTTGCAGGGTTGTTTGAGAGAGACCATCTTCATCCTACGCCTCCCACGGATTGATAAACCTTAGGTCATCCACTTGAGGGAAACTTGCTACTGTCCTACAAACCTGTGCACTTGCAGGCCCAACTACGTCTATAAGAATAAGGTTGTGTAGTAGACATCAAGCTCTTTTCTGGCGCCGTTGCTGGGGAGGCTAGGTAAGCGGCACTCACACCCCATCAACTAAGCTCTTTTCTGGCGCCGTTGCCGGGGAGGTGAGTGCTTGAAGGTATATATTTAGATCTTGCAATCGAATCTTTTTGTTTCTTGTTTTATCACTAGTTTAGTTTATAAAAGAAAACCAAAAAATAATGGAGTTAAGTTTGTCTCATACGCTTCGTCTTTTTAATATCTATCGTGAGAATGATGGAAAGGAAAATTGTGCTCAAGTGCTAGAAGAAGAATGCATTAGAATGTTTGATACTAAATATTTGTATGATGAGCATGATTGCAATGTTGTTAGTATGAATTCCTTGAATATCCATGATGCTAATGATATGCAAAGCCACAAGCTTGGGGAAGCTATGCTTGATGAATATGATATTTTTAGTCTCCCAAGTTTTGATGAGCAAATTTATTATGACGATAGCGTGCCTCCTATTTATGATGATTATATTGATGAAAGTGGGTTTGGAAGAGTGTCAACTTTAGGAAGTAGTGATCCCACTATTTTGGAGGATGTTGAATCTTATTGTGATGAACATGAAAGTGGATTTGGAAGAGTGTCAACTTTATTTAGTGATGATTCCACTATTTCGGAAGAGGTTCCAATTGATTATGAGAACAAAGTTGCTATCTATGGTGATTATTGTGATGACTTGTATGCTACTAGGAATAATGATAACCATGAAACTTGTCATCATGATTTTAGTTTACAATTGGATTATGCCTCACATGATAATTATTTTGTTGAGTTTGCTCCCACTATTATTCATGAGAAGAAATTTGCTTATGTGGAGAGTAGTAAATTTTCTATGCTTGTAGATCATGAAAAGAATGCTTTAAGTGCTAGTTATATTGTTGAATTCATGCATGATTCTACTGAAAATTATTATGAGGGATGAACATATGCTTGTAGGAGTTGCAATAATGTCAAGTTTCCTCTCTATTTGCTTCAATTTTTGAAGTTATGCTTGTTTTTTGAAGTTATGCTTGTTTTGCCTTCCTATGCTAGTTGATTATTGTTCCCATAAGTTGTTTGCTCACAAAATCCCTATACATAGGAAGTGGGTTAGACTTAAATGTTCTAGTCATATTCTTCATGATGCTCTCTTTATGTTTCAATTCATATGTCTTATGTGAGCATCATTGAAATCATCATGCCTAGCTAGGGGCATTAAACGATAGCGCTTGTTGGGAGCAAACCCAATTTTATTTTAGTTTCTTGCTTTTTGGTTCTGTTTAGTAATAAATAATCCATCTATCTTCTGTTTAGATGTGGTTTTATGTTTTAATTAGTGTTTGTGCCAGGTAGAACCTTTGGGAAGACTTGGCTGAAGTCTTTATGATCATGCTGTAAAAAATAGAAACTTTAGCGCTCACGAGATTAGCTTCAACTTTTTACTGGAGATTTATATTTAGTTTATTATTTTTGAAGATTATTACTAGACAAATTCCTCAGGTCCACCAATTTATTTTATAATTTTTGGAGTTCCAGAAGTTTGCGTTAGTTACAGATTACTACAGACTGTTCTGTTCTTGATAGATTCTGTTTTTCGTGTCTTGTTTGCTTATTTTGATGACTCTATGGCTAGTAAAATAGTTTATACACCATAGAGAAGTTGGAATACAGTAGGTTTAACACCAATATAAATAAAGAATGAGTTCATTACAGTACCTTGAAGTGGTGTTTTGTTTTCTTTCGCTAACGGAGCTCACGAGTTTTCTGTTAAGTTTTGTGTTGTGAAGTTTTCAAGTTTTGGGTAAAGATTCGATGGACTATGGAATAAGGAGTGGCAAGAGCCTAAGCTTGGGGATTCCCAAGGCACCCCAAGGTAATATTCAAGGATAACCAATAGTTTAAGCTTGGGGATGCCCGGAAGGCATCCCTCTTTAAATCTTCGTTCATCGGTAACTTTACTTGAAGCTATATTTTTATTCACCACATGATATGTGTTTTGCTTGGTGCATCATTTTCTCTTGTTAGTTTTTGCTTTCTGTTATTTAGAATAATGTTTTTCATCTTTAGTTTCAATAAAAAAAGTCAAGGATAGCCTTTGCCATGCTTATTTTGCTACTATACATGTTGCTGTTTGAAAACAGAAAGTTTACCGCTGTTGCAAAAATTCCCTAGAAAAGTCAGAGCATGATATAATGTTGAAACCTTTTGCATAATGAGCTCTGATAAATTTACTACAGTGGGAATTTTATTTTATAATTTTTGGAATTAGGAAAGTATTGATACTCTTGCATTCTTCACAGACTGTACTGTTTTGGCAGATTGCTGTTATGTTTGCATTGTTTGCATATGTTTGCTTGTTTAATGATTCTATTTGAGGATAGGAGTATTAAATATGTAGAGACATTTAGTATTCAATGTTGAATAATAATTTAGTGATTTGGCACAGTAGAAAATGATAAGGTTTTGCATTGGTTTATACTAACCTATCTCACGAGTTTTTGTTGAGTTTGGTGTGTATGAAGCTTTTGAGAAATAGAGAAACCATGATATGAGAGGAATTAAGGAGACACAAAAGTTCAAGCTTGGGGATGCCCAAGGTACCCCAAGATAATATTTCAATAAGCCTCAAGCATCTAAGCTTGGGGATGCCCCGGTAGGCATCCCACCTTTCTTCTTCAACAACTATCGGTTAGTATCGGTTGAGCCTAAGTTTTTGCTTCTTCACATGAGTTGTGCTATCCTTGCAATGTCATTTTATTTTGTTTTGCTTGCTGTTTGAATACACTACCAAGATCTGAAATTCTTAAATGAGAGAGAGAGAGTCTTCGCATAGTTACATAATTATTTAGCTATTCATTGATCTTCACTTATATCTTTTTGGAGTAGTTTGTCATTTACTCGTGTGCTTCACTTATATCCTATGAGTAAATGGTTGAATGAGTTGATTGTCATAAATCTGAAATTATATATGCCTCATTTGCTTATCCCATGGGGAGTAATGACTTCACGTCTGAGAAGTAGAGGTTGTAAATTTATTGAAGGTTAGCAAGCGTTGTATTGGTCATTTGAACAATTGATGAAATAATATTGAAGGAAGAGAGATTTCACATATAAATATACTATCCTAGAGATCTTTTGTAGTTGGGAGCACTCATTAAGTATGACATGCTAAAGAGTTAATGTTGGACAAGGAAGACAACGTAATGGGTTATGTTTTCCGACATCTCAGTTAAAGTATATTGTCATGGATCATTCAAACATGTTGAGCTTGCCTTTCCCACTCATGCTAGCCAAAAATTCCTTGCACCAAGTAGAGATACTACTTGTGCTTCCAAATATCCTTAAACCCAGTTTTGCCATGAGAGTCCACCATACCTACCTATGGATTGAGTAAGATCCTTCAAGTATGTTGTCATCGGTGCAAGCAATAAAATTTGCTCTCTAAATATGCATGACTTATTAGTGCGGAGAAAATAAGCTTTGTACGAACTTGTTGTGGAAGCAATAAAAGCGACGGACTGCATAATAAAGGTCCATATACAAGGGGCAATATAAAGTGACGTTCTTTCACATTAAGATTTTGTTTATCCAACCCTAAAAGCGCATGACAACCTCTGCTTCCCTCTGCGAAGGGCATTTCTTTTACTTTATGTCTTTTACTTTTATGCAAGAGTCAAGATGATCTTCATCTTTCCCTTTTTCATTTTATCCTTTGGCAAGCATTTTGTGTTGGGGTGATCCTGATATATATATCCAATTGGATGTAATTTAGCATGAACTATTATTGTTGACATCACCCAAAGGTGAATACGTTGGGAGGCAACACTATAAGCCCCTATCTTTCTCAGTGTTCGATTGAAACTCGCTAACCATTAGTATTGCGTGAGTGTTACCAATTGTAGAAGACTATATGATAGTTGAGTATGTGGAGTTTGTTATTCCTGAAAATAAGATGAATTGCAATTGTTTGATGACTAAGAATGAAGTTTGCTAGTTTTCAACAAAGTTTATGGTCTATGCTTTGACATGTGAATTGCTTGTTACTTTATCGTGAGAAGTTTTACGAGATGAACTACTGTTATGACATATTATCATGCTAGAAATGGTGATTGAAATTATGATTGATCAAACTTGTGCACCTTCTAGCATTCACACTTCATAAATTCTATCTTTTATCATTTACCTACTCGAGGACGAGTAGGAATTAAGCTTGGGGATGCTGATACGTCTCCAACGTATCTATAATTTATGAAGCATTCATGCTATTTTATTATCTATTTTGAAAGATTATGGGCTTTATTATACACTTTTATATTACTTTTGGGACTAACCTATTAACTGGAGGCCCAACCCATATTGCTGTTTTATTGCCTGTTTCAGTATTTCGAGGAAAAGGAATATCAAACGGAGTCCAAACGGAATGAAACCGTCGGCAGCGTGATTTTTTGGAAGATTATCATCCTGGAGGCTTGGAGATAAAGTCAGAAGATCCTCGAGGGGCCCAGGAGATAGGGAGGCACCCCCCCTACAGGGCGCGGCCCCCTGTCTCGTGGACCCCTCGAGCACCCCCCGACCGACTTCTTTCGCCTATATAGTCCCACGTACCCTAAAAACATCCACGGAGAAGATAGATCGGGAGTTCCGCCGCTGCAAGCCTCTGTAGCCACCAAAAACCTCTCGGGAGTCCGTTCCGGCACCCTGCCGGAGGGGCAATCCATCATCGGTGGCCATCTTCATCATCTCGGCGCTCTCCATGACGAGGAGGGAGTAGTTCACCCTCGGGGCTGAGGGTATGTACCAGTAGCTATGTGTTTGATCTCTCTCTCTCTCTCTCGTGTTCCCTCTATGGCACGATCTTGATGTATCGCGAGCTTTGCTATTATAGTTGGATCTTATGATGTTTCTCCCTCTCTACTCTCTTGTGATGAATTGAGTTTCCCCTTTGAAGTTATCTTATCGGATTGAGTCTTTGATTTGAGAACACTTGATGTATGTCTTGCTGTGTTTATCTGTGGTGACAATGGGATATCACGTGCTACTTGATGTATGTTTTGGTGACCAACTTGCCGGTTCCGCCCATGAACCTATGCATAGGGGTTGGCACACGTTTTCTTGACTCTCCGGTAGAAACTTTGGGGCACTCTTTGAAGTACTTTGTGTTGGTTGAATATATGAATCTGAGATTGTGTGATGCATATCGTATAATCATGCCCACGGATACTTGAGGTGACAATGGAGTATCTAGGTGACATTAGGGTTTTGGTTGATTTGTGTCTTAAGGTGTTATTCTAGTACGAACTCTTGAATATATTGATCCGAAAGAATAACTTTGAGGTGGTTTCGTACCCTACCATAATCTCTATGTTTGTTCTCCGCTATTAGTGGCTTTGGAGTGACTCTTTGTTGCATGTTGAGGGATTGTTATATGATCTATCTATGTTATTATTGTTGAGAGAACTTGCACTAGTGAAAGTATGAACCCTAGGCCTTGTTTCCTATCATCACAATACCGTTTGTGCTCACTTTTATCATTAGTTACCTTGCTGTTTTTTATATTTTCAGATTACAAATACCTTTATCTACCATCCATATTGCACTTGTATCACTATCTCTTCGCCGAACTAGTGCACCTATACAAATTACCATTGTATTGGGTGTGTTGGGGACACAAGAGACTCTTTGTTATTTGGTTGCAGGGTTGTTTGAGAGAGACCACCTTCATCCTACGCCTCCCACAGATTGATAAACGTTAGGTCATCCACTTGAGGGAAATTTGCTACTATCCTACAAACCTGTGCACTTGTAGGCCCGACAACGTCTATAAGAAGAAGGTTGTGTAGTAGACATCAACCGCCGGTGCCTATGGCGGTAGGGTTGGCCATTTTTCTGTGACCAATTCGGCCACTGGTTTTGCAGTAGGGTTGGGCACCCTAACACGTTCAATTTGTGCGTTACGATCAGGATTAGGCTTCAGTTGATAATCCGATGAACCCGCCCAATTCTCCAACACACCTTTCGTTTCGCCGAACCAGGCCCATCGAGCAAGGCGTTCCGAAATCTCTGACTTGCCTTGTGTGATTGCCCAGCCAATGACATGTCTGGGTTTTCTCAATTCCAGCTCGCGGAATTCTTCTATGTTCACAGAGAAAAATATCTCCGTTGCCATAGAATGTCTGGAAGCATATGCCTTCTCATGCAGCTCATCAACTATCTTATGTTTTTCTTTCAAAAGCCTACGGAAAACTTTTCTCTCCTTAAGATCAAAAGGTTCCTCCATGAATGGATACTTGTTGAAATCCATCATGGTAGCAAACTCCTCATCATTGCTCTTGAACCATGCTTCAAGCTCCCTCTTGGTAGCAAGTTGTCGCTCCGGTACAATCTTCTCAGACGCTGCTGCAAAACTCTTAGATGCAATTCCACAACACTTCTCATATACTTTCTTCAACTGCTCCGGGGTCATGTTTTCCATGCTACATGAAATGGAACAAACCGTAACTCAAATGAAATGATACAATACAAACACAAAGCATAACTTATTTGTAATGTTCTCACTGGTTCAAATGACATAGGTTGCATAAATGATAAGGTTACATGCCATTATAGTCCAAATGATACTACAACATCATTTGTTTCAACCCCCTCTACTACTCCATCAATAAGACATCTTTGTTGTACGGCCCGGGGTTGCAACAAATGACATCATTTCTTTCACGGACCCAAGCCCAACGAGTTGCCCGACTAAGTATCTGCGACGATGCTTGCCTAACTAGCAATTCAATGAACTGGCCATGGGTGTTAAAGTCCATCTCATTCACTTCATCCCTTGTTCCACACAATGCAATTTGCCTTGCAAGAGCGCGTCTATGATTTTTCTCTTCATTCTTGAGGTTGCTTATGTTTTTCTCTTTAGCTTGGTATAACTTAACTCTGGCATCATCACACTTTGACACATAATACTTTGAAAAATCTCTAGAAGCCGCATTCAATGCATCAACGGCTTTGACTCACAAGTCCATCTTTTCCTCAATGACTGCACGTTCACGCTTCACCGCCTCCTCTGCGGAAGTCTCAACAAATATGATCGATCCCATCCTACAAGTCGAGGGATTACTATAACGGTCATCCATGGCAAAAATCCTAACCGTGTCTTGACAAAAACTAGAACCCTAATTCAAGAGGCACCTACTCTAACAAAACCCTAATTAAACTATAACCATAACGTTCGTCGTATAGGCATTTACTTAAGCATAACCATAAACACAACCTTAACCCTAACCATGTCATTAACCCTAACAAAACCCTAAATGATATTTCTTACTACCCAAACAATGCTAGTGACACAATACATTGTCAAAGCACAAACATTACCCTAAATGCATCATATACATTGATTTCACCACAACAAAACCATGAACTAGTGATTCCAACAAAATGAGCATAATGCATGATTTGAACCATCCAAATGAAGGGGGGATGGGGGAGGTACCTTGGGTGATGCAAATGGGCTCGATCCACCTGCCAAATCTCAAGCAATGGAGGGGGATCTAGTGGGTGATTTGGTGGGGGAGAAGAGGGGGAGAGAGTGAGAGCTCAAAAGAAGAGTGGGGTGAATGAGTGGGTGGGGGAGCAGAACATCCCACCTCCTTCAAAACCTTATCCAGAAACCTACCGCCGTGAGCCCGGCGGTAGGTTGCAACAGCCTACCGCCATAGAGCCCGGCGGTAGGTTGCAACAGATTACCGCCATAGGCCGCGGCAGTAGGTCCTTTGCCACGTGTACACGGCCGTTAATGGCGTCAGGGAACCTACCGCCACGAGGGGCGGCGGTAGCCTGTACACATCTACCGCCAGGGTCTCCGGCGGTAGCAAAAGGGTCAAATGTCGAAATAATTTCAAACCAGGGTCAGATCCTGATTTTAGACGTGAAAAGGGTCAAAACACGAAATTTTGCCTCGAGTGACAGGCTACAAAGTGGTGACGGCGCACACCATTGGTTGTATGTCGACGCTCCAGACCAACCAATGAGCCAAGCGAGCATGAATCATCTCCTGATGCGTCTGACTCGGGGATGAGTCGTGAGAGGAACGTACAGGAAAAAGCAAAACAGACAGATTAAGGACGTGTGTTCAGCCAATCAGTCGTGTAAATGTGCGATATTTTTCTCCGATCTGGCGTTTTGCGTACTCACTTCACAAACACTAAATCTTGCTTCGTTTTGTTCTCTCCGGTGATTGCTTAGCAAGTCCATTTTAGTCTGCATATAAGTTTTTTGTCTGAAGTCAAAGGTTCCCTACTTCGAGCAAACTTATAGAAAAAAAGATATCATCATTCACAATACCAAATCAATATAGTTAGATTCATTGTGAAATGTAGTTTCATAGTATATATAGTTTGTATTCTTGATTTTGATATTTTTTAATATAAAATTTTCAAACTTTGTAAAGTTTGTTTTGACTAAGATCTAATACAGGGAGTAAAAAAGGACCGAAGAGACTACTTAAATTTGGCAAAGTACAGTTGTTGTGAACTGCTACAATTTAAGTGAAGCTTGCTATCGAATATTCAACTGACCGGTTAATTCCTTATAGCATAATTTTTACACATTTGACAAATTCCACAACAAATCTCTTGATTCAAAATTGGAAAATTGCATTTTTGGAATTTGCAATAATGCAATGGGTGAACGACGGGAATTGAACCCGCCCCAAGAAAACACGGTTCATAATATATTTCAATATTTCCTGCAGTTCTTTTGTGCAATTTTTTACTTGCCAGAATTATGTGGTATGGGTCAGCAACGATCCCAGTCGAATTACTTGGGCCTCTCCTTTAATCATATTATAAATGGACAGTGTTCAATTAGAACATGAAAATGAATTGCTTCATATTGTCGAGATCCTAAATAAGAAAGAAACACTGTATGAATAAATACATCTATCATAAATGAGTAGACGACCCAATTGCAAGAGCGGGGCTCTACAAACTGGAAATAACTAGCAGAAAGAAAGATAAATGAGTAGATAGGCAAAATTTATTCTGATCTACACGACTGTATTGCAAATACACAATCACGAATAATCCCGCTAAATAAATAGGAAGGGATGGGTGGAAGATTTACTAGAAGAGAAAAATACGATACTTTTCTAATCGTAGGTAGGGCTACCTATATAGTTTTGTGCTTTGAACGTTCCAGATTCAATATGAATAAGTTGCGATCAATAAGGTAGGGATAATCAAAACACCAAACCACCCGATGTACCCGCTCATGAAACTGCTATGTTGCAATGGATGGCAGAAGGGACATAGTACCTAAAGCATTGGAGTGATCTAGTAGCCGGGAAGGGGCCTAGAAGCTTCGTTACTCCTTAACTCCGAGATATTCCTTCGGTATAATCATCTCGCTTTTCGTTCATTTCAGCCATGTCATAATAGCCACCACAATAAGAAAGAAGTAAGTGAAACTCCTATGAGTCGTCAGCTCATTCTTCAACAGGTGTAGCTGGGCCATCCTAGACTTGAACCGAAGACCTCGCCCGTGAAGTAAAACATCGCCCTTACGATCCTGCACGGATTCCTTGGGAAACAAAGTCATAGGCACGTAACTTCAGAGCTAACGATGCGGGTTTGATCCCTGCTACCCGCTCAGTCTTTGATGATCTAGTATTAGCTAGCAAGTGTATAGACTCAGACTTTGATGACTCCCTAATGGCCAGGGAAGCGACGATTCTTATCTCTTTCTGAAAGAATAAATAAAAGCGAAGGGAAGACCACAGACTCCCTAGCGTCTCTGCTCAACCTAAAATGTGAACGAAATAGCTAGAAACTCTTCAATGGAAATTGAAAGCAAATATAGCCCTATTCTCTTATCTCTAGCTGGTGAACTTAGCGTATACTATGATAGCTATAGCACCAATTTTTGCAATGAAAGCGGATTATTTTGTAAGTTTATAACTTTTATGATCTCGTTCCAAAAAAATCGGCTACAAAACTACCGAGCAAAGGCCCTTTTTCGAACTCCAACCAAAGTAGATTTGAAGACGAGTCACTTCTATTAGTCCTTTTATCGAATCTTTGAAAGATAGATTTCAAAGGATCAATATTGTGATTAGGCTACGCAGACGATACGGTCTTCGGCTTACCAAGAGCGGATAAGTGCACCCGTCAAACTAATTTGGAATTGATTTCTCAGAAATAATCGTGGAAGAAAAATAAAAAGAAGGAATTCTAATAAATAAATAGATATAGTATACCACCTAACGGTTTTGTTTTGCTTATGAGGTAAAAAGGCATGCTCCTGTGGGAGTTCAATTAGACGTGGGCGCTGATTTACCCTCTTTTGCATTGAGTTTCGCAATTTTGGCTTTTGTTGTCTACTTTTCTCAAGGAGATGGTTAAGTAACTCAAAAGATAGAGGAGAGCACCAGGCCCAGATTTCCTCTCAATGCTCCAACGCCCATACAGGATACAGATCAAACTGTATGATGACATTCTAAACCCAACTCATGGTCAAATAGTTTTTTTGAGAGACCTTCTAATTTTCCTTATCATGTAGGATCCACCGTCTGAGCTAACCTAACCATTCCTTAGCATGGAAAACAATCAATATCTCGCAGCAAAATATGTCTACCGAAGAACGCCACCTTCTTTGCCGGATCTTACAATCTTTTTAGAAATCTAGTTACAGCCTCAAAGTCCTATTAGAACTCCCAAGCTTGCTCCTTTGGACATCACCGTCGGAGCCAGCGTTGTTAGGTGTCTAAAAAGCATGGTAGCACAAACAATTCCTAGGATGAAGCAGTTTCAAACCTTTGCTCTTGTCCGGCCTTATGATATTCTAATTAGTTTGAATGGCAAATATTTCTCATTTTATCTCCTTTCTATGAATGTAAAAAAGCGGTGAAGATTTAAGATGACCAATGGTGTGGATATATTGGGACATGGCATCATCATATTCCTTTTTTCCATACAGATGGTCACCATACCTCCATGGAACCGTAGCAGTCATGTCAGGATGCAGGTTTTTCTTTCGCAAAAAGGTACTTCAAACTTGGAACGAGCCTGTGTACAAGCTCGTAGTGAAGGGCACGATCTTGCTCACGAAGTTAATGAAATTATCTGTGCACCTTGCAAATGGAGTCCTGAACTACGGACTGGAACTTGTTGGTGCATGGATTTCACGTTTCAGCAGCACTTTTGTCTGTTCTGAACAAATGGGATCCTTGGTGGGTCATAACTCTTTGATGAAAAGATGAAACACCTGGACAATTAGAATTAGAACAATTGTCAAGAATATGGGGTCAAAAATAAAAAAAACAAGTCATTTTAGCCCTTATAAAAAGATAAAGATTTTTGAACCTCTTTCACGCTCCGGAGGCCAAGCCGCTTCAAATATGGAATAAGGATTCTGGCAATGCAACAAACCAAGCACAGTTCTCCTTAGGAGGATAGATGGGGAAATTCAGGTGAGATCAATGAAAGATCACGAAAATATTATTAAAAGCTTGGATTGTAGTTCAATTCCTCAGAGCACCGCCCTGTCAAGACCAAATTTACGGGTTCGAGCCCCGTTAGTCTCAAACTAGGATTAAACGAGTGGACAAATTCATATTTCCATTTTCCATGATAAAGGGGCAAAATGTGAAAACAAATTAATATTTCTACGTAAAACACTCATAAAGGGGATTTTAATTAGTTTTTTCTCTTGTTCTCCCAAGCCCCTTTCCATCAATGGACTCATAACATCTGATCCAACCTAGTATTAAGCATTGAGCCAAAATCAAACAAAATATTCATAAAAGTACCATACCATTGTCGTTTTTAGGGCTAAAAGGAATGGGTCATCTTTGCCAATTGATAACTGAGTGAGAGAAGACAATCATGTTCTTAAAGCAGTCGGTTCGCCAGATTCACAATCTTCCCTATTGGTCGAGTGCCCGTGAAACACATAGACGCGTATGGCATTTATTGATCGGCCGTTAACTGACTGGTTGTTGGGGATATAACTATTGGGTATGACCCTCCCAGGAGGGGCCGGGTCATACCACTGGCGGTTCACAATAATAAAGCCCATGAAGATGTTGAAGATGGAGGTTGATGAAGCAGGATTACAAAAGGCCCGAAGCCCAAAGGTGACTTGAGGCCTACATGTGTAAGCCGCCATATATGTGCGACTTGTATTGTAAGGCATGTATAGTTAGTCACCGAGCCGGACACGTTGTATATGAGCCGGCCGGGACTCCGTGAGCCGCTGGGTGTTAACCTGTGTATATAATGGGACGACCCGGTGGCGGTTTAGGGAAATAAACAAGAGATCGAGAACTAGGTCAAGCGTATTCACTCCTTGGGAATCGAAACCCAAGCAATACCAACTCAAACTGGACTAGGCCTTTACCTTCACCGCAAGGGGCCGAACCAGTATAAACTCCTGTGTCCTTTGTCCCGTATAACCCCTTTAAGCTAACCTAGTCGCGACGGCTCCACGACTAAGTCCTTCTGCTAGGACATCTGCCGTGACAATTCCATGACACTTGGCGCCCACCATGGGGCCAGCGCACGGTGGTTTCGAGTTCTTACAGGGCAGCTTCAATGGGATCAAGGGATATGCTGTGGGCCGGATGAAGAGTCATCGCGGCAAGATCTACATCAACGATGCAGGCCGGGGCCCCGAGGCCGGCTCAATCGATTACAGGTACCGGGTCCCCTTAGGCGGAATCCATGTCTTCATCGACAAGATCGGCGAACCGGGCCCTGAGCCGGACATTTGCACCGACATCATCGAGACGGCTCAGCGTGCACGACCCGCCCGGGTTCAGCCCGCCGTGAAATGTGCCTTTGTTGGTTTCATCCATGGGGCGGAAATTTAGGATGGATCTGCATCTGGCGGTGATACAGCTATCTATTCTGATGGTGAGTCGTCCACGAGCATGACCAACTCATTGTATCAACTGCAAGACGACTGGCTTGGGGGCTATTCCGACGGTGACAGTATTCCGGACCCCCATGAGCCGCCGAACAGGGTGGCGATCTTTATGGCTGGTACACAGGCGACGCTTGGTTCAACAACCGCGGCGGCTATGAATTCCAGCTCGAAGGCTGCGGCGGCGGCTGGTGCTAGCGGCTCTGCGCGCCCGCCGGCTCAAGTTCTCACCGAATTGTTAGAGTCTCTGGAGACTCTGATGGGGGTGGAGGTAACCCCGGACAACCAGGAATAGCATAAGGTGGATGTGGCTAAGCTGCGATATGAGATAGCTCAAGCCAAGGAAGAGCTGGTGGCTGAAAACGCTAGGGTGGCTGCAGAGCGAGCTGTCTTGGAGGCACAGCGGACCCAAGCAGACTCCTTCCGGCTCACGTTGGATCAGAATGCTTAAAATGAGGTTATGAGGAGGAGACATCGGAGTCATCTACCCCCGGTTTATGAGCCGAGGAACCTCTTCAACACGCCCGGAGCAGGGACCAGTGACCCGCCGGTGGTAAACCTGACGGTTGAAGCACCCGGGGGAGGAGCGCTAGTACATCCACGCACGATGGGCCCTCCACGTGTGAATAATACCCCGCCTCAGCATGTTTCGACACCACCGGGTCATTATTCTAACCCTTTGGACAATATGATTGTTGCGGCGTCGTGATTGGCGGCTCTACCAGTTGAGGGCGAGTCTCCGACAGTGATAGAGACACGGTGGGCCAGGGAGCTTCTGCAAACAGCCGTGGCTCAGCAGGCGGCTTTTTCTTACAGTCGCGAGCGAATTCACTCGACCCCTCATCCAAGCCGGAGTTACAGTAGGCACATTGACTCACCAGCGGTTTCAAGCAGCGAGTGGTGCCGTGACCAGCCCGCGGGCATAACCCGGCACATGATGGTGAAGCTCAGGACTTGGTGGACCAGGGAAGAGCGCGTCAGGAGGCCGAGCTGGCGGCCACTATCAGGGAAAAGCCTATACACAGAATCTTACCAGCAGCGCTCCTCAAAATACAACGCTACTGCTATTTAGCAGCAGCGCGTGATAGCAAAACGCGCTGCTGAAAGGAAAATAGCAGTAGCGCGTCCACACTAAACCGTGCTACTGCTCTAATTGCCATGACCTCGCAACCCAGCTAGTTATAACAGTAGCGCCCTATCTTGAACCGCCTCTGCTATAGAAGTTAGCAGCAGCGCTTCTAAGAAAAAACGCTCTGCTAAGATCAGCCCACAAGTTTAGTCCCACCTCGCCCACTAACATGGTGTTTACCACCTTAAATATGTTACTCAAACTATCACAACCAGTTGGTCTTCTTGAACTCTATGTGTAGAATTTGTGGAGCAATATGAGTCCTCTCCGGTTCCTACCGGAGTGGACTCATATTGACAATTTAGATTGTACACAAAAGATCATTGATGGCCAATGTATTTTTGATGCATGTTAGACTTAGCAAGGCGTTTTTAAAAAGCGCTATAGCTACTTTAGCTATAGCTGCTTCCTAAAGTGCGCCATGCTAGTCTGACTTAACCCCGCCCAAAATTTCACTAAGTCCTCCTCCCCTGTTCCCCTACTCCTCTATCGCCACGCCCGAGCCCGAGCCTGCCCTCACCGCCGCCCGAGGCCGCCTCAACCTCACTGCTGCCGCTGCCGCCGCCTCGACCTCACCATCACCGCCGCCTCCCCCCCTCTCCGCCTCGACCTCCTGCGCCGCCTCGACCTCACCATCATCCGCCCGCCACCGCCCTCCATCCGCCACCGAGGTACTCCTCCTTCCGTGCCTCCTCCTCCCACCGCGCCTCCTCCTCCTCCTCCCACCGTGCCCTCCTCCCTCCGCTGGCCGCCTCCTCCCTCCTTCGCCTGCAGCCTCCTCCAACCGCCTCCTCCTCCTCCTCCTCCCGGCCCCTCCTCCTCCTCCCGGACGCCCGCCCCCTCCTCTCTCCTCCCTCCCTCCCTTGTCTCTGTTCTTGCAAATCGTAGGTGTTTTAATAAAATAGAAGTAAGAAAATTTAGGGTAGAACTAGGGTAGTAGAATTTTTAGCAAGAGTTAATAGAAAATAGTTTATTTAGTAAGTGATTAATATAACTAGTTTATTTATATTACGTACTTAATAGAACTAGTTTATTTGGTAAGTGCTTAATAGAACTAGTTTATTTATAGTAAGTGCTTAATAGCACTAGTTTATTTAGTAAGTAGTTAATAAAACTAGTTTATTTAGTGTTAGGATTATATATAAGATATTTTCAAATGTTTTTTTTTCATATTTTGAACCAATGAAATGCAATGACCATCGCTAAATGGCCTATGTTTTGCCGGAGTGTTGATTAATTTCCGTTCCTGCAAATTTCAGGCGCTCGATATGTATTTTTTAGCAAAGGTCATGCTGGATTTTTTGGGTTTAGCCGTCGAGTTATAATCTTTGAATTTTGAACACAGGAGATGTCTAATGACGATGGGATCCCGGAGTGCGGGTACTGCTACGACGACCGTGGTGTGTGCGACAGGTTTCCTCACCTGCAAAATGATAGGTTTTTCGCCGTGAAGCTGGAAGAGAACTTCGATGTTTGTACGGTACGCAATGACAAGCATTTCATCATAATAAATATCATCACTTGTGCTTCTTTTGTTCAACGTGTAATTTATGGATTTTTTCAATACGACTAGTACAGCTCGTGCCATGCTAGACCATATGTACTGGAGAAGCTTGGTTTTGGTTTAGATGACTTTGAGAATGTGGAGACGAGGAGGGCTCACTTAAGAACTAAACATGGTTATGAGTTTCTGGTTAAGTTCTACAATGCCGTCGATCGCTCCCATTTCGGTTGCTCTAATTGGGAAGCTCTCTGCAAGGCATATGGATTTGAGGAGGGAATGCGTATAAGATTTGATATTCGTCCCGAAGATTATGATGACGATGATAATATCGACATATGGGTGGATGTGGATATGCCTCCAGTTTTACCTAGATGTGAGTTTGTCACACTAATTTGTTAAGTTCAGTAATTTATATTGTTAATTTAAAAATATTTGGTGTTCATCCGTACTAAACTTATTTATTTATAATTGTCACCTTATTTCTTATCTTCAAGAAATACTCGGAAGGTAGTAGACAACACATACTACATCTATGATTCCAAGCTTAATAGTGAGGAGAAAGGTTATCTTTTCTTATTCATAGAAGATGTTGAGGCCTTCAAAACCAGCCACTCTATCAGCCAAAATTATACTAGATACGTGCCACTAGTCCATAAATTGCTTGATGGTAACTTCATTGCCAAAAACTTGGTAGGATTTTGTTAATGATGGTAACTTCATTGCATACATTATTCTTAAGTAAACTACATTGCTAACTATATATGTTACTATTTCAGTTTTGAGCAGAGGCTCATGAAGCAGGTTGTGCCCGACATGCTATGTAATCAAGGTGATATGCATATGGTTAGCTTACGACCAACTCCTTCGGAGGCTTACCATACTACATACTCGATTTCCTCAAATGATGGAAGGCTCAAAATCAAAGAATGGAGCAAAGTGATGAATGCGCACACGCAAATAATTGGAGAAAAATGAATGTGCGCTAAACCACAAGTTGGAGATAGGTTTATGTCCATTCTCCATTATGGTGAAGGACCGTTTATCTGTTTTATGGTATTTTAGCTAGAGAGAGGAGTAGGTCCTAAGTATTAAGAACAATTAGTTAGTGTTGATTATATATGACTACAATGTCTTAGACTTGATGGTGATGCTGAGTAGGAGTAGTGATTATGAGTACTATGATGATGATGATGAGGAGGAGTTGTTATTATAACTAGTGACGGTTGTTATATGATGTCTCATCATGAACGAAAATGATGATTATGAGGAGTTATATGACAATGATATATTATGATGATAAGTTGTTAATGATATTGTGATGATGATGATAAGTTATTATGTCATTGGGTGAAATAACCGCGGATTAGTTTCAAATGGATGGATCCAAAGTGATCCGCACTTGAAACTAATCCAAAGTTCTTTCACCTAGTGATTTAATAACTCATTATGATGTTAAAACAATCTCTAACTTGCTACTCTATGAAAAATTGTATACAGGTGTATGAATACGACCTAAAATAAAAAAGAAATGGAACTACAAATAATAGTAGTAGCGATTGTTCTCGAAAGTGCTACTAGTAATTAGCAGTAGCGCCTGTTGGGGAAAGCGCTGCTACTAAGTAGATATAGAAATAGCGCGTGCCAGCAGGCGCTACTGCTAAGCTTTAGCTGTAGCGCCTTATCAGTAGGGAGCTTCCCCGCGCTACTGATAGGCCAAAAACCAGCGCTACTGCTAGGCTTTTCCCTAGTAGTGGGCTCATAACGCGGCTCATCAACATTCTCCGGTTTATCCATCAGTTTCAGTGGAGGTAGGCGCAACCTCCAGAACCTTGGGTGTGCCCTGTTTAGTGCCAGCTCTATGTAACGAGCGTTTGCCCAACGATTTCAAGGGTCCTCGCAAGGTGCCTAATTACACAGCAGATCAACCCCCTGAGGCTTGGGTTGAAAGTTATGAGATGGCCATGGAGATGCTGGATGTTAGTGATGCTGCGTGTGCTAAGTATTTCACCATGATGTTAGAAGGGCCAACTCGTACTTGGTAGAAGGGGCTACCCGCCAACTCCATTGGGTCGTGGGCGGAGCTAAAGGCCTGTTTTATTCAAAATTTCAAAGATACATGCAAGCAGCCTATGTCAATCATGGATTTGGTTTCTTGTGTCCAAGGTGAGGGCGAGTTAACAACTAACTGGATGCGTCGGGTCTCAACTATCATACATTCATCAGATAATATCAACGTCGGCTCAGTGATAACCCACAAGTATAGGGGATCAATTGTAGCCTCTTTCGATAAGTAAGAGTGTCGAACCCAACGAGGAGCTAAAGGTAGAACAAATATTCCCTCAAGTTCTATCGACCACCGATACAACTCTACGCACGCTTATCGTTCGCTTTACCTAAAACAAGTATGAAACTAGAAGTACTTTGTAGGTGTTGTTGGATAGGATTGCAAGATAATAAAGAGCACGTAAATAAAATCTAGGGGCTGTTTAGATAAAGAAGCAATAAAGTAAATATAGCGAGTGTGGAAAAGTGGTGGTAGGAGTTGCGAAATTGTCCCTAAGCAATTGACTACTTTACTAGACCGATAGCAAGTTTTATGTGGAAGAGGCCACTGCTAGCATGTCATCCCTGACTTTGGAATTCTATGCACTTATGATTAGAACTATTAGCAAGCATCCGCAACTACTAACGTTCATTAAGGTAAAACCCAGCCATAGCATTAAGATATATTGGTCCCCCTTCAATCCCGTATGCATCAATTTCTATGCTAGGTTGAAGCTTATGTCACTCTTGCCCTCCAATACATAGTCATATCAACATACAACTAACCCTATGGTGTGATCCACGCGCGCGCTCATATGATGTGCACCAAAGGACAGCAACATAACCACAAGCAAATTAAATCAATCATAGCAATTCATCAACCACCGATAGGACAACGAAAATCTACTCAGACATCATAGGATGGCAACACATCATTGGATAATAATATGAAGCATAAAGCACCATGTTCAAGTAGAGGGTACAACGGGTTGCGGGAGAGTGGACCGCTGTAGATAGAGGGGGGAAGGTGATGGAGATGTCGGTGAAGATGGCGGAGGTGTTGGTGTAGATTGCGGTGATGATGATGATGGCCACGGCGGTGTTCTGGCGCCACCGAAAGAGAGGGGGAGAGGGCCCCCTTCTTCTTCTTCTTCTTCCTTGACCTCCTCCCTAGATGGGAGAAGGGTTTCCCCTCTGGTCCTTGGCCTCCATGGCATGGGAGGGGCGAGAGCCCCTCCGAGATAGGACCTGTCTCTCTGTCTCTCTCTGTTTCTGCGTTCAGGGATTCTGCCCTTTCACCATTTCTTATATATCCGGAGATCCGTAACTCCGATTGGACTGAAACCTTCGCCAAGATTTTCCCCCCGAAAATTAGCTTTCTTGCGGACGAAGAAGAGTAGCAACCGCCTTACGAGGGGCCTGAGGGTGTCCTGGATTAGGGGGTATCCGGACAGCCGGACTGTATACAATGTCCGAACTATTGAAGCGTGGAGATACAAGACTCAAGACTTCGGCCCGTGTCCGGATGGGACTTTCCTTGGCATGGAAGGCAAGCTTGGCGATCCGGATATTATATTTCCTTCCTTTTAACCGACTCCATGTAAAACCCTAGCCCTCTCCGGTGTTTATATAAACCGGAGAGGTTGGCCCTTAGAAGGCCGATCACAATTACAATCATACCATCATAGGCTAGCTCTTAGGGTTTAGCCTCTATGATCTCGTGGTAGATCTACTCTTGTACTACCCATATCTGATATTAATCAAGTAGGAAGTAGGGTTTTATCTCCATCGAGAGGGCCCGAACCTGGGTAAACATCTGTGTCCCTTGCTTCCTGTTACCATCAGCCTTGATGCACAGATCGGGACCCCTTACCCGAGATCCGCCGGTTTTGACACCGACATTGGTGCTTTCATTGAGAGTTCCTCTATGTCGTCGCTGTCAGGCTCGATGGCTCCTCCAATCATCATCAACAACGTTGTCCAGGGCGGGACTTTCCTCCCCGGACAGATCTTCATGTTCGGCGGCCAGATCGCGGGCCAACTCGCCATTATCCGGAGCAGATCGACAACACGCCTCGCCACCAGATCAGGTTCGGAAACCGGAACTACATGGCGGACATCTGCGGAGATTTGATCTTTGATGGATTGGGGCCTATGCCGGGAGCACCGGATAGTCATGACGAGCACGGCTTAGACCTGCCGTCGGACGAAGCTCGGGGTATCACCCCCGTAGTATGCTCGGACCTAGATCCGGAGCAGGCTGCGCTGCCTAAGGATGGAGGGATGGACCCCGCCCCGCAGGTCGCACACTCATCGGCGGTGGAGCCGAACACGGGTCTTACCTCTGCGGTGGCCTATGACTCCGAACCCCTGGATTCGTATCCGGACGTTGGTTCCAGTCCGCACACTCCCGAGCCCGTCGGGCCAGGATGGGCTCCGGTAATGGAGTTTACCGCTGCGGATATCTTCCAGCACTCGCCCTTTGGCGACATGCTGGACTCATTAAAGTCTCTCTCTTTGTCAGGAGGCTCTTCGCCGAACTATGTCCGGCTCAAGTGGGAGACAAGCGACGAAGGAATTCGTTACCCACCCACCACCCACTTCATTGCCACGGTCGATGACTTAACCGAGGTACTGAACTTCGACTCCGAAGACATCGACGGTATGGACGACGATGCAGGAGAAGAACATGAACCACCGCTCACTGGGCGGTGGACAGCCACCTCTTCTTATGATATATAAATGGTGGACACTCCGAAGGAAACAAATGGCGATGAGGCAATGGAGGATAAAACCTCAGGGAAAAAAGCAAAGAATGGGCGCCGTCGGCGCCACTCCAAGCCCCGCCACACCAATACCAGCCCAGGAGACGAAAACAATCCGAATGGTGCCGAAGAAGAATACAACCCTGATCAGCCCGCCTTCGAGCAGGCCGAACAGGAGGATGAGCAGGTCAGCCCCCAAGAACAAAGCGAACAGACGAATACCCGGAGGAGGACAGCTACATGCCCCTCCGGCGAGATTAGCCTCGGCGATGACGAAGTTCGGCGTGCTCGAGGATCTCAGAGCAGGAGCGCTTCAAGCGTCGGCTTATAGCCACTGCGAGGAGCCTAAAAAAGAAGCAACAGCAACTCCAAGCTGATCAAGACCTGCTCACAGACAGATGGACTGAAGTCCTGGCAGCCGAGGAATACGGACTCGAGCACCATACGGCTGACCGGCCACCTCGTGGCCGGGATAAAATGGCATACCAGTCCGCATACTAGCCAACACCCCCACGCAAACACACTACGGCCCGGGGCAACAAAACAGGACCGCCAAGATCGATCTACGGATCACGGGGGCGCGCCTCGGCATGGGACGACGATCGTCACGCCGGACACACCTTCAACAAGTCTGGCCGGGCCGAATATAGCCACGTAGAGCAATTCGACCTGCGTAGCCACATAGCCCGGCACAGAGGCGCCGCACACCCCCTCTGCTTCACCGACGAAGTAATGGATCATGAATTCCCAGAAGGGTTCAAACCCGTAAACATCGAATCATACGATGGCACAACAAACCCCGCAGTATGGATCGAAGATTTTCTTGTCCACATTCACATGGCCCGAGGAGACAATCTACATGCCATCAAGTATCTTCCCCTTAAGCTCAAAGGACTAGCCCGACACTGGCTAAACAGCCTGCTAGCAAATTCCATTGGCAGTTGGGAAAACCTAGAAGACGCATTCCTCGACAACTTCCAGGGGACATATGTGCCACCACCTGACGTCGATGACTTGAGCCACATTACTCGACAGCCCGGAGAGTCAGCCAGGAAATTCTGGACTCGGTTCCTAACTAAAATGAACCAAATAGTTGACTGTCCGGACACCGAAGCCCTGGCCGCTTTCAAGCATAATATCCGTGACGAGTGGCTCGCTCGACACCTCGGCCAGGAAAAACCCAAGTCCATGGCGGCTCTCACAACACAAATGAACCGCTTTTGCGCGGGCAAGGACAGTTGGTTGGCTCACATCAGCACTACGCCACAGTCTGGCAATTCGGATGGCCGCGACAATAACGGCAAGCCACGGCGTGACAGACATAAGTGACGGAACAATGACGACAACACTGAAGACACGACAGTCAACGCCGGATTCAGTGGATCCAAGCCCGGTCAGCGGAAGAAGCCGTTCAAAAGAAATAATCAGGGACCGTCCAGTCTGGACCGCATACTGGAGCGCTCGTGCCAAATTCCTGGCACCCCGGACAAGCCAGCCAACCACACCAATAGAGATTGTTGGGTATTCAAACAGGCCGGCAAGATAAACGCCGAAGACAAGGACAAGGGGCTGCACAACGACGATGATGAGGAGCCCCGACGTCCGAACACGGGGGGACAGAAAAATTCCCCCCCCCCCCAGGTGAAAACGGTCAACATGATCTATGCAACACACATCCCCAAGCGGGAACAGAAGCGGGCACTAAGGGACGTCTATGCGATGGAGCCAGTCGCCCCCAAATTCAACCCATGGTCAGCTTGTCCAATCACCTTTGATCGTAGGGATCATCCTACTAGCATCCGTCATGGTGGCTCAGCCGTATTGGTCCTAGACCCAATCATTGACAGATTCCACCTCATGCGCATCCTTATGGACGGTGGCAGCAGCCTGAACCTGCTTTACCAGGACACAGTGCGCAAAATGGGCATTGACCCTTCAAGGATCAAGCCCACTAAAACCACCTTTAAAGGTGTAATTCCTGGAGTAGAGTCCCGCTGTACGGGCTCTATAGCATCGGAAGTGGTCTTCGGATCTCCGGATAACTTCCGAAGCAAAGAGTTAATCTTCGATATCGTCCCCTTCCGTAGTGCTTACCATGCACTGCTCGGACGAACAGCATACGCCAGATTCAATGCGGTACCACACTACGCATATCTCAAGCTCAAGATGCCAGGACCACGCGGGGTCATAACGGTGAACGAAAATATGGACCGCTCTCTACGAACAGAAGAACATATCGCAGCCCTTGCAGCGGAAGTACAATGCGGCCTTCTCCGACAAACCAATCCGGCGACAACAACTTCGAGCACAGTCAAGCGAGTCTGGAGCACCCCGCAACAGGATCATCAGGCACGCCAAGAGCGCGACTAGCAGTCCGGCCTCTGCTTAAGCCCCATCAAAGCTGCATTCGTGCCACGCGCACACAAATACGCACTTAAAATACCATGGCAATGGAAGCATGGGAAGAAAGCTGGGTTCTCAGCCAAAAAATACTATGACTTGGTTCATGAGCCTATTCCTACCAACCCTCTACTCTGTTGGATCTGGAAATCCTGCTGTACTATGACAATTAAAATGTTTGCCTGGCTGGTCATTATGGACAGAGTAAACACCAAGGATATGATTCAACGCAGGAAGTGGAAGATTAATGATGGGCCTGAATGTGTTCTTTGTCCCACGGGAGCTCTTGAAGACAGGAACCATCTGTTCTTTCAGTGCAACTTCAGCATGAGAGTGTGGAACTATCTCCAAATCACATGGCCCAATACTCAGGATATGGTTCAGATTGCACGCCTTGCTAGGAAGGATTTCAATAAGCCTTTCTTCTCTGAGGTGGTTTTCCTAACTCGGTGGAATATTTGGAAAGTCAGGAATGATAAAGTCTTCAGGTTTATCAGACCTACCTTCAGACAGTGGAGAAATGGTTTTGTACAGGACATCTCTCTATTGGCTCACAGAATCAAGTCAAGACACAGGGAGGCTTTGATTAAATGGATTGATTTCCTGCCTCCTTGAGGGGTCTTGCATTTGTACTCTCTGTACTTTCTTTACTTAGTTTTTGCTTTATTTGCTTAGACTAGGTTGTATAGTTTATATTATTTTCCCTTCTGCCCTAGTCCTTCTCTTAAGGAACTCTTTTCTGTACATGCTGTTTCAAGTTTTAATAAAATGCTGTGGGGTGTAAACCCTGCAGTCTTCAGTCAAAAAAAATACCATGGGCATAGGCGGAGGCGCATCAACGACTGAGTCAATAGTGCGGGTAACCGCCAAATACTTCCATACTCTTTCCCTCTTACCTTTCAGGACACCGCGTTGGCGCAGCATCCTCAAAAGAGCCGAATTGCCGGACTTATAGGGAAGAGACATCCAAGGAGGCAACAGACGTTGTGCACAGAAGGAAATACCCAGGTAGATTCTATTTACGATCATCATACCTGCTTTATCTATCTGAACACAGCCTGTCCCTGGATAGGACATGTCAAATAGTCCTATTTTATCTCTGCTTAACGCATCCATTATAAATGTACGCTTAAACGTATTTTTCGTCAATGGGAGATTATATATAGCGTCAGCTTATTATTCTTATTTGAGCATTTTTTTCTCTTATAAATGTTTATTTGATATTGCATCCGCACAACTTGGTGGAGCCGGTTTGCCAGGGTCTTCTCATGGCGCCCCGTAATATGGGAAATAAAGTCCGAACACTTTCAACAGTGCGGCACCCCGAACTTATAACACTATATGCATCTGCTCCGAATCATGTCTTGGGTCTACAGTTGGGATAGCCCGGCTCCCTTGTTTTGGTGCCTTATGTTCTGTTATATCGGCTAAGGTAGCGCAGGGAGAACTACTGCGATTGTGTCCCGGTTCTTCCAGACGAGCACCTCAGTAGAGAAAGCCGAAAACTGACCGGCATGATGTGGCGAGAGCTGGCCGCTGTTCGAGAGGTTCTAAAATCCTTAAAGGTTTTCCGCTTTAGGCGATAAATCGGCTTCGTCCGATCTAGGCATGTATAGAGCCCCGATTCGGCCTTCCAGATTCTAGGGGCTTCGCCAAAATTTAAAATTGTAGACTTCTATGGCTAAGTGAAAGTTATAAAGCCGCATAGTCCGATTGCCTTGTTCGCTGCGCCAGATACCCCCTTAAGGAACCAAACATTTGGATAAAGAGTGTCCGGGTTTTCCACGAACACCCCAGTACTAGTTATGTGGGGGAGGAAGCTGACAACTGGCCTACTTTCAGAATTTTATAAACAGCCGCACAGAAGGTAATATTTTAAATAACAAAAGCGCTACATAGCGCAAGTAACTTCGT
Source organism: Aegilops longissima (assembly GCA_021605205.1). Lineage (NCBI taxonomy): Eukaryota > Viridiplantae > Streptophyta > Magnoliopsida > Poales > Poaceae > Aegilops > Aegilops longissima. The sequence goes on along the minus strand of CM038677.1, from coordinate 727,422,063 downwards.
CTTTAATTACGAACATGACAGAAGTGAATTCATTCCAAAATGGCGTCCTTGGTACACTCATCAGCGACGAGACGAGTGTCCTTCATCACGCCATCGTAGTACATCTCGGGATGGCGATGCGCCTTGCCCTCCGGCGGCCCGTCCTTGACCAGCTTCTCCGCATCTAGCTTGCCCCAATGCACCTTGATGCGGGCAAAGGCTCGGCGGGCACCTTCGATGCAAACGGATCACTTGATCACTTCAAGCCGCGGGTAGGCATCCACCATCAGCTTGATCAGGCTAAAGTAGCTACTGGGAAGGAGCTCACCAGGCCACATCCTGACTACGAAGTCCTTCATAGCCAGTTCGGCCGCCCTGTGGAGTTCGATCAACTGCTTCAGTTGGTCGCTCAGAGGCATCGGATGGTTGGCCCCAGCATACTGGGACCAGAACAACTTCTCCGTTGAGCTCCCCTCCTGGGCACGGTAGAACTCCGCAGCATCTGAGACACTGCATGGCAGATCTGCAAATGCCCCTGGAGAGCTCCGTATTCGAGTAAGTAAAAGAAACGCCTCCTCCACATGTTTGCTTTGCATAAAGAATTTCTTACCCGCCGCTATCTTTTTGGCCTCCTGGATCTCCTGCTGTGCTTTCTCGGCTTCGGCCTTGGCATCTTTCCAACTTACAAGGGCCTTCGCAAGCTCGGCCTCCTTCATCTTCAGATTATGCTCCATGGACTCGCACTTCTTGCCGAGGTCCAGGAGCTCTTGCTGTACCTCGTCCACTCTAGCACTTTGCTTTTCGCGCTCCTTGCATTACAAGGCCGCTTTGTCTTCGGCCTCGGACAGCGCTTTCTTTAGGGACGCCACTTCGGCGGTGGCCCCTATTACACAGTCACGACGCTTTGGCGTTAGACTGACACAATTTGGCCTATCTTTAAATACATACGAATGGGGATTCGCTTACCTTTATTCTCCTTGAGCTGCCTCTTCGTGAGGCCGAGCTCTCCCTGCGCCTGCTCCAGATCCCGCTTCAGTTCGGCAACTTCGGCATTACGGGCAGCAGCGGCAAGCAGCACGACCTGCTTATTCACATAAACGCTTTTAGACTCCTGCGGATTGTAATTGACCCTCCGTTTGGCTTTTCTTTCCGAACATCAACCAGAGTATCAGGGGCTACTACCTATCGGGTGGTAATTTCATACATTTTTATTACTTTCCTCAAAGCCCATTAGGAGGCTTGTGCAGGCTTCGGTTAGTCCGCTTTTGGCGGACAGAACCTTTTGAATCACCGCACTCATAAGAGTATGGTCCTCTTCTTCCATGGAAGCGCCTCGGAGCGCTTCCACCAGGCTATCCGGCGCCGCTGATGTGACGGAAGTCCTCGGCACGGGCGGCTCGCCCTCCCTAACGAGGGGCTGCCCGCCTAAGTCCAGAACCGTCAGAGGTTCCGGAGCAGTGTTCGGTCGAGAGTTCGCCTTGTTGAGGCTCTCATCTACGCGATCCGCGGGGATCTTGAACCCCGCATGTCCGACATTCGGAAGTCCGCCTTGGGGCGTCTCCAGTGTCACCTCCCCCTGCTCAGGGAACCTTCGGGACAACACCTCCGTGTCATCCGTAGGCTGAGGAGTGGTGGCCGTCTGGAGCGAGTTCATCTCTGAAGCACTCAGAGACCCATCCGAAGACGACACCTCCGGATGAGCCCTAGCCGGACTGCATATATGTTCTGCATTATTAAACAGCTATGACGTAAAACCGCGGTAGAGTGCGGACACTTACGATCGCGCCGGGGGCTTCCCCCTGGGCCGCCACCCTTCATCGCTGTGAACGGCCATGGTGGAGTAGTCCGGAAGGGATGTTTTCCCCTTCTTGGACGCCCCAGCCTCCCCCTCCGGGGCGGCTTTTCACTTCTTCTCCCCCCGGTGCGGGGAGGTGGAATTTCTTCTTGATTCCCCCCGCCTCTGCGGGAGGAATCTGTCTCGTCATCATCGGACGACAAGGGTATAACGGCCTTGCGCCGAGGGCCTTTTCTGGCCCCCTGGCCCGCTTCGCCGGACCCCTCGTCCTTTCCAGATGGGGCGTCTTCTTCTTCTTCCTCATCCCCTTCGTGTGAGGAGTCTGCCTCGTCATCCTCGGACGAGGCTTCGCACTAACCTACGCTGGGACCCTCCGGGTCCCAGGGCCTTCTTCTCGGCCTTCTTCTCCGGCACCTTGTACGGTGCCGGGACCAGCATCTCTGTCAGGAGAGCGTCAGTTGGGCCCTCTGGCAGCGGAGCCAGACAGTAAATCTGCTCCGCTTTCTCCACATAATCCTAAGGCAAATATGTATAACTACTTAAGGCTCTCCCATGAATGTATTGGGAAAAAACCAAACCCGGTGGTAGTCCCAAAACTCATCGGACGAGGGGGCCGTGCTGCATGAAGTCCGCGGTCCTCGGATGTGGGAGGAGGTACTTCAGAGGCCTTAAACAACTCCTTCCACGCGTCTTTGTGCTTCATGCCATAGAGCCTCTGGAGCGTCTGGTGTTCGGCCGGGACGAACTCCCAAAGATTGAATGCCCGCCTTGGGCACGGCACAATCCGGCGAACGAGCATGACCTGGATCACATTGACGAGCTTGATGTTCTTGTCCTGCATGCTCTTGATGCAGGTTTGGAGTCCGGTCAGCTCTGTAGGTTCGCCCCAAGTCAGGCCCTTCCTTTCCCAGGAGGTGAGCCGCATGGGGGCTCCGGATCGGAACTCGGGGGCCGCCGCCCAGTTGGCGTCGCGTGACTCGGTGATGTAGAACCACCCTGATAGCCACCCTTTTACGGTCTCCGCAAAGGAGCCGTCCAGCCAGGTGATGTTAGGCATCTTGCCCACCATGCCCCTCCGCATTCCGCTTGCTGGCCACGTACGATCTTCGGCTTCACGCAGAAGATTTGCGGCCACAGGCCGAAGTGAGGCCGGATGCGGAGGAAGGCCTCACATACGACGATGAATGCCGAGATGTTGAGGACGAAATTTGGGGCTAGATCATGGAAATCTAGCCCGTAGTAGAACATGAGCCCGCGGACGAAGGGGTGAAGTGGAAGCCCCAGTCCACGGACGAAGTGGGCGACGAACACGACTCTCTCGTGGGGTCCCGCCCTGCAATGACATGCCCAGCGTCCGGTAGACGGTGCGCTATGTCTGCGGCCAAGTATCCGGCCGCCCGAAGATCTGTGATGTTCTTCTCCTCGACGGTGGAAGCCACCCACTTGCCTCCTGCTCCGGACATGTCTAGCTGTGCGGAGGAGACTTGGGCTTGGGCGCTGGAGCTCGAGGGGGCAAGAGTGGGCAAAAGGAGGAAGAAGGCGTGGGCAAAAATGGGGAAATCTTATCCCTTTATAGAGGCGACGAAAGCGGTGCGCCTCCCCACTTGCCCGTTGGGAATCGCTTGCTTCCCAAGCGCCACGATTAATGATGTGGTGGGCTTACCCGTACCCGTATTGATGAGAATCCCGTGATAAGGGGGCACGATCTCTACTTTGACAAGACGTGTCAAGGAAACCACCTCGCAATATGCGTTGTGGCTGGTTGTGGAAAGACGGTTCGAATAATGACCTGACCGTAATGACACGTTGCGTTGCCTAAAAAGTTGTCAGCAGATTGCATTTGTGAAACATCATTCTCTCTACGGTGGCATGCGAAGATCATCTTGTGGATCCGGACACGGTTTGAGTGTTCGATAATTACCTTGGAGTATTCGGAGGAGGAACCCGCCCTGCAATGCCAGGACAAGACTGCGCACCGGACTCATCGTCATTGAACCCTGGTTCAGGGGCTACTGAGGGAGTCCTGGATTAGGGGGTATCCGGACAGCCGGACTATATACAACATCCGGACTATTGAAGCGTGGAGATACAAGGCTCAAGACTTCGGCCCGTGTCCAGATGGGACTTTCCTTGGCGTGGAAGGCAAACTTGGCGATCCGGATATTGTATTTCCTTCCTTGTAACCGACTCCATGTAAAACCCTAGCCCTCTCCGGTGTCTATATAAACTTGAGAGGTTGGTCCTTAGAAGGCCGATCACAATTACAATCATACCATCATAGGCTAGCTCTTAGGGTTTAGCCTCTACGATCTCGTGGTAGATCTACTCTTGTACTACCCATATCATCAATATTAATCAAGCAGGGAGTAGGGTTTTACCTCCATCGAGAGGGCCCGAACCTAGGTAAACATCTGTGTCCCTTGCTTCCTGTTACCATCAGCCTTGACGCACAGATCGGGACCCCCTACCCGAGATCCGCCGGTTTTGACACCGACAGGGCCCACGAGGGTCAGGGGTGCGCCCAAGGGGGCAGGCGCGCCCCCCTGCCTCGTGGCCACCTCGGGCACCGTCTCACGTTGATTCTTCTTCCCATATTTCCAAAATATTCCAAAAATATTCTTCGTCCGTTTTTATTCCGTTTGGACTGCGTTTGATATGGGGTTTCCGCGAAACATAAGACATGCAACAAACATGAACTGGCACTGAGCACTGGATCAATATGTTAGTCCCAAAAATAGTATAAAAAGTTGCCAAAAGTATATGAAAGTTGAATAATATTGGCATGGAACAATCCAAAATTATAGATATGACGGAGACGTATCAGCATCCCTAAGCTTAATTCCTGCTCGTCCTCGAGTAGGTAAATGATAAAAAAAGATAATTTTTGATGTGGAATGCTACCTAGGATAATCTTGATCATGTAATATAATCATGGCATGAATATTAGGACACGAGTGATTCATGGCAATAGTCTATCATTTGACATAAAAGCAATAATACTTCAAGCCTACTAATAAAGCAATCATGTCTTTTCAAAATAACATGGCCAAATAAAGTTATCCCTACAAAATCATATAGTCTGGCTATGCTCCATCTTCACCACACAAAGCATTCAAATCATGCACAACCCCGATGACAGGCCGAGCAATTGGTTCATACTTTTTAACGCGCTTAAGCTTTTTCAACCCTCACGCAATACACGAGCGCAAGCCATGGACATAGCACTATAGGTGGAATAGAATATGATGATGGAGGTTGTGTGGAGAAGACAAAAAAAAGAGAAAGTCTCACATCAACGCGGCTAATCAACGGTCTATGGAGATGCCCATCAATTGATGTCAATGTGAGGAGTAGGGATTGCCATGCAACGGATGCACTAAAGCTGTAAGTGTATGAAAGCTCAAACTGAAACTAAGTGGGTGTGCATCCAACTTGCTTGCTCATGAAGACCTCGGGCATTTGAGGAAGCCCATCATCGGAATATCCAAGCCATGTTCTATAATGAAAATTCCCACTAGTATATGAAAGTGATAACTCAAGAGACTCTCTATATGAAGAACATGGTGCTACTCTGAAGCGGAAGTGTGGTAAAAGGATAGTAACATTGTCCCTTCTCTCTTTTTCTCTCATTTTTATTTTTTTATTTTCTCCCTTTTTTTGGTGGGCTTCTTTGGCCTCTTTTTTTATTTGGGCTTCTTTGGCCTCTTTTATTTTGATAACCTCACATGAGACAATGTTCTAATAATGATGATCATCACACTTTTATTTACTTACAACTCAATATTACAACTCGATACTAGAACAAAGATATGACTCTATATGAATGCCTCCGGCGGTGTACCAGGATGTGCAATGATCTAGCGTAGCAATGACATAAAAAAATAGACAAGCCATGAAAACATCATGCTAGCTATCTTACAATCATGCAAAGCAATATGACAATAAATGCTCAAGTCATGTATATGATGATGATGGAAGTTGCATGGCAATATATCTCGGAATGGTTATGGAAATGCCATGATAGGTAGGTATGGTGGCTGTTTTGAGGAAGATATAATGAGGCTTATGTGTGATAGAGCGTATCGTATCATGGGGTTTGGATGCACCGGCAAAGTTTGCACCAATTCTCGAGGTGAGAAAGGGCAATGCACGGTACCAAAGAGGCTAGCAATGATGGAAGGCCGAGAGTGCGTATAATCCATGGACTCACATTAGTCATAAAGAACTCATATAATTATTGCAAAAGTTTATTAGCCCTCGAAGCAAAGTACTACTACGCATGCCCCTAGGGGGATAGATTGGTAGGAAAAGACCATCGCTCGTCCCCGACCGCCACTCATAAGGAAGATAATCAATAAATACCTCATGCTCCAACTTCGTTGCAGAACGGTTCACCATACGTGCATGCTACGGGAATCACAAACCTCAGCACAAGTATTTATACAATCCACAGCTACTCACTAGCATGACTCTAATATCACCATCTTTATATCGCAAAACTATTGCAAGGAATCAAACATATCATATTCAGTGATCTACAAGTTTAATGTAGGATTTTATGACTAACCATGTGAATGACCAGTTCCTGTCATCTCTCTAAATAGATATAAGTAAAGAAAGAGAGTTTAATTCTTTCTAAAAAAAGGTATGCCCACACTCTAACAAGTATAAGTGAAGATAAAGAGCATTCTACAAATGGCGGGTTTTCTATGTGAAGAGAAACAGGCAATCCAAACTTCAAATGATATAAGCGAAGCACAAGAAGCATTCTATAAAGCCATACTCAAAAGATATAAGTGAAGTGCAAAGAGCATTCTATAACTCAACCAAGATCTATCCCATACCAGCATGGTGCATAAAAGAAAATTGAAAACTAAATGCAAAAGACGCTCCAAGATTGCACATATCGCATGAACGAAACGAATCCGAAAACATACCGATACTTGTTAAAGAAAGAGGGGATGCCTTCCGGGGCATCCCCAAGCTTAGACGCTTGAGTATCATTGAATATTTACTTGGGTTGACTTGGGCATCCCCAAGCTTGAGCTCTTGTCTCTCCTCCTTCTCCTCACATCGAGACCTCCTCGATCTTCGAACACTTCATCCACACAAAACTTCAACAGAAAACTCGCTAAGATCCGTTAGTATAATAAAGCAAATCACTACTCTAAGTACTATTGCAAACCAATTCATATTTTGTTTTTGCATTGTATCTACCATAATGTAACTTTTCCATGGCTTAATCCACTGATAGTAATTGATAGTTTCATCAAAACAAGCAAACTATGCATCAAAAACAGAATCTGTCTAAAACAGAACAGTCTGTAACAATCTGAACATTAACCAGACTTATGGTGCTCCAGAAATCCTACCAAAATTAGGAAAAATAAACAATTTGTATAGAAAGACAGTGGAAAGAGTTTCAGAACCATTTGACGTTCCATTAAAAAAATTTAAAATCACGCACTACAGACAAAGTTTATGTCCTGCACCGCACAAACCAACAAGCATTGTAAACATCCTAAAGGCAAACGTTGGCACATTATTTTTTTGATACAATGGAATTGTACAAGGGGATAATTATTTTTTTTTGAAAAGTTTCTATAATCAAGATTCACAAAGTTTTCGTGAGCATGAACAAAGTTCAAGGAGACCCCCACTTCAACAATGCTTGTCTCTCTCACTTTCACTTTCCTTTTTGAAAAGTTTTGGTTCCCCTCTTTATTTTTTTGTTTTTAAACTATATGAAAGCACTCAACATAAATGAATGACTCTCTAAAACTTCCAGTTTGTCTCCCTGGCAGCGCTTTCTTTAAAGCCATTAAGCTAGGCGTATAATGCTCAAGTAATGAATCCACCCGGATCCCAAGGTATATCAAAGCCAATTTTAATTAACAATGATTTGTAATTTAGTAGTGAGCACAAAGTAACATATATCATGCAACAACGAAGTCTAACTATCTTCCTATGCATCGGCATGTCATAAAAGAACAATTCATGCACACAAAGTAAAGGCCAATGCATAGTATAAACAGTTTCTTGCAATTTTATCGTGTTGGAAACATAGAGAGGTGCAGATATATTTCCTCTCTCATAATAATTGCAATTCGGAGCAGCAAGCACATGCATATTATATCTATCAAAATCATCATGTGCAACGGTAAAAGGCAACCCATCAATATAATCCTTAATAAGGGCAAACTTATCCGATATAGTGTAGTCGGGAGAATTCAAAAAGATAACAGGACTATCATGCATCGGTGCAATAGCAACAATTTCATGTTTAACATAAGGAACTATAGCAAGTTTATCTCCATAAGCATAATTAATATTGGCATCTTGGCCACAAGCATAGCAAGCATCATCAAAAAGGGATATTTCAAGAGAATCAACAGGATCATAACAATTCATCATAGCAATCATCAAAATGTCATAGAATCCACAGGAGAATAAAAAATGTATGAGTTGAAGATTTACTCTCATTAGAAGGTGGGAACAGGTGATCAATCCACTCTTCTTCCTTTTATTCTTCGCTCTCCTCCTCATCTTTTTCATCCAATGAGCTCACAATGTCATTAATTTCTGCTTCCATAGGCTCCTGCAAAATATTAGTCTCTTCTTGGAAAGCAGGGAGTTATCAATATAAGGTTTAACATAGGCATTAGAAGCATAATTATCATAACAATATTCAAGTATGGCAAAATTTTCAGATTGTAAAGAGTAGCATCATACTTTTCAATCAAAGAAGCAATTTCATAAGCTTAAAAGCAACCAAATCTTCAATTTGTTGAACATCATAGTAACTATAAACACCCTTAGCATACGAAGATATCTTCCATTATCACTAAACTCACATTGGTAGGGAAGGTGTTTCTTAGGGTTTTCAGAACAACAAGTCACATCATATATTTCACATAAATTCCAAGCATACCATTGCAAACGATGAATTTGATCCAATAGAAGTTTCCCTTTTTGAGATAAGCGGTGTCACACATAACAAGCATGCTCATCTAAAGAATTTCCCTCAACTAAGCTAGTTGGGGTTTCAGCACGAGCACAAAGGGATCGAAGATGATCCAAGTAAAGAGCTTTAGGAGTGTGATAGATTTTGAGTGGTTCTTCAACCATTGGTGTAGTAGGTACAACTATTTTTTTTGGTATTTTGCGTTTCCTACCCATAACTAAAGATAGGAAACAACTTAGAACAGCAAATAAAAATTACTTAGTGATAAAGCAAACAAGCACACACGAGAATATTCATCCCACGCCGTTGTTCCCCAGCAACGGCGCCAGAAAAAGTCTTGATAACCCACAAGTATAGGGGATCAATTGTAGCCTCTTTCGATAAGTTAGAGTGTCGAACCCTGATAATCCCCAAGTGAAGGGAATCATCGTAGCAATTTCCAAAGGTGGAAGTGATAAGTATGGAATGTCGAACCCACAAGGAGCTAAAGGTAAGATCAGTATTCTCTCAAGCCCTATCTGCCACTGATACGACTCTACGTACACCGAACGTTTGCTTCCAACTAGAAACAAGAAATAAAACTACGTTGTAGGTATGAAGAGGATAACTTTGCATGGTATTAGAGAGCTAGAATATAAAAGTAGGTGCTGTTATCATAAAGTTAGAGTATATTACCAAATATTATAAATATCGAGTGTGGAATAATAATGGGTCGGTGTGCGGAATTATCCTAGGCAATCGTTAACAAGACCGGTAATCACTATTGCAATTTCATATGAGGGAGAGGCATAAGCTAACATACTTTCTCTTCTTGGATCATATGCACTTATGATTGGAACTCTAGGAAGCATCCGCAACTACTAAAGATCATTAAGGTAAAACCCAACCATAGCATTAAAGCATGATGTCCTCTTTATTCCCATACGCAACAACCCCCTTACTCGGGTTTGTGTTTCAGTCACTCACCAACCCACTATAAGCGAATCATGAATGTATTGCAACATCCTACAGCGGGAATCCCTCACGCTTGCGCGACACGGAGAGCACCATAGGACAGCACCAATAATAAAAGGGAAAACTTTGTTTTTGCCACTCCAGCTTTTGCCAACTTTGCTTCTGCCACTCTAGAATTTGACATATCACTTTTGCCACACTCAGCTTTTGACAATTATTAGAATTGCCATTCGATGGTAAAAGCAAAATTTTCAGAGTGGCAATTATGATACATTGTCAACATCTAAGAGTGGCAAAAGTGAAATAAAAATTATTGCTTTTGCCACGGAATGGCAATTGTGATAATTGTCAAAAGTGGAGAGTGGCAAAAGTGATATGTCAAATTATAGAGTGGCATAAGCAAAGTTGGCAAAAGCTAGAGTGGCAAAAAGAAAGTTTTCCCATAATAAAACATACAACTCATACCAATCTAGATCATCAATCAACCCAAAGACAAAGGATATGTACTCAAAACATCATAGGATGGCAACACATCATTGGATCATAATATGTGTCATAAAGCACCATGTTCAAGTAGGGATTACAGCGGGGTGCGGGATAGTGGACCGCATAAAAGAGATGAGGATGGTGATGATGGTGGTGATGCATATTTTCTAATCTTTCTAATCTTCAAGCGCATTGCATCCATCTTGATCTTGTGATCATCGACGACATCCGCAACATGCAACTCCAATATCATCTTCTCCTCCTCAAGTTTTTTTATTTTTTCCTTCAAGAAATTGTTTTCTTCTTCAACTAAATTTAACCTCTCGACAATAGGGTCGGTTGGAATTTCTGGTTCAATAACCTCCCAGATAAATAAAATCTATGTCATGTTGGTCGGCATAATTTTCATAAACAATAAATGAACCAATAGTTATGAAGAGATAATATATACCACATCCAAATCATAGACAGGACGAGGCCCCCGACGGGGGCGGATACCAAAACCATCGCACTATATAAGATGCAATAATAAAAGTAAGAAAATAATACAAGTATCTATCTAAACATACAAGTAAGAGTATTTTTCCTTTCAGAAAGAAGATAAGAACAAGAGGCTCACCACGGTGGTGCGGCGATGAGATCGGCGCGGGTGATCGACGGCGGTGAAGACGAGGACGGGGCGTGACGGACCGCTAAACCTAGAAAAATATTGAGGAACATGGAGCTTGGAGGTCGAGCTTGGAGAGGAGAAAGCTTAAGTAGTGTGGCTCGGGCATTCCATCGAACACCTTGTGTGCATAGGAGGTGAGCTAGAGCACCACCAAGCCCTCTCCCCCTCGGCGGCCAGAAAAACCAGAGCAGTGTGCTCTGCTCTTTGGGTATATATAGGCACCTCATTGGTCCCAGTTGGTGGCATGAACCGGGACTAGAGGGGAGCCTTTGGTCCCGGTTCAAGCCACCAACCGGGACCAATTGTTGTGGGCCAGGAGCGAGGCCATTGGTCCCGGTTCGTCCCACCAACCGGGACCAATAGGGCCAGACGAACCGGGACCAATGCCCACGAGGCCCCGGCCGGCCCCCTGGGATCACGAACCGGGACAAATACCTCCATTGGTCCCGGTTTGTGGCAGAACCGGGACTAATGGGCTGACCCGGCCTGGGCCATTGCCCCCTTTTCTACTAGTGTCAGTCCATAGGTAGGTATGGTGGACTCTCATGGAAAAACTAGTTTAAGGGATATTTGGAAGCACAAGTAGTATCTCTACTTGGTGCAAAGAATTTTTCTAGCATAAGGGGGAAAGGCAAGCTCAGCATGTTGGATGATCCATGACAATATACTTTATTTCAGATATAAGAGAACATAACCCATTATATTGTCTTCCTTGTCCAACATCAACCTTTTAGCATGTCATATTTTAATGAGTGCTCACAATTACAAAAGATGTCCAGGATAGTATATTTATATGTGAAATCTCTCTTCTTTCAATATTCTTTCATGAATTGTTCAAGTGACCAATTCTGAGTTTGCTAACCTTCAATAAGTTTACTACCTATACTTATTATGTGTGAAGTCATTACTTCCCATGTTATAAGCATATGAAACATATATAAATTCAGATTTATGATGTTCAATTCATTCTACCATTTACTCATAGGATATACGTGAAGCACATGAGTAAATGACAAACTACTCCAAAAAGATATAAGTGAAGAACACTGAGTAGTCAAATAATTAACTAGCCATGGGAGGATTCTTTTTCATTAAAGATTTCAGATCCAATGATTTTATTCAAATAGCAAGTAAAATTGAAAATACGCTCCAAGCAAAACACATATCATGTGACGAATAAAAATATAGCTCCGAGTAAGGTATACCGATAGTTTTGAAGACGAAAGAGGGGATGCCTTCCGGGGCATCCCCAAGCTTAGGCCCTTGAGTCTTACTTGAATATTACCTTGGGGTGCCTTGGGCATCCCCAATCTTAGGGTCTTTCCACTCCTTATTCTCTTCATATCGATATCTCACCCAAAGCTTGAAAACTTCAACCACACAAAACTTAATGGAACTTCGTGAGGTAGGTTAGTATGATAAAGAGTAAACCATTCACTTTGGTACTGTCAAAGACAAGGTTCATAATTGTTCCCACGCAATGCCTACTGTACCATATCATTTCTACAATTTATATTGAGAAATATAAGCCATAGAAACTAGAAAAGAAGCAAATTATGCAATGAAAACAGAATCTGTCAAAAACAGAACAGCCTGTAATGATCTGAACAGCAACCATACTTCTGCTACTACAAAAATTTTGAAATAAAATTTTGGACGTGAGGAATTTGTCTGTTAATCTTCTTCAAAAAGAATCAACTCAAAATCACTCTTCTGTAAAAAAATTACAGCTAATCTCGTGGGCGCAAAGTTTCTGTTTTTTACAGCAAGATCACATTAACTTCCACCCAACTCTTCCCAAAGGTCTTACTTGGCACTTTATTGAAACAAAAGCTATAAAACATGATTACTACAGTAGCTTAATCATGTAAACACACAAAAACAGTAAGGGTAAATATCGGGTTGTCTCCCAACAAGCGCTTTGCTTTAGTGCCTTTTAGCTAGGCATACAGATTTCAATGATGCTCACATAAAAGATAAGAATTGAAACATAAAGAGAGCATTATGAAGAATATGACTAGCACATTTTAATATATCCCACTTCCTATGCCTAGGGATTTTGTGAGCACATAATTTATAGGAACAAGAATCAACTAGCATAGGAAGGCAAAACAAGTATAACTTCAAAACTTTAAGCACATAGAGAGGAAACTTGATATTATTGCAAGTCCTACAAGCATATATTCCTCCCTCATAATAATTTTCAGTAGCATCATGAATTAATTAAACAATATAATCATCACAAAAAACATTCTTTTCATGATCTACAAGCATAGAAATTTTTCTACTCTCAACCTAAGCAAAATTCTTCTCATTCGGAATAGTGGAATCACTAATTCCTAAAGTTGACACTTTTCCAAACCCGCTTTAGATGATATTATTATTCATACTCCAAAATATATAAGTTAAGTTCATGGAGCATTCTACAATTAATATATACTAAACAATACCCAAGCTCAAAATATGTAAGTGAAGCACACGAAGCATTCTATAAAACCATACTCAAAAGATTTAATTGAAGCACAAAGAACAATTCTATAAGATCATACTTAAAAGATATAAGTGAAGCACATGAATTATTCTATAAATCAATGAAGGGCTATCTCATACTAGCTTGGTTCTTAAATGAAAAACAAAACCACAAAGGACACAAATCATGTGAACAAAACAACAACCGAGGTATACCGATATTTGTTGAAGAAGAAAGATGGGATGCCAACCGGGGCATCCCCAATCTTAGATGCTTGAGTATCCTTTGAAATATTTACTTGGGGTGCCTTGGGCATCCCCAAGCTTGAACTCTTGCCTCTCTTTATTCTTCTCATATTGATAGTTCCTCGATCTTCGAACAATTCGTCCACACAAAACTTTAACAAAAACTTTGTGAGATCCGTTAGTGTAATAAAGCAAACTACCACTTTAAGGTACTGTAATGAACTCATTCTTTTTTTACATTGGTGTTAAACCTAGTGTATTCAACTTCTCTATGGTTCATACCCCCCGATACTAGCCATAGATTCATCAAAATAAGCAAACAACACGCGAAAAACAGAATCTGTCAAAAACAGGACAGTCTGTAGTAATATGGAAGTTTAGTAAACTTCTGTAACTCCCAAAATTATGAAATAAATTTGAAAATTTGAAAAATTTGTACAGAAGTAATGTGCAAAAAGTTTCAGACCATTTGTCCTTCCAGTAAAAAATGTAAAATCACGCACTACAGCCAAAGTTTTTGTTTTTGTTCTGCACATAGTAAACAAGCAATCTAATCATTCTGAAACCAAAGCTTGGCACATTATTTTTATAATACAATGGATATATACAAGGGGATAATTATTTACAGAGAAACTTCCATGAAAAATTCTACATTGTTTTTGTGAGCATGAACACAAGTGCTCAAGGTCGACCCTCACTTCATCAATGCATAACTTTCCAACGCTTCTCTTTTTGAAAAACATTTTAGGCATGAGAGGCAAGTAATTTTTTTTGGTATTTTCATTCTTTAATTTTTTTTGTATGTTTCACCCACAAATAAATAGAAACAAAAAGGAAAAAAACGACTTAGTGAAGAAAGCAAACAAGCACACACGAGAATATCAACCCCATGCTATTGCTCCCCGATAACGGCGCCAGAAAAGAGCTTGATAATCTCCAAGTGAATGGAATCATCGCAGCAATTTCCAAAGGTGGAAGTGATAAGTATGGAGTATCGAACCCACAAGGAGCTGAAGGTAAGATCAATATTCTCTCAAGCCCTATCTGCCACTGATACGACTCTACGTACACCGAACGTTTGCTTCCAACTAGAAACGAGAAATAAAACTACGTTGTGGGTATGAAGAGGATAACTTTGCATGGCATCGGAGAGCTAAAATATAAAAGTAGGTGTTGTTATGATAAAGTTAGAGTATATTACTAAATATTATAAATATCGAGTGTGGAATAATGATGGGTCGGTGTGCGGAATTATCCTAGGCAATCGTTAACAAGACCGGTAATCACTATTGCGATTTCATATGAGGGAGAGGCATAAGCTAACATACTTTCTCTTCTTGGATCATATGCACTTTTGATTCGAACTCTAGGAAGCATCCGCAACTACTAAAGATCATTAAGGTAAAACACAATCATAGCATTAAAGTATCAAGTCCTATTTATTCCCATACGCAACAACCCCCTTACTCGGGTTTGTGTTTCAGTCACTCACCAACCCACTATAAACGAATCATGAACGTATTGCAACACCCTACAGCGGGAATCCCTCCCGCTTGCGCGACACGGAGAGCACCATAGGATAGCACCAATAAAAAATACAACTCATATCAATCTAGATCATCAATCAACCCAAAGACAAAGGATATGTACTCAAAACATCATAATATGTGACATAAAGCACCATGTTCAAGTAGGGATTAGAGCGGGGTGCGGGAGAGTGGAGCGCGTAAAAGAGATGAGGATGGTGGTGATATTGATGAAGACGATCACCGTGGCGATGATTCCCCTCCCGATGGCACTCCGGATAGAGGAGGAGAGGTTCTCCCCCTTGTGCTTCCTCCTCCATGGCCTCCCCATAGATGGGGAGAGGTTCTCCCTCTGGTCCATGGCCTTCATGGTGATGATGGCCCCTCCGGGATCCTCCTCCATGGCCTCCGGTGATGATGGCCCCCTCCGGCAGGGTGCCAGAGGGGGCTTAGATTGATCTCTCATGGCTACAGAGGCTTGCGGCGGTGGAACTTCTGATCTAGGTTAATTTCTGGGGGTTTCTGTATTTATAGGAATTTTTGGCGTTGGTTTCACGTCAGGGGGGTCTCCGAGTCGTCCACGAGGCAGGGACCGACGCCCAGGGGGGTGGGCGCGCCCCCACCCTCCTGGACAGATCGGGACTCTTCTGGCCCAACTCTTTTGCTCCAGGGGCTTCTTTTGGTCCATAAAAAATCAACAAAAATTGGCACGTCAATTGGACTCCGTTTGGTATTCCTTTTACGTAAAACTCAAAAACAAGGAAAAAAGTAAAAGCGCTTTGGGCTCTAGGTTAATAGGTTAGTCCCAAAAATCATATAAAATAGCATATAAATGCATATAAACCATCTAAGATGGATAATATAATAGCATGAATACTTCATAAATTATAGATACGTTGGAGACATGTCAAACCCAATGAGGAGCTAAAGGTAGGACAAATATTCCCTCAAGTTCTATCGACCACCGATACAACTCTACGCACGCTTATCGTTCGCTTTACCTAAAACAAGTATGAAACTAGAAGTACATTGTAGGTGTTGTCGGATAGGTTTGCAAGATAATAAAGAGCACGTAAATAAAATCTAGGGGCTATTTAGATAAAGAAGCAATAAAGTAAATATAGCGAGTGTGTTAAAGTGGTGGTAGGAGTTGCGAAATTGTCCCTAAGCAATTGACTACTTTACTAGACCGATAGCAAGTTTTATGTGGGAGAGGCCACTGCTAGCATGTCATCCCTGACTTGGAATTCTATGCACTTATGATTGGAACTATTAGCAAGCATCCGCAACTACTAACGTTCGTTAAGGTAAAACCCAACCATAGCATTAAGATATATTGGTCCCCCTTCAATCCCGTATGCATCAATTTCTATGCTAGGTAGAAGCTTCTGTCACTCTTGCCCTCCAATACATAGTCCTATCAACATACAACTAACCCTATGGTGTGATCCACGCGCGCGCTCATATGATGGGCACCAAAGGACAGCAACATAACCACAAGCAAATTAAATCAATCATAGCAATTCATCAACCACCGATAGGACAACGAAAATCTATGTAACATCCCAAATTTCCTATTTGGAATGTTTTACAATTATAGCTAAGCATCTATGCATCCTGTTTGAATTTGAATGCCATTTGAAGTTTCAGAGGATTTTGAGTTTTGAATTTGAATTCAAACTTTGGCAAGTGGGAATCATTTCAAAACTATGCGATAAATACTTGATCAAAAGTATGAGAGGAGTAAACATGACACTCCAAAAATATCAGAGGAAAACATTGCCAAAAGTTTTGGATTCAAATCTGAATTTTATTTGAATTTGAAAAAAATGGATTTTTATAAAGTTTGGATTTTGCCTTTGGAAAATGTTCAAATGATAGGAATATTCCTGATCATTTTGGTATATATATGCCCTATATAAAATATTTATAGTTTATGTTTTATCTCTGTTTTGTTTTATTAAAAAATAAATTCAAAAAATAGAAAACCCCAGCGCCACCAGCCCCAGCCCTGCCCAGCCAGTGCCAAGCCCCCCCAGCCAGGCCCACCGAGCGGCCCAGCCAAGCCAACCCAAACAAGCCGGCCTCACCTCGCCCGCGCCCGAACCCGCCAGCGGTCGCCCGCTCGCCCGCACCTCTCTCTCTCTCGCAAGCAGGCCCCACCCCTTCTTCAACCCCGCCACCGCCACGCCCGCCGATCGCGGATCCATGAGATCCGGATGCCGATCCCCTCCCGATCGCCTCCCTTACCCAGACGAGGCCCCGCCTATATAAACCGGGTCCCCGCACCCCATTCCCCCTACCCCTCGCGGAGCCCTCCTCTCTCTCTCTCACGCGTCGCGGAGCCGAACCTCCCTTGCCGCCATTTGCGTCGCCGTTGCCGCCCTAGCCCTCCCGACCCCACCGACCCCACGAACACCTCCCTCGTCGCCCCGCACCCGCCGAGCCACTCCACCGACCTCCCGGCGACCGGAGAGGCCAGCTTTTCGCCGCCGCCGCCGCCGCCGCCGAGCTCGATAAGCCAGCGGAATCCTCCCCGTCAGATTCATAATCTCTGGCGTAGATTAGATCACCCGAAGGGGTATTTCTTTTAATAAAAACCGCCCGGTTCGACCGGTTCGTTCCGGTTTAGTTTTTAAGTTAGGGTTTAATTTTTTTAGCCGGCCCGACTAGTTTAAACCTAGGGCCGTTTAGTTTATATTACGCTCAGTGCGTAGTTTAGGCCCATTAGGCCCTTTTTCATTTATTTTCGTTTTCTGTTTTAACAGAATAGTTCCTGTTTTAAAAAATTCATATCTTTTATTCTGTTTAATATTTTTGAGTGATTCTTTTTTTGTTGGTTTGCAAATTTTCTATAGTTTCTGTTGAAAATATATTTAGTTATGTTAAAATTAACTAAAATTGCTTTATTTTAGTTTTAGTCAGAATAGTAAATCTGTTATAACATGAGTTAGAAAAATTATTTTGGATGATTCTTTTTGTCCCAACTTTATTTTGACATTGCCAAACCATAGGAATAAATTTGGGTATTTTAGGATTAATAAAATAAATAGTTTTAAGCAGAATCTTGTTAATCCTAATTAATTAACTAGCTACTGTTTTCCTATTATTTTAATTAGTAAATAAATTTATTTTAACATGTGATTGATTATTCTAAGATAGTTTCTGTCACTTTATAGGATGAACTTTTATTTATAATAAATAAAAGTTTTATTTTATTTTCTTAATAGAAATTGGATTAGGCCTAATAGGAGTTTCATAATAGATTTTAAATTAATTCTTTTTGCTCCTAGTTGCTTAATGAAATGTTTTCTGTTAAGTTAACATAAAACCATGATTAGGTTATGTTAGAAAAATTTTTGTTATATAAAACTATTCTAGTTGTTATTTGAAGTAGGAAACTTGAGTTGGTTTTCTTTGAGTTTTCCCTTGGGTTTTGATTTGGTTGTTTTGGTGTGTTATGTTGCTATTGTTATGCTATTGTATTATGTGATCCTATACTATATGCTTATTGTGATCATTGTTTGTCTCGGTAGAGTTTCCGGAGTGCGAAGCTTGCTACTATGAATCTTTAGCTTACGAGGATCATCAGCAAGGCAAGTTTTGATCATGTTATTTTCTATACCTATGTATTTGTGCATTAGAAGTTGTCACCACCCCACCATGCATGCAGTAGTTGAAATTTTGAAGTTATTAATCTTGAGTAGTATCATGTGGTAGGATGAACCAATCCCCTTGTTACCATGACCCCGGACGAAGTAGTTTACTTTGCTATGCTCGTGAGCGGGTTTTGGTTGAGTGAAATTCATAAGCAAGATGTGAGAGTCAATGATGATGACAACCCCATGAACTACAATGCTCAAGATGGACTTCAAAATTCACTCTTGGGTGGAGGGCGGTTGACGGGCACCTGGAGAACCAGTGGTTGGCGGGATGCATGGAGAAGTGCCATGACATCTTGCGGAAAGCTTCACCCAGCCACGAAGAGGCGGATGGATGCCCCATGACCGGAAGCTTACTGTGCAGCCGCAAGCCATTATGGGCTCTGGCTGGGTTAACCCTAGTAGTGACGCTGGCTGGGCGGTACTACGAGATGTAGAAGAACGGTAGGATTGGATGGGTACGGCAGTAGCAGAAGAACTCTTTGGAAGACCTGTTTCATTCGTCCGTCTTCAAACACCATGAAGTGCGAAGACTTAAAAGGAGGAATGATTCTTGCGGGAAAAGTCATAAACCTCTGCAGAGTTAAAGATCTAATCGATTAGCCGTGTCCCCAGTTACGGACAATTTGAGCCTCTGGAACTTGGAAGTATTCGGAAATCTCAACACTAAACTAATGAATTAATTTGAGGGGTTTTATGACTTAATAATTTGGGAATGAGATTTTGGTTGGCGGAACCATCTCAATAACTACCAACAATTTGTAGTAATTTTTGCAAGCAAGTCCACTGTAGTAGGAGAAAATTGGCTTTTCGCAAAATGATGAAACTTAGAGCCCCACAGCCAAAATGCATATAGTGTTAGTAACTTTATTATTGTTATTCTTCATGACTTGCCAGCTTATTCAAAAAGCTGACCTACATGGCTGCAACGTCTTATGTTGCGAGGTATATTCGATCGGAGTGAGGCTACGCTCGCGCTTGGCGATTGCCCTTTGGAGTCGGATGGACTCGCTTTATCTTCTACGCTTCGCAGCATTAGTAGTTTATTTTCTCATGAGTTGGCCTTGAGCGAATTTATTCCTTGTAATAAAGACTCTATATGAGAAGCGTGTAATAAATTCAGGTGTGATTGAACTTTGATTATTTCATCGATGTCTTGTGAGTACCAGCATGATCTTGGGATGAATACAGAACCACGAGATTTGACGGTTTTGGGTCGGTCGCTCTGAGAGATGGTATCGAGCACACGCTGACCGTAGGATCGTAACCCCTAGGATCGGAAAGCCATAGGAGAGACCATTTACTTTATATCCTTATCATTCCGTAGTTCTCCTGTTCAATTTCGACTCTTCTCCTATTTTCAACATTCTAGATGGCGTCGAGTTCACCCGGTTTGCTACGGAGTTTTGCCGGCCCGACGAGGCGATGCCCTTGGAAGGAAGCTGGTCCAGATGGTGAAGAAGCTGAAGATTGCTCGCCCTCGATCACGGAAGCCAACTAATGCACTTCCAGCGGACACCCGCTCTGAGGATTGAAGTGCATATCCTGGGAGAACCTTCGGAGGACACACGGAGCCTATTGACTTTGAGTTCACCGACTTCAAGCTGGATCATCGGAAGGACATGGCGATCTATCGTGCCCTTGGACATCTCCGAGAGAGAATCTGAGGCGAGCTCGATCCCTCGGACCTCGCCATGGTTTCTCGCAGGGCAAGGAATGGAGATATCATCCGCACCATGGAAGGCGACTCCACTCTCTCTTACATCCGGGACTTGGAGTGTCTCCTCGGGAAGCGGGAGATTCAGACTCGCCGTAACTCGAAGACACACGGAAGCTTTTGTTCCGTGAGCTGGAACTAGAGGAGAAGGCATGCATGCAGACTTCCTTGGCCATGAGGAAGAAATCGCGGACTTCATGGAGCAATCGGCGACACGAAGATGAAGCTTGCGCGATAGAGGAAAAGATGGACTTGGAGAGGACCTTTTTCGAGTGGAGATAATGGACCCTCGTGAGCAATGATCAGGATTTTGAAGGAGCTCCTTTGGAGAAAGCCACAAGAGGAGGCGCCGCCTTTGGAGGACATCACACGGAGGGCGCAAGGATTATTGATGAAGACTTTTAGTCGACCACCATGTTATTTTACCTTTTAAATCGATCAGTTAGGCCGATATTTTCCTTTGATTAGTCATGAGCTTTTGTAATCGAGATTGAACCATGTTTGAGTGGAATGAATAAATGATTGGTGTGATTATGTTTGTGCATTCATATGGGTAGTGTTATTTCTCTTTAGACCATTGTTCTATTCTAATTTTCTCATCCACTCCAAAACACGGATGCCTCCGAGGCGTGACCCGGTCTCAACTTTCCGCCGGAGCTCACCCAGCTGCTCCAAGCAGAGAATGCCATCATGCAGATGCTCATCCGAATCGAACAACAACACCAACAATCCACCGCCACCACCCCTGTGGACAACTTGACTCGATTCACGAGGCTGAATCCGCCATGTGTTCTCTAGTAGCACCGAGCCGATTGTGGTGATGATTGGCTCCAAAGTCGGAAGAGAGCTAATCACTGTTGGATGCACCGATGCAGAGAAGGTGCGCTTTGCAGCGCATCAACTTGATGGACCTGCAGCTTCTTGGTGGGAGAACTACACGCCACTTATCCCATTGGTGCCATCACATGGGATCAGTTCCAGCAGAGCCTTCGCACAGCTCATGTTTCAGCTGGAGCCATGAGCACGAAGAAGCGTGAGTTCCGCAACTTACGCCCGGGAACCGTCTTGTGGCACAAGTCGTGGATGAATTCAGCAAGCTAGCCCGCTATGCCCCCGATGATGTGGCCACAGATGCATAAAGCAGGAGAAGTTCCTTGAGGACTCAACGATGAGCTGAGCATGCAGCTTATTGTGGCTACCTTCAACAACTACCGGGAGCTGGTAGACAAGGCCACCATACTTGAAGGCAAGCAGCAGCAGATTGAAAGCCATAGCGGAAGTACAGCGGGGAAGCACAACTCGGGAGCTCAGCGAAGCCCGTTATGCACCATACTCGGGAGGGCACACCCATCATAACCATGGAGGTCATAACCATGGAGGAAATGGGAACAACCGCAGCCAGGACAACAAGTCAGGCCATGGCAATGGCAATGGAAATGGTAATGGCAATCATCATCGTTCTGCCCGGCTCAGAAGGATCTGAGCCACATCACCGCTTCAAGTGCCGGAAGGCGGGGCACTATGCCACCGACTGCCCGGAGGCCAAGCGGAGGAATGGAAACAGCAATGGAGGCTCGTGAAGAAGCCCAATCCGTTCCCTCGTGCTCGGGTGAACCACATTGGCGTGGAGGGCGTCTATGATCAGCCGAACAATCGTGGTTGGTAAGTTTTATTGAATTCATGTTCAGTTTTGGTACTCTTTGATTACGGTGCAACGCATTCATTCATATCAAGGGTAGTTACGGAAAAGTGCGGGTTGCCCACTAAAACCCTTAGAAGCCCCTTGGCGTCGGTTCGCAGGAGGAGAAATGATGGCGAGCTTAGGCTGTCATGCAACCCTCAACATCGGGAACCATAAATTTCCCACAGACCTCATAGTGTTGGAAACCCGGACCTTGGATGTAATCCTAGGCATGGATTGGTTGTGAAGTTGAAGGAAACATACATGTGCCCAAGTCTATTATGCTCACCACCCGGGCAGAAGAGGATCAAGTATGTAGCCAGCACAACCGGATGAAGAATCGGTGAATTCCCTCACGGGAGTTGTTCGGGAGGAAGTGCCAGTGGTGCAAGACTTTCCGATGTGTTTCAGTTACGGGAATGCCACCGGACGAGACATTGAGTTTCGATTTGAAGCTAGCGGGGTTACTTCAACCTTTGCCGATTCCGAGTGGAAATGGGAGAAACTTGGAATGGATTTCATCACAGGATTACCCGGGACCCGTTCAGGTTATGATTCCATCGGGTAGTGGTTGATCATTTGACCAAGGTAGCTCACTTCATTCCGTGAAGACTACCTATACCAGTGCTAAGTTGGCCAAGATATACATCACCGAGGATCGTATGTCCGCATGGAGTTCGAGGAAAATCGTGTCGAGATAGAGGAACGCAGTTTACCTCAAAGTTTTGGAAGCAGTTGCATGAAACTTTGGGTGCGAGGCTGGAATTGATGCAGCTTTTCATCCGCAGACAGATGGGATGACCGAGAGAGTCAACCAGATTACGGAGGACATGTTGAGAGCACTGTGTGCTAGACTATGGGTCTAGCTGGGATGATAATTTGCCGTCTGTGAGTTCTCATACAACAACAGTTATCAATCCGGTTTGAAGATGGCCCCTTCGAAGCTCTATACGGAAGGAGGTGCGAACACCATTCTTTGTGGGATAGTGTTGGAGATCGATCACTTTTCGGTTCCGATCTTATCAGGGATTCCGAAGAGAAAGTCAAGCTGATTCGAGACAGACTCAAGATAGCACGGTCGAGACAGAAGAGTTATGCAGACGGTAAGCGCAAGGAAGTAACATACTGAAGTGGGAGACCGAGCATATCTTCGTGTGTCTCCACTTCGTGGAATCAAGAGGTTTGGTGTCAAGGGAAAGTTAGCACCCCGATTCATTGGCCCTACAAAATCCTCGAGCGTCGTGGAGAAGTTGCTTACAAGTTGGAATTGCGGAAGGATTGTCCGGAGTTCATGATGTCTTCCATGTTTCTCGGTGAAGAAGTGTCATGCCGACATGGCCGATGTTCCGTTGAGAGACACGGTGCCCTAGAGGCCATATACAGCTTGGTGATCTGAGTTACAAGGAGAAACCCGTCCGAATTCTCGAGACTGCAAGCAGAGTCACCCATGACAAGGTCATCAAATTTTGCAAGGTCTTTGTGGAGTCACCACACGAGGAAGAAGCCACTGGGGCGCCAAGAAGACCTTCTTGAGACCACCGCACCTATTTGCTAGCCAACCCGAATCTCGAGGGCGAGATTCATCTTAAGGTGGGTAGGTTTGTAACATCCCAAATTTCCTATTTGGAATGTTTTACAATTATAGCTAAGCATCTATGCATCCTGTTTGAATTTGAATGCCATTTGAAGTTTCAGAGGATTTTGAGTTTTGAATTTGAATTCAAACTTTGGCAAGTGGGAATCATTTCAAAAACTATGCCTGATAAATACTTGATCAAAAGTATGAGAGGAGTAAACATGACACTCCAAAAATATCAGAGGAAAACATTGCCAAAAGTTTTGGATTCAAATCTGAATTTTATTTGAATTTGAAAAAAATGGATTTTTATAAAGTTTGGATTTTGCCTTTGGAAAAATGTTCAAATGATAGGGAATATTCCCCTGATCATTTTGGTATATATATGCCCTATATAAAATATTTATAGTTTATGTTTTATCTCTGTTTTTGTTTTATTAAAAAAATAAATTCAAAAAAATAGAAAACCCCAGCGCCAGCCAGCCCCCTGCCCAGCCAGCCAAGCCCCCCCACCAGCCAGCCCACCGATCCGCCCAGCATTAAGCCAGCCAGCCCAAGAAGCCGGCCTCACTCGCCCGCCTTGAACCCTTGGCCGGTCGCCCGCTTGCCCCGCACCCCTCTCTCTCTCTGGCAAGCAGGCCCCACCCCTTCTTCAACCCCCGCCACACGCCACGCCGCGCCGCCGCCGATCGCCGGATCCCGCGAGATCCGGGATGCCGATCCCCCTCCCGATCGCCTCCCTTACCCCGACGAGGCCCCCGCCTATATAAACCGGGTCCCCGCACCCCATTCCCCCCCTTACCCCCTCGCTGGAGCCCCTCCTCTCTCTCTCACGCGTCGCCGGAGCCCGAACCTCCCGCCGCCGCCATTTGCGTCGCCGTTGCCGCCCTAGCCCTCCCCGACCCCCACCGACCCCACCGAACACCTCCCCTCGTCGCCCCGCACCCGCCGAGCCACTCCACCGACCTCCCCGACGACCGGAGAGGCCAGCGCACTCGCCGCCCGCCGCCGCCGCCGCCGAGCTCCGGTAAGCCGCCGGAATCCTCCCCGTCCGATTCATAATCTACGGCGTAGATTAGATCACCCCGAAGGGGTATTTCTTTTAATAAAAACCGCCCGGTTCGACCGGTTCGTTCCGGTTTAGTTTTTAAGTTAGGGTTTAATTTTTTTAGCCGGCCCGACTAGTTTAAACCTAGGGCCGTTTAGTTTATATTACGCTCAGTGCGTAGTTTAGGCCCATTAGGCCCTTTTTCATTTATTTTCGTTTTCTGTTTTAACAGAATAGTTCCTGTTTTAAAAAATTCATATCTTTTATTCTGTTTAATATTTTTGAGTGATTCTTTTTTTGTTGGTTTGCAAATTTTCTATAGTTTCTGTTGAAAATATATTTAGTTATGTTAAAATTAATTAAAATTGCTTTATTTTAGTTTTAGTCAGAATAGTAAATCTGTTATAACATGAGTTAGAAAAATTATTTTGGATGATTCTTTTGTCCCAACTTTATTTTGACATTGCCAAACCATAGGAATAAATTTGGGTATTTTAGGATTAATAAAATAAATAGTTTTAAGCAGAATCTTGTTAATCCTAATTAATTAACTAGCTACTGTTTTCCTATTATTTTAATTAGTAAATAAATTTATTTTTAACATGTGATTGATTATTCTAAGATAGTTTCTGTCACTTTATAGGATGAACTTTTATTTATAATAAATAAAAGTTTTATTTTATTTTCTTAATAGAAATTGGATTAGGCCTAATAGGAGTTTCATAATAGATTTTAAATTAATTCTTTTTGCTCCTAGTTGCTTAATGAAATGTTTTCTGTTAAGTTAACATAAAACCATGATTAGGTTATGTTAGAAATTTTTTTGTTATATAAAACTATTCTAGTTGTTATTTGAAGTAGGAAACTTGAGTTGGTTTTCTTTGAGTTTTCCCTTGGGTTTTGATTTGGTTGTTTTGGTGTGTTATGTTGCTATTGTTATGCTATTGCATTATGTGATCCTATACTATATGCTTATTGTGATCATTGTTTGTCTCGGTAGAGTTTCCGGAGTGCGAAGCTTGCTACTATGAATCTTTAGCTTACGAGGATCATCAGCAAGGCAAGTTTTGATCATGTTATTTTCTATACCTATGTATTTGTGCATTAGAAGTTGTCACCACCCCACCATGCATGCAGTAGTTGAAATTTTGAAGTTATTAATCTTGAGTAGTATCATGTGGTAGGATGAACCAATCCCCTTGTTACCATGACCCCCGGGACGAAGTAGTTTACTTTGCTATGCTCGTAGACGGGTTTTGGTTGAGTGAAATTCATAAGCAAGATGTGAGAGTCAATGATGATGACAACCCCATGAACTACAATGCTCAAGATGGACTTCAAAATTCACTACTGGGTGGAGGACGGTTGACGGGCACCCTGGAGAACCCAGTGGTTGGCCGGGATGCATGGAGAAGTGCCATGACATCTTGCGGAAAGCTTCACCCAGCCACGAAGAGACGGATGGATGCCCCATGACCGAAGCTTACATGCAGCCGCAAGCCATTATGGGCTCTGGCTGG
This sequence comes from Aegilops longissima, assembly GCA_021605205.1. Taxonomy (NCBI): domain Eukaryota; kingdom Viridiplantae; phylum Streptophyta; class Magnoliopsida; order Poales; family Poaceae; genus Aegilops; species Aegilops longissima. The sequence goes on along the minus strand of CM038677.1, from coordinate 727,395,770 downwards.
GTTAACCCTAGTAGTGACGCTGGCTGGGCGGTACTACGAGATGTAGAAAAACGGTAGGATTGGATGGGTACGGCGGTAGCAGAAGAACTCTTTGGAAGACCTGTTTCATTAGTCCGTCTTCAAACACCATGAAGTGCGAAGACTTAAAAGGAGGAATGATTCTTGCGGGAAAAGTCATAAACCTCTGCGAGTTAAAGATCTAATCGATTAGCCATGTCCCGATTACGGACAATTTGAGCCTCTGGAACTTGGAAGTATTCGAAATCTCAACACTAAACTAATGAATTAATTTGAGGGTTTTATGACTTAATAATTTGGGAATGAGATTTTGGTTGGCGGAACCATCTCAATAACTACCAACAATTTGTAGTAATTTTGCAAGCAAGTCCACTGTAGTAGGAGAAAATTGGCTTTTCGCAAAATGATGAAACTTAGAGCCCCACAGCCAAAATGCATATAGTGTTAGTAACTTTATTATTGTTATTCTTCATGACTTGCCAGCTTATTCAAAAAGCTGACCTACATGGCTGCAACGTCTTATGTTGCAGAGGTATATTCCGATCAGGAGTGAGGCTACGCTCCGCGCTTGGCGATTGCCCTTTGGAGTCGGATGGACTCGCTTTATCTTCTACGCTTCCGCAGCATTAGTAGTTTATTTTCTCATGAGTTGGCCTTGAGCCGAATTTATTCCCTTGTAATAAAGACTCTATATGAGAAACGTGTAATAAATTCAGGTGTGATTAAACTTTGATTATTTCATTGATGTACTGTGAGTACCAGCATGATCTTGGGATGGTACAGACACAGAGATTTGACCGATTTTGGGTCAGGTCGCTACAACCGATAGGACAACGAAAATCTATCAGACATCATAGGATGGCAACACATCATTGGATAATAATATGAATCATAAAGCACCATGTTCAAGTATAGGGTACAGCGGGTTGCGGGAGAGTGGACCGCTGTAGATAGAGGGGGGGAAGGTGATGGAGATGTCGGTGAAGATGGCGTTGGTGTTGGTGTAGATTGCGGTGATGATGATGATGGCCACGGCGGTGTTTCGGCGCCACCGGAAGAGTGGGGGAGAGGGGCCCCCTTCTTATTCTTCTTCCTTGACCTCCTCCCTAGATGGGAGAAGGGTTTCCCCTCTGGTCCTTGGCCTCCATGGCATGGGAGGGGCGGGATCCCCTCCGAGATAGGATCTATCTCTCTGTCTCTCTCTGTTTCTGCGTTCTGGGATTCTGCCCTTTCATCCTTTCTTATATATACGGAGATCCGTAACTCCGATTGGACTGAAACCTTCGGCAAGATTTTTTTTCTCCGAAAATTAGCTTTCTTGCGGCCGAAGAAGAGAAGCAACCGCCTTACGAGGGCCCCACGAGTGTCAGGAGCGCACGTAGGGGGCAGGCGCGCCCCCTGCCTCGTGGCTACCTCGGGCACCGTCTCGCGTTGATTCTTCCTCCCATATTTCCCAAATATTCCAAAAATATTCTCCGCCCGTTTTTATTCCGTTTGGACTCCGTTTGATATGGGGTTTCTGCGAAACATAAAACATGCAACAAACATGAACTTGCACTAGGCACTGGATCAATATGTTGTCCCAAAAATAGTATAAAAAGTTGCCAAAAGTATGTTAAAGTTGAATAATATTGGCATGGAACAATCAAAAATTATAGATACGACGGAGACGTATCACTCAGCAGTTTTAATGTTGGAGAAAAATTGTCGTTTCCTCCCTCTCAAATAGAAGCTTGGGCGGCTTAAGCGCCATTGCAGTGACATGGGGGAGCTCATGACAGCCCTTGTCAAGTATTTCGACTCTGATAGTACCAAGGACCCCGAGTCTGATGATGAAAGGTTGGGCAAGGGAAAGAAGAGTAGCGGCATCAAGGGGCAGCACAACCCGACCAGTTGTTGTCTACTACACAACCTTCTTCTTGTAGACGTTGTTGGGCCTCCAAGTGCAGAGGTTTGTAGGACAGTAGCAAATTTCCCTCAAGTGGATGACCTAAGGTTTATCAATCCATGGGAGGCGTAGGATGAAGATGGTCTCTCTCAAACAACCCTGCAACCAAATTACAAAGAGTCTCTTGTGTCCCCAACACAACCAATACAATGGTATATTGTATAGGTGCACTAGTTCGGCGAAGAGATGGTGATAGAAGTGCAATATGGATGATAGATATGGGTATTTGTAATCTGAAAATATAAAAACAGCAAGGTAGCAAGTGGTAAAAGTGAGTGTAAACGATATTGCAATGCTAGGAAACAAGGCCTAGGGTTCATACTTTCACTAGTGCAAGTTCTTTCAACAATAATAACATAGTTGGATCATATAACTATCCCTCAACATGCAACAAAGAGTCACTCAAAAGTCACTAATAGCAGAGAACAAACAAAGAGATTATTGTAGCGTACGAAACCACCTCAAAGTTATTCTTCCGGATCGATCTATTCAAGAGTCCGTAGTAAAATAACACGAAGCTATTCTTTCCATTCAATCTATCATAGAGTTCGCACTAGAATAACACCTTAAGACACAAATCAACCAAAACCCTAATGTCACCTAGATACTCCAATGTCACCTCAAGTATCCGTGGGTATTATTATAGGATATGCATCACACAATCTCGGATTCATCTATTCAAACAACCACAAAGTACTTCAAAGAGTGCCCCAAAGTTTCTACCGGAGAGTCAAGACGAAAACGTGTGCCAACCCCTATGCATAAGTTCACGAGCGGAACCCGCAAGTTGATCACCAAAACATACATCAAGTGAATCACGTGATATCCCATTGTCACCACAGATAAGCACATGCAAGACATACATCCAGTGTTCTAAAATCCTTAAAGACTCAATCCGATAAGATAACTTCAAAGGGAAAACTCAATCCATTACAAGAGAGTAGAGGGGGAGAAACATCATAAGATCCAACTATAATAGCAAAGCTCGCGATACATCAAGATCGTATCACCTCAAGAACACGAGAGAGAGAGAGAGATCAAACACATAGCTACTGGTACATAGCCTCAGCCCCGAGGGTGAACTACTCCCTCCTCGTCATGGAGAGCGCCGTAATGATGAAGATGGCCACCGGTGATGGTTCCCACCTCCGGGAGGGTGCCGGAACAGGGTCCCGATTTGTTTTTGGTGGCTACAGAGGCTTGCGGCGGCGGAACTCCCGATCTATTCTGTTCCCCGATGTTTTTAGGGTATATGGATATATATAGGCGAAAGAAGTCGGTCAGGGGAGCCACGAGGCCCACGAGGGTGGGGCGCGCCTGCAGCAGGCGCGCCTCCGCCTCGTGGCCACCTCAGCTTCCCGACGTCTACTCAAGTCTCTGGATTGCTTCGTTCCAAAAATAACTCTCCGAAGGTTTCACTCCGTTTGGACTTCGTTTGATATTCCTTTTCTTCGAAACACTGAAATAGGCAAGAAAACAACAATTTGCTCTGGGCCTCCGGTTAATAGGTTAGTCCCAAAAATAATATAAAAGCGTATAAATAAGGCCCATAAATATCCAAAACAGATAATATAATAGCATGGAACAATAAAAAATTATAGATACGTTGGAGACGTATCACCAGTCAGGGTGGCAATGGTAAGCGTAGAGCCGATGGGAATTTAGACTTCGTGGCCAATACTGGTGTGCGGAATAATAACCAGCGTTGCCAGGGGAGGCCGGCTCAGTCTGGAGGGGCAAAACTCAACCTCGAGGCGATAATGAATCAGTCGCGTCTGAAGCATGGGACACCGTAGAAACCGTCTGCCCATTTGTGGAAGGATTGTTTCATCATGAAAGAGTTCAGGGATTCCCATCTTTTCTAGAATAACCATGCCCCGAATGGCGGTTCAAGATCCAGCTCTCATGGTCTAGGTCATGGAGGTGGCGGTTCAAATTCTGGGTTTCAAGGCCAAGGAAATCAGGGTGGTTACAATCAACAGAATAATTAGGGGAATCAACAGCAGCAGTCTGGTTATCAGAGTAACCCGAAGCAATTGAATACTGTGCAGCTCCATAAAAGGGCAGTGAACGCCGTTGAGCCGGCGGTGCCCCATTACTTGCAATGGTTTGAACACCCTATTCTCTGGAGCCGTGAGGATCACCCGCCCCGGGTTGCTAATCTGGGTCACTTGGCGCTGGTGGTGGCGCCTCAGGTTGGAGGGTACAAATTCACTAAAGTACTCATGCACGGAGGCAACATCATCAATATCCTTTACTATGAAACTTTTCGTCGCATGGGATTGCAAACAAAAATCTTAAGCCATCGAACACTGTTTTTCACGGTGTGGTGCCTGGTAAGTCGGCATATCCAGTGGGTAAAATATCTTTGGAGGTTGCCTTTGGAGATGAGTATGATTCCAGATATGAGACGTTGACCTTTGAAGTGGTTAAAATCAAGCGCCCTTATCATGCTCTGTTTGGGCAGCCGGCTTACGCTAAGTTCATGGCAAGGCCTTGTTATGTTTATTTGCAGCTGAAAATGCCGGGTCACAAGGGCTCACAGTGCATGGGAGTCGCAAGATAGCCTTGGCGTGTGAAGAAGGCGATGTTGCTTACGCCGTATATGACGTCCTTGAAGAAGCCAACCACAGAGCACGACCCCATGTTGAAGTTTAAGTCGGCATATGACACTAAACTAGTTGACTTCGTTCCTGGCGGTTCATCCAAGCAGTTCAGCATCAGTGCTAATCTGGATCCAAAATAGGAAAGCACACTCATCGAGTTCATCCGTGAGAACTGGGACATCTTTGCATGGAAGCCTTCAGACATGCCAGGTGTACCGAGGGAACTCGCTGAGCACACTCTCAATATTGATCGAAAGTTTAAACCGGTCAAGCAATTCCTTCGTCGTTTCAATGAAGAGAGGCGCAAGGCTATTAGCGAAGAAGTGGCCCGGCTCTTGGTGGCTGGGTTTATTGTTGAAGTTTTTCATGCTGAGTGGTTGGCTAACCCGGTGCTGGTACTTAAGGAAAATGGCACCTGGCGCATGTTTGTGGATTATACAGACTTAAACAAGGCTTGTCCGGCTGATCCCTTTGCTCTCCCCCGTATTGATCAGATTATTGATGCTACGGCGGGTTGTGAGCGTTTGAGCTTTTTGGATGCTTATTCTGGTTATCATTAGATCAAGATGGCAGTTAAGGACCAGGAGAAGATAGCATTTATTACTCCTTTGGAGCCTTCTATTACGTGTCTATGCCTTTTGGGCTCAAGAGTGCCCATTCGACTTAGAGCATCTCCAGCCGTGCCCCTAACAGGCCTCCCTAGGCCACTTTTTTTAGCACCGGCGCCAAAAAAAATGCCCTAGTCGCGCCCCCAGGATGACGAAAAGCGCCGGTTCGGCCCTTTTTTCCGCTCGGCGGCCGCAGGCCGCACCCGGGGCACTGGGGGGTGATCTGGGGCTCCGGCGCAAGGGAAAAGCGCGGCTGGCCACACCGTCAGGTAAAAATTCAAGATTTTCTTCCCCGACTCGCCTTCCACCCCCACGCCCACGGTCGCCACTAGCTATATCCCGGTGCCGCCCGCCGCCCTTCACCACTAGATAGCTATTCCCCGCCGGAAAAATAGCAGAGGTTCGCCACGGCAGCCCCTCCAATAGCAGCTGGGCTTTTCCGGCCGCCGTTTCCGGCCGCGGAGGGGAAGTTTAGTGGCGGGTGCACGCCCACCGGGCACAAGGTGTTCAGCGATTTGTCTGCCTCGGCGATGGACTCGGATGACGAGGAAGCGCTCGCTGCGCTGCTGGATGAGGAAGCCGAGGCCGACGTCCAGGAAGAATAGCATCTGATGGTGCTCGCCGCCCTCGCCCAGCTGCTGGCGAGCAATGAAAAGCCGCGGCGAGGTGGCTCGGCGCCGGGGCCGGTGAAAGCAAAAAACCGGCATCATCTTGAAGGCTACTGCATGCTCTACTCCGACTACTTCGCCGATGCTCCACTTCACGGCGACAAAACATTTCGGCGCCGTTATCGGATGAGCCGAAAGATCTTCCTCAGAATTGTGAATTCCATCCGGGAGTTCGACAACTACTTCAAGTGAAAGATGGATTGCACCGGCAAACTTGGACTCACCTTGATCTAGAAGTGCACGACAGCGATGAGGATGCTTGCATACGGAGCTCCCGGTGATTCACTCGACGACTATGGGCGCATGGCCGAGTCCACCAGCATAGAGTGTTTCTACAAGTTCTGTTGGGCAGTGATGGCAGCGTTTGGACCGCAATACTTGAGAACACCCAATGCGGAAGACACTGCTCGGATCCTAGCACAGAATGCAGCAAGAGGATTTCCTGGGATGCTTGGAAGCATTGACTGCATGCATTGGAAATGGAAGAATAGCCCATTTGCTTGGCAGGGGATGTACAAAGGTGCCAAAGGCGGTTGCAATGTGGTACTTGAGGCGGTAGCCACACATGACCTCTGGATTTGGCACTCCTTCTTTGGTATGCCAGGAACACACAATGACATCAATGTGCTACAGTGCTCTCCTGTCTTTGCCAAGCTTGTTGAAGGTCATTCTCCTGCGGTGAACTTCGAGATCAATTGGCGGCACTACAACAAGGGGTACTATCTAGCTGATGGCATCAATCTGAGATGGTCGACATTTGTGAAGAGCGATCTCAAACCACATGCCGAGGAGGCAAGAACGCTGGTTTGCGAAGATTCGGGAGGCTTGCGGGAAGGATGTCGGCGGGCATTTGGTGTGCTCAATCTCGATTTGCTGTTGTTGGTACCCTGCTCAGACCTGGTCGAAAGATCAAATGTGGGAGATTATGACTTGCTGTGTCATCTTGCACAACATGATCATCGAGAGCGAGCAAAAGACCAAGTGTTTGACCTTTGAACCATACTCTGAGCGAGTCCTCTAGCCGAAGTTGATAACCAGCTACCGGCAACCTGGAATGCCTATCTTAGTATGCGTCAGGAGATCCGAGACCCACAGGTGCATCATCAACAGCAGCAAGATCTGATATAGCACCTATGGAGGCTCAAGGGCAACGCCGGGCGCGACGTGTAATGAAATATGAGTTTTTATTTGTTGAATTATATAATTTGTATTGAACTATTTGTTGTTGTACTATTTGTTGTTGTACTATTTTGTTGAAGTATTTGATTTTTCTATGATGAAATATGTGACAAAAAATTATGTTGATAATTGAACGCCGAGCCACGGCGAACCACGCCGAATATGGGCCTATTCTCGCCCATATGGGCCATTTATTCACCGAAATGGGGCTGAAAATGTCAGGACCGGGTTTTCGGGATATTAATTTCCCAAAAAATGGCCCTTGTGCTCATCAGCCCCAGGATTACAATTAGCTGATGAGGCACCAACTCGATACAGAAACTCCAAGCAAAGTACATAATATGCAGTACAAGACCATTCTGGCCTATGAGTACAACAAATGGTTTCTAGTGGTTGAAGGCGGAAGCGGTTTGTGGATCATCAGCGTCTATGGGACTCCATTTCCCACAGGAACAGCTGACCTGGATAACTCCTATCTTTGCGAGACTGCTATCACCAGTGCGTAGGTTTCGGGGCTGTCAGCGCAACGCTCCTCTCCAAGCAAGAAATCTAGCCAAGACAATAGCCAGGGACAAGCCAGTGAGTACTTTGAATGTACTCGCATACATTATGGACACGGGTATAATATAACAAATGATATTCATGCTCTAAAATATTCTATGATCACAACGTCAGTCATGAAATCAAAACCCATGATGCACGCAAGCAGGTTGTTCATATAAAACATGAATATGCAATCCGAGAATAGAAATAAAAAGGCACCGATCGGGTGTCTGAAGTGACGCCTCGAGAGGACAACAACAAAAAGCGTGCCTCAGTCGGGCGTCTGAGAGACACCACATAAAGGGCTTATAAGATAAACAAATAACAAGCATGCCACAGTCGGGCGTCTGAGCGACACCACATAAAGGGCTTATAAGGTAAACAAATAACAAGCATGCCACGATCGAGGCGTCGGCGACACCACATAAAGGGCTTATAAAGTAAACAAATAACAAGCATGCCACGATCGGATGTCGGCGACACCACATAAAGGGCTTATAAAGTAAACAAATAACAAGCATGCCACGATCGAGGCGTCGGCGACACCACATAAAGGGCTTATAAAGTAAACAAATAACAAGCATGCCACGATCGGTGTGCGAGCGACACCACATAAAGGGCTTATAAGAAAATAATCACAATGAATATCCAGGAGGTAGAACCGTCCCAGGGATGCTCAATAATTCAAGTAATAAAAAGGGTTAGTCCAATATAATAATAATCATAATCATCATAAGTCACAACTCATGATCCATGTTCTGGTTTAGCAGTTTCTCCTTCGAAGACCGACACTAAGACCAACACTTGACCCATCCCAGACTGTAGTCCTTAACCATGGACACGGTTATTCGAATAGATATAATCTCTGCAGAGGGTGTACTCTTTACCCACGAGTAATGGATTCCTTTAGTCCATCGGGACTAATTCCGTCCATGATCTTTTAATTGAAAACACACCTGACCCGCACACACCAGCTTAACTTACCGGTGTCTGGAATCACCCACGACACCTGTTAAGCGAAACTCTAAGTGCAGAGGCTACAGCCTCGCGTAGAATGGGATCAAATTTATATCGCGTGCTCTAAGGGGTGCCCCCCTCTTGGTCCCAACCGGAAACACCCATGCCCCCGGACCAGGTGGCATGCCTACTGGATGCAGCCGGTATCTTCCACTATGGCCTCTCTGTATGGTGTGTGCTAGGAAGGAGTTGACAACTTACTGAACCGTACCCTACCTATGGCAGGGACACGTGGTAGTACGAAACAAGTATGGGGGTTACCGGAACAAGACTCGATCTACGGCAGACTCAGGAGGTTTAAGCATTCCCTGCATGACTAGCATAACAAATATATTTCAATCAATAGACAGAATCACCACTCATCATACCTCATCATGCCATGCCGGACACACTCGTCTCGACGAGGAACTAGAGACAAGCTCGTGTCTACCCAAGACAGAGACTTTCCCGGCTTCCTTGCGGTAGTCATGAAAGGCACACGAGGGTGATTGCTATCACAAGCATATCCATTTCCAACAGCAAAGAATCTTCAATATGCACTTATGCGTATGATCGTATCACCTCATAAAATAACGAGTTCTCCGTATCAAGGTGGTGTTGTAACCGTATTAAACAACACAAAAAATATTATTCCAGGGTTCAGAATGCTTGCCTTCAAGTTCTGGAGAGGCAGGGTGCATTCGAAAACTTTTGAAAGTTTTCTTCTCTCTCCAACAAATCCTATTTTTGAAAATATTCAAATTAGCGCATAGTTTCAAAACAGTACAAAAAAGTTTTCTGAATTTTTTTCAAATAAATCTTAAAATAAACTAGATAATATTTGAGAGAGGTAGGAAAAAGAATCAACTCATTTGGAGTTGTAATTAAAAAGTTATAGCCAGTCAAAGTTTAGTCAACTTTCTGTTTTTAAATAAAACAGAAAAGGAAAAACGTTTTGAAATAAATACACGTCGAAGACGTACTCTGGGATTAGGCCTCCACTTACGCCAGCGTAGACCGTTGTTGGGTCACTGACAGTGGGTCCAGGGGGCCCACTGGTCAGGTTTGACCAGTCGCCCCCGCCTCCTTCCTCCTCTGGCCGAACAGAGGCGGGTCTCCGGCGATCAACGCCGGCGATTGGCGGCTCCTCGCGAGGTTCTGAGGGCGGGGATGGATCCGCCAGTCTAGGGCGGTCCTCCCGGTGGTCGAGGGGTGGCGGGGATGGAGGGAGTCGCCGGTGGCGAGCTTCGCGGCGGACGGCGGCTTCGGGAGAGTTGGGGCTTCGCGCTACGGTGGTTCCCGAGCGAGTTTGAGGTGTTGGGTGGCTCCGCGAGATCGAGGGCAGGAGGATGGACGCACTGGAGAGGTCAGAAGGCCCCCGTCCTGGCCGGATTTTACCGGAGCGTGGCGGCGGCCGAACCTGCCGGAGATGGGGGAGATGATGGCCTCCGGCCAGTTTAGAGAAGAAGGGAGCTTCCTACCACTTGCACAAGGCTGCTGACGAGCTTCAGCGCGATCGGGGAGGGGGTGGGGGCTATATATAGCCCGGAGAGGTCGGTTGCCGCGGCGGCCGGGGATAAAATCAACGGCGAACCGCCATTCTGTGCTGCAGGGCGACGTGGCGGTGACGCGATCTAGCGGACGGGCTTGTGGATGGGATCGAGCTGTTCCAGGGGCAGCTGGGGCGCGCGTATGGCTCGGGCGGAGCCGTCCATGGAAGGGGCTGCTGTAGCCGGCCGCTAGTGGCCACGGCCGACCTGACGGCGACGCTGTGGAGCTCTAGGTGCGGCTCTGCGGCGAGGGAGGGGGCGGGCGTGTTGGCTGCGAGTGGGGAAGGGTCAGAACGAGCGCGGGGAGGCGGTAGTGAGACGCGGCGGCTCGGGCGCACGCACGTGCAAAACGCGCGCTCTGGGCGCGCCCAGAGCACGCACGCTGCGTGTTCGGGAAAATGCCACGGCATGCCAGAGGGCTCCAAATCACATGAGGTTTAGCAGGTCTAGGCTAGGGTCATCTAGGAGATTAGTGGACATGCTGGTTTGGTCAGGGGATCAAGTCCACAATGCAAACTAAAGATCATGCCAAATATGTTCATGCACTCAAGCTGTTTAACAGGATGCTAGGGGCATCTAGGCAACTCTTGGGGTGGCCAAAAGCTCCATACTAGTGTCTCTTTAGATGAAAAAGAGGGTGGTAAGGTTAGTTTGGCAGAAACAGAAACTTGCTAGTGGAAGTTTTTGAGAAAACCATTTCTGGACAGAAAGTAAAGGCTATCATTGCATGCACCAAATATACCCCAAAGGGTCCACTCTCCTGGACTTAAGGGTTTAGCAGGGTGGTTAATAAGCAGGAGAAAGATCATGGGCATTGGAGTAACAAAAATTAGAGTTGCTGTAGAAAAAGCCAAACTGGACCAGAGAGCAAAAGAGGATGTTTTGCTCAAATTTTTCAAATAATACCAGTGGATTTTTGCATAAAGTTGAATAATATACTCCTACTAACATCCCCTAATTTTGGTGGAAGTTTTAAAGAAATATTTAAATAGGTTGTAGTGCAAAAGTGCAACTGGATCAGATTTAAAAACTTGTGGTAAAACTCAACATCTCCAAATGACTAAGGAATATTCTTGCACAAAAGTGATTTAGGGACATCACATGTCATCCCCAAATTTTGGTGGGATTTTTAAATGAATTTATCAAAGGGTTGCAGTGCAAAAGGAACCCTCAATCTTATGAAAAAGATCATTTTTAGAGAAATAGAGCTCAGGGAAAATAATTATATAAATAATTACACTGATAAAAGAAATGTTTCAAGAGAGGGTATACAAGTCCAAATAATATTTTTGAAAAGTTTTTACTTGGGGCAAAAACTCCACAATATCAAAGAAAAGAAAGGTTCTGAAATCAAAGATAAATCCAGAAAATAAAAATTTAATTTCCTGGCAACATTTTAATAAACAAAACATGGTTAAATTTTTGGGGTGTTACAACACTACCCCCCTTAAGAAAAATCTCGTCCTCGAGATTTGATAAGGGCTGTTTTTGAAAATATTACTCCTATTAGTTGAAACCAAATAATTTACTCATAGCACAAACTTTGTGTCGTCGGGGTTGTTTTTTTTTGTAGCTACGCTCGGAATAAAAAAATGTAATCATAGATCAACATACTTATGCATGGCTACTATTTAAAAATAGGGGCGCACAAGCAAACAACGCTTTAATCATGGCGATATAGGATCACATAGTTACAAGGCGAGGACATACTAAGACTCGGTACTACTTGAGTGACTCAGTCTACCTCGCTAATATCTAAGAGGGAGTGCCTTGTGGACGTCGAGGCTTCTCCACGGGTTTCACCATCGGGATTAGCTGGAGGGGGTTGAGGGGCTGCAGGGTCGGGGTTGCGATGATGACCCTCGTGGGGGTTGTTGGCCACAATCCCGTTGGGGCATGTTCCCAAAAGGCGACAAAGCACTTCTGGGGACATCAAAGTATTTTGGTCGATGACTGGGGCAGACCTCAAGGACCCGACCGGTTGTCCGAACAGCACGACTGGATTGTCGGCGTCGGGCTCATCTTCTCCTCTTGCCGGGGCTCGGCGAATCAGTTCTCCACGAGCTGCGACCAGAACAAGGGTTATTTGATCGAACATATCCTCTAGTGCACTTACATAGCGCACCAGATGCAACAATGCAGGTCCGTCTCGTGATCTCCGTTGGCAACCTGGGGTGGCCTACCATACCCGTCACGGCTGGGGTAGTAGTAGAACGGCGACGATTAACTCGGGCAACAAGTGCGAGTTGAACTATAACTTTGTCGAGCAGCTAGTTGGATGGCTTGTGGCTCAAAGGAAGTTGTCCTTACGGTGAACACTGTAAGGCGTTACAGCGACAGACCCCTACCATAGATGTGCCTGATGGCCTGTAATTGTGGCTCTCACCGCTCATGGGTCCTTGGTACACAACATATTATGGGGGCTCCTCTAATGCATAGGCACGGCGGGTGAGGTTTGCTAGCATGGTCACAAAACCTCCAAGATTGGTTGCCGTGGTCTCATTGTGCACGATGGGTCCAGGCATTATGTCTTGGTTTGGGGAAGATGTTGTGCTGTGCTGAGTTGTGGCTAGCGTGCCCTTTTATAGGAAAAGGGGACGGAGTCTTCCTTCGCACGCTTGCGAATGAGACAATTTAGGTGTCGGTCACTGGCGCGTGATCGACAGGCTAGATTGATAGGTTGGGCACCGACTGCCAAAAGTGTCGTGGTAACTGTGTGGCTATCTTACACGAGAAGCTTGGCTGGGGTTAGGTTAAGGTCGGTGGGTTGGTTAACCTAGGTTTTTCGACTGGCTAAGATAGGATTAGCCAATGGTCAGCTGGCTCGATACCAAGTTTGTCGGGACGGATTTTGGGATATTAATTTCCCAAAAATAGCCCTTGTGCTCATCAGCCCGGGATTCTTTGTTAGTTGATGATGCACCAACTCGATACAGAAATTCCAAGCAAAGTACATAATATGCAGTACAAGACCATCCTGGCCTATGAGTACAACAAATGGTTTCTAGTGGTTGAAGGCGGAAGCGGTTTGTGGATCATCAGCGTCTATGGGACTCCATTTCCCACAGGAACAGCTGACCTAGATAACTCCTATCTTCACGAGACTACTATCACCAGTGTGTCGGTTCCGGGGATGTCAGCGCAACACTCCTCTCCAAGCAAGAAATCTGGCCAAGACAATAGCCAGGGACTAGCCAGTGAGTACTTTGAATGTACTCGCAAAAATTATGAACACGGGTATAATATAACAAATGATGTTCATGCTCTGAAATATTCTATGATCACAACCTCAGTCATGACATCAGAACCCATGATGCACGCAAGCAAGTTGTTCATATAAAACATGAATATGCAATCCGAGAATAGAAATAAAAAGGCACAGATCGGGTGTCTGAAGCGACGCCTCGAAAGGACAACAACAGAAAGCGTGCCTCAGTCGGGCGTCTGAGCGACACCACATAAAGGGCTTATAAGGTAAACAAATAACAAGCATGCCACGATCGAGGCGTCGGCGACACCACATAAAGGGCTTATAAAGTAAACAAATAACAAGCATGCCACGATCGGTTATCGGCGACACCACATAAAGGGCTTATAAAGTAAACAAATAACAAGCATGCCCACCAAGTCGAGGCGTCGGCGACACCACATAAAGGGCTTATAAAGTAAACAAATAACAAGCATGCCACAGTCGGGTGTCTGAGCGACACCACATAAAGGGCTTATAAGAAAATAATCACAATGAATATCCAGGAGGTAGAACCGTTGCAGGCATGCTCAATAATTCAAGTAATAAAAAGGGTTAGTCCAATATAATAATAATCATAATCATCATAAGTCACAAGTCATGTTCCATGTTCTGGTTTAGCAGTTTCTCCTCCGAAGACCGACACTAAGACCGACACTTGACCCATCCCATAATGTAGTCCTTAACCATGGACACGGCTATTCGAATAGATATAATCTCTGCAGAGGGTGTACTCTTTACCCACGAGTAACGGATTCCTTTAGTCCATCGGGACTAATTCCGTCCACGGTCTTTTAATTGAAAACACACCTGACCGGCACACACCAGCTTAACTCACCGGTGTATGGAATCACCCACGACACCTGTTAAGAGAAACCCTAAGTGGGGAGGCTACAACCTCGCGTAGCATGGGATCAAATTTATATCGCGCGCTCTAAGGGGTGCCCCCCTCTCGGTCCCAACCGGAAACACCCATGCCCCCGGACCAGGTGGCATGCCTACCGGATGCAGCCGGTATCTTCCACCATAGCCTCTCTATACGGTGTGTGCTAGGAAGGGGTTGACAACTTACTGAACCGTACCCTACCTATGACAGGGACACGTGGTAGTACGAAACAAGCATGGGGGTTTTCGGAACAAGACTCGATCTATGGCCGACTTAGGAGGTTTAAGCATTCCCTGCATGACTAGCATAACAAATATATTTCAATCAACAGACAGAATCACCACTCATCATACCTCATCATGCCATGCCGGACCCACTCGTCTCGACGAGGAACTAGAGACTTTCCAGGCTTCCTTCCGGTAGTCATGAAAGGCACACGAGGGTGATTGCTATCACAAGCATATCCATTTCCAACAGCAAAGAATCTTCAATATGCACTCATGCGTATGATCGTATCACCTCATAAAATAACGAGTTCTCCGTATCAAGGTGGTGTTGTAACCGTATCAAACAACACAAAAAAATATTATGCCAGGGTTCAGAATGCTTGCCTTCAAGTTGTGGAGAGGCAGGGTGCATTCCAAAACTTTTGAAAGTTTTCTTCTCTCTCCAACAAATCCTATTTCTGAAAATATTTAAATTAACACATAGTTTCAAAACAGTACAAAAAAGTTGTCAGAATTTTTTTAAATAAATCTGAAAATAAACTAGAAAATATTTGAGAGAGGTAGGAAAAAGAATCAACTCATTTGGAGTTATATTTGAAAAGTTATAGCCAGTCAAAGTTTAGTCAACTTTCTGTTTTTAAATAAAACATAAAAGGAAAAACATTTTGATATAAATACACGTCGAAGACGTACTCTGGGATTATGCCTCCACTTACGCCAGCGTGGCCGGCGCTAGGTCACTGACAGTGTGTCCAGGGGGCCCACTGGTCAGGTTTGACCAGTCGCCCCCGCCTCCTTCCTCCTCTGGCCGAACAGAGGCGGGTCTCCGGCGATCAATGCCGGCGATTGGCGGCTCCTCGCGTGGTTCTGAGGGCGGGGATGGATCCGCCAGTCTAGGGCGGTCCTCCTGGTGGTCGAGGGGGTGGCGGGGATGGAGGGAGTCGCCGGCGGCCAGCTTCGCGGCGGACGACGGCTTCGGGAGAGTTGGGGATTCACACTACGGTGGTTCCCGAGCGAGTTTGAGGTGTTGGGTGGCTCTGCGAGATCGAGGGAGGAGGATGGGCCTTTGGAGAGGTCGGGGGCCCGGTCTGGCGGATTTTACGGGCGTGGCGGCGGTGAACCTGCCGGAGATGGGGGAGATGATGGCCTCCGTCCAGTTTAGAGAAGAAGGGAGCTTCCTACCACTTGCACAAGGCTGCTGACGAGCTTCGGTGCGATCGGGGGGGGGGGGGGGCTATATATAGCCCGGAGAGGTCGGTTCCCGCGGCGGCCGGGGATAAACTCGACGGCGAACCGCCATTCTATGCTGCAGGGCGACGTGGCGGCGACGCGAGCTAGCGGACGGGCTTGCGGATGGGACCGAGCTGTTCCAGGGGCAGCTGGCGCGCGCGTATGGCTCGGCCGGCGCCGTCCATGGCAGGGGCTGCTGTAGCCGGCCGCTAGTGGCCACGGACGACCTGACGGCGATGCTGTGGAGCTCCAGGGGCGGCTCTGCGGTGAGGGAGCGGGCGGGCGTGTTGGCTGCGAGCGGGGAGACGGTACTGAGACGCGGGGGCTCGGCGCACGCACGTGCAAAACGCGCGCTCTGGGCGCGCCCAGAGCACGCACGCTGCATGTTCGGCAAAATGCCACGGCATGCCAGAGGGCTCCAAATCACATGAGGTTTAGCAGGTCTAGGCTAGGGTCATCTAGGAGATTAGTGGACATGCTGGTTTGGTCAGGGGATCAAGTCCACAATGCAAACTAAAGATCATGCCAAATCTGTTCATGCACTCAAGGTGTTTGACAGAATGCCAGGGGCATCTAGGCAACTCTTGGGGTGGCGAAAAGCTCCATACCAGTGTCTCTTTAGATGAAAAAGAGGGTGGTAAGGTTAGTTTGGCAGAAACAGAAACTTGCTAGTGGAAGTTTTTGAGAAAACCATTTCTGGACAGAAAGTAAAGGCTATCATTGCATGCACCAAATATACCCCAAAGGGTCCACTCTCCTGGACTTAAGGGTTTTGCAGGGTGGTAAATAAGCAGGAGAAACATCATGGGCATTGGAGTAACAAAAATTAGAGTTGTTGTAGAAAAAGCCAAACTGGACCAGAGAGCAAAAGAGGATGTTTTGCTCAAATTTTCAAATAATACCAGTGGATTTTTGCATAAAGTTGAATAATATACTCCTAACAACCCCTAATTTTGGTGGAATTTTTAAGGAAATATTTAAATAGGTTGTAGTGCAAAAGTGCAACTGGATCAGATTTAAAAACTTGTGGTAAAACTCAAAATCTCCAAATGACTAAGGAATATTTTTGCACAAAAGTGATTTAGGGACATCACATGTCATCCCCAAATTTTGGTGGGATTTTTAAATGATTTTATCAAAGGGTTACAGTGCAAAAGGAACCCTAAATCTTATGAAAAAGATCATTTTTAGAGAAATAGAGCTCAGGGAAAATAATTATATAAATAATTCCACTGATAAAAGAAATGTTTCAAGAGAGGGTATACAAGTCCAAATAATATTTTTGAAAAGTTTTTACTTGGGGCAAAAACTCCACAATATCAAAGAAAAGAAAGGTTCTGAAATCAAAGATAAATCCAGAAAATAAAAATTTAATTTCCTGGCAAAATTTTAATAAACAAAACATGGTTAATTTTTTGGGGTGTTACAGAAAAGTGGGCCAATATCGGCGCCTCGGGGCGACGACTGGGCGCAAAACCGCCCCCAGCGCAGATTGTATCGTCGGCTCGCCCCCAGGGGCCGATTTTTATGCGTCCTAGGCGGGCCAACGGCTGGAGATGCTCTGACCAGCATTGTGTGCAAAATTACCTTCATGATCAAATTGGGCGCAATGTTCACGCTTATGTGGATGATATTGTGGTGAAGTCCTGGAAGAAGGAGACCCCGATAGATGATTTGAAGGAGAACTTTGACAATCTCCAGGTCTACAAGATGATGCTTAACCTGGCCAAGTGTATTTTTGGTGTGCCAGCAGGCAAGCTCTTGGGTTTTCTGGTTTCGGATCAGGGTATTGAAGCTAACCCGGAGAAGATAAAGGCTATCACCTCTCTGTCTAAACCGGCGTGTATCAATGATGTTCAGCGTTTGGCGGGTCGTAATGCGGCCTTAAGCCGGTTCATATGCCGGTTCATATCCCTCTGTACCAGATGATGAAGAAGACATATCACTTTGTCTGGAGTGATGCTGCTGATCAGGCATTTGAGGCCTTGAAGAAACAATTGGCTGAGCCACCGGTTCTTGCTGCTCCCATTGATAAGGAGCCTTTGTTGTTATATGTGGCTGCCAATAGCTGAGCTGTTAGTGTAGCCATTGTGGTGGAAAGGAAGGAATCAGGCAAGGAACATCCGGTTCAGCGGCCAGTTTACTATATCAGTGAGGTGCTTATTGAGTCCAAGCAGAGGTATTGGCATTGGCAGAATCTTGTGTATGGGGTGTTCATGGCTAGTCGAAAGCTCAAGCAATATTTTCTTGGTCATCCTATCACTGTGGTTAGTTCTGCTCCTTTAGGGGATATTATTCAGAACAAAGAAGCCACATGTCGGGTAGCCAAGTGGGCCATTGAGCTTGGACCTCATGGTTTGAAGTATATGCCTCGAACAACCATTAAGTCTCAAGAACTTGTGGATTTCATAAATGATTGGACAAAGCTGCAGATGCCCGAGGAGAAGCCGGATAACACATATTGGAGTATTCACTTTGATGGATCTAGGCAGTTGGAAGGCTTGGGGGCTGGAGTTGTCTTGACTTCCCCAGGAGGTGATAAATTTTCTTACGTTCTTCGGTTGATGTTCCCTTGTACTAACAATGCAGCTGAGTATGAGGCCTTGCTCCATGGTCTTCGGATGGCTAAGGAGATGAACTTAAGCCGGGTGAGGTGTTTTGGCGACTCAGATCTAGTGGCTCAGCAAGTTTTTGGTACTTGGGGTTCCAAGGATCCACTCATGGTGGCTTATCACCGAGAGGTTGATGCTATCGCTGGCCATTTCAAAGGTTATCAAGTGAAACATGTTGATCGTAGGAAAAATGAGGCGGCTGATGCTTTGAGCCGGTTAGGGTCCAAGCGTAAGCCGGTGCCACCTAAGACTTTCCTGGATATTCTGCATAACTCTTCAGTCAAATTACCTATAGAGGAATATTTAGCTATTCCTGACCCGGAAGCACAATTGGTGGCAGCTCTTCATGTTATTCTTGATTGGACAGTTCCATATTTAGCTTATATGAACCGGGGCGAGTTACCTGAGGATAAACTTTGGCCAGGCAGATAACCCGAAGGTCTAAGTAAATGACTGTTGTCAATGGAGAGTTGCATCATCGCGGTGTCACATGGGCGTTTCAACGTTGCATTTCTCCTGAGGAAGGCAGTGAGATTTTACGAGAGATTCATGAAGGAGATTGTGGTCATCATGCCGGCTCTAAGTCTCTCGTAGCCAAGGCTTTTCGTCATGGATTTTATTGGCTGACGGCTCATGCTGATGCAGAACATTTGGTCAGTTAATGTGATGGTTGTCAGAAATTTGTGCGACGAGCTCATGTGCCGGCTCAGGAATTGAGGATGATTCCAATTGCTTGGTCGTTTGCCGTCTGGGGGCTTGATATGGTTGGGCCTTTCAAAAGGTCCAAGGATAAGAAGACCCACCTTTTGGTGGCGGTTGACAAATTTACAAAGTGGGTTGAAGCGGAGCCGGTTAATAAGTGTGACGCAGCGACGACGGTTCAATTCATCAAAAAGGTGATTTTCCGTTTTGGCTTTCCCCACAGCATTATAACTGATAATGGCACTAATCTGTCCAAGGGTGCTATGAACGAATTTTGTTAATGAGCGCATATTCGACTTGATGTATCCTTAGTGACTCACTCCCAGTCCAATGGTCAAGCTAAGCGAGCTAATCAAGAGATTTTGCGAGGCATCAAGCCCTGGCTTATGGTCCCTTTGCAAAGGACGTCGGGTTGTTGGGTGGAGGAGTTACCCTCAGTGTTATGGAGTATCAATACTACCCCCAACAGATCTACGGGTTACACACCTTTCTTCATGCTTTACGGAGCATAGGCGGTTCTCCCTAGTGACATCCGTCATGATTCGCCCCGTAGGGCGGCTTATGTTGAAGCTGATAATGAAAAAGCACGTCAGGATGCACTTGGCCTGTTGGATGAGGAGTGTGACCTTGCGGTGGCTCGTTCGGCGATTTACCAACAAGATTTGTGCCGTTATCACAGTCGTCGGGTTAAAACCAGAACCTTTCAAGAAGGTGACTTGGTGCTCCGGCTTATCCAGGATCAGACCGATATGCATAAACTATCCCCACTTTGGGAAGGACCTTTTGTGGTCAGCAAAAACCTGAACAATAGGTCATACTACCTTATCAATGTTCGAGGACACAAGGACTCACGCACGTCGGAGGAGGAGACCCGTTGGCCGTGGAATATTGCTCATCTTCGGCCTTATTACACCTGAGTTACTGGCTCTTGTGATGTACATATTTTGATGATGTATATATTATGATGAACATAATAAAGCCGGCATCCCTGATAATTCAGGGCCTCTGTCATTTCATTTCTTCAAAACTGAGTCTTTATTGTCATCTCATATGATCACTTAAGAGGCTTGATGCCCAAGTTACAGGGACCAAAGAGAGTTTGATGCACAACACACCTCAAACATAGGTACCCGTTGAGCATAGCTTAGAAACATATCACTTGGGGGCTTCCTGTTCAATGAACATAGCTATATTCACCCTTTTGATTGGCCTAGACGCCAGGTGTATTCATCAAAAATCCGGGTTATCCGGCCTGTATGCAAGATGCTTCTCCACCAGGTAATTCTGAATGAACCGCCATGTTCTTAACAAGTCAATCTTTTAAATAAGACCCTGAACTTGTTTAGGTTAAAACATTGTGTTCGATGAGATTTTGCACTGCAAATAATAGATTTTGCACTACAAATAATATGAAAGTAAGGAGGGAGGATAATTATTTTTTTTAAAAAGTTATCTAAATGGTGACTTGTACCAATAATGTTTAGGTCACATGGAGCAAGATGTGCCTATGTGTACCCGGAATTCCATGAGTACCCACCTATATTGCATGTGCGTGGGCTTATGAACTGCACTTCGCGCAAAGTGATCGTTAATGGGCTAATGGCCGGCTAGTTAAAATTAGCACAACATGATAAATAAATACATCCATGCACGTACGTCAAGTGTGTACAAATACGTGTCCAAATACAAGTATACCGGCCAGCACGCCCGGGCACATACACGAACAGTACCCGCCGCGCTTGTTATGGATTGGGGCGCGCGTGTCTTTGATGCATATGCTGGCATCGGGTGTAACATACCTTTGAGCTATCCTAAAAAAATATACCTTTGAGCTAGTACGAGGCTGGTTATGCATGGAATCCAATAGAGTATTTGGAAAGTAAAGGTTTGGATGCCCCCAATAGGCAAGCGAACATCTTGCACGGCACCACACGAGAGAAAAAGGAAAGTAAATCTCCCGGACGTGTACAGCGCTCCGGCTGGGCAACCTTAATCTCTCCACGCCTATAAATAAAGGCAGAAGTGCTCGACCAGGGAGGAAGGAAACAACCCCATGCAGGGCACGAAGTGAAGACGCGCCCGTCGCGGCGGCAAACAGAGGAGAGAAGGGACGCGGCGGCGGCCACGACGCACCGGATTGAAGAAACTCACGCACCTCCGGGAAAGGAGTGAACTGCGTCATGGAGACGATCACACCGATAAGATGATGGCGGTGCACTCGAGGACGTCACCGAGGAAGTCAGCAGCAGTGCATGCACAAGCAACAACAAGCATGCGCGCGTGCAATAGTAGCACGACCTTTTTTTCATTGTCTTTCTCTTACCAGGTTTCATTGGGAAGGAGACGTGTACGCGGTGGTGGCGTTGGACTCATGTACGCAGAGAAGAGAAGGTGACACACCTATGGCAACGGTGTTGAGAAGAACCCGAAGGCCAGAAGGAGGAGGAACTCACGCACGCAGAAACAGAGATCACACATAGAGGAAATGCTCCCGTGGCGGCGACATCGACGACGAGACGCGCCCGTGGCGGCAGTGTCGAGGGCGAGACGTGTTCATGGCGGTGGCGCGTGTGCCAACAGGTGCAGCAACAACACCTTCACACCATGCGCGAGGAAGCATAGTGGTGATGCGGCAGCCGCAACACGCTGACGACGAAGGGCAGCAAACACACGGATGGTGTGGCCGCTGGGCGCTCTCTTTCTATTCTTGTCTCTTACAGGTTGCTCAACCATTGGCTATGATGCTCTACCATGGTGGACTACGTGTGGTTGGCGAACAGGTCTCTCCGACGCAAAGGACTACGACGAACGGGTCCACAGTGAACAGGTTCATGGCGAACGAGACACCGGCGTACAAGTCTCACACCATACTTTCCGGAGGAGATGCCGTGGCGAAATTGGAGCTCACGACGGTGTAGCTCGAGTCAAGTCCAAGGCGAATAGGTCTCTCCGGTGCAAGGTGCATGGTGTGCCGATCACGGTGCATAGGTCGGGTATCTTGCTTCCTGGAGGAGACGACATAGCGGAACAGGAGCTCGCGACGATGTAGCCCAAGTCAAGTCCATGGCGAACAGGTCTCTCCGATACACAGGTCCATGGCGTTCCGATCACGGTGCACAGGGCGGATGTCTTGCTTCTCGGAGGAGACGACGTGGTGGAACCGGTGCTCACGACGATGCAGCCCGAGACCGGTCCCACCTTTGAAGGTGCACCCACCATGGCGGACAGGTCCTTGGCATACATGTCTTGGTGTGATACTTGTCTTGGCAAACCACTGAATACGGCGTTTAGCTGAGACGAGGCACCAACCATGGCGGACAGGTCCTCGACGAACAGGTCTGTCCGATGTACAGGTCCATGGGGTCCCCGGCGTACAGGTCACCCTTTGCTGTAGCACCTGCCAAGGCGACGCGACTTCTACGAAGCCACCGTTCATCGACCCCGTGAGTCGGCGCCCTTGTCCTAGCAGAATAATCAAGACAACGTCTGGCTAATACAAGGCGACGCAACCACTACGATCATCTATATCCACAAGTTCGCCAGGCGGTGCCCCCTGATAAAGCGAACTACCATAGACTTGGCGTCCAATCAAGTGAGGCTCACCCATCTCGGCGGATAGGCCATTGGCGAACATGTCCATGGTGTCGTCGGCGTACAGGTCACCGTTTGGCGTAGCACCAACCAAGGCGACACGGTCTCCAAGACACCACCTTTCTACGGCACTGTGAGGCGGTGCCCTTTGTCTTGACGGACCGCCGAATACTTGGCGTCTAGCTGAGATGAGGCACCAACCACACCGGCCTTGCCAATGTTAGCGTGCGACAGTTTTACACCGACGCCGGTCTCCTAAGCAACTTACTCCCGCGAGGCATACCCCTTGCATACCCCGACGAGTCCGCTAGGTCGTCTAGAAGTCCAAGCTGAGCAGGACCCATGCAACTTCAACCCCAACTACATCATCGCCGACAAGACCGACGAGGCACGACGGCGAGGGCGGATGTGGCTAGCACAAAGCCATATTTTGAGCGGCGCGTGTACCGACGAGGACACGGGCTCTACCGCTGCCCACACACCACCATCATCATGCATGGAGAACGCAAGGCGCAGACGACGAAGACGACCGCACGGCTTAATCGGAGGTGTCTCGTGGAGTAACCAGTGAGAGTAATTAACCGGGAGCCATCCGAGGCCCCGGGAACCAAGAGAACGCAATCACTACAGTCAGGCTGGCTGCGCTAGTAGGCCACGGAGCGCATATGTAAAGGGATCTTGAATTTTTGTTTCTCCAATGAGAGATTAATAAAGTGCATGTTTCCCTAAATTTATTTGTGTACTTAGTACACTCGCACGCCTACAACGTTTATTTTCCCCTGAAGCGTAGAGAGATAATAATGCAATAACCAATGTTATTTTTTATTATTTCTCGTGTCAAACAAATTGGCACGCCCGGTGGGACATGGTTCTCCTCCCATCTTTGCTTCGCTGTGGTCGTCTCAATCGTCTTCGCCAATCTCCCTATGTGCACAAGATGTTGCAAGGATCTCTGCCTGTAAGCCTCTTTCTTGCAGGCATACGTATCATTGCCGCCTATGGTCTTCATCAAGCATGGCGTCAGTGTCTACATGTACAAGCCCAAGATCCCGCGCAGATTCTAACTGTGCAGTCAAAGAGGGTGGAAAAGTGGGCGGCCACCAAGAGGATGGAGCACCACGAGCTAATGCCGGAGGCACACCCTTTTGAGGAGTCATCAAGGGCAGACATCCATGGAGACGTGGAAGCATCTCAACGCCTCCGTGCTAATACCGTCAACGGGAGGGCTAGTGCGACATCCTTTCATCCTCTATCCGGCTCGGCTCCCACTCGGAGCCGCCAACACCATGACGCACCGAGGTAACGCTACCTAAAGGCTTGGAGGCCATCTCCCACAACCCGCGTAGGCTCATGGTTGTAGGTAGGATGAGGTGCCAATCGCCATGTCATCATCGTTAACATGAGCGCCTCGATGACAGTATTCGCCAATTCACCACTTAGAGTGGGGGCCTCCTAACATGCCCCCATGTTCGAAACGATGGTCATGACATCAAGACGATGAGAGAAACCCTCGACCCACTCAACGGTGGAAACCATGGGACCTCCACAACAAACACTTCCACCACTACACGCATCCCGCCTAGGCGGGGGGCTCGGCCACAACTCAAGGTGATGGCGGATAGGGCTGCATCACCCACTCGGCACCATGCACCATCCCATCCTCTCCAGGTGAAGCATCATTGATGCAGCCACAAATTGGAGCTCTCCCGACGTGATACGTGACTGGTCCAAGGTGGGGGTTGTTCACCCATCGCCGATATGGAGCTATCCTAAGGTGGTGCGTTGTCCACACCACCAACGTAGTGAAGCTTTCCCAAGGTGTGGAGATTCATCTACATCATTGTCGATGGCATGGAGTGCCCCAAGGCAGGGCGCTATCTACACCGCCATCAACATGGAGTGCCCCAATGGCAGGGCGCCATATATCTCCGTTGGCATAGAGCTTGGCCACGCGGAGCTCTTTCTTCTCCATCGTTGACACAAATATCTCAAAAGATGGGACGGCTTTGGTCCGTCATCCCACAGCTTTCCGAAGGCGGGGATATCATCTACGTTGCTGCCTCCCACTCGGAGCTTGGTCCGGGCGGGGCTTGGTCTAAACCGCCGCCAACAAGGAGCTTAGCCTTGGGTGGTGGTCGATCTACACCGTCACAGACACGTTAATGCCCCATAGGAACGTCATCTACATAGGCACCAACACCAAGCTCTCCTAAGGGTGAGCGTCGTCTACACCATCTTGGAGCTCCCCAAAGGCGAGCACGACTTTTGTGCTTCTACGAACAGGGGCTCGACCAAGGCATGGTGACGTCCACACCACCGCCAATGTGGAGTTCACTAGACGTGGATCATCGTCCAGACTACCTCCAACGTGAAGCATCGCCCGAACGCGGGTGCCATTTACATAGCCTCGGAGCAAGCCTATGGTGGGCGTGCCGCTAGCTCCTCACCAACATGGAGTGCACCAAAAGTTGGGCGCCATCTATACCACCCGTGACCATGTTGGAGGCGTCATCATCAATCTCCGGCATAACGAGGAATGCTTCGTCACCATCTTCATCGACGTCACACTCGGCTGGGACGACGACTACATCGGCATGCTGCCATCCAACTACAACGACACGGCATCGCAATCTTCATATGGCGAGGGTGTGGTCTACATCGATGTCGACGGATGTCCACATGACGTCGTCATCTTCTTTGACTTACTACCTGGCCAGGACACAGACTACACCGGCATGCCGCCTTTCTTGTACACCGAGCGAAGGTCGTCCCCGTAACTGCGATGCCCCAAGGTCTACAGCGACGAGCTAGTATTATCATCATCTTTAAGCACCGCTATCTTGCGGTGACACGCAAGTCTTCTCCAACTTCTACATCAACATGCTTCCCCGACATCGTCCAAGCTCCGACGAGGAAAAGCTATACTCCATCGACATGTCTTTTTCCGATGAAACAATCCATATCTTGCCAGGCACCAAGGAGGCAAAGGCAAGTCATCCAGTCCGACACCGATAAGGCGGACACCACCAGGCCAGGCACCGACGAGGCGAAGGACGCCCATTTCATCATCAAACAATTGACAAGACGAAGGTATATGGCTAAGCATGGCCGAAGCGATGGACGTACCACTCTCCCCTTCACTTCATCACCACATCCATACCATCTACACCAAGCCAACGGCGCAATCGGAGCCTTCAACAAGACACTCAGCAAGATACTCAAGAAGACGGTGACAAGGAATGGGAGAGACTGACATGACCATCTCCTCGAGTCCTTATGGGCGTACCGCATTACGGTCCTTACCCCAACACGGGCGACTCCATGTTCTCTTGTTTACGGGAGTGAGGCGGTCCTACCACTGGAGGTCCAGCTACCCTCTTTGAGGGTGGCTATCCAAGATGAGATCACTCAAGACAAACAGGTACAACTTCGGTTTCAGGAGCTCGACGCCCTTGAAGAGGGGCGACTTAATGCCCTACAAAACCTGGAGCTTTACCGCCAGAATATGGTGAGAGCTTACGACAAGCTCGTCAAGCAATGCGTCTTCCAAAAAGGCGAGTTGGTCCTCATGCTCAGGCGTCCCATACTCGTGACACCCAAGACGAAGGGCAAGTTCGAGCCAAAGTGGGAAGGACCATATGTCCTCGAGCAAGTATATGACGGGGAAGCATACCAGCTTGTCGATTCCTAGGGAGTCCGACCTATGCCCCCAATCAACGGAAGGTTCCTCAAAAAAAATTCCTTAAATTTTGCCTCTTTTGCTGCCTTTCGGATTTTTATTGGGGAAACGTCTGTGGGCTATCTGATCCATAGTGAATTCTCTTTTGCATTTCGTGGATATATCTAGGTTTCCCCAATTTTTACGGACTAAGTCCAACAAAAAAATGGCTTCCCCCTATCGCACTACGTTGTTGATTGAAGTTTCGGCAACCCTAGGACTTGTTGGAGGGCAGCACAATGTGTCGATTTGCAGGTGGATCGGCTCCTACACCCACAATGCACGACACGTACAGGTGTATGTTTCGGAGGCGGGGAGATGATTACTTGGGCACCGAGTATTGAGACCCAGCGCTCTTCACGTTTCCGGCGTGCCTCATGTTCCTGAGGCTCGCACTCCAGGGAAGACCATAGGAAAAGATCATGGAGGGCTGCCTGACCCAACACAAGTTGGTTTGGTGCGTAGTCACATGGCAACCCTGGGGTGCCCTACTAGAAGCCCCAGATAAAGTGCTAGAGGGTTTTTCCTAGTCCGTAGAGGTGAACAGTTCCCTTCCAAGTTCCCAAGGTGGGTCCCCAAGGTATCTTGAAAGAAAGAGTCCTCAAGAAGTTCGAGTCGAATGTCAAAGCAAGTCCATGAAGTCCGCGACCAACCAATCATCCACGTGAGCAATCAATATGAAATTCTGATAGTCCAAGAAGCAAATTCAAGAGAGGAAGTCCCAACAGTCCATGTGATTTAGCAGGCTTAATCGGGCTTCGCGGCTTAGAAATAGCCGGTTCAACATCCATGTGATTTATGAAGACTTCATGGTCTTGAGGTGGCAGATCATCAATAATATCTTCAGCAGTTGAGTGAGGGAGTTCTGGTTGTTGTTGTTCTAGCTCGGACGGGATGACGTCGTCGGCCGACTTATTCAGCTTTGCCTTCTTGCTGGGTTTGTCCTGGCCCCTGAAAATAAGAAGCATAAAGAGGTCAATATAATGATCAGGTATAAGGTTTGAATAGTTGAAAATGTGCTTACCTAGGTACAGTCTTGAAAGCTGGGATTTGAGTTCCCATTGACTCTCCAGAGGAGGAATGAGAAGTCCCCTGAGAGTTTGAATCAGACGGGTTAAGAGGTTGTCAAAAATGACCCGCCTTGGGATAAAGTGTATCAGAAAGATGTAAGACCTCTGGGAGGCGTTTGCGAACCGGTGTGCCTGGTAAGCGGAAGAAGTAATCACACCACCACTATGTCGGGTGGTGCGGCGAGCTTCATGTTGTTGTTTCTTTAAAAGAAAGTTGGGATCCAAGTGAGGTAGAGGGTGAGAAAAGCTTAAGTTCTAGCTTGCTTGTCGGGTTTTCTGTGTTGGCAGAGGTTCTGAGCCGGAGGAAAGAGTGATTACCTCTGTAACATCTGCATGGCTGGCTGCTGCATCGTCCTGATAACAATCATTTTCAATGAGATGTACAAAAAAGGAGCCAAGAGAGTCAAGTTCTACCTCTGACTCGTCATCATCATCGTCATCATCAATGTTTAAGTCGGTGGACTCGGTGATTTTCTTCTTGGCTGGCCTCTTGGTGGTCTTGGTTTTGGTACGAGCCGGTTTGGCCGGCTTATCTTGTGATTTCTTCTTCCAAAATGGAGAATCGGCCTATTAAGGACAAAAGGATCATAAGTGGGGATACTTATTGCAAATATGGTTGAACAAAAGGTGTATGACACTTACGGCTGGCGGCTTGTTGAAGGTACAGAAAGGACTAAGTCCTATTTTACTGCATTCCTTTGCAGGTTCATTCAGCAATTTCTTGGTGGCCTCTGTAATTTCTGCGTCAGTCAGTTGAATGTCGCAGTGGTGCTGGGGATCTTTCAAATCGCCAGTGTATTCACGCATTAAGCCGGGACGACGACTCAATGGCAAGATGCTCTATGACACCCAGCACCGAACAAAGTCAATGCCAGTTAGGCCGTTAGCAATGAAAGCTCTAAGCTTTGAAAAAGCTGGTGCATACTTGGCCCGATCCTTCACGTCGATCCGTGGGGGAAGCGGGTGTGTGTTGCTAAGCCGGTGGTCGCGGTAACCTGGAAGAGGATTCTCATCTAATGAATAAGTATCTTGACAATAGAACCAAGTTTGGTTCAAATCTTTGGGGTGACTCAGCGGCTTGGCGTAAGGAAAGCGGACTTCTTTCCTCTTCTGACTTGAAACCCCACCGAGTTCCAAGTTGGGCCCGTCAGTAAACTCTGTCTGTCATTTTAAGTAATAGAATTCTCTGAATAATTCAACTGTGGGCTCTTCTTGAAGGTAAGCTTCACATAATACCTGGAAATTGCAAATGTTGGACACGGAGTTGGGTCCGATATCTTGAGGGTGAAGTTGGAAAAATGAAGCACATCTCGGAAAAACCTTGAGCCGGGTGGGATGAACACCTGAGTCAGATGATCAGTGAAAACGATCACTTCTCCGTCCTTGGGTGTGGGGGGATTTTCTTTACCAGGGGCCCTCCAGTGGATAACCTCTTTCTTGGCTACGACGCCAGTTGCAACAAAGTTGTTCAGGTCTTCTTCAGTGACCCGGGATTGGACCCAATTGCAAGCAGTATATGTCTTAGCCATTTTTTCTATGATCTGAAAGAAAGATTATGCCGGTTCAAGATTATATGGTTAATCCGGCTGATGGTTTAAAAGAAGAATACCAATGAAGCATGCATAGGTGTTAAGCCGGAGGACAACATTGAAGTTATAAACAGGAGCTATTGGTGGCTTAAGAGGTTACTAATGGTACCTGGCGGGTTATGATGTCTGAGTTAAGCCGCCCACACAGTTATTAATTTACAGATCTGAGAGTGGCAAAATTTCTAAGTGTTAGAAAAAACAGATCTCACACATTGATGCTTCAGATAATATAAAAATATCTAGACCAAAAATGGCAATGCTTGAGAAGTTCATGAATCCAGATTGGATTTCTTACACAAAGGGAGATGCCCTAATAGCAAAAATGAGTACCACAACTACCGCCGCGCACGAGAAGTACCAAGTTGAATCAAAAATCACAAGATACAATGAAGGGCAGAGATGAACTCCGACGAACTCGTAAAAACCCTAATGAGATCTGTGGGAAAAGGAAAGAGGATAACTTACCAGAGCTGTTGAACAGCGGAGGCACGCAGACGAACTCTGATTGATTCAGGTTGATGCAGCGTCCGTTGTCGAAGTGGGGGCAAAGGTCGACGGCGGCGGAGCTCGGGTGCTGAGGCGACGTGAGGAAGAATAAAGAGGCGAAGAGGCAAGGGGCAAAGTGAAAGGACCCTGGCCCTATTTATAAGCACTAGTAGAAAAGGGCCTATTGACCGGTTGGTGAGACCCTTTAGTCCGGGACTAAAGGGTCGGTATCTCTACAGCCCTTTAGTCGGTTCAATCGAACCGGGATGATCAAACCTCCACGTGTTTGTCTTGCTGAGCCAGGCGGGAGAGGCTTTGGTCGGTTGGTAGCACCAACGGGACCAATAATCATCCAGCGTCGACATTTACGTGGCTGGGGTTTTGTTTTTTTAAGGGGGGTTGGGGTTTTGGGCGGTTAATTTAGGTGTTCCATATATTGTGTTAGCTAGCTAATTAATAGAGAGAAGTGTCCTCTTTTTGTCCGTGCTTGCAGTGGCGCTTCGTACTATACATACGTATAGAGAGGACTAGCTAGACACGCTAGCTAGCTAGTAAGCAAGCGAAGGAGCAGAAGATCGTCATGAACATATATGCATACAGAGGAAGTGATATCGACCACCTCTCCTTCTCGAGAGATTGGTCGATCAACAAGTTCTCGTATATCTATCCGACACTACCGGCTACATATATACAATAATTATCTTTTACAAAAATAATCTCCTAACATACAGACGCGTGGTCCACATAGTATTCTCCGTCTTCAGCGATCACGTGGTTAAGAAAGAATGCCGCCAATTCCTCTTGAATTTCTCGCATGCGATCTGGTGCTAGTAGTTCATCCCGCATCCGAAACATCTAATTTTAAGAAGGGGGTCAATACATATATATATATATATGAATGAATGAAACTCAACACAAATGATGGTAATAAAATAAAATTGTGAATATTGTTATTTCGCACTTCATATTGTTTGTCGAGTAGCAGCGCTCACAGGTCGTGTGGCGGATGGACTCGCATAAGCGTAGTATCCACGAAATCATTCCCTTGTTCCTGCCACAACCACTTTACAAGAAATAGAGGTCAATCAAACTGATAATTAGCAAGCATGTTAAATGGTATTGATGAAACTAGCGCTTGAATCACTAGGAGATCGTGGAATATGCTACTATAGTACTTACTTTGGTGTCTAAATTGCAGCTTCTTGGCAGTCCGGAGCTTTTTGGTGAATTTTCTCCAAACCCTGCCATACAAAGAAAACAATTACTTGATATCAGAAATCAACAAAGTTGCTGATATGGTCGATAATGATCGATTTAACTTACTTCTCGAGCATTTCAGTCATTTCCGCATACTCCTTGGGATCTTTTCGTCTCGAGTCTAAGACAATTACTACTCCCTGCTCAAGCTTAATCTCTAGGAGAATATAGTGGTACCTGCGCACGCATGCATAACTCATCAATATTACATTACTATAACCTGGACTAATAAGGGAAACCGAATATGCCACAAGACAGTAACACTCACTTGAAGTTGTAAGGAAAGAGTATTATATCCTTGTGTTCATTTATTACGAACGATTGTAGCAAGTTGGCCTCGGTATTTTCAGCATGAAATTCAACCTCAGTTGCATCTATGAGATATGTGCTAATGAACCCAATGGAACCCACTTGTCTTTTCTTTAATTCGGCGATCTTCAATCTACAAAATATAATGAGGATAATTATAAATACATGCAATGAAAGAGCTGAGTTATATAGAGAGACTTAATGACTGAAGTAGTACTACTTACAGACGATGTAGCAGGTGACCGTTGCTTTATCGAGGCCAATTGATTGAAAAACTGATAGAACTCCTCAAATGGAATAGGCAGCAGTTCAATTCCAACGAGGTCATGCTCCTTTTAACTCTCACATACAAAGTACTCCTCCCTCGGACTCTCTGCAGGTTTTCATGTGCCAATCATGCAATCTTAGCATCATCGTTGATGGAGAGCTTTCATCTTTGACGGAGGCTTCCGTACTCATATCTTTGTATCTGCACCTCCAAGAAATCATAATGTACATCGTCGGGCAGGTAATCTTGAGATTGCCATAACGGGCACCATCCTCGGATCGGCGATGTCGCTACTTGAGCACCTTGAGCGGGGGCACGATTGCTTGGCTTGTTCGCCGAGCTGGGCAATTTGTTTCCCAGCTCGTCGTTCTTTCATTCTTTGATCACTTTTAGTACTTCCGACCTCTCCGCTTCAGCAAATGCCTTTCAATAATGCTCTCATAGTTGCCTTTGGCGGAGACTTGGGTGGTTTTGTCCGGCGGTCGAGTGCGCCGCTTTCACGGATCTACCTTCTCCTCCGGAGGTGGATGTCTCTTGCTTTCAACCCTTCAAACCAGTCATGCACTTGATCTGCGTGATCTTCGTGTTTTCCTCGTCGGTCCTCTCGTAAGGTAACTTCTGGATTCTTGAGAGAAGGACCGAATCTGTATCTCCTCCGCCTTTGGCTGTCTTGCTAGACGCAGAAGCGAGCAGAGCGGATGTCGTCTTTCCTTGCTTACGAGGCGGAGGAGAAGGACTACGACGCGCGGAGCAGCCGGAGCGGCGGCGGGTCTCTTCCGCCCTTGGCGACGAGTGGAGAAGGAGGAGGCTGGCTGCTCGGGCGCCGGTGCGAAGCAGAGAAGGAGGCGGAGTGCCGCCACGCCGGAGAAGGAGCCGGCCGAGTGCCTGATAAATCCTTGGCGGAGGAGGAGGCGGAGTGCCTGACTCGCGCGGGAGGAGGAGGAGGAGGCGGAGGCGTCCAGTTCGGAAGGTTGATGAGATCCTTGACCATAGGCATGGAGTCTTGAGAGAACCCAGCCGATACTCCCTTCACGGTAGGGTGGTCAAGCGGAGGTCCTCAAATCCTCCGTTATTTCATCCACCATCACCTTAGCATATCATACGGAATCGGCGGCGGTGAAAAGTTGAGTCGGGTTTAGTAGGATAAACAGAGCCAACAACCGCCTACGACCTTCAAATTGCTCCATTGCGCCATAAGGTGGCAATTTTGAGACTCCGTGATAGCATCCACGGGATAGCTGGCAGGAGCCGTCAAGGCATGCTCCGACTGAAGCAGCTCGGTGGAAGCCACGCTGCTTCTCCACTGAGATGGCGGGGTAGCTTCGGCGGAAGCTTCGGCAGGTCGTTTGCTGCGATCTGCTGCTTCTCGTTCCTCTTCTCATTCCTCTAGCCCCATTACCCTTTCGTGCAGCGCCTGCATTTGGCTCTGCTCCGGTTTCTTCCTCCTCTCATGGGTTTTGTAACCCCTGCGTCAAAATCCAACCTTCCATGAAAGGGAGCTTGGCGTGCCTCGTGTCCGTCCGGGGTGCTCGAGATTCGAGGGCCATTGTGAGCTCGTCCTTCTCCCCTGTCAGAACGAACTTCCCTTGTTGCCTTGCTTTGATATATTGCTTTAGCCTCTTCTTTGGTATGTCCAATTGCTCGTCCGTCCAAATGCACTTCTCTCATACAGGGTCCAAGGTTCCGCCAGCCCGAAGAACCAAGTCCGACAGCAGTCTGGCGATTCATTGTCTCGGTTCGATCCCTTTATCAAGCAGATCATTCTCAGCCTTGGCCCATTTAGGCCGGGCTATGAGGTAGCCACCTGACCCCGTGCGATGGTGAAGCTTCTTCTTGGCAGCATTTTACTTGTTTGTCGCCGACATCTTTTTACTCTTTTCCGATGTCCCGTGGGCCACAAATAAGGGCCAGTCATCCCTGATCTTCTCATATTTGCCCTTGAATTCTGGTGTCTCTTTTTTATCGACAAACTTATTCAGGTCTTTCTTCGAATGCCTGAATAGGTCTGCCATCTTATTAAGAGCAAAAGACTTGATTAATGGCTCTATAACTGGCTTGTCCGGATCATCCTCTGGCGGTAGGGTGAAATTTGACTTCAGCTCAGTCCAAAGATCATTTTTCTGCAGATCATTGACATAAGACACCTCAGGCTCTTCGTTCTTAGGCTTATACCATTGCTGGATGCTGATCGGGATCTTGTCCCTAACGAGAACCCCGTGACTTGAGCAACAAATGCCTTCTTTGTCCGGATGGGTTCAATCGGTTGGCCGTCGCACGCGATTTCTATGATCTCAAACCTTTCATCCGAGCTCAACTTTTTCCTCGGGCCTCGTCTCCTTACCGAAGTTGTGCTCAATCCAGAGGGCTAGAAAAAGGAAGAAAGAGGAGAGTTGATTAATGTGTGTACATACCAAAACAATGAATGCATCAATTAGCTAGTCAGCACGGGCTTAACTAATATATATACCTGGCCGGACTCAGTTCGGTGATCACCGGAGCAGTCCTCACGGTCTACTTCTTCACCTCTCCTTCTTCCACGGCATTGGGTCATCAGACCATCATAAGCATAGCCAGCTGCTTCTTCACCCTCTCCTTCTAGACCATCGGTGTCGTTGAGAAACATCATCGAGTTGATGGCATCACTTCCTTCTGCGATTATGTGCCTCAACAATGCTTCTTGTGCTTCTTCTCGGGGCGGCATAGTTTCTACAAATATTTACAACATGGCAATTATTATTCAAACATGACAGATATAGATATATTAGTGGCAAACGTAGAACTAGCTAGCTAATCACAATAAGGAATCATATTAATTAGTGGCCTCGTACGCTGCTTCTCTAGGGTTTGGTGGCCTCGACAACGCTTCAAGGGTTAGGGGTGGCCTCGAGAACTCTTCAAGGAGGGGTAATATCGACCCCCCGTGTTGAAGCTATAGGGAGGGTATATCGACAACAACAACGCACGACACTACATCTATGTCCACAAGTGGCGTGGGCATCGGCCCACGTCACTTGTGGGGACGTGGATGTAGTGTCCACACCGATGGCCACATGTATCTCACAAGCGATACTTGCTATTTAATTAGGGTTTCCTCTACCGCTCGGCGACCCACGGCGACCCTCGTTCCGATAAAAAAAGGAAGAAGAAGAAAAAAGAGGAGAAGAAAGAATAGAGGAGTTCTGGAGAAGAACTCTATTCTTTCTTCTCTCTTTTTTTTTCTTCTTCCTCTTCTTTTTTTTATCAAGGGGTCGAGGAATGCCGAGGGGTCGAGGGTCAAGGGGTCGAGGATCGCCAAGCGGTCGAGGGTCAAGGGGTCGAGGATCGCCGAGGGGTCGGGAGGTTGCCTAGTGTCAAAGGATTCAACAAAACCATGTCTTCATCGTTAGGCAAAAGTAACAGGTGCATGATGGTACGAAGCTCTCCAAAGTTATTTTGGAACTGAGTCCCAGATAGGATAATTTGCTTTTTGGTACAAAGTTCAGCCAGAACCTTCCGAATATCGTTATTTGGAAGGCCTTTGCTGAAATTCGTACAAAAAGACAAATTATCCTATCGAGACTCCATTCGAAATAACTTTGGAGGACTTCATCACCATCAAGCCCTGGTTACTTCCGACTAATAATGAAGCCATGGATTTCTTCAATACTTTGACACTAGGAAACCTCTCGACCCTCGAACCTCGGCGACCTGGAACCTCGACCCTAGGCGACCCTGGAACCCTTGACCTCGATCCTCGACCCTATAGAACCCTCGAACCTCGACCCTGAAACCCTCGACCCTTGACCCCTTAACGACCCTCGATCCTCTACCTAGTTCCCGACCCTCGACCCTCGGCGATCCTCGACACCCTCGTTCCCGATAAAAATTAAGAAGAAGAAGAAAAAAGAGGAGAAGAAGAAAGGAATAGCTAGAGGAGAAGATCGAAGAAAATAAAGAAGAAAATAAAGAGGAGAAGAAGAAAGGAATAGTGGGGAAGAAGAGAAAATAGAATATTCTATTTTCTCTTCCTCTCCACCTCTTTCTTCTTCTCTCTTCTTCCTTTTCTTCTTCTTACTTATTTCTCCTCTTCTTTTCCTCTCCTCTTCTTCTTTCTTTCCTCTTCTTATTTTCTTCTTTCCTATCCTTCTTTTCTAAAATTGTAACTTTTGCATATATAAAACTTTTCTAAAATTGTAACTTTCTATATATGAACAAAAACTTTCTATGAACCAAAAAACATTTTTAACATATATATTTAGCAAATTCTAGCCACATACATCACATACACATATACATTATAGCCACATACACATATGCATCACATATGAACAAAAAATAAACTAATAAAAATAAAAAACATATTGCAACATAAGAACAAAAACATATAGCCACATACATACACATACATTATATATATATGTATATATATATATATATGAAAAAATTAAACTTAAAAAACATGGGCGTGGCGGCAGTGGTGGCACCGGTGGGCGAGGCGAGGCAGGTGCAGGGCGAGGCAGGGCAGGGTGCTCCTGGTGGCGGGGCCGGTGAGCGAGTCGGGCGCTGGGGAGGCGGCGCCCAGCGCAGGCAGATGGCGTCGGCGGCGAGGCGCGGCCGGGCGGAGACGGCGTCGGGCGTGGCGCAGGGCGCGCCGGCGACGGCGTGGGCTCAAGCCTGGCAGACAGCGTCGGCGTGGGCTCGGGGCACAGGCGATGGCGGCGGCGACGGCGGGGCAACTGGCGGCGTCGAGGAGGTTGGTGCTACGACCCGGGACTAATGCCCCCCTTTAGTCCCGGTTGGTGCCAACTTGCGATGAAATCTGAAAAAATGCTAAGTGCTGGCTTATATAGAAAAGGCTTTAGTCCCGGTTGGTGCTACGACCCGGGACTAATGCCCCTTTAGTCGGTTGGTGCCACCAACGGGACCATCTCTCTTTTCAAGAGCCCAAAGGGCGGGAAGCGGCGGCCTTTGGTCGGTTGGTGGCACCAACGGGACTAAAGGGGCATTAGTCCCGGTCGTAGCACCAACGGGACTAATGCACTCTAGCCCGGTTGGTGCCACCAACCGGGACCAAACTGTCTGCCCGAACCCAAATATTTAGTCCCACCTCGCTAGTTGAGAGGGAGGCGCACTGTTTATAAGGTGCGGTGCGCCTTCCCTCTCGAGCTCCTCTCTAAAGCAGGCTTTCGGGCCTAACCCTTTAATCTGTGCCTGTGGGCCTACTGGGCCTCCCGCGGGCCTGGATCATGGCCCATGGTAGGGTTTCTATTCGTATTCAAGCCGTGGGGGCCCAGTAGGTGGCACTTTTTTTTGTTTTTTGTTTTATTTGTTGCTTTATTTAGGTTATTTTATTTCTATTTACAACAAAATACTTATTGTTGCTATATTTTTTTCCAGTTTTTTTGTTTTGTTTTCTGCATTATTTATTTTCTTTTGTTTTTTGCTTTATTTTTTAATTCTTTTTGCATTTAGTTTTAGAAAAATTATAAACTTTCTGTTATTGCCATTAGTTTTCAAATTTGAAAACACTTTTTTGTTTTCTTTGTTGCTTTATTCATTTTATTTTGTTTCTACATACAACAAAATACTTATTGTTGCTATTTTTATTTTTTCCAGTTTTTTGTTTTGTTTTCTGCATTATTTATTTTCTTTTGTTTTTGCTTTATTTTTAATTCTTTTTGCTTTTAGTTTTAGAAAAATTATAAACTTTCTGTTAGTGCCATTAGTTTTCAAATTTGAAAACACTTATTTTGTTTTCTTTGTTGCTTTATTCATTTTATTTTGTTTCTACTTACAACAAAATACTTATTGTTGCTATTTTTATTTTTTTCCAGTTTTTTGTTTTGTTTTCTGCATTATTTATTTTCTTTTGTTTTTTGCTTTATTTTTAATTCTTTTTGCTTTTAGTTTTAGAAAAATTATAAACTTTCTGTTAGTGCCATTAGTTTTCAAATTTGAAAACACTTATTTTGTTTTCTTTGTTGCT
The DNA here is from genome assembly GCA_021605205.1 of Aegilops longissima. Classification (NCBI taxonomy): domain Eukaryota; kingdom Viridiplantae; phylum Streptophyta; class Magnoliopsida; order Poales; family Poaceae; genus Aegilops; species Aegilops longissima. The sequence goes on along the minus strand of CM038677.1, from coordinate 727,358,497 downwards.
TTATTCATTTTATTTTGTTTCTACTTACAACAAAATACTTATTGTTGCTATTTTATTTTTTTCCAGTTTTTTTTTTTTTTTCTGCATTAATTATTTTCTTTTGGTTTTTTGCTTTATTTTTTAGTTCTTTTTGCTTTTAGGTCAGCAAAATTATAAACTTTCTGTTAGTGCCATTAGTTTTAGACTTTCTGTTTGTGCCATTAGTTTTCAAATTTGAATAGTTAAAATTTAAATTCTTTGAAATTCATAGTTTTCAAATGAACTCTGAAAAAGTTGGCATAGCATGTGCATGTACAAAACGGACAATGGTATCATACTCGTGTGTTACAAAGTTGGCATGGTATCATCATAATAGTTGCGGGAGAAAGTCTTCATTTTTTCTTCGCTTGTGTCATTTGCTTATTGCGCCGTAACCATGGATAATCTTCATCGTTTATCAGGATGCTTGGGTCAGCCTTGACTTTGAAGGGAGGAATTTCATGAAACTTTTCATACTCTTCAGACATGTCATCTTGCCCTCCACTCCCGGGATGTCCCTTTTTCTGAAAGAACTATGTGGCACTTTGGCTCATCGTATGATGTATTCGCTTCCTTATCTTTTCTTTTCCTTGGTGCAGTAGACATGTCCTTCACATAGATAACCTGTGCCACATCATTGGCTAGGACGAGCGGTTCGTCGGTGTACCCAAGATTTTTCAGATCCTTGTTGTCATTCCGTCTTGTGGGTCTACCTACCCGCCTCTGACAGATTGACCCACTTGCACTTAAACAAAGGGACCTTAAAATCTACTCCGTAGTCAAGTTCCCATATGTCTACTATGTAACCATAATATGTGTCCTTTCCCCGTCGGTTTTGCATCAAAGCGGACACCGCTGTTTTGGTTGGTGCTCTTTTGATCTTGGTCAATCGTGTAAAATGTATTCCCATTTATCTTGTATCCTTTCCAAATCATTACAGTCAAAGATGGTCCCCTGGACAACAAGTACAGCTCATCACAAACAGTGTTGTCACCTCTGAGGCGTGTTTCCAACCAACTGCTGAAAGTCTGATGTGTTCACATGTAATCCGATCGTCGACTTGCTCCGGGTGTTTGGGCGCAGACTGTTCTTGTGTTCATCGACATACGGGTCACCAAGGTAGAGTTCGTAGAAGCTGTGTAGTGTGCTTGAGACCAAGAATATCCGTCCTCGCATATTATTGAGTCCCTTCCAAGCGTGCCTTTTCGGTCAGTCTCCCCTCATACCGCGATTTAGGGAGACCTATCTTCTTAAGGCAGGAATGAAGTCAACACAAAACCAGATGGCATCCTCTGTTTGATGGCCCATGGAGATGCTTCCTTCGGCCTAGAGCGATTCTGAACATATTTCTTTAGGACTCCGTGAACCTCTCAAAGGGTACATATTATGTAGAAATACGGGCCCCAGAATGACAATCTCGTCGACTAGATGAACTAGGGCGTGCGTCATAATATTGAAGAAGGATGGTGGGAACACCAGCTCGAAGCCCGACAAGACATTGCGCCACATCACTCCTTAGCGTTGGTGCGATTTTATCGATCACCTTACGAGATATTGCATTGAGGAATGCACATAGCTTCACAATGGCTAATCGGACGTTTTCGGTGAAGCCCCTCAATGCAACCGGAAGCAATTGCGTCATAATCACGTGGCGATCATGAGACTTTAGGTTCGGAACTTTTCTCGGCATATTTATTATTCCCTTTATATTGACGAAGCGGTCGGGACCTTCATCTTGAGCAGGCATTCAAAGAAGATTTCTTTCTCTTCTTTCGAGGGGCGTAGTGGCGGGACCTTCATCTTGCTTCGGAGGCATGCCCTCTTTTTCATGCAAGCGTTGCAGGTCCTCCGTGCCTCGGTGTATCTTTTGTCTTCCCATACACGCCCAAGAAGCCTAGCAGGTTCACGCAAAGGTTCTTCGTCACGTGCATCACGTCGATCGAAGAGCGGACCTCTAGGTCTTTCGGTGAGGGTAGGTCCCAAAATATAGATTTATTCTTCCACATGGGTGCGTGATTGTCGGCGTCATTGAACAGCTAGTCCGTCGGGACCCTTTCCAAAGATTACGTGTAAATCATTGACCATAGCAAATGCGTGATCACCGACGCATGGTGGGCTTCTTCCGGTGATCTGCCTCGCCTTTGAAATGCTTGCCTTTCTTTCGACATTGATGGTTGGTCGGAAGAAATCGACCATGGCCCAGGTACACATTCTTCCTGCAGCCTCCCAGGTATATACTATCTGTGTCAAGTAAACAGTGCGTGCATGCGTGGTATCCCTTGTTTATCTGTCCTAAAAGGTTACTGAGAGCGGGCCAATCGTTGATGGTCATGAAAAGCAACACCTTTAGGTGAAATTCCTCCTTTTTGTGCTCATCCCACGTACGTACACCCTTTCCATTCCACAGTTGTAAAAGTTCTTCAACTAATGGCCTTAGGTACACATCAATGTCATTGCCGGGTTGCTTAGGGCCTTGGATGAGAACTGGCATCATAATGAACTTCCGCTTCATGCACATCCAAGGAGGAAGGTTATACATACATAGAGTCACGGGCCAGGTGCTGTGATTGCTGCTCTGCTCCCCTAAAGGATTAATGCCATCCGCGCTTAAAGCAAACCATACGTTCCTTGGGCCCTTTGCAAACTCATCCATACTTTCTCTCGATTTTTCTTCACTGCGACCCGTCGGCGGTGCTCTCAACTTCCGTCTTTCTTACGGTCCTCACTGTGCCATCGCATCAACTTGGCATGCTCTCCGTTTACGAGCAGACGTTTCAACCGTGGTATTATAGGAGCATACCACATCACCTTCGCAGAACCCTCTTCTGGTAGCCTCGCCGTCAACATCACGAGGTCATCTCGTCGATCTTATACCGCAATGCACCTCATACCGGGCATGCGTTCAGATCCTGTATGCACCATGATAGAGGATGCAGATCATTAGGGCATGCATGTATCTTCTCCACCTCCAATCCTAGAGGGCATCGACCTTCTTTGCTGCGTATGTCTTGTCGGAAATTCGTTATCCTTTGGAAGCTTCTTCTTCATTATTTTGATAGCTTCTCAAATCCTTTATCGAGCACAACATTCTCGCCTTCCATCGCAGCAATTCGATCGGTACCGAGCTTTGTGTGCCATCTTCGCAATTGGGGTACAACCCTTTTTGTGATCCTCTAACATGTGATCGAACTTCAGCTTCTCCTTTTGACTTTCGCATTGCGTCCTTGCATCGACAATGACCGGCGGAGATCATCATCATCGGGCACATCGTCTGGTTCCTCTTGATCTTCAGCAGCTTCGCTCGTTGCAGCACCATCGTGCACATCGTCTCATTTCCTCTTGATGTTCGGTAGCATCACCGTATTCAGGGGCACATAGTTGTCATCGCACTCTTCTTCTTCGTCGTCTTCCATCATAACCCCTATTTCTCCGTGCCTCGTCCAAACATTATAGTGTGGCATGAAACCCTTGTAAAGTAGGTGGGTGTGAAGGATTTTCCGGTCGAGTAAGACTTCGTATTCCACATATAGGGCATGGACAACACATAAAACCATTCTGCTTGTTTGCCTCATCCACTTCGAGAAAATCATGCACGCCCTTAGTGTACTCGGAGGTGTATGCATCACCGTACATCCATTGCGGTTCATCTGCATGCATTATATATAATTAAGTGTGTCAAAAATCATTCAGAACATCATGAATAGATAATTAAGTGACCAAATTAATATAGGTTCATCATCACATAAAAACCAAAGTACATACATAGTTCTCATCTAACAACATAAAGCTCTGCAGAGCATCTAAATTAATTAAACCCATACATTGAAACTATGTAAAACATTTCAATGCAAAAACAAATGCGATCATAATCGCAACCAAGGTAACAACTGATCCAACGGCATAATGATACCAAGCCTCGGTATGAATGGCATATTTTCTAATCTTTCTAATCTTCAAGCGCATTGCATCCATCTTGATCTTGTGATCATCGACGACATCCGCAACATGCAACTCCAATATCATCTTCTCCTCCTCAAGTTTTTTTATTTTTTCCTTCAAGAAATTGTTTTCTTCTTCAACTAAATTTAACCTCTCGACAATAGGGTCGGTTGGAATTTCTGGTTCAACAACCTCCTAGATAAATAAAATCTATGTCACATTGGTTGGCATAATTTTCATAAACAATAAATGAACCAATAGTTGTGAAAAGATAATATATACCACATCCGAATCATAGACAGGACGAGGGCCGACGGGGGCGGATACCAAAACCATCGCACTATATAAGATGCAATAATAAAAGTAAGAAAATAATACAAGTATCTATCTAAACATACAAGTAAGAATATTTTTCCTTTCAGAAAGAAGATGAGAACAAGAGGCTCACCACGGTGGTGCGGCGATGAGATCGACGCGGGTGATCGGCAGACGATGAAGGCGGGATGGGCGTGACGGACCGCTAAACCTAGATAAATATTGAGGAAAATGGAGCTTGGCGGTCGAGCTTGGAGAGGAGAAACCTTAAGTAGTGGGGCTCGGGCATTCCATCGAACACCTTGTGTGCATAGGAGGTGAGCTAGAGCACCACCAAGCCCTCTCCCCTCGGCGTAAAAAGCAGAGCGGTATGCTCTGCTCTCATGTGAGGGGCTATATATAGGCACCACCATTAGCCCGGTTGGTGGCATGAACGGGACTAAAGGAAGCCTTTGGTCCCGGTTCAAGCCACCAACCGGGACCAATAGTGGTGGGCCAGAGCAGAGCCCATTTGTCCCGATTCGTCCACCAACCGGGACCAAAAGGTCCGGACGAACGGGACCAATGGCCCACGTGGCTGGCTGGCCCCACAGGCTCCTGAACCGGGTAAATAGCTCCATTGGTCCCGGTTCTGGATTGAACCGGGACTAATGGGCTGAACTGGCCTGGGTCATTGCCCCCTTTTCTACTAGTGAAGGTCGAAGGGATAAGTGGCATGCACGGGAATCGAGGAGGCCAAAAAATGGATATGCGACAACACAGACGCCTCGATTTTTGGAAGTTCATTAAAAGAGAAGATATATTAAATTTTGGGCCTTGCATGATATTAATGACAAGTGATGTCACGGCGGGTTATCGCAATCTTAGGAGAATGATGTCATGGCGGGTTACAAGGTCTTGCAAGAGCAAATGAAGAAGGAGTTTTTCTAAGTGTTGAAAGATTGATATGGACAAGTTCACATCAACTTGGGGCCTAATGTTGGGGATATAACTATTGGGTATGACCCGTCCAGGAGGGGCCGGGTCATACCACTGGCGGTTCACAATAACAAAGCCCATGAAGATGTTGAAGATGGCAGTTCATGAAGTAGGCTTACAAAAGGCCCGAAGCCCAAAGGCGACTTGAGGCCTACAGGTGTAAACCGCCATATATGTGTGACTTGTATTGTAAGGCATGTATAGTTAGTCACCGAGTCGGACACGTTGTATATGAGCCAGCCGGGACTCCGTGAGCAGCCGGGCGTTAACCTTTGTATATAAGGGGACGACCCGGCGGCGGTTTAGGGCAAGAAATAAGAGATCAAGAACTAGGTCAAGAGTATTCACTCCCTGGTAATCAAAACCCAAGCAATACCACCTCAAACTGGACTAGGCCTTTACCTTCACCGCAAGGGGCCGAACCAGTATAAACTCATGTGTCATTTGTCCTGTTTAACCCCTTTAAGCTAACCTAGTTGCGATGGCTCCACGACTAAGTTCTTCTGATAGGACATCTGTCGTGACAATTCCACGACACTGGTCATAGATTCAAATCCTACTTGGGGAGATTTTATTAATTCTTTAATATAAGAATTTTAATATAAGAATAAATAAATGAATTAAAAGGCTTGCTTTGACCCTTAGGAGTATTAAGGAGTTGGTAACACTTCCGCTATCCTTGTTTCTATTTCCATTACATTCTATCTCATCATATAACATTTTGTAGATAACACATAGCCCAAGGTTGTAGAAAATCATAACATGAACGATTCGGCCAAATCACGTCTTATAATATGAAGAAATCTTTCCCAGTATCAATTCCCTTGTTGTTTCGTGTACAGGTACCCTTTTGCTGAAGGTCGTTCAGGCTTTTTTCCTGGGAGTATGGCATCTCTTCGAAATAAGAGTCTTAGAATAATGATGAATTCAAAGATTTATTAAGGACTTTTAAGGGACCTCGCTCGTGGAAAGAAGAATACAATAGGTAGATCTGACTCCTTGAATGATGCCTCTATCCGATGTAAGAAAAAAATCGTGTTAATTTAAATGTAAGCAACTAGTGTTTTTTAGAGCGTTGTGGTGGTAGGTGAAGTTTCAGTGTCGCATCCTAGATGGTTAAAGTTCAGTTTTCAAAAGCATCACTAGCTTACACTCGACCCGAGTAGCATGGGCACGTGGAATCCCGTGTGAATCAGCTCCTCAACCCTAGTCCATAGAGTGGGTAAGGAGAAGTCTAGACGCGCTCGGACACGTCTACCACATCGGACGGGCCCACACTAGACCAACCGACCCCACATATGACCCTCACTCCGGATGAAAGTCAACAGACTCCACTTCACTCTCTCCCAGTCTCCTCCCCTCCTAGTCCCCTCTGCTTTCTATCTTTTGCAAGCAACGGCAGCAGCGCCGCGTATGATGGTGGATCCAACAGTGAGGACGACTCAGAGTCGCTCCTGCGTGACGCGGAGCCGGATGACGTGGAGGAGATCGCCCTTCACATCGTGTTGCTCAGATAGCGGCTGGACCAGGGAGGCAGCGCTGGCTTGGGTTCTACCCATCCCCGTCGTCCGACCCTTCCCGTCCTTCACACAGCTCTGGGCGCTTTGTGCCCCTCTAGGTACGCCGCCATGCGCCCCTCTCCACCCGCTCTACCAGCTCCGGAGGGCTTCCTCGGCCACTGTGGGGTCCTCTTGCCCTCACTGGCGCGTACGAGGATGCCCGAATCCGAGGCCCAGTCCGCACGGCGCGAGCGGCAACGAGTAAGGAAGAGGGCAACGGCGGGGGAGGCGCTGGCCATACGTCGAGCAAGCATGCACCCCCGTGGATCCAGAGGACCAGATCGTCGCGACGGTCCTCTGGCGCTCCCTCACGGCGGCGGAGACGGACACACGATGGCTCCACTGCAAAAACTTCCATAGTGATCTGGCCCACCATCAAGCAATTGGAGCGTGAAGCTATGGCGGAGGCGGAGGCCAAGGCGAAGGAGTAGGACCCCGTGGTCCGGAGGATGACCAGCTACATATCCTCCTCCGACTACTCGGACCTCACTGATTGCTCCAGGTCCGCTGACGCCTACACCGAGGGGTACAACCGCACTGGCGACCGTAGGGGAAAGGGGCCGGGGAGGAAATGATGATTTCCTCTGCCCTTCTCCGCCTGTCCATTCTTTCTAGTTTTTTTAATTTTTAATTAGCATTGTTTGGCGATGAACTTTGATCTTTTGGTTGTCTGATGACTCTATTTTTTTGCTAGTATATGAATTATGTTCATTTATTGCATATATTACTTTGGATATGAGAAAGATGGTTACAAAGACAGTAAAATTCTGAATGGCCGGTCATGATCCATGGACATGTCCACGGAAGTTTAAGGCACTGAATTAGCTACTCGCCGCTGTAGATGTTTTGACAACACATATCGGAGGGAGAAGCAAGAGCCGATATGAAGCGGTTCTTGGCCTTGTCGACCCATCAAGAAAGACAAATCACCGTGAAAATCTTTAACGGTGTAGCCTAGGCATGACAATATCGTTCTCAACCTTAAATATTTTATTATTGCACTTAGGTAAGTTTGACATATATTTCAAATGAAAAAAATATCACAATGGTATAAAATTTGCGGAAATTTTCTTGAGATATAGTTATATTGTAAGGTTCACCCATATGTGGGAAGCTCAAGGCAGAGGCACCAAAAGGCCAATTTATTCACGTATAATTAGAAAATCTCAAAAGATTCAGATTTAGCAAAAAAATCATATGGATAAAATCCCGGGTAAAATCATATTGGCATGTCACTGGAAACATTAGAGATGCTATAAATCCGAAAAGCATAACAAAATTTAGGGGCACGATAATGTGTAGGTCGATTGCCATGATGTTTTTACAGTGACAGTGCTTTGAACAGTGTCCCTAGCATTACCAAAACCAAACAGGATCCAATCATTAAGGGAAACAAAACAAGAGAGGAGGAGCAGAAGAGCGACCCAAATACAGTCAAGTTAAAACAAAACTTGCATCATGTTTGATTGCTTTCTTCTGATCCTTGGCCATTTCGTTTCGAACCAAATCAGTTCATCGGCACAGCACAGACAGACCGAGAACAAGTACAGATTTCCTCCCATCCGGGCAGCTTAATTAGCTTGCCATGGACACCAAGGTGCATCTGGTACACGCTAGAGCACCGGCCGGAGAGACGGAGACATCAGACGCCTCCCAAGGGAAAGAGATATGGATGGTTCTTCAGAATACACATATGTTGTATTCTTCGGAATTCAGATCTTCTTGATCCAAACAAAACTTTCTGCGGCCAGCCGGTTAGCTTGCGACCGACACCTTCCTGGACTGCCGCTGCCCACGGTGGGACTCCGTCTCCGCCGAGAAGCGCTGCTGCCTCCGGGCGGCCTGCCTGGAGCAGATAGCGTCGAGCTGCATCTGCTCGTCGCGGCACTCCTCGCTGCAGAAGGGCGTGTCCCCTCTGTACATGAAGATGTCGCTGTCGCGCGCCAGCCGCTTGGCGCAGAGCGCGCACGCGTCCATCGCCGGCATGCCGGGCTCGCCGAGCAGCTCGTCGTTGAAGAAGGAGCAGGCCACTGATGTCGCCATGGTATATTGGTATGTGTGTGTAGGTGACTTTGGAGTAAAATGCTGAGCAGAGCTGAGCTTGGTGGTGCGCTTGGTTGCTGCTGCGAGGAGAGGGAGGAAGAGGAGAGCGAGGGAGCTGTGTGAAGAAAGGAGTGCAAGGCTCAGGTATATATGGTGCGTGTGGTCCGGTGCTCGGTCGGGCTCTACCGAGAGGAAATCGATGTCGATCGTGCTATGCCCGGGCGAGGTCGACCAGGTCCTGAATAATGAAAGGATACATCGCCCTGGAACGTCCCTGTCGATCTAAGTTGTGATATTTTCAGATATGTAGCCGTAACATACGAGATGCCCCCCCCACACACACACACTAGGATTGCTCGGACTCGGGCCTGGGCGAAATCCCTGCATGCTATGCTGGCAGCGGCGACACACGCGGGTGCCGTTCCCTTCTTGAAGGTGTTTGTCACAGCCTTTTCTGAGCCCCTCTTCAAGCATCAGGGGAAACCCTAATTCCGATTATCCGAATTGGTCAATGATGGCGTCTCAGCGTCATTCTCCTTCATCAAGGCGCCGTCTTGTTTACTTGCGGCGTCCTCAGATCTGGATCTCGAGATTATGGCGGTCTTGTTGTTGGTTCGGGCTACTTCTCGTGATGGCGAGATAAGCTGTGTTCTTTTCTGTTTGGGCTGAGCATCCCTTGCATCTCTGATTCCTGCATCATGTTCACGCCTATTGCTTTTGTGTCATGTGGTGTACCACATCTTGTATTTGTTCTAAACTTCTTCTATCAATGAAATGATGCACAAGCTTTCTGTATTCGTGAAAAAAAAAGAGACAGGTGCACCACATGGTTAGCCCACGCCAATAATAGACACAAAGGCATGGCAATCGGTGTAATGTACTCTCTCCGTTTTTATTTAATCCGCGTATTAGTTTTGATCAAAGTCAAGCTTTATAAACTTTGACAGAGTTTATAAACAAAAATATGAAAATATACAATAACAAATCAATAGCATTAGATTCAATATTGAATGTACTTTCACATCATATAGATTTGTTATGGTAAATATCTAAAAAAATCTATGAACTTACGAAGTTTAACTTCAGTCAAACATAATATGCAGAGTAAATAAAAACGAAGGGAGTACGTGATCTTTTTCTCAGACACAAGATGAAGAAAAGAAAATACAGACCGGAAATAAAAAATCTGGAGGTCCCCTCCTTCAAGTTTTTTTAGAGAACGTCGGCTTTATAGATTAATGAACAACATTACACAGAGTTTGCCGGATGCAATCGGGAACAGAATGGAACACACAAAAACTAGAAGAGTTCATACATGATTTAGCTAGCACATGAGTAGGAACATTCAAATGCCGTCGAACATGCTTGAAGGACATTGAAGAGAAACCTTCAGAGAAAGACTTGATATCAGCCACCACCACTCCAATTGAAGAACGGTCACTCATAGGCGAATTGATCCTTTGCACAAGTGAGAGATAGTCAGAGGCGAAGATAACATTTGAAACATGTTCATCATGCACCAAAAAAACAGCACGTCGAAGAGCCATGGCCTGAGGTATTTCAGGTCCCCTCCTTCAAGTTAAGTGCCATACGGGAGGCAATCTTGAGCTGTGGTGCATCCGTGAACAGTGGACTCGCGCGCGCACTTGCAGATCTTGTTTGCGCGTGCAGCCATTTGCAGCCTTTAAAACTTCAAGCTCAAGGATACTGCTAGAGAAAAATGCAAGATTATTGAGCTGTTTATTAAGCGGAGAGGTTGCCAGCCAGGTTTGTTTAGCTAGCACGGGGATCCTGCACGTTTCGTATCATGGAGGGAACCACCTCCCAGTTGCAGGCTTACAGCTGCTGTTGCCGTTGAGCGTTGAACGGATCAACTCAAAGATTCCATTGGCACTCACCTCCCAGTCCACCGGCCTTTCTTGCCGGCGAGGCAGGCAGGTCTCGTCCTGGGGTGCAGCTTTTCTCGAGATCTGCGTGCAATTTGGTTTTATGGCTTCCTCGAGCAGTAACACTGACGCGTCGGACGCAATCATCGGACCACGCAAATATCGGGAGAAGGTCGACATCTTCCTTCAGCTGGGGAGTGAAACTTGGGACTATCTCTTGGAAGCACTCGCGGTCGACTGCCGACCACAACAAACCTTGGCTGCAAAGTGTGGAGTATTGGCCTTGCTGAGTATTGCTTCCAACAACCAAAAGGAGGCCTTATATGATAGCTGTTGCTGCATACTCGCCGAGTCACTGGCTGCCAAGCAGTGACGGGGCACATCATTGGTCGTTTGTCGACACTCCACACCGAACGAGGCTTGCCTGCTCCGGTCCTCGTGCTCCCACCTGTGCTCCCACCTGTGCTCCCACACCATTAATTCTTCATCGAACGGTTTGCAGATTTTTCCTCCCCGGCGTCCCTTTTCTAGTGAAAACAAATCACGTGACTCCGTATTCTCATCCCTTCCCCGTATGTAGTATTCCCTTCATCCTAGTATTTCTCTTTCCCTTCCGACGGCTTACCATGTGGGCGGCGGAGGAATCCAGTGAACCACCAGTTGCCGCCCTGTTGCCTCCGTCTCGTTCTGCTCCCGTCGCCTTGAAGCTCTGTTCTCTGCCCCGTCTCACCGCCGCGGTGGTGCCATCCCCGTCCGACTGTCCGAGATGTCGTCCCTCCGCCGCTGGTTGCTGAGATGGTGGCGGGGCGGGGAGGTGGAGGTGGGGGCGGCAAAGGCCATGCCGCCGGCCAAGAGGAGGTGTGTGGTGCCGTGGTGGGCCTGGTAGCCGTGCTGCATTTGAAGACTGCGGCGGCGGCGGCAAGACGGAGGACGCTGCGCGCGAGGAGGAGGCGGCCGCCATCCAGTGGCCGGCACTATGCCCGCCAAGGTCGCCCTGCTGCGCGCCATGCTAAGTACGATAACTCACCTTCCTGTCCTCATCCTCTCTACTGATTTGTACGCCATCATCTGTACTTGTATGTAGCTGCTAGTACTAGAACACACATGCACAAGTGAAGGGGAACTTGCAAACTAATTTGGTCCATGCTGTGATCTGTTAAAACTTGAAATTTTATTGTGCAAATTTGTAGAAATTAGTTTTTACATATGAACTGGATGCCTAGTTAGCTGAGTTTAGTTTTTACATGCTGAATGTGTTTAATTTGATTTTTTATTAAGATGTTTAATTTGAGCATGCAACAAAAGAACATTGTTGAAGAATGCACTAGATTCAGAAATGGGAATAACTCTTGCACAAAATGCTGCTGATGTTGTGTACTGGTTGAATCAACTGGATTTTAATTAGCTGATGGTGGTGGCATTTGCAGACAGGAACATGCAAGAAGACGTCGGTCTAAGCTCAAGCATGCATTCTTGACTTGATTGGTTGTAGTGAGATTGGTAGGAATGGTTGTCGATGATGTTTTCGTGGTGCCTCTTGACACATCAGTCATGTACCCAACGGCGGAATGTGACATGCATTGTTTCAGGACCATCAGCGACGGCGGGAGTGATTCATGGCGAACGATGTCGACATTGGCGTGGCCGTAGTGATCGATTACCGGTCTGCTTATCACGTTAGATAAAAGAAACTTTGGTGTTGGTCATACTACAGTTTAGCTAATAGGCTATGCTTGACAATTGGATTTATTAATCAAGGTTCAAAAAAGATTTACCTGCATCATAAGAGTATTATTGAGAAATTCAGACTAAATTTGTCGTATATGTTTTCATATAGTTGAGGATACCACATCAGGTGATTCTTTTCAGATATAGGTTTATTTCATTTCAAGCTATAAGTAAACAGTGAAAAGAGACCAGTTCTACAAGAAGGATACAAACAATGAAAAGAGATCATGGTGAATATGAGTCACAGATTCCTTACTTTTGATCCTTGGCATTCATCACCGTTCTCATGGTTTCCTATACCACGCATTCCTTTCTTTTGGCCCCAGATCTCTTGAAATTTGCAGAGTTTGCTTTCTGCTTTTGATTAGTTCATTCATTCGATGCAGTTAGCCTCCTGACTGCAGATTGTCTTGGGCCTGAGATTTACGATCTTGTTTCATGCCCTCCAAATTGCAAATTCTTTGATTGATCTGGTGAATTTCCCATTGTTTCTATTTGTACCTATGGTGAGGTTTGTTTTTTGTTTCCTTTACGTTGGCACTCAAAGCGGCGAGATTGGCGGAAGTTTTCCCCAGATTTAAGCACAAGTATTAAGGAGGGAGAGGGAACACGGGAATACAGGGGTTGTTGCCCTTTTTCTGGGAGGAAAAGAGACGTGGGCTGGAAAATTTCTGCAACCGTTGGATGAGAAATGGTGGAAGGGGAGCACGGATGGGAGTATATCAGGGGAGCAGGCAAGCCGCGTCCCTCCACACCGACCAGCGCGCCAAAGCCAGGATGAATCATCTCCTCATGCGTCTGACTCAGCCATGAGTCGTGTGAGAGACACGTATAGAAAAAAGCGAAACAAACAGATTACGGATGTGTGCTCAGCCAATCTGTCGTGTCAATGTGTGATATTTTTATCAGATCTGGCGTTTTGCCTACTCACTTCACAAACGCTAAATCTTGATTGATATGCCGGCTCGGTCTTTTCGAGGTGCTCATAGAGGTAGGGTGTACGTATGTGCATTCATAGGGGTGAGTGTATGCTTGTGTATTTGAGCGCTTACGTTTGTACTTTGTTCAAATTTATTTATTTTGCTTCGTTTTCTTCTCTCCGGTGATTACTTAGCATCGTACTTAAATTTGGCAACGTACTTAAGTCGTTGAATTGTTTTTGAGATAGGTAACAACCCACTCCAAGCGGTTGGCAACGTACAGTTGATGTGAACTGTTACTAATCTCTGTAGATGAAACTAGGAGATTATAGTGCTCAAAAGCAAGGGTAACGGATTGTCATTGTTCGTGTCAAAAATCATAAAAAAATCATCACTATTGCGGCAAGCGAGTACACAAATCACACTAATTTTGAACCGAGCCGCGTCTAACTGCGGAACTGACTGATATGGCCCACACATCAGGGTGATATGGCAGGTACACATGGACTATGCGGTGAGGTCGATGGGGAGCCCACCTGTCAGCTCCTTTCTCACCCATCGTCATGCCGCAGCTTGTGCCCGCCGGCAAACACATCTTCTAGCGCCGCCATCCCCCGCCGCTACCAAGCCCGCCTTGCGGCGGCGTCGCCCTGCGCCCGCTGTCAAACTCGCCTTGCAGCGCCGCCGCCACTTGCTCCTAGTGGGGCCGCCCGATGCTATGGAGCTCCGGCTCGTCCAGCCCAGCGTCGTCCCGACCTGCGGAAACAATGCCACCGCCTCTAGCCGCCGTGACCCTCGAGCCTCCATCCAGCCTTCCCTGCATCCGTCGGGAGCATGAGCACATGCATGGCTTCAAGCCTAGGAAGGGGAGATAGGGCAGCACGGGAACCGTCGTGGCTGCCGCTCGGCCAACAGGTGAGGTGCTATCTCTTGAGCACTGCGTTGGATTTCCCCGAAGAGGAGAGGATGATGCAGCAAAGTAGCGTAAGTATTTCCCTCAGTTTTTGAGAACCAAGGTATCAATCCAGTAGGAGGCTACGCACAAGTCCCTCGTACCTGCACAAAACAATAGCTCCTCGCAACCAACGCGATTAGGGGTTGTCAATCCCTTCACGGTCACTTACGAGAGTAAGATCTGATAGAGATGACAAATTATATTTTGGTATTTTTGGTATAGAGATGCAAAGTGAAAAGTAAAAGGCAAAGTAAAAACAAAGCAAGTATTAAAGTAATTGAGATTGATATGATGAGAATAGACCCGGGGGCCAGAGATTTCACTAGTGGTTTCTCTCAAGAGCATAAGTATTCTACGGTAGGTGAACAAATTACTGTTGAGCAATTGACAGAATTGAGCATAGTTATGAGAATATCTAGGTATGATCATGTATATAGGCATCACGTCCGAGACAAGTAGACCGACTCCTGCCTGCATGTACTACTATTACTCCACTCATCGACCGCTATCCAGCATGCATCTAGAGTATTAAGTTAAAAACAGAGTAACGCCTTAAGCAAGATGACATGATGTAGAGGGATAAATTCATGCAATATGATAAAAACCCCATCTTGTTATCCTCGATGGCAACAATACAATACGTGCCTTGCAATCCTTTCTGTCACTGGGTAAGGACACCGCAAGATTGAACCCAAAGCTAAGCACTTCTCCCATGGCAAGAACTACCAATCTAGTTGGCCAAACCAAACGGATAATTCGAAGAGACTTGAAAAGATAACAAATCATACATAAAAGAATACAAAGAAGATTCAAATATTGTTCATAGATAATCTTGGTCATAAACCCACAATTCATCGATCTCAACAAACACACCGCAAAAAGAAGATTACATCGAATAGATCTCCACGAGAGAGGGGTAGAACATTGTATTGAGATCCAAAAAGAGAGAAGAAGCCAGCTAGCTACTAGCTATGGACCCGAAGGTCTGAAGTAAACTACGCACACTTCATCGGAGGGGCTATGGTGATGATGTAGAAGCCCTCCGTGGTGGATGCCCCCTCTGGTGGAGCTCCGGAACAGGCCCCAAGATGGGATCTCGTGGATACAGGAAGTTGCGGCAGTGGAATTATGTTTTTGGCTCCTGTTCTGATCATTTGGGGGTACGTAGGTATGTATCGGAGGAAGGAGTACGTCGGTGGAGCAACAGGGGGCCCACGAGGTAGGGGGCGCATACAGGGGCGCTCCCCCCACCCTCGTGACCACCTCTGTTACTTCTTGGAGTAGGGTCCAAGTCTCCTGGATCACGTTCGGTGAGAAAATCACGTTCCCGAAGGTTTCATTCCGTTTGGACTCCGTTTGATATTCCGTTTCTTCGAAACACTGAAATAGGCAAAAAAACAGCAATTCTGGGCTGGGCCTCCGGTTAGTCCCAAAAATAATATAAAAGTGGAAAATAAAGCCCAATATAGTCCAAAACAGTAGATAAAGTTGCATGGAGCAATCAAAAATTATAGATACATTGGAGACGTATCAGGCATCCCCAAGCTTAATTCCTGCTCGTCCTCGAGTAGGTAAATGATAAAAAGAGAATTTTGATGTGGAGTGATACTTTGGCATAATTTCAATATAAATATTCTTAATTGTGGTATGAATATTCAGATTCGAAAGATTCAAGACAAAAGTTCATATTGACATAAAAATAATAATACTTCAAGCATACTAACTAAGCAATTATGTCTTCTCAAAATAACATGGCCAAAGAAAGTTATCCCTACAAAATCATATAGTCTGGCTATGCTCCATCTTCCCCACACAAAATATTTAAATCATGCACAACCCCGATGACAAGCCAAGCAATTGTTTCATACTTTAACATTTTCAAAAAAAATTCAATATTCACGCAATACATGAGCGTGAGCCATGGATATAGCACTATATGTGGAATAGAATGGTGGTTGTGGAGAAGACAAAAAGGAGAAGATAGTCTCACATCAACTAGGTGTATCAACGGGCTATGGAGATGCCCATCAATAGATATCAACGTGAGTGAGTAGGGATTGCCATGCAACAGATGCACTAGAGCTATAAGTATATGAAAGCTCAACAAAAGAAACTAAGTGGGTGTGCATCCAACTCGCTTGCTTACGAAGACCTAGGGCATTTGAGGAAGCCCATCATTGGAATATACAAGCAAAGTTCTATAATGAAAAATTCCCACTAGTATATGAAAGTGACAAAATGAGAGACTCTCTATCATGAAGATCTTGGTGCTACTTTTAAGCACAAGTGTGGTAAAAGGATAGTAGCATTGTCCCTTCTCTCTTTTTCTCTCTTTTTTTTATTTGGGCCTTTTCTCTTTTTTTTATGGCCTCTTTTTTTCATTTTTCTTATTTATTTATTTTTCGTCCGGAGTCTCATCCCGACTTGTGGGGGAATCATGGTCTCCGTCATCCTTTCCTCACTTGGGACAATGCTCTAAAGAATGATGATCATCACACTTTTATTTTTCTTACAACTCAACAATTACAACTCGATTCTTAGAACAAAGTATGACTCTATATGAATGCCTCCGGCGGTGTACCGGGATATGCAATGAAACAAGAGTGACATGTATGAAAGAATTATGAAAGGTGGCTTTGCCACAAATACGATGTCAACTACATGATCATGCTAGCAATATGACAATAATGGAGCGTGTCATAATAAATGAAACGGTGGAAATTTGCATGACAATATATCTCGGAATGGCTATGGAAATGCCATGATAGGTAGGTATGGTGGCTGTTTTGAGGAAGATATATGGTGGGTGTATGATACCGGCAAAAAGTTCGCGGTATTAGAGAGGCTAGCAATGGTGGAAGGATGGGAAAAAGTGCGTATAATCCATGGACTCAACATTAGTCATAAAGAACTCATATACTTATTGCAAAAATCTAGAAGTTATGAAAGCAAAGTATTACGCGCATGCTCCTAGGGGGGTAGATTGGTAGGAAAAGACCATCGCTCGTCCCCGACTGCCACTCATAAGGAAGACAATCAATAAATAAATCATGCTCCGAGTTCATCACATAACGGTTCACCATACGTGCATGCTACGGGAATCACAAACTTCAACACAAGTATTCTTTAAATTCACAACTACTCAACTAGCATGACTTTAATATCACCATCTTCATATCTCAAAACAATTATCAAGCATCAAAGTTCTCTTAGTATTCAACACACTCAAAAGAAAGTTTCACATATCTTGAATATCAAGTATATTAGTATTAAGCAAATTACCATGCTATGAACGACTCTCAAAATAATCTAAGTGAAGCATGAGAGATCAATAGGTTCTTTAAAACAAATCCACCACCGTGCTCTAAAAGATCTAAGTGAAGCACTAGAGCAAAAATTATCATGCTCAAAAGATATAAGTGAAGCACTATGAGCAAAACTATCAAGCTCAAAAGATATAAGTGAAGCACATAGAGTATTCTATCAAATTCCAATTTATGTATGGCTCTCTCAAAAGGTATGTACAGCAAGGATGATTGTGGTAAACTAACAAGCAAAGGCGCAAATAATACAAGACGCTCCAAGCAAAACACATATCATGTGGTGAATAAAAATATAGCTCCAAGTAAATTACCGATGGAAGTAGACGAAAGAGGGGATGCTTTCCGGGGCATCCCCAAGCTTTGACTTTTTGGTGTCCTTGGATTATCTTGGGGGTGAATCCCCAAGCTTAGGCTCTTGCCACTCCTTGTTCCATAATCCATCAAATGAATTTACCCAAAACTTGAAAACTTCACAACACAAAACTCAATAAAAATCTCGTGAGCTCCGTTAGAGAAAGAAAACAAAAGACTACTTTAAGGTACTGTAATGAACTAATTATTTATTTATATTGGTGTTAAACCTACTATATTCCAACTTCTCTATGGATTATAAACTATTTTACTAGCCATAGATTCATCAAAATAAGCAAACAACACACGAAAAACAGAATCTGTCAAAAGGAGAACAGTCTGTAGTAATCTGTAACTAGCGCAAACTTCTGGAACTCCACAAATTCTACCAAAATAGGAAGACCTATAAAATTTGTTTAATGATCAGCAGAAATTAGAACCAGTATTTTATCACGTTCTGGTGATTTTTAACAATTGTTTTCGTGAACAGAAAGATTCTGGAAATTACAGCAAGATCAAATTATTATCATCCAAGAAGATCCTATAGGTCTAACTTGGCACAAGCACTAATTAAAACATAAAACACATCTAAACAGAGGCTAGATGGATTATTTATTACTAAGAAGCAAGAAAAAATATTGGGTTGTCTCCCAACAAACGCTTTTCTTTAAAGCCTTTTTAGCTAGGCATTGAGATTCAATGATGCTCACAAGAAAGACAAGAATTGAGGCACAAAGAGAGCATCATAAAACATGTGACAAATACACTTAAGTCTAACATACTTCCTATGCATAGGAATATTATAGGAAAACAAATTATCGTAGCAAGCAAAAACTAGCATATGCAAGGAAGCGGAAAGGAACAATAGCAATCTCAACATAACGAAAGGTAATTTAGTAACATGAAAATTTCTATAACCATATTTTCCATTCTCATAATAATTACATGTAGGATAATAATAAAATTCAACAATATAGCTATCACATAACATATTCTCAACACGATCCACATGCATGCGAAGTTGACACTCTTCCAAAATAATGGGATTATCATTAACTAAAGTCATGATTTCTCCAAGCCCACTTTTATCAAAATTTTCATAAGATTGAATGTTATCCAAATATGTGGGATCTAAAGTTGACACTCTTCCAAACCCACTTTAAATATTATTGCAAACACTATTATCAATCTTATATTCATCATGGGGCTTAAATAAATTTTCAAGATCATAAGAAGAATCTCCCCAATCATGACTATTGGACATAGCAAAACTAGCATCCCCAAGCTTAGGGTTTTGCATATTATTAGCATAATTTACATCAATAGAATTTATAATAAAATCATTCCAATCATGCTTTTTATTCAAAGATCTATCGTGAAGCACTTCATCACAATTTTCAGATTTGCAGATTTCAGGCAAAAGCTTATAAAGATAATCTAGTGCATCCAAATCACTAGGAATTGGTTCATCATTATTGGATCTCTTAAAAAGATTGGCAAGCGGATGAGGATCCATAGATATTAGCTTCTCTGTTTAGGAATAAATACTCAACTATTTCAACCAAG
This sequence comes from Aegilops longissima, assembly GCA_021605205.1. Classification (NCBI taxonomy): domain Eukaryota; kingdom Viridiplantae; phylum Streptophyta; class Magnoliopsida; order Poales; family Poaceae; genus Aegilops; species Aegilops longissima. The sequence continues at coordinate 727,338,916 of CM038677.1, read as the reverse complement.
CGAGAAAACGAGCCAAGAAAGACATCAATGCAAACGAAAAGACTAACGGAAAAGAGATGGCGAATAAAATGGCAAGGGTGAAGTGGGGGAGAGGAAAATGAGAGGCAAATGGAAAATAATGTAATGCAGGGGATAGGGATTGTGATGGGTACTTGGTATGTAGACTTTAACGGTGCCAGAAGTGGCTTGTTGTTAGGAGTCCAAGTCTTGACTTGCTCTTGCATAAGCCTCCTCGGCAACGGCGCCAGAAATTCTTCTTGCTACCTCTTGAGCACTGCGTTGGATTTTCCCGAAGAGGAGAGGATGATGCAGCAAAGTAGCGTAAGTATTTCCCTCAGTTTTTGAGAACCAAGGTATCAATCCAGTAGGAGGCTACGCACAAGTCCCTCGTACCTGCACAAAACAATAGCTCCTCGCAACCAACGCGATTAGGGGTTGTCAATCCCTTCACGGTCACTTACGAGAGTGAGATCTGATAGAGATGATAAATAATATTTTTTGTATTTTTGGTATAGTGATGCAAAGTGAAAAGTAAAAGGCAAAGTAAAAACAAAGCAAGTATTAAAGTAATGGAGATTGATATGATGAGAATAGACCCGGGGGCCAGAGATTTCACTAGTGGCTTCTCTCAAGAGCATAAGTATTCTACGGTAGGTGAACAAATTACTGTTGAGCAATTGACAGAATTGAGCATAGTTATGAGAATATCTAGGTATGATCATGTATATAGGCATCACGTCGGAGACAAGTAGACCGACTCCTGCCTGCATCTACTAATATTACTCCACTCATCGACCGCTATCCAGCATGCATCTAGAGTATTAAGTTAAAAACAGAGTAACGCCTTAAGCAAGATGACATGATGTAGAGGGATAAATTCATGCAATATGATAAAACCCCATCTTGTTATCCTCGATGGCAACAATACAATACGTGCCTTGCAACCCTTTACATCCGGGTAAGGACACCGCAAGATTGAACCCAAAGCTAAGCACTTCTCCCATGGCAAGAACTACCAATCTAGTTGGCCAAACCAAACGGATAATTCGAAGAGACTTGTAAAGATAACCAATCATACATAAAAGAATTCAGAGAAGATTCAAATATTGTTCATAGATAATCTTGATCATAAACCCACAATTCATCGGTCTCAACAAACAGACCGCAAAAAGAAGATTACATCGAATAGATCTCCACGAGAGAGGGGGAGAACATTGTATTGAGATCCAAAAAGAGAGAAGAAGCCATCTAGCTACTAGCTATGGACTCGAAGGTCTGAAGTAAACTACTCACACTTCATCGGAGGGGCTATGGTGATGATGTAGAAGCCCTCCATGGTGGATCTCGTGGATACAGGAAGTTGCGGCGGTGGAATTAAGTTTTGGCCCTGTTACGATCGTTTGGGCAATGAGGTATATATAGGAGGAAGGAGTACATCGGTGGAGCAACAGGGGTCCCACGAGGCAGGGGGGCACGCCCTAGGGGGGGGGGGCGCCCCCCACCCTCGTGGCCGCCTCTTTTACTTCTTGGAGTAGAGTCCAAGTCTCCTGGATCACGTTCGGTGAGAAAATCACGTTCCCGAAGGTTTCATTCCGTTTGGACTCCGTTTGATATTCCGTTTCTTCGAAACACTGAAATAGGCAAAAAAAACAGCAATTCTGGGCTGGGCCTCCGGTTAATAGGTTAGTCCCAAAAATAATATAAAAGTGGAAAATAAATCCCAATATAGTCCAAAACAGTAGATAAAGTAGCATGGAGCAATAAAAAATTATAGATAGGTTGGAGACATATCAGGAGGTGGGGGAGCTTGGTCGAGCATGTGCACTATCGCGCGGGCGGTGACCATTGAAGGTAGACGGAGGAGGCACGACATAAATGACATTCGCAACTGTGGAAGAAGAGGAAAAACATGAAAAGAAATGAGGGGCTAACTGGTGGGGCCATCTTCCACCTTCGCATATTGTCCATGTAGGCATTCCAGACCAGCCTGACCTATGGGGCCAATAGGCCAGTTTTGCTGTTAGACACGACTTAGTTCAGAATTAGTGTGATTTGTTACTCACTTGCCGCAGAAGCGGTGGTTTATTGGGATTTTTTTTACAAAAACGGTGGCAATCCATTAGCCTAGCAACAAATATGGTGGGTTTGAGCATTTTACTCAAAGCAAGAAGGATAGAGTGAGAGTGCCTTCTTTTAGAGCACGAGCATAGTAAAATTCAAGCACAACAAACGAAATCTTATTTTGTTACTAAGTTGTATTGTTGTGACGAAGTTTAAAATATTTAAATTTACTAGTATGAAGGGTCATTACGGAGGCTAGGGAGAATATCAGGTGCTACGGGAGCTACAAAGCTCACGTGCTGCAAGCCGAGTTCAACCGTGGATGTGAGATCCAACGGTCAAAACACACACAACTGAATAGGGTCATTTTGACTTTTGCCTTTTTGTGACACTATTCATGTTGAATTTGTTTTTTGTTGTTTCTCCTTGTGTGTTTTGAATTTTGATTTGAAATCTTACAATTTATAAATCCATTGCTTGTGAACACTCACAATTTTTTCGATTTTTTGAAACACTTAACCGCGTTTTGAAAAAAATGGTAGCATGATAGCACCTAATGTGTGATAGCACATGATATTGTCCCAGCAGGCTAGACAACCCTTTTTTCCGGTATGGCAAGGGAAAGATACAGAGTTGTGCTCCATGTCATCAACATGGTAAAAAGTACAATGTTCGCACACTTGACCTCTGCAGTACTAGAATGTACACAACAAACATTAGCGGAACATACAAAGGACCACACCGGTAAAAATATAAAGTTATACATGGCCGATGGTATGCTTAGACAAGCAAAGAAAAAGGCAATGATAATCCACACCGAGCAACTGTTGACCCAATGGTTGAAATGGTGCTAATGGAACTACATGTGTGATGTGTTGCTCAGGCTCTAGGTTCAGGGACAATTTGTGCATCACACAAACCTGTTGGCGCATATAATTAAGCCTAGGTTCACGGACGATTTGTTGAGATGGGTTTCTTATCTCCCAGCTTAGATGGTAAGTGTGGTTGTCGGCGTTCTGGGAACGGGGGTCCCCAGACTTGCCTGCCTGCGGCCCACGGCATGGCTCTGCTAGCAGGCCCGTACGACCCATCTTCATCAACAAGGCATTCAAGACCCTCGCGAGGGGCCAAGCCTCGCGAGGCGGACGACGCAAGACCTTCTCAGAAGCGGACGCACCAGGCAGGCTAGCGAGGTGCGGAAAGATCAAGGCAAGGCAAACCTCGCGAGGTTCACGTGACGTGAGCATTGACGATCGAGACCAGGCGGGCGCGAGCGCGCGCAGCGTCCTTGTTTCCTCTTTGGTGCAAAGGAGGCAAGCGCAAGCGCGGAGTACCGAGGCATCAAGAAAAGGTTTCCATATCAGTGCAACGAGACCAAGACCAATGGGACGGCAAGACGGAGGTCACCATGGAGCCCAAGGCGGCGTCACCACCAGAGCCTTTTGCAGGCGAAGACTACTTTTGTCAGGATAAGTTGTACTAGCCGTCCCCTTTCAAATTGGCCATTGTTGGCTCCCTTCCCGGTCAATATTCGGGGAGAGGACGAGTGCCTCTATAAATAGTGCTAGCCCCCATAGTAGTAGGCACAGAATCCTTACCCACACAAGTTCGCCAGACACAAGAACACCTCAACCTCAGGAGGCTGTTCTTTCCCTTGTACTGTTCATGATCAGCCCAAGAGGCAATCCACCACCACCACATTGGAGTAGGGTATTACACCACAGTGGTGGCCCGGACCAGTATAAATCTTGTGTCCCTTGTGTTGTGAGTTCGTCGAGTTAGTCCGTGAGATCTAAGCGACACTAGGACGTGGATCGGTAGGAGAGAAAATCTTCGCATGCACCCCAGAGTTTGAAGCTTGAGGGTTTTGCCGGAACCCGTGATCCGACATTTGGCGCGCCAGCTAGGGGTGCGCCGGAGTCTTCCTTCCGCCAAAGGATTCACCGACACTCCGCAATCCCGATGTCCAGCGACCAGAGGACCGGCGCCGACTGCTGGGCATCTTGGCCAGCCCGGGCGGAGCCGCCTTCTCAAGAAGACCTCAACCCCACGCCACAGGCAGCTTGCGCACCGCCTAACGCTGCGGGGTGTGGGCGGCGCGGCCATGCGACGTCCGCCCTTACTCCATGACAAGCACGGGCGGCCGCAAGGGCCTCAAGCCACGCCGCGGCCACGGCGCCGCACACCCGGCGGGAGCAAGCAAACGTGAGGGCCACACTCACGGTGGCGCGGGAGCTGCTGCGATGCCGACTGATGGAGAGTGGCAGAGACGCGCTGTTGGAACGCGTCGCCAAGCTACTAGATGCCGCGGTCACCGAGGCACCACCCTTCTGCTCCACGCTTCTACCCCCGGCCGCGGTCGGGTCGCACGGCGGGCCACATCGCGCCCGTGCCCCACCGGGTGCACTAGGAGGCTTCATCGACACAGGCGCAACCAGCGGCGCAGGGCGCTCAATCGCACCCGCCCCACCTCCGACGAGCGTGGGTATGAGCGCCACTCACGGCCACGACGGCATGCCGCCCTATCATCCCCAGGGCGGTGCGCTGGGCTGGGCGACATGGAGCATGGGGCACTACAGCGAGGTTTTCGGGGTGGCGACCTCGGAAGCCTACGTGCCCCGCATGATGGACCAGGAGTACACGCTGGAGGACGACCCCGGTTCGTCCTTCGAGCCAGGCTAGGAGGAGGAGGCGCTAGAGGCTGAGGACGCCCAGGAGCCGCCTATCGGTCACGTCATCCATGCCAGCAGCTACAGGGTACCACTAACCCCTCAGGAGCAAGCTTACGCTAACCATGAGTCGTAGGGGGATCAGGTCACCACGGCGGCTGGCGGCCCCAGCTCGACGGCCTCCCTTCCGCCGGGGGGAGCACACTGGGGGATGCAGGAGAGGGGTCGGGAGCCAGATCCCTCCCCATGTCGCACGGAGCAAGGCGTCCCCCAGCGGTAGGCCCTCTGCTGGGGAGGTGCTGAAAAGCCTACCCAGCAAAGGACCCATGGTCGCCGAGGGCGCCGCTAGCGTCCCCTTTGCCCCTTTGGTGTCGTCCTTGTTTCCGGTCGCCCCCAATGGTGGTCGAGGGTGGCGCAAGGCGGGGCCCTCGTCTGGCGATATGAAGTAAGGCCCACGCCTGTGAAGATCGCTGCCCGTGACACTCTCACGTAATAATGAGTGGGGCTGTACACGCCCCGGAGTATCAGGAGTGCCGCCCTCGGGCCTCGGGGGCTCCCTCCCACGTCCTAGTGGCAGCACTTAGCTCCGCGCTGGTGAGAAGACTTGAAGACAAGAAGACAAGACTAGGTGCCGGACGCGGCCATTTGCTTTGAGTCCCTTTTTGTAGCCTTGTCTTCTGGATTTGGATTTAAGTTGAAGTTGAGTTTTCATTGATGCGCGCGGGGGGTGCCTTTTCTCGTTCGAGCGATTTCTTGCTATCCAGTTCTCCCCTTGTTTGGAGCTCACGCCAGTTGCCTCCCCCTCATGAGCCCCTCGCGAGCGGGACTAGGCGAGGCACATGCATGCTGTGCGCGAGCCAGCGCCACAACAGATGCTTACCTCTCACGAGGCCCCCCACGGATGGATCGGCAGGCCCCTCAGGAACCTCGGAAACGCACGACCCCACGACCCAGCTCGGGACTTGCGCTGGCTAAGGTTAGCTGCACAAAAGACTCTCCATCGGACTCGCGATCTCACAAAGACGCATACCCGGCTTGACATAGAAAAGTAAAAGCTGCGATTTGTTTACATGAGGGGCTCCCCCTCTCAAAATGCTCTTACAATCTTTAGGGGTCGCGCCCAAGTTTTTGCATACAGGGTAAATAGCAGGGAAACGTGGATCAGCCGGATATGTCACTCGCCGCGTCCCCCATGTCATGTTCAGACGCACCGCTGGCGTCATTGTCGCTGTCGTTGGCATCACCTACAACTTCGCCGGCGCTGGCATCACCCTCGTCAACCACGTCGCCTTCGTCTGCTGCGACTACCACCGCGTCGTCCTCAGAAGTGAAGGCCCTGACTAGCGCATCCACGTTGTCCTCCACCCACCGCGCCAGGTCACCCCGGATAGCCGCGGGTATGGGGGCAATGGCAGCGTTGAAGTCGAAGTTGGGGTTGGAGTTCTAAAGATGGCCGAAGACGCGGGAGAACGCACGCCCGAGCAGACCATGACTCCTCTCCTCCACGAGCTGGCGAGCTCTATCAGACCGAGCTTCCAGGCGCGTCACCACGTCGGCAAAGAAGCGTAGGTGACTGGAGTAGTCATTCGAGTGGGCGTGCGGAACATTCTCGTCACAGACGTGGCCCAATGCTGCATTGGCCCTGACCCTGAGGTCCTGGAGCATGGGGGCGTGCTCACGCTCCAGCATCCACCGCTGGAGCACTTCCTTCCTGTTCTGCCGCGCAACGGACTCGACGTCTGCAACCCGCTTCTGAAGAGAGAGCATATCGACGCGGGAGGAGGACAATTCCGCCTGCGCCCTGACCAGGGCGGCTGCCGTGGCCTCCTCACGCCTCTCCACCTCAGCCAGCCTGGGCCTAAGGGCGGCGACCCTACCCGAAGCTTCCGTCCCCGCAAGCTTCAACCTCAAGTCATGCCTACCCTCAAGATCCGCGCGAGCCTCGGCCACCCGGCGATCAACCTCCTCCTGGGCCTTGGCCTCGCGCGCTTCGACGGTGTCCTTCGCTTGGGCGACTTGGCGCTCCCTCGCCTCCAGTCGCTCGAGCTCAAGGCTGCGTTTCACAGCCTCCAGCGCCAGCGCTTCCTCGAGCCTCCGGATTTGTTCCTCCTCGGCGGGTGTCCCCCTCATCGACACAAGGGCGGCTTTGCGCTCCTCCACCTGCTGCTCCAGGGACGCACTCCAGGCCTGGAGCTCCCACACACGCTTCTCTGCAGCCTCGCGACGGCGGTCAGCCTCGCGAGCCTCCTCCAAAGTTCGGGAGCAAGCTTCACGTGAGACCTTAAGGGACGCCTCAGCCTTCGCATTGTCAAGATTGCGCTGATGGCGGCTGAGGGAGTCCTGGATTAGGGCGTGTCCAGATGGCCGGACTATAACCTTTGGCCGGACTCCTGGACTATGAAGATACAAGATTGAAGACTTCGTCCCGTGTCCGGATGGGACTTTCCTTAGCGTGGAAGGCAAGCTTGGCGATACGGATATGTAGATCCCCTCCCATTTGTAACCGACTCTATGTAACCCTAACCCTCTCCGGTGTCTATATAAACCGGAGGGTTTTAGTCCGTAGGACGAACAACAATCATACCATAGGCTAGCTTCTAGGGTTTAGCCTCTCTGATCTCGTGGTAGATCTACTCTTGTACTACTCATATCATCAATATTAATCGAGCAGGAGTAGGGTTTTACCTCCATCGAGAGGGCCCGAACCTGGGTAAAAACATCGTGTCCCTTGTCTCCTGTTACCATCCACCTAGACGCACAGTTCGGGACCCCCTACCTGAGATCCGCCGGTTTTGACACCGACAGCAACCAAGGTTGATAGCCACCTTCAGCTTACGCCATTCTCCCGCCAGCCGAAGACCCTCAGCCTTGAGTCGCGCGTCGACATCCGCGAGTTCCCCGCCAAGCCGTTTCATCGCGCCCATCGCCTCCCGGAAGAGCTCGTGGTGAACGATGCTCCGTTCGTGCTCAAACTCGAGCGCACGGCCCATCTCGTCCTCCACCACGGGGGCTGCGGGCGAGGCCTCAGGCGGCGCGCCCCCACTCAGCAGGGGGCTGGGGGCTGGCGCTGCCCCAGACGCCGGCCAGGCCCCGTAAGGGGCACAGGCGGGTCGAGGCCCATTGCTCGAGGAGGGGCCCAAGACCGGGGCCACCCAGTTGCCGTCCATGACTAGAGGAGGAGCCCTCGGCACGCTTGCTGAGCCCCAAGCGAGGCCACGAAGGAGGGGCGACAAGGGCGCGGACTCAAGGCGCCATGGAGGCGAGCACGCCTCTCCAACCGACCCCGCTCCAGGGACGGCATACAGGCTCGGGGCGCTCAAGACCAGCGGGGGAGTCAAGGAGAGAGGAGGCTGCCTCTCGGGAGATGCAGCGACGTTTGGCGGAAGGGACCCTAAGGAGCCAACGTCAGGGAGGGAAGCAGCACTCAAGAAATCGCCAAGGTACAGTACTTACTCGTCGACGGTGATGTACTTCCTTCGCTTCAATGGCCCGAAGATACCGCTGCTTCTCGGGGGTCCTTTCCTCTTACGGAGCTCCTCGAAGTCCACGCAAAGCCAACCGAAGTGCTGGACGTGGCAGCCGGCGCGGGGCGCGACCGGAGAAGCGCTCGAAGGGACAGCTTCAGGGGCGCCGGGCTGAGGAGAGCAGTCGGGTGCCGTCTCATCGTGACCCCCCGAGGCCTATGGAGCTTCAGCCTCAGGAGCCGCATGATGGATCGTCTCAGCGACCGACGCCCCCGGGGGAGAATCACAAGTTCCTGAGGATGACGCCCCAGGAGTCCCAGGCGGCACCTACGCCTCAGCACTCGGGCCGCCAGTCTACGACGGTTCTCGCCCCCTGCATCCACATTCAGGACGAGCTCGGCGCCAGCAACGAAGAGGGCAACCATGTTGACGGGGTTCTCGCGGGGCCCCACTAGGCCGTCCGGGCACAGCCCCCACTCATCAAAGGAAGGCATGTGCTCCACAAATTCTGCCTTGTTCTTGCAGCGGTACATCAGACAGTTCTTCCCAGGCATGTCGTCCGGCGAAGGGACACCCATCAGGACCTCGAGCACTGTTTGCCGCGTCTCAAGAGGAAGCCCGGATTCCTGAAGTCTCATATGGTCCTGACTGCTGAGCAAGGCCCACATCGGGCGAGAATGGTGCTGAAGCGGAGCGACCCGGTGCCCGACGAACTCCTTCACCACCATGGGCGCAGTCACGCCACGGTCCCTCAGCCTCTTCAGCCTGAGCCAGACGGGGACAAGACAGGGGCTCGCGAGCTTCTCATGGCCCCAACCGGGGTTGGGAACGGCAGGCGCCGATGAAGAATGGAGCAGAGGACTGAGCACCGCAGCATTGACAAATACCCACCGTGTCTGAAACTCGCTCATGGATGGAGGAAGCTCGAAGTCGATCCCCGCTCATGCCATCGCAACCACAGCCTGGAAGCTCACACATCCCGAGCTCTGCTGGGGATCCATCAGGTGCAATGAGAAGAAGTGGCGAAGAAGGGCCACGGAAGGGGCAATGCCCACCATGGCCTCACAAACAAAGGAGAAGACGGCAAGAAGAGTCGCAGATTGGTGGTCGAGATGCAGCATGTGGATCTGATAATGCTCAAGCACTGTATTGGAGAAGGCAGAGAAAGGGGGGGCCAGGCCGACACAAAGAGCATCGATGAAGATTGGGACCTCGGTGGCTGCCCGGTCAATACGAGCATGGGACGTAGGCCAAGCCGTTGTCTCTCCCAACTCATTAAAACTGGAGGCGAGCATGGGGCGCACCTTGCCCATGGCCTCATCTTTGAGCACCAGCGACCGGCCAACCGCGGGCTAAATGGCTGAAGGTGCGCTGGTAGAGGATAGAGGTTTCTTCCCCTTATCTGCCTGTTTCGGCGCCATGGCGATGGAGTGGGCAGGGCGCAGGCCAGATTGGGAGGAGGAGCAGGGTCTCGAGGAAGCAGAGGAATCGGGGAAGTATGGCGCGGGCGATGGAAGAATAACTTTGTAGGTTGTGGGGGCCGCATAGCCAGGCGGATTCCAAGGTAGCATGGGGAAGTGGAGATGCCCACGTCCAATCAACCGACATGCGTCGACCAAGGCCGCAGGCTATTGGGGCCTGCGGCGCTCCGCAATTGACCTTTGGCTTCGCCTCGAGCCAAGCCTGAGCGCGCCTTGGGCCCGGGGGCTACTATTGGCGTTCTGGGAACGGGGGTTCCCAGACTTGCCTGCCTGCGGCCCACGGCATGGCTCTGCTAGCAGGCCCGTACGGCCCATCTTCATCAACAAGGCATTCAAGACTCTCACGAGGGGCCAAGCCTCGCGAGGCGGACGACGCAAGACCTCCTTAGGAGCGGCCGCACCAGGCAGGCTCGCGAGGGGCGGAGAGATCAAGGCAAGGCAAACCACGCGAGTTTCACGTTACGTGAGCCATGACGATCGACACCAGGCGGGTGCCAGCGCGCGCGGCGTCCTTGTTTCCTCTTTGGTGCAAAGGAGGCAAGCGCAGGCACGGAGTACCGAGGCATCAAGCAAAGGTTTCCATATGAGTGCAACGAGACCAAGACCAAGGGGACGGCAAGACGGAGGTCACCATGGAGCCCAAGGCGGCGTTACCACCAGAGCCTTTTGCAGGCGAAGACTACTTTTGTTAGGATAAGCTGTACTAGCTGTCCCCTTTCAAATTCGCCGTTATTGGCTCCCTTCCCGGTCAATATTCGGGGAGAGGACCAGGGCCTCTATAAATAGAGCTAGCCACCATAGTAGTAGGCACCGAATCCTTACACACACAAGTTCGCCAAACACAAGAACACCTCAACCTCAGGAGGCTATTCTTCCCCTTGTACTGTTCATCATCATCCCAAGAGGCAATCCACCAACACCACACTAGAGTAGGGTATTACACCACAACGGTTGCCCGAACCAGTATAAATCTTGTGTCCCTTGTGTTGTGAGTTCGTCGAGTTAGTCCGTGAGATCTTAGTGACACTAGGACATGGATCGGTAGGGGGAAATCTTCGAGCGCACCCCAGAGTTCGAACCTTGAGGGTTTTGGCGGAACCGTGATATGACAGTGGTTAAAGGTGGAAGCTCCCTCCTTGATCTTTATGTTTTTAGGTAGAAGTGAGTCCACGAACCCGGGTGGGTAGGTTGCCATTGCACCACAGGAGGGTTCTCTTCATTGGAGGTTGTATACTATGGGTAGTTGTACCGTAGGTTGTTCACAGGAGAGTCCCACCTTAAAAGGTAAGTTCTACCGTAGTTTTTTCTCATTTTCTTTTCTCCTCATTAGATGTTGTATACTTGTACCGTTCCATGTATATTAGATAAAGTTGTTGTTGGAAATATGCCCTAGAGGCAATAATAAAATGATTATTATTATATTTCCTTGTTCATGATAATTGTCTATTGTTCATGGTATAGTTGTGTTATCCGGAAATCGTAATACATGTGTGAATACATAGACCACAACATGTCCCTAGTGAGCCTCTAGTTGACTAGTTCGTTGATCAATGGATGGTTACGGATTCCTGACCATGGACATTTGATGCCATTGATAACGGGATCACATCATTGGGAGAATGATGTGATAGACAAGACCCAATCCTAAGCATAGCACAAGATCGTGTAGTTCGTCTGCTAGAGCTTTTCCAATGTCTAGTATCATTTCCTAAGACCATGAGATCGTGCAACTCCCGGATACCGTAGGAGTGCTTTGGGTGCACCAAACGTCACAACGTAACTGGGTGGCTGTAAAGGTACACTACATGTATCTCCGAAAGTGTCCGTTGGGTTGGCACAGATCGAGACTGGGATTTGTCACTCCGTATGACGGAGAGGTGTCTCTGGGCCCACTCGGTAATGCATCATCATAATGAGCTCAATGTGACCAAGTGGTTGGTCACGGGATCATGCATTATGGAACGAGTAAAGTGACTTGCCGGTAACGAGATTGAACGAGGTATTGGGATACGAACGATCGAATCTCGGGCAAGTAACGCACCGATTGACAAAGGGAATTGTATACGGGATTACTTGAATCCTCGACATCGTGGTTCATCCGATGAGATCATTGTGGAACATGTGGGAGCTAACATGGGTATCCAGATCCCGCTGTTGGTTATTGGCCGGAGAGCTGTCTCGGTCATGTCTGCGTGATTCCCGAACCCGTAGGATCTACACACTTAAGGTTCGATGACGCTAGGGTTAGAAGGAAGATATGTATGTGATTACCGAATGTTGTTTGGAGTCCCGGATGAGATCCCGGACGTCACGAGGAGTTCCGGAATGGTCCGGAGGTGAAGATTTATATATGGTAAGTTGTCATACGGTTACCGAAAAAGTTCGGGGGCATACCGGTATTGTACCGGGGACACCGGAGGGGTTCCGGGGGTCCACCGGGAGGGGCCACCTCTCTCGGAGGGCCTTATGGGCCGTAGAGGGAAGGGAACCAGCCCCTAGGACTCCGAGGACATCGACGGTATGGACGGCGATGCAGGAGAAGATGCAGAATCTATGGGGCGCCGGACTTCCCCCTCGTCACACGACTTATACATGGTGGATATGCTCAAAGAGGACAAAGGCGACAATCCGGATGATAAAACCCCCGAACAAAATACAAAGCGACGGTGCAGACGCCGTTCTAAGTCCAGCAACAGTAAAAATAGTGACAAGAGCGCCAGAGGGATCGATAATACAATCAACTCCGAAGGCAACAACGACCATACGGACCCAGCGATGGAGCAGGACGAACCAGGTCACCCTGAACACAGTTCGGAGCAGACGCCCGAGGACAATGATCCCGACGGACGAGGTCATCAAAACGAACCAGCACAGGAAAACAGTCCGGATAATGGTGCAACCCCGGAAAAACATGTGGAACGAGATAACCTCCACAGAAAGCTTATGGCCACCGCAAGAAGTCTAAAGAAGCATAAGCAACGGCTCTAGGCCGCACAGGAAACGCTCAACCACAGATGGAATAAAATGCTAGACACTGAAGAAAGATACGGTGATGATCGCCATACAAAGAGCTATCCAAAACGCAAGCTACTGCCAGAATTCGACGACGAAGCTGTACCACTTCATAACCGCAACAAAGCGGCTATCGACGCCACGCACGATCCACATGAACACCTGAATAAGAAAGCTGGCGTGGCCAGGTCCATTTATGGATCCAAAGGACGCACCCCGGCGAAGGACTATGGTCGCCAAAACGATTACGCCAATCGAATACAAGTCCGGAATAAACACCGGACACAACAATAGCCGACGGCATGCCACAACACGTCCAGATACAGAGGGGCTGCTCACCCCCTGTGCTTTACCGATGAAGTACTGGACCATGAATTCCCATAGGGCTTTAAACCTGTGAACATAGAGGCATACGATGGAACGCATGCACCTGTGGGTGCGGATCGAGGACTTTATCCTGCACATACATATGGCTCGTGGGGATGACCTTCACGCCATCAAATACCTCCCCCTCAAACTGAAGGGACCAGCACGACACTGGTTGAAAGGCCTCCCCGAAAATTCAATTGGGTGCGGACGACTTAAGTCACATAGTCCAACAGCCCGGAGAATCCTCCGGCAAGTTTTGGAACAGATTCCTCACTAAGAATAATCAAATTGTTGACTGTCTGGATGCCGAAGCCTTAGCGGCATTCAAACACAGCATCCGTGACGAGTGGCTCGCCAGACACCTCGGCCAAGAAAAGCCAAGGACAATGGCAGCCCTAACAAGCCTTATGACCCGCTTTTGCGTGGGAGAAGATAGCTGGCTAGCCCGTAAAAGCACCAGCGACCCCAGTACATCCGAAATAAGGGATGGCAACGAGAAGCCACGGCGTCATAAAAACAAACGCCAAAACAAGGAAGAGAGCCCGGATAACACGATGGTTAATGCCGGATTCAGGGGCTCTCGACCTAATCAGCAAAATAAGTCATCTAAAGGCAGCAAAGAGGGACCGTCCGGTCTGAATAGAGTCCTAGACAGACTATGCCAAATTCATGGCACCCCTGAAAAACCTGCAAACCACATGCACAGAGAGTGTTGGGTCTTCAAGTAGGCCGGCAAATTAAATGCCGAACCCAAGGGAAGGGAAACACTAAGTGAAGACGAGGATGAACCTCGCCAGCCAAACACTGAAGGACAGAAAAATTCCCGTCAGAGGTTAAAACAGTGAACATGATCCACGCGACTCACACATCCATGACGAGGCACGAACGCGCGCACGATATAGAGCCCATCGTGCTCACACCTAACCACTGGATGCCTTATCCGATCACTTTCGATAACTTGGACGACCGAACCAGTATTCGGCGCGGAGAATCAAAGGCCTTTGTTCTTGACCCAATAACCGATGGACACCGTCTCACCCGCGTCCTTATGGACGGCGGCAGCAGTCCCAATTTAATATATGAGGACATTGCCCGCCGGATGGGGATAGACCCACCCAGAATTAACCAAAGCAACACCAACTTTGAAGGGGTGATACCAGGCGTTGAAGCCCATAGCAGAGGCTCCGTCGCACTGGAGGTAACATTCGGCTCTCCAGGCAACTCCAGAAGCGAAGAACTACTCTTCATCATCGCACCCTTCCAAAGCGACTATCACGCAGTACTCGGAAGAACGGCCTTCGCCCGCTTCAACGCATTGCCGCACTATGGCTACCTTACACTTAAGATGCCCGGTCCACGTGGCGCCATCACCGTTAGCAGAATAACAGGAGCGCCACACGCCGCAGAGGAACACGCGACGGCCCTCGCGGCCGGACTATAAGCGACCTCCAACATCAAAAAATATGACCGGTCATTAAGACCAGGGACACGGTTAGACGAGTCCGGTAGCCCAGATCGAACATGGGCACCGTATATGTAATCCTATAGTGGACACTAGGGGCTATAAATACTTAATACAACCCCACTCTTGGCTCAACCTTATGGGGGCAGGCCAACATCTTACACTTTTATTATCCATCGCATACTTACGTTGCACTCTTCTACGAGTTTTCCTTTTCCCACAGATAATGTTCGCGATATACCCTTCCAGGAGTTCATTACCGACCTAGGAGTTATTCCCAATGCGTCGGGGCCGATGACTCTCTTCTGTGACAACACTGGAGCCATTGCCCTTGCCAAGGAGCCCAGGTTTCACAAGAAGACCAGGCACATCAAGCATCGCTTCAACTCCATTCGTGAAAATGTTCAAGATGGAGACATTGATATTTGCAAAGTTCATACGGATCTGAATGTCGCAGATCCGTTGACTATACCTCTTCCGCGAGCAAAACATGATCAACACCAGAACTCTATGGGTGTTCGATTCATCACAATGTAACTAGATTATTGACTCTTCTACAAGTGGGAGACTGTTGGAAATATGCCCTAGAGACAATAATAAAGTGATTATTATTATATTTCCTTGTTCATGATAATTGTCTATTGTTCATGCTATAATTGTGTTATCCAGAAATCGTAATACATGTGTGAATACATAGACCACAACATGTGCCTAGTGAGCCTCTAGTTGACTAGTTTGTTGATCAATGGATGGTTATGGTTTCCTGACCATGGACATTTGATGTCATTGACAACGGGATCACATCATTGGGAGAATGATGTGATCGACAAGACCCAATCCTAAGCATAGCACAAGATCGTGTAGTTCGTCTGCTAGAGCTTTTCCAATGTCTAGTATCATTTCCTTAGACCATGAGATCGTGCAACTCCCGGATACCGTAGGAGTGCTTTGGGTGTACCAAATGTCACAACGTAACTGGGTGGCTATAAAGGTACACTACAGGTATCTCCGAAAGTGTCTGTTGGGTTGGCATGGATCGAGATTGCGATTTGTCACTCCATATGACGGAGAGGTATCTCTGGGCCCACTCGGTAATGCATCATCATAATGAGCTCAATGTGACCAAGTGGTTGGTCACGGGATCATGCATCATGGAACGAGTAAAGTGACTTGCCGGTAATGAGATCGAACGAGGTATTGGGATACCGACGATCGAATCTCGGGCAAGTAACGTACCGATTGACAAAGGGAATTGTATACGGGATTACTTGAATCCTCGACATCGTGGTTCATCCGATGAGATCATCGTGGAACATGTGGGAGCTAACATGGGTATCCAGATCCCGCTGTTGGTTATTGGCCGGAGAGCTGTCTCGGTCATGTCTGCGTGATTCCCGAACCCGTAGGGTCTACACACTTAAGGTTCGTTGATGCTAGGGTTATAAGGAAGATATGTATGTGATTACCGGATGTTGTTCGGAGTCCCGGATAAGATCCTGGACATCACGAGGAGTTCTGAAATGGTCCGGAGGTGAAGATTTATATATGGGAAGTTGTCATACGGTTACCGGAAAAGTTCGGGGGCATACCGGTATTGTACCGGGGCCACTGGAGGGGTTCCGGGGGTCCACCGGGAGGGGCCACCTCTCTCGAAGGGCCTTATGGGCCGTAGAGGGAAGGGAACGAGCCCCTAGGAGGGCTGGGCGCATCCCCCCTTGGGCCCATGCGCCTAGGGTTGGGGGGAACCCTAAGGGGGGCGCCTCCCTTGTTTGGGGGGAAGCCCCCTCCCCCTTGGCCGCCGCCCCCCTCTAGATCCCATCTAGAGGGGCCGGGCCCCCATTCCCCCTTCTCCTATAAATAGAGGGGCGAGGGGAGGGCTGCAGCACCACATCCAAGGCGCAGCCCCTCCCCTCCCCAACACCTCTCCTCCTCCGTTAAGAGCTTGGCGAAGCCCTGCCGGAGTACTGCCACTCCATCACCACCACGCCGTCGTGCTGCTATTGGAGCTCTCTTCCTCAACTTCTCCCTCCTCCTTGCTGGATCAAGGAACGGGAGACGTCTCCGCTCCGTACGTGTGTTGAACGCGGAGGTGCCGTCCGTTCGGCGCTAGGATCATCGGTGATTTGGATCACGACGAGTACGACTCCATCAACCCCGTTCTCTTGAATGCTTCCGCTCGTGATCTACAAGGGTATGTAGATGCACTCCTCTCTCTCTCGTTGCTAGATGACTCCATAGATTGATCTTGATGAAGCATAGAAAATTTTAAATTTCTGCTACGATCCCCAACAGTGGCATCATGAGCTAGGTCTATGCGTAGTTTCTATGCACGAATAGAACACAAGTTTGTTGTGGGCATCGATTTGTCAATTTACTTTCCATTACTAGTCTTATCTTGATTCGGCTGCATCGTGGGATGAAGCGGCCCGGACCGACCTTACACGTACACTTACGTGAGACAGGTTCCACCGACTGACATGCACTAGTTGCATAAGGTGGCTAGCCGGTGTTTGTCTCTCCCACTTTATTCGGATCAGATTCGATGAAAAGGGTCCTTATGAAGGGTAAATAGAAATTGGCATATCACGTTGTGGTTTTGGTGTAGGTAAGAAACGTTCTTGCTAGAAACCTATAGCAGCCACGTAAAAATTTGCAACAACAATTAGAGGACGTCTAACTTGTTTTTGCAGCATATGCCGTGTGATGTGATATGGCCAAAAGGATGTGATGAATGATATATATGTGATGTATGAGATTGATCATGTTTTTGTAATAGGAATCACGACTTGCATGTCGATGAGTATGACAACCGGCAGGAGCCATAGGAGTTGTCTTAATTTATTGTATGACCTGCGTGTCAATGAATAACGCCATGTAATTACTTTACTTTATTGCTAAACCGTTAGCCATAGTAGTAGAAGTAATAGTTGGCGAGACAACTTCATGAAGACACGATGATGGAGATCATGATGATGGAGATCATGGTGTCATGCCGGTGACGATGATGATCATGGCGCCCCAAAGATGGAGATCAAAAGGAGCAAAATGATGTTGGCCATATCATGTCACTATTTGATTGCATGTGATGTTTATCATGTTTTTGCATCTTATTTGCTTAGAACGACGGTAGCATAAATAAGATGATCCCTCATAGTAATTTCAAGAAAGTGTTCCCCCTAACGGTGCTCCGTTGCGAAAGTTCGTTGTCTCGAAGCAGCACGTGATGATCGGGTGTGATAGATTCTAACATTCACATACAACGGGTGTAAGCCAGATTTACACATGCAAAACACTTAGGTTGACTTGACGAGCCTAGCATGTACAGACATGGCCTCGGAACACGGAAGACCGAAAGGTCGAACATGAGTCGTATAGAAGATACGATCAACATGAAGATGTTCACCGATGATGACTAGTCCGTCTCACGTGATGATCGGACACGGCCTAGTTGACTCAGATCATGTATCACTTAGATGACTAGAGGGATGTCTGTCTGAGTGGGAGTTCATTAAATAATTTGATTAGATGAACTTAATTATCATGAACATAGTCTAAAACTTTGCAATATGTCTTGTAGATCAAATGGCCCACGCTAATGTTGCCCTCAACTTCAACGCGTTCCTAGAGAAAACCAAAGTGAAAGACGATGGCAGCAACTACACGGATTGGGTCCGTAACCTGAGGATTATCCTCATAGATGCCAAGAAAGCATATGTCCTTGATGCACCGCTAGGTGAAGCACCTGTTTTCCCAGCAACTCAAGACGTTATGAACGCTTTGGCGATCGTGTAGTGATGATTACTCCCGGTTCAAGGCGGCATGCTTTACAGCTTAGAACCGGGCTCCAAAAGCGTTTGAGCAGCACGGAGCATATGAGATGTTCCAAGAGCTGAAAATGGTTTTCCAAGCTCATGTCCGGTCGAGAGATATGAAGTCTCCGACAAGTTCTACAGATTGTAAGATGGAGGAGAATAGTTACATCGAGCACGTACTCAAAATATCTGGGTTGCACAACCGCTTATCTCGCTTGGGAGTTAATCTCCGGATGATGCTGATCGTTGATGGAATCCTTGATCGCTCCCACCTAGCTACAAGAGCTTTGTGATGAACTTCAATATGCAGGGATGGAAAAGACCATTCCTAAGGTATATTCAATGCTGAAATCAGCGGAGGTGGAGATCAAAAGGAACATCAAGTGTTGATGGTGAATAAAACCACTAAGTTCAAGAGAGGCAAGGGTAAGAAGAACTTCAAGAAGGACAGAAGGGAGTTGCCGCGCCAAGAAGCCAGCTTGCGGGAAGAAGCCAAAGCATGGACCCAAGCACGAGACCGAGTGCTTTTATTGCAAGGAAACAGTCATCGAAGCGGAACTGCCCCAAGTACTTAGCGGATAAGAAGGCCGGCAATACCAAAGGTATATGTGATATACATGTTATTGATGTGTACCTAACCAGCGCTCGTAGTAGCTCCTCGGTATTTGATACCGGTGTGGTTGCTCATATTTGTAACTCAAAAAAGGAGCTGCGGAATAAGCGGGGACTGGCGAAGGACGAGGTGACGATGCGTGTCGGGAATGGTTCCAAGGTCGATGTGATCTCCGTCGGCACGCTACCTCTACATTTACCTACGGGATTAGTTTTAAACGTCAATAATTGTTATTTAGTACCAGCTTTGAGCATGAACATTGTATCTGGATCTAGTTTAATGCGAGATGGCTACTCATTGAAATCCGAGAATAATGGTTGTTCTATTTATATGAGAGACATGTTTTATAGTCATGCCCCGCTGGTCAATGGTTTATTCTTATTGAATCTCGAACGTGATGTTACACATATTCATAGTGTGAATGCCAAAAGATGTAAGGTTGATAATGATAGTCCCACATACTTGTGGCTTTCGCCGCCTTTGGTCACATTGGTGTCAACGCACGAAGAAACTCCATGCAGATGGACTTTTGGAGTCTCTTGATTATGAATCATTTGACACGTGCGAACCATGCCTCATGGGCAAAATGACCAAGATTCGTTCTCTGGAACAATGGAGCGAGCAACGAACTTATTGGAAATCATACATACTGATGTGTGCGGTCCAATGAGCGTTGAGGCTCGCGGTGGTTATCGTTATGTTCTCACCCTCACTGATGACTTAAGTAGATATGGGTATGTCTACTTAATGAAACACAAGTGTGAGACCTTTGAAAAGTTCAAGGAATTTCAGAGTGAGGTTGAGAATCAACATGACAGAAAAATAAAGTTCTTACGATCAGATCGTGGAGGGGAATATTTAAGTCACGAATTTGGCACACACTTAAGAAAATGTGGAATCGTTTCACAACTCACGCCGCCTGGAACACCTCAGCCTAATGGTGTGTACGAACGTCGTAATCGCACTCTATTGGATATAGTGCGATCTATGATGTCTCTTACCGATCTACCGCTCTCATTTTGGGGCTATGCTTTAGAGACTGCCGCATTCACTTTAAATAGGGCTCCGTCAAAATCCGTTGAAACGACACCGTATGAATTATGGTTTGGGGGAAGAAACCTAAGCTGTCGTTCCTAAAAGTTTGGGGATGCAATGCTTATGTCAAGTAACTTCAACCTGAAAAGCTCGAACCCAAGTCGGAAAAATGCGTCTTCATAGGATACCCTAAGGAAACCATTGGGTATACCTTCTACCTCGATCTGAAGGCAAGATCTTTGTTGTTAAGAATGGATCCTTTCTGGAGAAAGAGTTTCTCTCGAAAGAAGTAAGTGGGAGGAAAGTAGAACTTGATGAAGTACTGCCTCTTGAAGCGGAAAGTAGCGCAGCTCAGGAAGATGTTCTTGTGGTGCCTGCACCGGCTAGAGAGGAGGTTAATGATGATGATCAAGGTGCTTCGGATCAAGTTGCTACTGAACTTCGTAGGTCCACGAGGACACGTTCCACACCAGAATGGTATGGCAACCCCGTCGTGGAAATCATGTTGTTAGACAACGGTGAACCTTCAAACTATGAAGAAGCGATGGCGGGCCCAGATTCCAACAAATGGCTTGAAGCCATGCAATCCAAGATAGGATCCATGTATGAAAACAAAGTATGGACTTTGACAGACTTGCCCGATGATCGGCGAGCAATACAAAATAAATGGATCTTTAAGAAGAAGACGGACGCGGATGGTAATGTTACCATCTACAAAGCTCGACTTGTCGCTAAGGGTTATCGACAAGTTCAAGGGGTTGACTATGATGAGACCTTCTCACCCGTAGCGAAGCTTAAGTCCGTCTGAATCATGTTAGCAATTGCCGCATTCTACGATTATGAGATATGGCAAATGGACGTCAAAACGGCATTCCTTAACGGCTTTCTTAAGGAAGAATTGTATATGATGCAGCCGGAAGGTTTTGTCGATCCTAAGAATGCTAACAAGGTATGCAAGCTCCAGCGCTCCACCTATGGGCTGGTGCAAGCATCTCGGAGTTGGAACATTCGCTTTGATGAAATGATCAAAGCGTTTGGGTTTATGCAGACTTATGGAGAAGCCTGCGTTTACAAGAAAGTGAGTGGGAGCTCTGTAGCATTTCTCATACTATATGTGGATGACATACTGTTGATGGGACATGATATAGAACTCTTGGAGAGCATAAATGCCTACTTGAATAGTGTTTTTACTTGAAGGACCTTGGAGAAGCTGCTTACATATTAGGCATCAAGATCTATAGAGATAGATCGAGACGCCTCATAGGTACTTCACAAAGCACATACCTTGATAAGATATTGAAGAATTCAATATGGATCCGTCCAAGAAGGGGTTCTTGCCTGTGTTGCAAGGTGTGAAATTGAGCTCGACTCAGTGTCCGACCACGACAGAAGATAGAGAAAAGATGAGTGTCGTCCCCTATGCCTCGGCCATAGGGTCTATCATGTATGCCATGTTGTGTACCAGACCTAATGTAAACCTTGACGTAAGTTTGGTAGGAAGGTACCAAAGTAATCCCAGCATGGAACACTGGACAGCGGTCAAGAATATCCTGAAGTACCTGAAAATGACTAAGGATATGTTTCTCGTTTATGGAGGTGACGAAGATCTCGTCGTAAAGGGTTACGTCCACCCTAGCTTCGACACAGATCTGGATGACTCTAAGTCCCAAACCGGATACATGTATATTTTGAATGGTGGGTCAGTAAGCTGGTGCAGTTGCAAGCAAAGCGTCGTGGCAGGATCTACATGTGAAGCGGAATACATGGCAGCCTCGAAGGCAGCACATGAAGCAATCTGGATGAAGGAGTTCATTATCGACCTAGGAGTTATTTCCAATGCGTCGGGGCTGATGACTCTTTTCTGTGACAACATTGGAGCCATTGCCCTTGCCAAGGAGCCCAGGTTTCACAAGAAGACCAGGCACATCAAGCGTCGCTTCAACTCCATTCGTGAAAATGTTCAAGATGGAGACATAGATATTTGCAAAGTGCATACGGATCTGAATGTCGCAGATCCGTTGACTAAACCTCTTCCGCGAGCAAAACATGATCAACACCAGAACTCTATGGGTGTTCGATTCATCACAATGTAACTAGATTATTGACTCTAGTGCAAGTGGGAGACTGTTGGAAATATGCCCTAGAGGCAATAATAAAATGATTATTATTATATTTCCTTGTTCATGATAATTGTCTATTGTTCATGCTATAATTGTGTTATCCAGAAATCGTAATACATGTGTGAATACATATACCACAACATGTCCCTAGTGAGCCTCTAGTTGACTAGTTCGTTGATCAATGGATGGTTATGGTTTCCTGACCATGGACATTTGATGTCATTGATAACGGGATCACATCATTGGGAGAATGATGTGATAGACAAGACCCAATCCTAAGCATAGCACAAGATCGTGTAGTTCGTCTGCTAGAGCTTTTCCAATGTCTAGTATCACTTCCTTAGACCATGAGATCGTGCAACTCCCGGATACCGTAGGAGTGCTTTGGGTGTACCAAATGTCACAACGTAATTGGGTGGCTGTAAAGGTACACTACAGGTATCTCCGAAAGTGTCCGTTGTGTTGGCGCAGATCGAGACTGGGATTTGTCACTCCGTATGACAGAGAGGTATCTCTGGGCCCACTCGGTAATGCATCATCATAATGAGCTCAATGTGACCAAGTGGTTGGTCACGGGATCATGCATTATGGAACGAGTAAAGTGACTTGCCGGTAACGAGATTGAACGAGGTATTGAGATACCGACGGTCGAATCTCGGGCAAGTAACGTACCGATTGACAAAGGGAATTGTATACGGGATTACTTGAATCCTCGACATCGTGGTTCATCCGATGAGATCATTGTGGAACATGTGGGAGCTAACATGGGTATCCAGATCCCGCTGTTGGTTATTGGTCGGAGAGCTGTCTCGGTCATGTCTGCGTGATTCCTGAACCCGTAGGATCTACACACTTAAGGTTCGATGACGCTAGGGTTATAAGGAAGATATGTATGTGATTACTGAATGTTGTTTGGAGTCCCGGATGAGATCCCGGACGTCACGAGGAGTTCCGGAATGGTCCGGAGGTGAAGATTTATATATGGTAAGTTGTCATACGGTTACCGGAAAACTTCGGGGGCATACCGGTATTGTACCGGGGACACCGGAGGGGTTCCGGGGGTCCACCGGGAGGGGCCACCTCTCTCGGAGGGCCTTATGGGCCGTAGAGGGAAGGGAACCAGCCCCTAGGACTCCGAGGACATCGACGGTATGGACGGCGATGCAGGAGAAGATGCAGAATATATGGGGCGCCGGACTTCCCCCTCGTCACACGACTTATACATGGTGGATATGCTCAAAGAGGACAAAGGCGACAATCCGGATGATAAAACCCCCGAACAAAAGCCAAAGCGACGGTGCAGACGCCGTTCTAAGTCCAGCAACAGTAAAAATAGTGACAAGAGCGCCAGAGGGATCGATAATACAATCAACTCCGAAGGCAACAACGACCATACGGACCCAGCGATGGAGCAGGACGAACCAGGTCACCCTGAACACAGTTCGGAGCAGACGCCCGAGGACAATGATCCCGATGGACGAGGTCATCAAAACGAACCAGCACAGGAAAACAGTCCGGATAATGGTGCAACCCCGGAAAAACATGTGGAACGAGATAACCTCCACAGAAAGCTTATGGCCACCGCAAGAAGTCTAAAGATGCATAAGTAACGGCTCAAGGCCGCATAGGAAACGCTCAACCATAGATGGAATAAAGTGCTAGACACTGAAGAAAGATACGGCGATGATCGCCATACAAAGAGCTATCCAAAACGCAAGCCACTGCTAGAATTCGATGATGAAGCTGTACCACTTCATAACCGCAACAAAGCGGCTATCGACGCCACACACGATCCACATGAACACCTGAATAAGAAAGCTGGCGTGGCCAGGTCCATTTATGGATCCAAAGGACGCACCCCAGTGAAGGACTATGGTCGCCAAAACGATTACGGCAATCGAATACAAGTCCGGAATAAACACCGGACACAACAATAGCCGACGGCATGCCACAACACGTCCAGATACAGAGGGGCTGCTCACCCCCTGTGCTTTACCGATGAAGTACTGGACCATGAATTTCCACAGGGCTTTAAACCTGTGAACATAGAGGCATACGATGGAACAGCAGACCGAAGTGCGGATCGAGGACTTTATCCTGCACATACATATGGCTCGTGGGGATGACCTTCACGCCATCAAATACCTCCCCCTCAAACTGAAGGGACCAGCTCGGCACTGGTTGAAAGGCCTCCCCGAAAATTCAATTGGGTGCTGACGACTTAAGTCACATAGTCCAACAGCCCGGAGAATCCGCCGGCAAGTTTTGGAACAGATTCCTCACTAAGAATAATCAAATTGTTGGTCGTCGGATGCGAAGCCTTAGCGGCATTCAAACACAACATCCGTGATGAGTGGCTTGCGGACACCTCGCCCAAGAAAAGCCAAGGACAATGGCAGCCCTAACAAGTTTTATGACCCGCTTATGCTGGAGAAGATAGCTGGCTAGCAGTAAAAGCACCAGCGACCCCAGCACATCCGAAATAAGGGATGGCAACGAGAAGCCACGGTGTCATAAAAACAAACGCCAAAACAAGGAAGAGAGCCCGAATAACACGATGGTTAATGCTGGATTCAGGGGCTCTCGACCTAATCAGCAAAACAAGTCATCTAAAGGCAGCAAAAAGGGACCGTCCGGTCTGAATAGAGTCCTAGACAGACTATGCCAAATTCATGGCACCCCTGAAAAACCTGCAAACCACACGCACAGAGAGTGCTGGGTCTTCAAGCAGGCCGGCAAATTAAATGCCGAACACAAGGGAAGGGAAACACCAAGTGAAGACGAGGATGAACCTCGCCAGCCAAACACTGAAGGACAGAAAAATTCCCGCCAGAGGTTAAAACAGTGAACATGATCCACGCGACTCACACATCCATGACGAGGCACGAACGCGCGCACGATATAGAGCCCATCGTGCTCACACCTAACCACTGGATTCCTTATCCGATCACTTTCGATAACTTGGACGACCGAAACCAGTATTCGGCGCGGAGAATCAAAGGCCTTTGTTCTTGACCCAATAATCGATGGACACCGTCTCACCCGCATCCTTATGGATGGCGGCATCAGTCTCAATTTAATTTATGAGGACATTGTCCGCCGGATGGGGATAGACCCACCCAGAATTAACCAAAGCAACACCACCTTTGAAGGGGTGATACCAGGCGTTGAAGCCCATAGCAGAGGCTCCATCGCACTGGAGGTAACATTCGGCTCTCCAGGCAACTCCAGAAGCGAAGAACTACTCTTCATCATCGCACCCTTCCAAAGCGACTATCACGCAGTACTCGGAAGAACGCCCTTCGCCCGCTTCAACGCATTTCCGCACTATGGCTACCTTACATTTAAGATGCCCGGTCCATGTGGCGTCATCACTGTTAGCGGAATAATAGAGCGCTAAATCACGCCTTGAGAGGAACACGCGACGGCCCTCGCGGCGGACTATAGCGACCTCCAACATCAAAAATATGACCGGTCGTTAAGACCAGGGACACGGTTAGACGAGTCCGGTAGCCCAGATCGAACCAGGGCACCGTATATGTAATCCTATAGTGGACACTAGGGGCTATAAATACTTAATACAGCCCCACTCTTGGCTCAACCTTATGGGCAGGCCAACATCTTACACTTTTATTATCCATCGCATACTTACGTTGCACTCTTCTACGAGTTTTCCTTTTCCCACAGATAACTTTCGCGCGATACCCTTCCAGGATACGACACAACGGAGACAAAGGCGCAGACGTGCAGTAGGGCCCCGTTCAACAGGTTTCTTTTTAGATTAAGCCCCTGTGTAAACCTTTTCTATTGCCTCTTGTTGTTTAACCATCCCATGGGTTCCATACCCACAGAGGATACTGCCGTTTTTGGCATCTCGCCACGACAGATTAACGCACGTACCTGGAAACACAGGGTTTATAATGAATGGGCATTCTTGAGCCCATCAACGATTATAAAGTCCAAATACCTTCGGGAGTGTTCGGCGTCACGAGTTTGGCCTTATATGCAGCAGCTCCGAATCATGTCTTTGGTCAAATGTTGGGTTTGCCCGGCTCCTGGGTTTTCCGCCATACGTTCTGTTACTATCGGCTAAGGTGGCCAAGGGAGAACTACTGCGATTGTGCTCTGGTTATTCCGGACGAGCACCTTAGTAGAGAAAGCCGAAAACAGACTGTCATGATACAGCGAGAGACTGTTCAACCACTCGAAGACTTATCGGAATCTTTAGGATCCCTCCGCATTAACGAAGGACCGTTTCCCGGTCATGCACACACGCGCCCGTATTCGGATGCACGCGAAGGTACCAGGGGCTACATAGTAGCCCCAACATTAGACTCCCATGGCTAAGCAAAAGTGTTACAGCTATATAGTCTGGTTGCCTAGTTCGACGTGCGATCACCTCCTTCATGGACCAAGACGTTGGATCAAGTGTGATTAAGCATATTTTTTATAACACCCCGCATTGCTCGTGGGGATGAAGCCAACGACTGCTATCTTGGATTAAACATTCATATATATATATATATATATATATATATATATATATATATATATATATATATATATATATATATATATATATATATATATATATATATATATAGATATATATATGTAAACGGCCACACAGGGGACACAATAATACTTTTGGGCAAAAAGTATAAATATAGCCTTATAACCAAACTAACATTGTTTTTTACAATGATTGGATTCATCACTCGAACAAGATATTCTTCAAGCACTGCGCCTCTATTAGGCGGGCACCTTCTGTGACCTGCGCCAAGTAGTGCTCGGTCGGATACTGGCCCCCCGCCGGATCTTGGGTCGCTATAATATTGGCCTCCATATCCGTCCAATAGGCTTTAACGCGGGCAGGAGCCATCCGTGCACCCTCTATGCACGCCGACCTCCTCATGGCGTCGATCCGAGGCACGGCCCCAAGGAATTGCTGCACTAAGCCAAAGTAACTATCTGGCTTAGGCCCTTTCGGCCAAAGATGGTATATCACAGACCGCATTGCAAGAGCAGACAGCCTGTGAAGCTCCGCTACAGCAGCCATCTTGTCACTTAACGGCAGCGGGCGAGTGGGAGCATTGAATTGCGACCAGAGAAGCTTCTCCACCTCCTTATCACCCTGACCCTCGAAGAACTTGGCAGCGTCAGCCGTACTCTTCGCCAAATCCGCATATGCGTCCGCAGGGCTCCAGCACCCATCCAGGGAGCGTACTTCGGATCGAAAAACTTCGTCCATAGCAAGTAGGAACCTCCAGCCATGATTTTACCGGCCTGTTGAAGCTCCTCCCGCGCACCCCTGAGCCCGGTCCGTATTTCCTTGGTGGCATTGCGTGCCTTGTCCAGCTCGGCCAAGCTATCCTTATGCTCCTTTTTAAGGAGCTCATACCGGTCAGCGGCATTTTTTAACTCAACAGCCATTTCGGCCATCTTTTCCTCGTTTCGGTGATGAGCAGCCTGTTCGGCTCTCAGTTCCTCGGCCGCCTTTAGGGCAGCCGCATTGCTAACTCGAGCTTGTTCCTTGGCTTGGACAAGTTCTGCCCTCAGGGCCTCCACGGCAGCAGCACCATCTGAAGTCCGGACATGTTACATTAATATCATGCCACCTCCATATTTTACTATATAAAGGAAGGCAGAGCACATACCTTGCGACTTGTCCAGCCGCTCGTTCAACAACGTGATATCGGCATCAATCGATCCAATCTGCCTGGTTAGTTCGGCAACTTCAACGGACTGGTTGGCGGCTGGACCTGCAGGTACCTGCAAGTGTTTACAGTGCAATCATTGATTTATGATCCTCGCTTACGCCTAGGGCGGGCAAACCGAGTCTCAGGGGCTACTATCTATATGGAGCACACCTAACGTGTGCCTCACAGCCAAAAACAGTGTATTCTTCACTACATACCTCAAAGCCTCTGAGCAGACATGTAAATGCTTCATTCAAACCGCTTGTAGCGGAGGAAATCTTCTTGAGCACCGTGCTCATTAATGAGCGGTGCTCTTCCGAGAGTGCAACTTGCTCCAGTAGGCCCGTCAGTACGTCCGGCCGGACATCGAACTGTGCCGGACCCTTCCCATCTCCCCTCGTGGGAGCCAAACTCTCCGGGCTCAGGGGGGCTGACACATTGGCTTCCGGCTTCGGCAGATCCGGACTCCTCCATGACGACACCTCAGTGTCGCCCGCTTCATGAGCCGGAGAGGTGGGTGGGGCCTCGCTCCCCATCATCTCCGGAGGAAGATCCCCCAAAGACGAACTCTGTTGAGAAGGGCTGCTAGCCGGACCGTGAAAGACGAATCCTGGTTATTGATCTAGGAGGAACGTAGTACCTTCGGATTAAAAATTAACTTACAGCTCGGTGGAGGGCTGGCCCATTGGAGGGCATGGTGCGGTGAGGGTGCCCGTCAGGGCAAGGCCCCCTGGGGATGTCTTTTTCCCTAATTTGGGCATCTCCGCCTCCAAATCTTCAGAGGCGGCCCTCTTCCTCCCGCGCGGGGAGGAGGCTTTAGCCTCCACTCCCCGGCTATCCTCCTTAGCGGAGGCAACAATTCCCCCGGTTCGGATGCGTAGTGTGTGGAGTTCGGTTTCTTTGTTCTTCCTCTTGTCATTCCCTGAGGGCATTCTTCTGAGTACCCGGTCAAGCATCTTGGCCATGGTGGGACCAGGCAAGCCTTCGGGAAGTGGCGCCGGACACCTGATTCTCTCCGCCTTGTTGAGCCATTCCTGGCCACGGGTGATTGTCAGGATAAACAATTATGACAAGTACAAAACACGGTGTCCGGTATCAAGTTTACTTACTTGGGTATCTAGGCAGCATCCCTTCGAGCTTTAGGCCAAAGAAGTGCTTGACAGTCCGCGGACCCTCCGGATTGAACTCCCACATCCGGAGAGGCCGGCGTTGGCACGGTAACATCCATCGGATTAACATCACTTGCATTATGGTGACAAGGTTAATGTCCCTCTCAAGAAGCTCTCGGATGCGATTATGCAGTACTGGTATATCACTAGCGGGTCCCCAATTCCTCCCTACGTCTGTCCAAGTCGCCAACTGTGACGGAGGGCCCGAGCGAAACTCGGCGGTAGCCACCCACTTTGTGCCCCTAGGAGTCGTGACATAAAACCACCTCCGCTGCCATACATCGGATACTTCTGGGAAAGAACCCTCTGGCCACGGGGCATCAGCGTTCCTGCTTATTACGGCGCCTCCGCACTCCACATGTCGCCCCTCGATCATCTTCGGCGTCACATTGAAGGTCTTGAGCCATAAGTCGAAGTGTGGGTGATGTGGAGAAAAGCCTCGCACACAACAATGAACGACGAGATATGGAGGATAGCGTCTAGAGTTAGATCATGAAAATCTAACCCATAATAGAACATGAGCCCCCTCACGAAGGGATTGAGGGTGAAACCCAAACCACGGAGGAAGTGTGGGACGAAAACGACACACTCATTGGGCTCCGGCGTAGGGATGACCTGCCCTGGAGCAAGAAGCCTGTGTTGGATATCTGCGGTCAAGTATCCGACCTCCCTAAGCTTTGCAATGTCCTTCTGTTCAATCGAGGAGGCCACCCACCGGCCTTGAGGGTCAGATCCGGACATATTGGAGGATTCTGGAGGGGTGGAGCTTAGGTTTTGGGTGTTAGAACTCGAGGTGCGAGAAGGCGCGATGAAGGTGAAAAAAGAGGCGTAGGTCTCGATCCCTTTATAAAGAGGGTGAATATCAAGAGTCCCCGGTGTGACCGTTTGAGGCCTATCTAAAAAACACACGGGTTATACCAACAGCCGTCGTGGGGTCACGCGTGCTCATATTGATGGAAAATCTCATAATAAGAGGAACACGATCTCTGCCTCGACGGGACGTGCCAATAAAACCGCCTCCTAACACGAGTCATTGTGGGGCAGGAAACGTCGGTTCGCGTTGGACCGAGCCACGATGCAAGGGCACGACGCACGAAGATTGCCAGCAAATCAGATCTATACCATACGAAGATCATCTTGCAAATCCGGACACGGTCTACCTGTTCGATAATTACCTTGGAGTATTCGGAAGAGGAACCCGCCCTGCAATGCCGAAGACAAAATTGCGCGCCGGACTCATCGTCATTGAAGCCTGTTTCAGGGGCTACTGAGGGAGTCCTGGATTAGGGGGTATCCAGACAGCCAGACTGTGTACAACGTCCGGACTATTGAAGCGTGAAGATGCAAGACTCAAGACTTCGGCCCGTGTCCGAATGGGACTTTCCTTGGCGTGGAAGGCAAGCTCAGCAATCCGGATATTGCATTTCCTTCCTTGTAACCGACTCCATGCAAACCCTAGCCCTCTCCGGTGTCTATATAAACCGGAGAGGTTGGTCCTTAGAAGGCCGATCACAATTACAATCATACCATCATAGGCTAGCTCTTAGAGTTTGTCCTCTACGATCTCGTGGTAGATCTACTCTTGTACTACCCATATCATCAATATTAATCAAGCAGGAGGTAGGGTTTTACCTCCATCGAGAGGGCCCGAACCTGGGTAAACATATGTGTCCCTTGCTTCCTGTTACCATCAGCCTTTACGCACAAATCAGGACCCCCTACCCGAGATCCGCCGGTTTTGACACCGACAGGGAGCGATGCTTGACCTCGTGCGGGGGGACCGCCTCAACCCCGTAGACGAGGAAAAACGAGGTCTCGCTTGTGGGCTTAGTCGCGGTGGTGCGGATGGAGCACAACACAGACTGAAGCTCACCGAGCCAACCCCTGCCGCAGGCCTCAAGCTTCTTCTTTAAGCTCCTCAGCTTGAGGCCCCTCAAGACCTCCGCGTTGGCGCATTCAGCCTGGCCGTTGCTCCGTGGGTGTGCCACTGAAGCGTAACATATTTGCGTTCCAAGGTCAGCGCAATATATCCTGAAGAGATTCCTTGTGATGCTCCTACAACATCAAGTGAGAAACAAGTCTTCAGTGCACAATTGAGCTTAATGGTGAAGAACTTCAACAAATTCTCCAAGAATAGAGGCAAAGAGAGAAGTTCCAAGTCAAGGTCCTACAATGAGAAAAGATCTTCTAGTCGTGATCCTAATTGCTACAATTGTGGAAGACCCGGACACTACTCCAATGAGTGTACGACACCCTACAAGAAAAGAGAAGATTCACCCAATAGGAGAAGTAGAACAGATGAATCACCACCTAGAGATGATTGTTATGAACGAAGATCCTCATGGATAAGCAATGATTCAGAAAGGAAGGACAAGTCATCAAACAGCTACACAAGACGAAGACATCAAGCTCACGTTGGTGAATGGGTATCCAGTTCCGACCCCGACAACCACTCTGAGAGAAGCTATCACTCCGACTCCGTATATACTCAAGATGAAGGTGTTGCCGGTCTCGCACTTGTGTCAACCAACTCCTACGACATATTTGGCTCACCAAAGGAAGGAATTGGAAGATGCTTCATTGCTAAAGGCCCTAAGGTATCACACCCCGAGTATATTGATTTCGATAGTGATGAAGATGATTTGCTAGTTGATGATGACTTAGTTGTTGAAAACACTGATGAAAACTATGATGAAATTGAAATTAATCATGCTAATCAAGATGAAACGAATGACAATGATAAGAAGGAGATTGAGAGTCTAACTAAAGAAATAAACACTCTTAATTTAGCCCATGAAACTACTTTAGAGGATCATCGAGAGCTTTTAAAGACTCATGAGAAGCTACGCTTTGAAAAGCTCAACTTTGAGCAAGAGCATGAGTTCTTAAAATCAATCTATGATGATCTTCGAAATAAAAGTTCGTCTTACATTGCCAAGCATTTACTCTTGTCTACTTATATGCCACAAGTAAAATCTAGCAATAAGAGCAAGGAAGATTCTTCTTCTAGTAGTAACAATAACAATGCTAAATCCAATATTGTTGCTTATAGTAGTTCTCTTGATGCCACTAATGACTCTCTTAGCCAAGTTACACTTGAGCAAGAAAATAGCTTATTGAAGGGAATTATAGAAAAAGGTGTTTACAAGATTCTAGGCGGAAGTAAGCAATTTGAGGAAATTGTCCGCAAGCAAGGAAAACACCAGAAGAATCAAGGTGTTGGTTTTGAACGAAAGTTCAATGCCAATGGAGTTGAGTGGGAAGAAGATCAATACCCCAAGGCGAAGTTTGTTCCTCAACAAGAGAAGTATGATCCCACTTCTTTCAAAGGAACACAAGATCAAGATGATCTTCCACCACAAGACCACAAGCTAAAAGGCAAGGAGAAGCTTCAAGAAGAGATTGATTCATTTGAAGAAGCTCCTAAGGCCATGGTCAAGTGGGTTCCCAAGACTTCATCAAGTACGACTACAACTCCGAGGATTTCCACAAAGTTGATGTGGATCCCAAAGAATAAGAAAGAGAGTTCTTGAGGTGCTTCCGCCAACAAACTTCACTCTAATTCAATTTGGCAAGGACATGTGAAATCAACTTTCATACCTTGCACAAGTTCATGGAGTCACAAACCCTCTTGTTGGTAAGACAAGGGACAAGGTAACCTAATGCTTTCATGGACATCATCACATGTGTGTTTCACTCTATGTCTATGGATATTCCTACATGTTCCTTGTGGGACTAACCCGTGTAGGTATTGGAAGTGCAACTCACTCCAATGGATTGCTCCTAATGATCTACATCAACATTGAGCATCCACATCTTCAACATCTACATGAATTCATCATAGACAAAACCCAAGGTTAGTTCATCCCTCTAAAGGGGGATATCACATCTAGGAGGAGCTTTGCTCTAAAGAATTGAGCTAAAGCAACTCTAACGGTGTGAGCACAATAATGCTTTATGTAAATGTGGTAACCCCACTTCTGCTTAAACGATGAGTATGACCTATCATCAAATATTCTCATTTGACTCCTAAGTCAATATACTCATATATAGATGACCTAGTCATCGCCAATTGCTTGATAGATGCTAGAGTGTTTGTGCATTCTTTGCCATATGTTTTATTTGCTATCTTATTGTGTGAGCATGTTGGTTGCATAATTTTCCTATTCGAGGACATCCATTTGTAGTTTTGCTTGTTTGGTTTTTTCATTGGCCAAATGGATGGACAAGAATGCCTAAGTACTCCCTCTAGCTATCTATGTTTTTTCTCGTCTCAAACTCTATTCATGCTGCATCACAAAGTTTGAACAAGTCAAATCCGGACCCTCCGTGTGAGGAGCACTCGGAGCCACCGATCTGTCAAGGGCTTAACTTAAAAACCTCTTAATGCCTCTCGGTTAGACTGACTCATTCCGCTCGGTCTCAGTGAAATCATTAAGTTAATCTAGGTTTCATCTCGGTGCAACCGATTAGAACAATTCGGTCACACCGAGTTGGAGTAACTGCTAGCAGTTTTGTATCTCTATGCCACCGAGTCGTTCCACTCGGTCTCACCGACAGTGACTGGGTATATATACCACGGGTTGAAAATTTTGAAAGTCCTCCAAAAGACTCGACCACGCCTCCCAGCTCTGCCGCCCCCTTGGTCACCGGATCGTCACTGTTGTCGCTAGTGCCTCCTGCCGCTGGTCTCCGTCGCCGTCAACGGGAATCTCTCTGCCGTTGCCGCTGTAGCAAGTTCGTCACCAAGTTAGGCTACGGACTTGACCTCTTTGTGCGTTCTATTATTACGATTCTTGCACAAAGATCTTTTCCATTGTTCCTCTCACGTATGAGATCAATCTAGGGTTAGGTTTCCGCTGAACTCATCTCGATTTGGCCCTGGCCCTGGCCATTGCACATGTACAACTCGGTCTGACCGAAGTGTACAAATCGGTGTGACCGAAATCACTTTCTCTGTGAAACCCTAGCATCTCGGAGTCACCGAACTGCATTTCTGCCTGACTGAAACTGTATGTTTAGACTCTAAAGTTGCTTCGGTGTCACTATGTTTGTCGAATCGGTAGCTCCGAAATGTTTCTGCAAAAAACTAAAATTAAGTTTTTGTCTCAATATTTTTGCAAAATAAGCTGCACTTTGTGATGCTCATCTGCTCTATCTATACCTAACTATTCACAGGGACAGTTTTAGTAATGTCAGAGGGCAATGACAGCCAGAATCAGTGCGAGAAGCAAGCAAGTCTTAGTGTAGGCTCAAGTCCTGAGAGTAGTTTCTATGAGAGTAGCAGAAGCACTCCCAGTAACATACCAAAAGCCGCAACCAAGTCCAAGAAGAAGAAAATTTTAGACTCAGAGGATGAGGACTTTGTTGCCAGTGAGGTCACTTCCAAGAAGAAGGTGCTAAAGAAGGAGTATGCTGCTGCCACCACCAAGCCAGGTGCTCAGAAGAAAGCTCTTGCCAGAAGAGCTCCAATGTCCAAAGTCAGAGCCTCAACCCAAGAAACTATGAAGTTCACTTTGGAATGTGATGATGATGATGCTGGTGTTGGAAAGAAGAAGAAAAGAGATAGAACTACCACAACAAGAGTGTTGGGAAGACCTTCCATGAGGGAAGATGATGAGGAGGAGGAGGAAGAACCAGGTGCACCTCCTGCAAAATCTCAGAAGCTTATGGGGGATGCCATAAGGACTAGGGCTGCACCATCTAAGCCCAAGTTTGCCCCCAAGCCTTTAGCTCAAGCTCAAGCTCCCAAACCTTCTGCACCCAAGAGATCAACAAGAAATATTTTTGCTGCTGAGAAGAACAAGGCCCAGTGCCTGAGGTTCAACAAGATGATGAGCCACTAGTGCTCAAGAAATTGAAGCCAAAGATACCAGACCATAATGATGATTATCCTGTTGTTGAGAACATGAATCTGAGAAAGGATGCATGTCTGAGACAGTGGAGAAAGACTGATCCCTATGCCACAAGAAGAAGAACTGCAGTAGACTATCGTTTCCACTCAAAGGAACAACAATTTCTATAAGAGAGTCTTGTTGGATAAGAAGCCCATAGTTTTTGATGTGAAATGGGTTGACTGGAGGTATATTGATGATAATGAAGACTATTTATCAGGTGTACATGAGAGCTTCAGAATGAATGAAGTTGACAAGTTTGTTGGTCAGAAGTTGACAAAGTGGAATGATGAGATGATAATGCAATTCTACTCCACATCTCAGTTCTACCCAGATGGAAAGATTGTCTGGATGACTGAAGGTACAAGATATCAGTCTGCAATCTCTGAATGGGCCAAGTTGATCAATGCCCCAGAAGAAGATGAGAATGACACATATGTATATGCCAAGCCTAGGGAAGATCACAACTCCATGGCTCACATGTACAAGACCATTCCTGATGATGCCTTGGAGTCTCACAAGTTTGGCTCCATATACTTTCAGCTGTCTGGCTTGACCACCATTAACACCATCTCGAGGCATACTCTTTTGCCCAAATCGGGATATCATAGAATGATCCATGGTCACTCAATAAACTTGCTCCACATGTTTGATGTACCTCAGAAATTCAAAGTCACGAGTTTGATTGTTGAGACTGTGAAGAGAACAACAACTGACCAAAAGAGATCTTGTGGATATGCCCCTCACATTCAGATGCTGATTAATTCCAAGATGGGAACTGGGACATATATTCTAGATAAAGCTTATCTTCCCCTGAGGCCAGAATTTGAGGACAATGAGGTTGTCATGGATGCTTCACATCCCACTTCGTTGAATCCCAGGAGAAGATAGATAGAAAGCCAGGGCAACAAAGGCTGAAAAGGCACCATATGGTTCAGTTGTCAACCTCAAGACCAAGCAAGATCAACTCAATTATCTTCTTGAGGCTACTGTGAGAATTGAGAAGGGACTGGCCACCCTGACTCAAAATCAAGAGAGTCTTGAGAGGATCACTGAGACAAAACTTCATGATCTAGATGTGAAGGTCACAGAGATTCAGACTACTGTATATAAGCTCCAGGAAGAAGCCGAGGACAGAGAGGATAGACAAACTACAAATACCTTTCAGAGAGTGCCAAGGGCACAAAGGTCTTCAGCCATGCCAATTGTCAGTGATACCAGGACTATAGTGTCAGCACGTGCAGCAACTACCACAATTGTACCTCCAGTGTCAACCCCTCCAGCTCCATTGACTTCCTTAGAAGGTTTTTCCGAAGGACTCCTCTCCACGCCATCTACGTACACCGGAGAAACAAGCCAGAAGACCACTTCAGGAGCTCCCAAAGATCGTGCCTAGAGTGTCGTATAGCATTATGCATCTTCAAGCTTTTTGGTAACTTGTTGCCAAAGGGGGAGAAAGTGTATAGATTATTTGGCTTCGAGAGAGAGAGAGAGTGTGTGTGTTTTGCCTTTTTATTGGTTTTATTTTCCTCTCTTGCTACTTTGGTCTTTCGTGTGTTTAATTCCTATGCTACAATGTTTCTTATCACTGCTACGCGGTGGTGCTATACAAACGGTTTTTAACCCCTTTTCGCCACGGGATTTGGAACCGTCACCAAGTGAGTGTGGGTAATAGGGGGGTCCTGCCCACACGACCCAGAAACCGTCAGGGATATGCCCTCCTGGAACACACACTCAGTAAAATGAGGTCGTGTGCGACCGGCGAGCACTCAAATACGGAAATACATACAGTAGAGCTAAAAAATACAATTATACATGCAAAATTGTTTCCGGTCGCAAGTACATCCCACACAGTCAGTCCTTGCTAAATGTTTCCGTTCATATGTACATCCCACACAATCGGTCCAAGGAAAATGTTTTCGTTCACATGTACGTCACACACAATTTTTCCCGTTAAATCGTTTGTGTTATTGAATGTATCATACACGGTCCGTAGAAGAAACTGTGTGGCAAAGCCTGTCCATCACACACAGTTTTTATGTGGTAAACGTTTGCGCAAGGTGGCCTAACACAAACAATTTTCAAGAGAAAGTCATGTGTGATTGTTCATTTATCCAACACGGTTTATTCCTAGAAACTGTGTGCGTTGCCTGAGGTCATCGCCCACGGTATTTTTTGAATAACCATTTGCAATAGCAAAAGCCCAATTAGCAGGCTAATTCGCCATCAGCAAGCTAATTGCCCTATTATTAACAATCCATTTATTAATCTAATTGACATTCATATTAATCACAAAATATATTTCATTTCCATATTAAGGAAGCATAATTGCATAATTGAAATACATCATAGTACAACATGATATAGCTTCAGCACTCAGCTACCCCATTACACAACTGCACCAGCACCAAGTTTTACATGCAACATGTAGAACCTTTCAAAATTAGCATCATAGATGTCATATAGACATATGCACCTCATCTGGAGAACTGCTGAAGCGGAACAAGAATATTGAGCCTTCATTCATGTTGAAGGTCTTTGCAACTTTAGGCCAGTGCCTGTGGATGATTGACCGTCCGTCCTTCGTCCTCTTCAGGAACACTTCAATATTGAACCGTGGGTGTTGTATGAATACCTTCCTCGCCTCCTGACTATAGAGGTGGTTTGAGAGGTAATCATCAGTGAACTGCTTTGGAAAGGCATGAAAATAAGGATGTGCATAAATATCTTCTCTATATTGGAAATGGGACAAAGGAATAAAAAAGGCAAGGTATAATAGTTAGTACCATCTTGTAGTGAACTGATGTCTTCTTCATTGTGCAGACAAAGATCTTGTTGTTTTTTGTCGCTAATTTCTTTATCCTAACAATCTTTTTGAGTTTCTTGGTTTGATTGATATTCATGGACAACTCATTTCCCCATATGCAAAAAGGGTCGAACAGGGTCAAAACCTCTGACAGCAGGACCTACATGTGCAAGACCAAATTGTAAAAAACCTAAATATTAGAATGGTTCCTGCAATTGCACAATAATGTGCTATTAGACAACAGACCATGCACGTGCTAACATCGATTGTAAACCTCAGTGCTTCCCATTGTTTCCCTGCGACACATATAATGTAGTTAGTCATCAGGTTAAGTAAGGGTTCGCATGCTATCAGCAAAATATGTTGATGAAAAATAAGCACATTGCAGATTCATCAGATGAATTCAAGCCACATGGAAAACCCATGTATCCAAACCAATCATGATTAAGAACAAGGAAATATAGCACTTGTATATGTTTCTCATGTATTAAGTGCAGTCAAATTTGATTTATTCCTCACATGCACAACAATACAAAATTCTACCCACGACAATTGGACATCGCATTGCAGAATTGAACCAAGCAATTAACTAACCACAACAAATGAAACAAACATTAACTGAGCAACACATTGCACAATATAACATACTCCTAATAGAGGATTAGACAGTTAACTACAGCCAATTGTAGCAACTGTATTTGTTTATCATGTATTTACTACAGCCAAATTCAATTTATTCCTCACATGGTATACAATAACAGAATGCACCCACAACTATTGAACATTGCATTGCAGAATTGAACCAAACAGTTAACTAAACACCACAACACAAACGAACCAAACATTAACTAAGCACCACATTGCACAATGTATAACCAAACCAAGCATGCTTGACAACTTGGAAATATAGCAATTCTATTCGTTTCTCATGTATTTTGTACAGATAAATTCAATTTATTTCTCACATGGAAGACAATACAAAATTGCAGCCTGAAGAATTGAACATCACATTTGCAGAATTGAACCAAACAGTTAACTGAAGGTGACAACTAATTAACAAAACAGTTAATAAGAGAGCACCACACTGCACGACATATAGAAGATATACACTAGAGCAACAGATTGCATGGTAAAATTAGACATCACAATTCACTAGAATTTGTGAAGGAAAGGCAGGAGCAGCACACGCGACGGGTAAACCGAGCATGCTTAACCGGCGTAGCTAGTAAATGGCAAGGTGCTCCTCCAAGATCTGGGGCTCGACACGAATGGCAGCCATCGTGACCTCATCCACGCGTGCGGCCGCGATTTGCTTCTCTGCTGCCAAATGCTCCTTGAGATCCTGGCTATACTACATGCACCATCGATTAGGGTGGCGCTTATTTTGTGGAGGGGTCGGTGATTTGGGTGGAAGGTGTCATGTTTACGTCGGCGATCGGGGCATGTGGTCTATGGAAGGAGGAGGAGGATGGGGGTCGGGTGTGGATTACCTGCCTGGATAGACGAGGCCGAGCAGCGTGAAGGAGGGTCGCTGATGAGGAGGTGGCGCTGCAAGCAAGGAGTGAAGGTTTCAACTTGGAAAGGAAGGCAGAAACAGGGGGAATGTGGCTTTTGGTAAGGGGAGGGGCGGGGAGGTAGATATTTCTGCGGAAGCTGAAAATTTGGAATCGCTTCAGCGAAAAAACTGGCGCGCAAAGTGTCATCAGACAGGTCCCTTATTCAGAACTGTGTACGATATTTGAACATAACAAATGATTCAGATAGCTTAACCCGTGTGTGTTGAGTTTGAACATCAAAAACTTTTGTTCGAATTTCCATGGTTACAGTGGTCATCCACGTCATTGCATAATTTGGGTACACAAAGGAGACTACAGCACACCCACACTTCTTAATCAAGCAAGTTCAGCAATTAAACAGAGCTAGCTGGCCTAAACATTACTCTAACAAATTAAAAACCGACGCTCTTAATTAAACAAAACAAAGAATACTACTACGGCTGGTGCTTGTCGATCTCCGCCGCCGCCTCCATGTCCAGCTCGCGTCCGACTGTCTCCTAGGGAAGGGGCTCCATGGCATACATCGCACCATACTTGGCAAGCATCTCGCCATCCGCGTCCGCCATCTCTTTCAAAAAGGCCGCCACGAGCTGGGCATGGGCGGACGCGATCTGGGCTTGGACGGGCTCCATCGTCGCAAGGTATGCGGCGGAGGAACGGACGACTGCTTGAACGCTCTCGGCGATTGCCAGCTCTTCGGCCGTGGGTTGCCGACCGTTGTCGGAGAAGCTTAGTACGATTTGTGCGGTGACCGCCAGGAGCTGGGCGTGGGCGGCCTCGACATGGTCATGGGCGGCCTCCATCAGGGCTAAGGCCACGCTGCGGAACGGATAGCTGCTGTGCCACTCTCGCCAGTTGCTATCCCCGAGGCAGATGTTGATGCCGCCACCTGAGAAGCAACAACGGCCGTTTGGGCTACCTTTGCCGCCCGGTCGCAAATTGCGGCCACGCTCATGCACGTTGTTAGCACGCGCATGGCGGTTGCGACCGCGCTCTCGCCGGAGTGGGCCACCAAAGTTGCCCTCACGATGCGGGTCCACGTGCCCATCTTTCACCGGTGATGATTGAACAGTGAAATGATATTTGGCGAGCGAGCTAGTGTGCTTGAGACGCCGGCTATGGACAGTAGCCGACGCACCTTCTCGCGTAAGCCATAGGCGTACTATACACTGACGGTGCTCGACGATATTTTGTGCTGCATCTCACACGGTTGGTGATAATAAACTGTGTGTGATCTACTTGATTTTTCACCTTGATTTGAATTACATAATGGGGTCAGAAAGGCAATGGACTGTGTTTGAATTGCTAGACCTTTTATCTAGAGTGAACATGCAACTTTATGTGTGTCGTAAAGGAATTGGAATTATTCTGGGTTCGTTTGAACATTTTATACATTAAATTGGTTTTCTAGCCATTTCAGGTGCACAATTCAAAATTAAACTACATGCACATGCTCCGGTGCACCAACATGGGTTGTAAAATCATATATGTGTCCATGGGTTTATGCTAATCTCCCATGCAAGAAATGGGGATAAAATTCGAACACCATGGCACCGTGGCTCTCCGTAAAACGTCGATATACTTGCTTTTGTAACTTTAGTAAATCCAAAATTCGTCCAAAATTCATGAAACTTGGCATGCTATCATGGAGCGCATCAACATGTCGTGGTAAAATTTTTGTCCCATTTGGGGCAGGTTTGGGTATAAGCTTCTCATAAACCACAGCTTCTCACAACAAGTGTGATGGTTTCGGTAGGGAACGTTTCACCTTTCCGGACGAAACGATATCCGTTGCCTCTTCTCGATTTCAAATTTTTTTCCTAGTGTCAACATAGAACAACAGGAGTGTTTTGTGTGCTTGGTCATTTTTATACATTAACTGAGTTTTATATGCATTCATATGCATAATTCAAATTTGAACTACAGGAACATGCTCTATTGCATATAAATTAGTTGAGAATTCAAATATGTGTCCTTGGTCGCCTGCTTAGGTCCCATGCAAGAAACGGGGATGAATGTCAAACACCCTGCCACCGTCACTCGCCCGCAAACATTGAGATACCTGGTTTTTAAATTCCAGTAAATCCAAAACTCATCTAAAATTCATGAAACTTGGCATGCTATCATGGAGCAGCATCAACATACCGTGGTAAATTTTTTGTCCCATTTGGGGCAGGTTTGGGTATATGCTTCTCACAAACCAAAGCTTCTCACAACAAGCCTGCTGGTTTCGGTAGGGAACGTCCCACCTTTGGAGATGAAATGATATCCATTGCCTCTTATTGCTTTCAAATTTTTTTCTCATGTCAACATAGAACAACAGATTGTTGTGTCAATTTTTGTGATTTTTCAGGGTTCGTTTGGACATTTTATGCATTAACTGAGTAATGCATTTATGTGCATAATTCAAATTTGAACTACATGCACATGCTCCAGTGTATATAAATTGGTTGAAAAAAATCAAATCTGTGTCCTTGGGTGCATGCTTAGGTCCCATGCAAGAAATGAGAATGAATTTCAAACACCACTGATACGTCTCCAACGTATCTATAATTTTTGATTGCTTCATGCTATATTATATTATGTTTTGGATGATTAATAGGCTTTGTTATACAATTTTATATTATTTTTGGGACTAACCTATTAACAGGAGGCCCAACCCAAATTGCGGTTTTTTTGCCTATTTCAGAGTTTCGCAGAAAAAGAATATCAAACGGAGTCCAAACAGAATGAAACCTTCTGGAACGTGATTTTCGGAACAAACATGATCCAGAGGACTTGGAGTCTACGTCAAGAAATCTACCAGGAGAGCATGAGGCAGGGGGCGCGCCTACCCCCTGGGCGCGCCCTCCACCCTCATGGGGCCCATGTTGCTCCACCGACGTACTTCTTCCTCCTATATATACCTACGCACCCCCAAACTATCAGATACGGAGCCAAAAACCTAATTCCACCGCCGCAACCTTCTGTACCTGTGAGATCCCATCTTGGGGCCTTTTCCGGCGCTCCGCCGGAGAGGGCATTGATCACGGAGGGCTTCTACATCAACACCATAGCCTCTCCGATGATGTGTGAGTAGTTTACCTCAGACCTTCGGGTCCATATTTATTAGCTAGATGGCTTATTCTCTCTCTTTGGATCTCAGTACAAAGTTCTCCTCGATTCTCTTGGAGATCTATTTGATGTAACTCTTCTTTTGTAGTGTGTTTGCGAGATCGATGAATTGTGGGTTTATGATCAAGTTTATCTATGAACAATATTTGAATCTTCTCTGAATTATTTTATGTATGATTGGTTGTCTTTGCAAGTCTCTTCGAATTATCAGTTTAGTTTGGCCTGCTAGATTGATCGTTCTTGCAATGGGAGAAGTGCTTAGCTTTGGGTTCAATCTTGCGGTGTCCTTTCCGAGTAACAGCAGGGGCGGCAAGGCATGTATTGTGTTGTTGCCATCGAGGATAACAAGATAGGGTTTATATCATATTGCATGAGTTTATGCCTCTACATCATGTAATCTCACTTAAAGCATTACTTGTTCTTTTGAACTTAATACTCTAGATGCATGCTGGATAGCGGTCGATGTGTGGAGTAATAGTAGTAGATGCAGGCAGGAGTCGGTCTACTTGTCACGGACGTGATGCCTATATACATGATCATACATAGATATTCTCATAACTATGCTCAATTCTATCAATTGCTCAACAGTAATTTGTTCACCCACCGTAATACTTATGCTCTTGAGAGAAGCCACTAGTGAAACCTATGGCCCTCGGGTCTATTTTCCATCATATTAATCTCCCGTCAACAAGCTATTTCTGGCGCCGTTTATTTTTCTTTATTTACTTTTTAGTCTTTATCATAAAAACACCAAAAATATTATCTTATCATATCTATCAAATCTCACTCTCGTAAGTGACCGTTGAGGGATTGACAACCCCTTTTTCCCATTGGTTGCGAGGTTCTTATTTGTTTGTGTAGGTGCAAGGGACTTGAGCGTGGCCTCCTATTGGATTGATACCTTGGTTCTCAAAACTGAGGGAAATACTTATGCTACTTTGCTACATCACCCTTTCCTCTTCAAGGGAAAACCAACGCAGTGCTCAAGAGGTAGCAACCACAGCACCGTTGTTTGCCGGCAAAACGTTGAGATACTTTATTTTTAATTTCCAGTAAATCCAAAACTCGTATGAAATTCACAAAACCTGGCATGCTATCATGGAGTGGCATCAACATGCCGTCGTAAATCTTTTGCCCCATTTGGGGCAGGTTTGCGTATATGCTTCTCACAAACCAGCGCTTCTCACAACAATCATGATGATTTCGGTACGGAACATCCCACCTTTGGGGACAAAACGATATCTATTGCCTCTTATTGCTTCCTAATTTTTTCTCGTGTCAACATAGAACAACAAGAGTGTTGTGTCAATTTTTGTGATTTTTCGGGGTTTGTTTGGACATTTTTATGCATTAGCTGAGTTTTCAATGCATTTATGTTCATAATTCAAATTTGAACTACATGCACATGCTGCAGTGCATATAAATTGGTTAAAAAATCAAATTTGTTTCCTTGGGTGCATGCTTAGGTCTCATGCAAGAAATGGTAATGAATTTCAAACACCGGGGCACCGTTTATTGCCGGCACAACATTGAGATACCTGGTTTTTAAATTCTAGTAAATCCAAAACTCGTCTGAAATTCATGAAACTTGGCATGCTATCATGGAGCGGCATCAACATGCCATGGTAAATTTTTTGTCCCATTTGGGGAAGGTTTGGGTATATGCTTCTCACAAACCAGAGCTTCTCACAACAAGCATGATGGATTCGGTAGGGAACGTCCCACCTTTGGGGACGAAACGATATCCATTCCATCTTATTGCTTTCAAGAATATTCTCGTGTTAACATAGAACAACTAGAGTGTTGTGTCAATTTTTCTGATTTTTGGGGGTTCGTTTGGACATTTTTATGCATTAACTGAGTTTTCAATGCATTTATGTGCATAATTCAAATTTGAACTACATGCACATGCTCCAGTGCATATAAATTGATTGAAAAATCAAATTTGTGTCCTTGGGTGCATGCTTAGGTCCCATGCAAGAAATGGGAATGAATTTCAAACACTAGGGCACCGTTGATTGCCAGCAAAACGTTGAGATACTTTATTTTTAAATTCCAGTAAATCCAAAACTCGTCTGAAATTCATGAAACTTGGCATGCTAT
Organism: Aegilops longissima; assembly: GCA_021605205.1. Lineage (NCBI taxonomy): Eukaryota > Viridiplantae > Streptophyta > Magnoliopsida > Poales > Poaceae > Aegilops > Aegilops longissima. The sequence continues at coordinate 727,294,477 of CM038677.1, read as the reverse complement.
CATGGAGCGGAATCAACATGCCGTGGTAAATCTTTTGTCCCATTTGGGGCAGGTTTGGGTATATGCTTCTCACAAACCAGAGCTTCTCACAACAAGCATGATGGATTCGGTAGGGAACGTCCCACCTTTGCGGACGAAATGATATCCATTGCCTCTTAATGCTTTCAAAATTATTCTCATGTTAACATAGAACAACAGGAGTGTTGTGTCAATTTTTCTGATTTTTTGGGGTTCGTTTGGACATTTTTATGCATTAACTGAGTTTTCAATGCATTTATGTGCATAATTCAAATTTGAACTACATGCACATGCTCCAGTGCATATAAATTGGTTGAAAAATCAAATTTGTGTCCTTGGGTGCATGCTTAGGTCCCATGCAAGAAATGGGAATGAATTTCAAACACTAGGGCACCATTGATTGCCAGCAAAACATTGAGATACTTTATTTTTAAATTCCAGTAAATCCAAAACTCGTCTGAAATTCATGAAACTTGGCATGCTATCATGGAGCGGCATCAACATGCCGTGGTAAATGTTTTGTCCCATTTGGGGCAGGTTTGGGTATATGCTTCTCACAACAATCATGATGGTTTCGGTAGGGAACGTCCCACCTTTGGGGACGAAATGATATCCATTGCCTCTTATTGCTTCCAAAATATTTCTCGTGTCAACATAGAACAACAGGAGTGTTGTGTCAATTTTTGTGATTTTTCGAGGTTCGTTTGGACATTTTTATGCATTAACTGAGTTTTCAATGCATTTATGTGCATAATTCAAATTTGAAATTCATGCACATGCTCTAGTGCATATAAATTGGTTGAAAAATCTAATATGTTTCCTTGGGTGCATGCTTAGGTCCCATGAAAGAAATGGTAATGAATTTCAAACACTAGGGCACCGTTTATTGCCGGCACAACATTGAGATACCTGGTTTTTAAATTCTAGTAAATCCAAAACTCGTCTGAAATTCATGAAGCTTGGCATGCTATCATGGAGCGGCATCAACATGCCGTGGTAAATGTTTTGTCCCATTTGGGGCAGGTTTGGGTATATGCTTCTCATAAACCAGAGCTTCTCACAACAAGCATGATGGTTTAGGTAGGGAACGTCCCACTTTTGGGGATGAAACGATATCCATTGCCTCTTATTGTTTTCAAAAAATTTCTCGTGTCAACATAGAACAACAGGAGTGTTGTGTCAATTTTTGTGATTTTTCGGGGTTCGTTTGGACATTTTTATGCATTAACTGAGTTTTCAATGCATTTATGTGCATAATTCAAATTTGAGCTACATGCACATGCTCCAATGCATATAAATTGGTTGAAAAATCAAATTTGTGTCCTTGGGTGCATGCTTAGGTCCAATGCAAGAAATGGGAAATAATTTCAAACACCAGGGCACCGTTGATTGCCGGCAAAATGTTGAGATACTTTATTTTTAAATTCTAGTAAACCAAAACTCGTCTGAAATTCATGCAACTTGGCATTCTATCATGGAATGGCACCCGACATGCTGTGGTATTTTTCGTGTCCATTTTAAGAGAAGGCGCACTTGAATAAGGACAGCCAACAAAGGCATTTTAAAAAATTGATGCCACTTTAATATCTCAAACATTTGTATAATTCAAACCATTCACGTGATGCCACGTGTATTGGTTTTAATGGCTGTAAGAGGTGTTGTGCGGACAGCTACTTGACCTTGACTGAATAGGAGGCGTGCGAGCACAGTCCGGTGTGCAGGCTGACCGAGAGGCGTTCAAGCTGTCCTCGAATGCCCAGGCTCACCAGGAAGCGTGTGAGTTGTACGCTGCGCAGGCTCACTGGGAAGCGAGCCCTTTGACTTTCATGGCCGCCCGCTGTAAGTGCATCTAGTGCCCCTTAGTGATTTTGGTGTATTGAAGACTTATAGGTTAAGGTAGTGATGCGTTTGTGAGTGTACACAGGTCTATAAGTCTTTGAGGAGTTTGATATTTACAGAGAAAGTAGACCCCTAAAAATAAAGTTCTTCGTCTGAAGACTTTCGATTTCTGAAGACTTTGAAAGTGAAGAAATTGGTGTGACCATGAAGACTTGGATTTCATGCGAGGAACATGAAGCGTGAATAATTTTGTTTTTGTAGTTTCATTTTCTCTTTCTTGAGTCATAGAAAACACCGTACTATTAAAGGGGGTCGAGGAAATACGAAGGAAAAATTTCCAAGTGATGCTCAACTCAAAATCCTACACCTACCAATCCCTTCGAGTGAAGCCATTGGAAATCTCATACAGTTCAGTCAATTTCTTGATGGATGAGATGAAGTTCTTACGGTCTCGAGGAATTTATTCGACCGAGGAGTTAGGAATTTGCAGTCTGGATTGCCTACAAGTGAGGAACAGGATAGCCCTGAGGAATTTGATAGTCAAATTTCCGACCGTTGTTGTGCTACGCGCCAGCTGTCCCAAAATATCTACCCACCAAACGGTCATATCATTGAAGGGCATTTATGTCTTATCATGTCGGGCTGCTCCCTAGGCTATAAATAGCCGCCCCCTACAACCACTAGCTGGTTGGCTGCTCTGAGAGAAACTGAGACTTGTCATTTGATAGTATCCCATCCTTCGAGGACTTTGAGCGAAAATCATCAAGTGAGGAAAACCCAAACCCAAACACCTGCAAACCCCAAAGGGATTGAGCATCACTGAAGAGATTGATCATGCGTGGATCTGACGCTTGTTACCTTTGAAGATTGTGCATCTTCCAGAAGGTTAGGCGTAATGGTCTAGAGAATCCAAGAGGAAATTGTGGATCGCCGAGTGACCATGTTTGTGAAGGTTTGGAAGTCACCTGAAGACTTACCACGAGTGATTGGGCGAGGTCTGTGCGACCTTAGCTCAAGGAGAATACGGTGAGGACTATGTGTCCGGGACTGTGTGTCCTCAGGTTTAAATACCTAGCCGCTCCAACCGCACGTACAACTGTCACAGCTGTTGGAACTGGTCTACCAAATCACGGTCTTCACCAAGCCTACTGTTTCTAAAGCCTCCACTCTTTCATTTCCTCATTACTGTGTGGTGTGCTTGTTCATATCTGTTTGAAGACTTTGACTAAAGACTTTCTCAATTTCCTCAGTTCAATTTCTTCAGTCTGTTTGTCTTCATCCTGTGTATCATGTGTTTACGCTTTCTGTACTCTGTACTTGTTTTCATTTCATCATGATGACCATGCTTATGTTCTGTTATGTTTGCATGTGAGTACTTATTCCGCTGCAAGTAGTTCTTATCTTAGGAATTTCCTCACCCTGAAATTCCTCAGTGAAGAATTCATAAAAATTGCCTATTCACCCCCCTCTAGTCGACTTAACGCACTTTTAATTGGTATCAGAGCAAGGTACTCCCTTGTTTTGTGTGATTTTAGTTCAACCGCCTGGAGTTTTAGTTATGTCGACCACAGGTATGATCAAGGTCTCTGCTGGGTGTCCTACCTTCGACGGGACGGACTACCCCTACTGGAAGAATAAGATGTGAATGCATCTTGAGGCAATTGATAACGATCTCTAGTATGTTATGGAAAATGGTGTTCCCTCTGTCTCACCTTCTGTGAATGCTGCTAATGTGAAGAGATTCAAGCAACTTGATTCTCAAGCGAAGAACATCATATGTGGCCATCTGAGTAAAGGATAATATGGCAAATTGAGTGCTTTGGAAACTGCTAAGTTTATCTTGGATATGTTGTCTAAAATAAATGAAGGAGTCTCGACACAGCGTGACTCTCGAGTTGACGTTCTTCGCAATCTCTTCAACCGCTTCAAAAGACACAACAATGAAAATGTTCAGCAAATCTTCGATCGCCTCACTGACATCTCAAATGAGCTTCAAGCACTTGGTGCCACTGACATCACCGACCATGAGGTGGTGAATAAATTGCTGAGATCGCTTGATTCCTCATTTGACACTCTAGCACTAATGATACAAGAACGTGGAGATTACAAGTCACTTGATCCCGCTGATATCCTCGAGAGGCTAAACACTCATGAGTTCCAGCTTGCTGAGAAGAGAGATCTCTATGGTAGATCACGCGCCCTGAAGGCCAATGCAGTCTCTGAATCTGAAGGTGAAGATTCTAGTAGCAGCCTTGGTGATCCTGAAGAACTGAGCCAGGAGCTAGCATTGCTCGTGAAGAAATTTTAGAAGTTCTCAAGGCGTGGTCGCTTTGGAAAATCCTCAAGGAGTAATGATTCCTCATCCCGTGACTACAATAAGAGGCTATGCCACAAATGCAGGAAACCTGGTCACTACATTCAAGATTGTCCTCAGTGGGAAAAGGAATCAAAGAAGAAGAAGTACAAGGATTACAGTTCTGATGACTCAAAGAAGAAGAAGAAATCTTCAAAGTCTTCATCATCAAAATCCTCGAAGTCTTCATCTCATAAGAAGAGCAGCTCTAAGAAGGCTCGAGCATTCATTGGCAAGGAAATGGACTCTGAAGCCAAATCTGAGGAACATCAGGAAGAGGAGGCATATAGATGCGTCAGAATCTAGTGTGGCGAGCCTAGCCCTCACTACTGTGTTCGTCAGCAAGTCCATCTTCAACACTGAAGAAAATGGCTTCCACAACAAGGCTGATGACGATGATGACTACTCTCCCACCTATTGCTTCATGGCAAAGGGTGCCAATGTACTCAAATATCCCTCCTCTGAATCAAGTGAGGATGAATCTAGTGAAAACCTCAAGCCTAGCTACTCTAAACTTGCTAAGATTGTTGTGAAACAACAAAAGGCTTTTGAAAAGGTTCAAAACATGCTAGACAAAAGTGATGATATGGTGGGTGAAGAAATGGATCGCACTAAAACTTTGACTGAAAATGTTCATTGACTTCAGACTAAGTTTGACAACCTTCAAAGTCATCATAACACTCTCTTATCTGATCATGCGAAGCTTTCTTATGAATTTCTTCAAGGAAAGCAAGATCTTGAAAAGCTAAGGGTGAGTTATGAAGATCTTTAGAAGGAGCGTGATTCATTACTTGCTCAACAAATCAGCTCTGCTAAGGAAAGAATTCATTCCTCCATGTTTGTAGTGCATTGAACGTGAATCTGCTAATTCTTCACCTGAATGTTCAAATGCTTCTACTGCTACAAATTCTTCACTTGTCTCTGCTACCACTAATTCCTCATCTAAGGATATTTTTGTCATCACTAACAATGCAAGACTAAAGGAATTGTGTATGACAGGAATGTACAAAAGCCTCAAAGGGCATCGGGCTCTTTGTGATGTGCTTAAAAATCAGATCCTCAACAGGAACACTAGGAAAGAGGGTATTGCCTTTGAGAGGAAACTCAATGTTGATGGAACATACTGGAAGCCTGAGCAGTACCCCAAAACCTCATGGGTTGCTGCAAAGGGACCTCCTGTAGATCCATCTACTCTATCTGGCTTTACATGTCAATCTCCTCATTCTTCTAATGAGTCATTTGACTCAAACTATAAACTGTTCAAAAATCAAAATGGTGAAGTATTTGCTAGAAATGTTGGCACTAACTACAGGAACGGTCCTCCTATGAAGAAAATCTGGGTTCCCAAAAGGTGCCTTGAAAGTCTTCAGGTGAATGTCATCATGACACCACCTGTGAAGAATAGGAACCCCAGATCAAATTCTTCATATGGATCCAAGTCCTCAAGAGGATCAAAGTCCTCACATGAACATCATCGTGCTAACACTTCTGTTTTGTAGGGAAGATCTAAGGGCTATGAATATGAGCATTATTCTTCAAACCATTATGTTCTCCTCGAAGAATTTCTCTGCTTATTCATATGCATACCCTAACTCCTCATATGTGAAACGAAGTGGACTGGCTTCTATGCCACCATTCTCTTATGGAGCTCGCGGAATGATGAACTCTTTGCCACCCCTTCAGATGTGGGTGGTGAAGAAAAAGAACTAATCTCTTATGCAGGGTCAGGTCTCCAGACGAACTTAAACATCTGAAGAATTTGCTGGAGACCTGAATATGCCTGAAAGGACGCAGGCTAATCATGAAGAAATGAATCCTCATTTCTCACATCCTCATACTGCTTTATCTGTTCTATTGATCTGATGAAATTGATGTCATATTCTTCACTGATGAAGTATATTCTTCACCGTTGAAGTATATGAGTTCGTAAGTTGCACTAATTCATGTAAAGGATGATCAACCCAAAGCCACTGAGTGGGTCCTAGATAGTGGATGTACAAATCACATGACTAGTGACAAGAATCTATTGATGGATGTTCCCTTATCTCCATCGCATCTAAAGCATATCATTTTCACTGATAAAGGCAAAAGCAAGGTATTGGGTCTAGATAAGGTTGCGATCATAAAGGATCGACACATGGACAAAGTCATACTTGTCAAGTCCTTAGAACACAACCTCATGTCAGTATCAATGCTTTGTGATCTTGATATTGTTGTTATCTTTGGCAAGTATCGTTGTGTTGTGATCATGGAAGCTGACAATTACAAATTCTTCGAAGGCTTTAGGAGAGGAGATCTGTATATTGTTGATTTCTCTACAGGACCACAACCAGCTATATGTCTACTTGCAATAGCTTCAGAAGGCTGGCTATGGCATCGACGACTTGGTCATCCTGACATGAGGAATTTGCACACGCTCGCGAAGAAGAAGCACGTCATTGGCATTGAGAATGTCAAATTACTCAAGGATCACTTGTGCGGAGCCTGTGAAGCTGGAAAGATGACCAAGGCCAAGAATCCAGCGAAGATCTCTTTGGTCCTAACCATTATTCTGCATTCACGAATAAAGCATCATTATATGGCTTTGTTATTGTTGATAATTACTCTTGTTCCACTTGGGTGCATATTGTCACTTACAAACGTGAAGTGCAGGAAGTCGTCAAACAATTTTCCTCAAGGGCTTCAACCAACTTTGGTGTGAAGATAAAGCACATAAGAAGTGACAATGGAACTGAGTTCAAGAATACTGGTCTTGATGACTATCTTGATGAACTTGGTATTACTCATGAGCTATCTGCTCCTTATACCCCTTAGCAGAATGGCGTCGTGGAGCGCAAAAACGGGACTCTTGTTGAGATGGCTTGCACTATGCTTGATGAATACAAGACGCCTTGTCATTTCTGGATTGAGGCAATTGATACTGCATGCCACATCATCAACAGGGTATATCTTCACAAATTGTTCAAGAAGACTGCATATGAACTCCTCACTGACAAGAAACCCAATGTGAGTTATTTCAAAGTCTCCAGTGCTAAATGTTGGATTAAAGATCCTCATCACAATTCTAAATTTGTACCGAAAGCACATGAAGGTTTTATGCTTGGTTATGGAAAGGACTTGCACACCTACTGAGTCTTTAACGCTGTTCACCACAAGGTTGTTGAAACTGTAGATATGCGGTTCGATGAAACTAATGGCTCGCAAAGAGAGTACCTACCTCCTGTGCTAGATGAACAATCACCTGAGGAAACCATCAAGTTCAAGGCCACTGAAGATGTCATTCCTACCGAAGAATCTGCTGAAGAAGTCATTCTAGAACGTGAAGAACATCATGCTGTTGCACCTGAGGAAAATGGTGCTGAAGAAAATGCTGATCCAATTCCTCGACGACAACTCGCTCATCCTCGCGTTGCAAATGAAGTGCAGATTGAGAAAATCATCAGCGACATCAACGCACCAGGTCCTCTCACACGCTCAAAAGCTTCACATTTGTCTAACTTTTGTGGGCACTTTGCTTTCGTCTCTATCAAAGAGCCGACTAAGGTAGATGATGCTTTTCTGGATCCTGAATGGCTTCAAGCTATGCAAGAGGAATTACATCAATTCGATCTCAACAACGTCTAGATCCTCGCAAGCACAATATCATTGGCACAAAGTGGATCTACCGCAACAAGCAAGATGAAAATGGTCTTGCGGTGAAGAATAAGGCGCGGCTTGTAGCTCAAGGCTACACACAGGTTGAAGGAATTGATTTCGATGAAACTTTTGCACCTGTTGCTAGACTTGAGGCTATTCGCATATTACTTGCTTATGCTAACCATAATGACATCATCTTATATCAAATGGATGTGAAAAGTGCATTCCTCAATGGTAAGCTTGAGGAAGAAGTATATGTTGCTCAACCACCAGGTTTTGAAGATCCAAAGCATCATGATCAAGTCTATAGACTTAATAAGGCCCTCTATGGCCTCAAGCAGGCCCCTCGGGCGTGGTATGATACCTTGAAGGAATTCCTCATGAAGAAAGGCTTCAAACCCATTTCACTTGATCCAACTCTTTTCACTAAATCTAATAATGGTGAATTGTTTGTATGCCAAATATATGTTGATGATATCATCTTTGGTCTATATGATGAGTGAAAAATATCAAATGTCTATGATGGGAGAATTAAAATTCTTCTAGGTCTTAAAATTCGTCAACAGCGAAACGGCATATTCATATCTCAGGAGAAATACCTCAAGGATGTACTAAGGAAATTTGGCATGCAAGAAGGCAAAGGCGTCAAAATCCCTATGCCCACAAATGGCCATTTATGCACTGATGAAAATGGTATTGACTTCGATCAAAAGGTATACCGCTCCATGATTGCCTCTTTACTGTTTTTATGTGCACCTAGACCAGATATTATGCTTAGTGTTTGCATGTGTGCCCGGTTTTAAGCTAACACCGAAGGAATCACACCATAAGGCTGTGAAGCATATTCTTCGATATCTAGCTCACACACAAACACCTGGATTATGGTATCCCCATGGCTCGGCTTTTGATCTCATTGGATATTCAGACTCTGAATATGCTGGTGATCTTGTGGACCGCACGTCAACATCAGGCACATGTAATTTCCTCGGACGATCTTTGGTATGTTGGTCCTCGAAGAAACAGAACTGCGTATCACTGTCTACTGCTGATGATGAGTACATTGCTGCTAGTTCTTGCTGTGCTCAATTGCTATGGATGAAGCAAACTCTCAAGGACTACGGTGTCAACATGAAGAATGTGCCTCTTTACTGTGACAACGGGAGTGCTATCAAGATTGCTCATAAACCAGTTCAGCACTCCAAGACAAAGCACATACAGATTCGTCATCATTTTCTTCGTGATCATGTGTTGAAGGGTGACATCTTTATTGAGCATGTGAAGACTGAAGAACAGCTAGCCGATATCTTCACAAAGCCCTTGGATGGCAAGAGATTTAGCAAGTTACGGTGTGAGCTAAATATCCTAGAATCTTCGAATGTCCTTTGAAAAGGACACACATCCTAACACTTATGCAAAATTGATGACTTAGATGTGCAACACACAAAGAAACGTTTTTATTCAATCAATGAAGACTAACACTCTAAGTGTGAATAAATTAACGAATAATTTGATTCTCTGAGCCCTACGACAATTGTACGCGGTGTCTGAAATCATCATTCTTATACGGTAGGGCACGCCACCAGCAAAAGTCAAAAATCTTCAATCTGAGTTTTTCTTCATTTTTGAAATTCCTCAGTTGTTCAATTTCTTCAGCTTATCAATGTCTTCGCTCTTACCGTTTTTGTTCTTCATTCTATATATATATATATATATATATATATATATATATATATATATATATATATATATATATATATATATATATATATATATATATATATATATATATATATGAGTTTATGTCCTCTACAGCATTCAATTATTGCTAATTCTTCATGTTGCCTTTTACGGTAAGTGAATGTGATCGGACCCTTCCCCCTCTATGCTAACAACCCAGTCTGTTCATAAATTCTTCATATGCGTTCTATTTGAAACTCGTTCAAAATCTTCACTGTCCTTGTCAGCTAAAGAATTTGCGAACAAAATATTAAAATTATCTGTAACATCCCAATTTTTAATTTGGATGTTTATAATAGATCATTCATATGCATCCATGATTTATGCATTTTGCCCCATTTGTTTTATTTGACTTTTTGATCCAAGGAACTGTGAGCAACTCAAGGACCAAAAGAGAGAGTTGGAAGTTTCCCTAAAAACCAATTTTGAATTTTTTCGAAGTTGGGAGTTTGGATCAAATTTGGTTTCACCAAAAAAATTCATTTCCATTATTTCAAAAAAAAAAATTAAATAAAGAGAGAAGATAAAAGGACTTCTTCAAAAACAGAAAAGAAATATTGGAAAGTGAATTTGAAATCTAAATATATTTGTTGGGTTGTATTTGCAATTTATTTTATTAGTTTAGCAAAAATGTTTATTTTTAAAACATTTGTATTTTAGGCCGGATAAATGTTCACAAGGTCATATAGAAGACCATATATCTATGTGAATTTTTCTGAGATTTTTAGGAGTTATTTTATTGTATTTGTATGCCCTAATTTGCTTCTGTCAAAAAGAAAATGTATTTATTTAAAAAATGGAGCCCCCAGACCAAGCCAGTCGGCCCAGCCAGCCGCCAGCAAGGCCATGGCCCAAGCAGGCCGATCGCCCAGCCAGCCACCAGCGAAGAAGAGTCACCAGCAGCGTCCACGTGCTTCAATAGAAAAAAAAAGAAGAACAAGGCCAGCGCCCCAGGCAGGTTTCCCTCGCACGCTCGCTCTTCCTCTTCCTCGTTGACTCTCTCTCTCCCATGACGCTTGGACCCCACCTTTTCTTCTTCCTCCTCACCAACAGACAACAGAAATGTACACATACATTACTCCCGACGCCTTTTCGTTTCAAATTCTTAGAAATTCTAACTCGAGCCAACCTCAAGACCAAGGAAGATGTTCTATAAATAGTCACGACTCTCCTCGACCGATTCAGTCAAAAATCCCTCGCCAAAACCACCTCTAGGCAGCCTTTTCGGCGTTCCAATCTCGCCTCGAAGCTGCAGTTCATCGCAAGTTTCCGGCGCGGTGAGCCGTCCCGAGCCTTATCCTTTTCGGTTCCGACTCCCCTCGATCCCTAGACTTCATTTGACATGGTCTCGCGCTCCCTCTTCATCTACAGAGACCACCTCAACCAAGTTGTCTTCACTGGAGCACTCGGAGTACGCGAGCTTCATCGCTTGGTTTTGTCGCCGTTCGTCATCGCCGACCTTCACGTACTCCACCACCGGACGAGCCACTCTTCGCTGCATATCGTAGACACCTCCGCCGCCGCCCACGATCGCCGGAGCCACCGCCATCACCACGCGAGAGCCTCCCCCAAACCTCCAGTTCTTCTTTGTAAGTTGAACGAACCCATGTTCGCTTCAGTTTTTTTCCCTTATGGATCGGCCACCCTCTCCTAAACTAGCAGCAAACGCACGTACAGCCAACGAGGGAGCGCCACATGTCGCGGCTGAAATTAGTTTTTTTTCAGAAAAATTCCTATTTCAGATTTCTGTCAGGTTTTTCTTTTAGCGTATCTTTTAATCTATAGATCCAAATTAGGTGATTCTTTTTCCTACTAGTTCATAAAAATCCCCTCTATCCAGAGAACCAAACGAAAGATATTTTTGAAAATTTTAAAATTTGAATCCAAACAGATCTGAATTCAAACTTCATTAGGCCGTATCTCGAGTTTCGTAACTCCGTTTTAGGTGATATTTTTTGCAAATCAAAGCTCGTAACATGTACTTTCTGTTAAACCCAAACACGCATATTTTTGCTACTATAGAAATTACGTTCTGTACAGAATCTTTATTTGGATGTTTTGGAGTTTTTCGAAGTCTTTCATTTGTTTTATTTTTGGATCTTTGCTTGTATGCTTATGTATGTTATTGCTTGCTTACGCTAGATCATCCGGAGTGCGAAGCTTGCTACTACGAATCTTTACAGTTCAACGAATGCATCAAGGCAAGTTCACACTTTGATCATAATTTTTTTAATACCCAGTTTTTACTATGCATTAGTTTAACCCTCAAAGATTGCACGAATAGGATTGGGAACATGTGGTTATGCTATGTAGTTCAAGTGGTAGGAACCTATGACCTTTGATCACCCCGGAAATATTCGTTATACCATATATTGCTTAGCCATGCTCGTAGACGGGGATTGGTATGTGTGATCCATGCAAGTTGCGAGAGTTAATAATTTTGGTATAACCTAAGGTGGCAACTTTAATACACATCTGGGTGGATTGTTTGGGGCACCTGGAGAAACCAGTGCTTGCCCAAGGGGAATCCCGGAGTACCCGTCTGATTACCCTAGGTCCGCCACCCAGGCTCAAAGGGATCATAAGATATTTCATCCCTAGAAACTTCTGTGTGCAGCAACAAGCCATTATGGGCTCTGGCATAGTTGAGTAAGTTGTGTGACCTCTTTCCGTGGTAGACTAGCTGATATAGGGGAAAGTAGGTGTACCGGTCTACCCAGGGTTAAGGGAAAACGGTTCTGAAAGGCTATGTCTCGATATTCCGATCATGGAGGTGGTCGAGTCTTGTGGGGAAAAGTCATAAACCTCTGCGAGTGTACAAACTAATCATGATTAGCCGTGTCCCGGTTATGGACAACTTGAGTATCTAGAAGTGAATTATTGGTTGATCTCATCACTCTATTTAATGAAATTATTGGGTTACTCATAACTTGGGAATTTTGGGATTGAGTTGGAGGAACCTTCTCAATAATGGCATTTAATTTAGTAGTAAATAAAAATTTATTCCTTTGTTGTAGGGTAAAATTGGCTTTATGCAAAAATTAAACTTAGAGCCTCCACCAGCTAAATTTGCATATAGGGATAGTTTTTTTATTATTATTCTAAGGTGTGAAATTGCGGCATATTCCATGTCTTGACCTACACGGATCAACGTCTCATGTTGCGAGACTTTTAAACGAGGATTAAAGGTGCGATAGGTCGTTGTTGCACTTTTCAGTTTGCGTGTGATGGACTCATTTACCCTTGAAGCTTCCATGATTATTTTTATTTAGATGGCCTTTGGCCATATTATAGTAATAAATACTCTTTTGAGGACCTCGATGTAAAAAAATGTGTGATTGAACTCTGTTATAATTCCTCGAGTACTGTGTGTGTCAGCATACTGATCCAGGGATGACACTTAAGCACAGAGACTACGATCCATTTGGGTCGCGTCGCTACATTATCATATCTGAATTTTCGGTATTTTGCCGCTCAAACCGTTCCACATTCCACGATGGAATTATCTATTCACCCACGATCTCGCTCGATCGCCACCTCTCAGTACGTGGGTGACACATGTCACACGAATGAGAAGGGTCAGGGGCACGTTTGTCCAATTTCCTCGGTCGAGCAGTTTTTCACCACGGCTATAAATACCCCCCTCCCTTCCTCACTTCAGCTTTACTCCGCTTGACCTCGCTCGCTCGCTCCAGCTCTCAAACCCTAGCGTCGCTGCTACTTCCATCGTTGCCGATGAGGAATAGCTTCACTGCCTCGACCTTGTCGCTTTCGTACTCGCGCCGGCCGCGGATTTGTTCACTCCGCTGCCGTCGTAGCTGTCTTCCTCTGCCAAGTTAGGGCATGGAAGATCCGAACTGACGAGCTTCTAAATATACACTTCACAGTTTGTCGTGTTCTTCGTCAAGGGTAATTAAAAGTTACCTTTACTGCCCTTATTGATTATGATGTTTTCTACAAAATCTTCAAAAGGTGTTTATTCATCAAATCTTCACCCTCTAAACACCTCACATAACATCTGTTCTTGATCTGTTTCCCTAAACAACATTTTTCTTCAAGATTTCTCAATTGTGTGGATTTTCAATCTGTACAATTCTGGAACCTAAATCAAAGAACGCTTAGTGAAATTCCTCAAGACTCATCTGGTCAAATTACTCAAACTTGTTCTTTTTACAAAATTTCTAAGAACACATATGACCTCTCCAAATTCTTCGCACCTATACTTCGTTCACAGGTACACATGTCCGCTGCCGAATTTCTAGGTTCTCATCAACTTAACTCATTTGCAGCGTTCCTCGAAAAAAAGTTGCATACCTCTTTAGAGAACTCAATAGTTCAAAACCCTCAACTAAAGAAAATGGCAGATGGCAAGAAACCTCAGAAGGGAGGTAAGAAATTGGAAGTCAACACAGCGTTTGAAATCCCTGAGGATATCTATGATGAATATTGCACTCCTGATGAGGCCAAACATGGCAAGGAGACCAAAAATCAGTGCAAGGTGCGCATACAAAAGATAGAGAGGAGATGGGCACGGGAATGGAGGGAGTACAGATATATTACTCCAAAGTACATGAAGAAATTTGCAGTTCATCCTGCATGCCCAAGACCTCCATTGGCACCTGGCCAAGAAGCTGATCCGTCTAGCATCAGAAGAGGTGAAGAATTTCCAAAGGAATGGGCCAAGCGCTGAAGATTCTCCTGCTGCCACTGCTGAGGCCTGTGCTAGCAAGCCTAAGAAGGCTATGCCCAAGAAGCATGCTCACAAGCCTAGTGCTTCAGCTTCTATGCCCTCACGGCCGAGCTCCTCAGCAATGCCCTCACGGCCTAGTTCTGTAAAGCCCTCTCGGCAAATTCCTCAAGCTGCTCCAGCTCCTCCAAAGTTCTCAGCTCCTCCTTCAAAATCCTCAGCACCTGCGCATCTTGCCTCGTGCCAAAGGACAACAGGCATCTCTATTGCCTCAGGAGCCTCTGCAAGTTCTTCAGCTCCTCCGCATTCTTCAACTGGCCCCACTCTGCTGAAGACTAAGGCCACTGCTGGACGAGGTTCTCGACCAAGTCCTCACAAGAAGCAGGTCGCCTTCCAAGTACCTTCTGATGACGACGAAGCTGATGATGAAGAACTTGCTAAAATCATCAGAGACAGGCAGCACAGGGCTGCTAGAGCCAAAGGCAGTAATGTGCCATTGATGTTGTATCCAAAGTTGATCCTCGACTTCATCGACTTGTGGCACAAGGATCCCAACACACCTTTGCCTGAGATGAACCTCACTCCTGGTCAAAGTCATGTGTTGACTGCCTTCATTGATGAAGAGAAATGGAAATATGAACAGGGGAGGAAGGTGAAGAAGGCGCAGTACAAGAAAGAGCGCTTTCTGAAGCAAAACGTCTTGAAGCTTTCACCTGAAGAACTGGTAGCTCTGCAATCAGAGATCAAGAATCGGAGTGATGAATTTGATCGCTACTATGCTGACTGGGTTGGAGCCAAGGTCAGATTTGTGAAGATAACTGAGAAGTTCACTACCAATGTTGCATCCCCAATGCAATAAGAATTTCCTCAAGCTGAGGCATCTGCTCAGCCTATAGAAGAACATGCCAGCACCGCTGATGACAATCAGGCTGCTCATGAAACTGCTAGTACCAGGGCTGATGATTGCATTCCAGCCGCTGATGAATCTGCCAAGGCAACTAACAATCAGGCATTCCAGCCGCTGATGAATCTGACAATCAGGCTGCTGATGAAACTGCTAGTACTAGTGTTGTGCCTGAAGAACAAGACAGGCCAGCTAAAGCTTCAACCGCTATGCCTGAAGAAACTAACAATGCCAGGGTAACTGCATCAGTTGTGCCTGAAGAAACTGAACCAATTTCCTCTGCTCCTCCTGCACCTACACCAAGTACAATTCTTCCTTCTACATCAGATGTGAAGAAGACCAAGGCTGCGGAGCGTGCAAATGTGAAGAAAAGGAAAGCATCAACTTCATCAGGATCTTCAGCTCCGAAGAAGATGAAGAAATTGACAAGATATTTTGAGAATCCAATAATGTTGTTCCAGTCTCACGCATGTCATCAAAGGAAATTGTACCCTTTGGTGAAGACTATGCGATCCTAAGCAGATTCGATGAAGATATCCCTTCTTCTGCTTCTTCAGAGCAGTTGGATGAATAAATTGAAGTGGATATAATACCTTCAACCCCAGTTGTCTCATCGCCCATGCCTCAGTTCACAGCTGAAGATGCCAGCGTTAAAGAAATGAGTGACGAAGATGAGGACATGGACATTGGATGCACAACACCTTTGATGAATGATGACTTTTGGGAAAGTCAGCACCCCAATTCTCCTTTGTTCACTCCTCTGCAGCAAATTCCTCAGTCCCCAGTACGTACTGAAGTTCAAATGGGCTCTGAAGAACCTCGCACCACTCCGTCTATTCATGAAGAGATTCAAGCCACTAGTGCTAATGAAATTGCTGCTGAAGAATTGAAGACCCATGCTGCCACTGAAGAAGAAACTAAAATTCCTCAGCCTATGGATCCTGAGATTGCGATTCCTGAGGTTGTGATGCAATTGACTCACACTCCTCAGCCCAAGCCAAAGGATCCCTTCTCAAACAAGCAAAAATTCAAGGCTGATGACTTCTTCCACGAGCATGTATTCTTCACGGATTACAACCCATATGACTCTGCTCGTCTTAGAAGGAAGCGTTTCTGGACTGCCAGCCAAGCCAACTTCTATTGTTCACTGCTTTTCAACAAAGACAAAGTCTTCGACCTTGAGCATATTCCTCACGTGGACATGGAATCACTGCCTTGCTTCATGCCAGTCCTCAGTGTTCTTCATGATGCTGGACTACTCAACTTTTGCACTGATATATGTGATTGGAATGAAGAACTCATTCTTCAATTCTATGCAACGCTGCGCATCACAGTAAATGCTGAAGATGTGAACTCTTGGGTATTGGACTAGATGACTAAGAATACTCACTTCAAAGCACCGGCCTCTGAATTGCTTCATGCCCTGCCTGTCAGTCCTCCCCTTGAAGGTGCTTGTTGTATATACCATGAACCTGAGCTTACAGATCACTACATGCAAGTGTTGATGAAGCCGCTGAAGCCCGGTCAAGCCCCAAGGACCAAATTCCTCGTGAAGGAATAGCGGTATGTGCCTCGAAATGTCTATCGCATTCTGTCGAAGACGCTGAGTCCAATCAAAGGCCACGATTCGAATGATGAAGAAGTCGTTGGCATCATGAAGAATCTGCTATTCAGTATCATGCATGGCATTCCTGTCAATTACCAAGATTCCTTCATGAGGACTCTGGCCAATGTTGCATTATCTCCATTTGAGTTGAAGCCTTATGCTCCTTGGATTATGAGATTCCTCAGAACAAGGTCTTCACTCAACTATAAGGCTGACTTTCAAAATCATCTCAGCTATTTGCCCCCAATAGAAGTCCTCAAACGAACATATTCCTCAGCTGATGAAAAGCGCAAGGCCATTGCTGTTATTGATGAAGGCATTCGTCCATTGGATGGTCAATTTCGCAAAGCTGCATCCTACTCCACCAATGATGACTCTGCCACTCATGACTCTGCCGCCAATGCTTCAAAGCAAAATCCTCAAGGCACGGCTCCAAGGGTGACGTCTGATCGTGAGCTTCTCCTCAGTCTTCACCAGAAGGTTGATCGCAACCACAAATGGGTTAAGCGTCAGTTTGGTCTTATTCTTCACAACATGACTGCTACACACAGTGTAGTGAAGAAAAACCATTACTACCTCAATGAAGTCTTCGGTCGCATATTTATGGTGAATGTCGGTGTCAAAACCGGTGGATCTCGGGTAGGGGGTCCCGAACTGTGCGTCTAGGCGGATGGTAACGGGAGACAAGGGGCACGATGTTTTTACCCAGGTTCGGGCCCTCTCGATGGAGGTAATACCCTACTCCTGCTTGATTAATATTGATGATATGGGTAGTACAAGAGTAGATCTACCACGAGATCAAGGAGGCTAAACCCTAGAAGCTAGCCTATGGTATGATTGTTGTTCGTCCTACGGACTAAAACCCTCCGGTTTATATAGACAACGGATAGGTTAGGGTTACACAGAGTCAGTTACAATGGTAGGAGATCTACATATCCGTATCGCCAAGCTTTCCTTCCACGCCAAGGAAAGTCCCATCCGGACACGGGACGAAGTCTTCCATCTTGTATCTTCATAGTCTTAGAGTCCGGCCATGACGATAGTCCGGTTATCCGGACACCCCCTAGTCCGGGACTCCCTCAGTAGCCCCCGAACCAGGCTTCAATGACGATGAGTCCGGCGCGTTGATTGTCTTCGGCATTGCGACGCGGGTTCTTCTCCAAATTCCATATACTTGTCGAATAGTGTCCGGCTTCTGATAAATGCTGCGCTCCTCGGCCTCTATGCCCAATAATGGCCATCTTCCACGTATTTGAATGAATGCGAAAAGCCAGGGTATTTTTACAATTACCCCCCTAGCCACGCAAATGAGCCGCTTATAAAAGGAGCAAGGATCTAGATCTGAGTCACACCATCTCCCCTTCGCGAGCTTTCATCGGGCGCCTCGACCAAAGCCCATTCCATCATGGACGGTCGACGCGGCTCCTCCTCGCGCTCCGGCCCCCAGCCAGAAATTGGGAGAGATGCTCGATCCCGCATAGCGAGCTAGTTATACTCAAGCCAATGGATTTCTCCCCGGCCTTCATGGTTCGGTTTGAGCGGACTTGCCACCTACAAGGGCGGAAAGAAAGCGGAGGCGTCCCGATCCCTCTAAAGGAGAGCAGGTGTGCTTCATCTCTTATCTAGTAAGAGGACTCGGATTTCAAATCCATCCGTTTCTCCGGGGGCTCTTGGAGTTCTACGGCCTCCAATTGCACCATCTTACTCCTGCCTCCATCTTGCACATCGCGGGCTTCATGGCCTTTGCGAACTGTTCTGGCGTCGAGGCTCATTTCGGGCTGTGGAAGAATATTCTGCCTAGTACCTCGTTCTCATGAGGGGTCAATATATCAAGTGGGCGGAGCGAGCTATGGCGCATCGCGGGACGGATACCTATCCGAACCCCAAAGGCGTCCAAAGACTGGACTTGAATGGTTTTACATGGAGGGCGTCCGCTGCGGATCTGTTCGGATCGGCCTTCGAAGTTCAACAATGCTCCTCTGAAGAAGCGCCTAAGTGGCGCCCTCGGAGCCGGAGAGAAGATGGCCGGGATGTCCGTTATTTGATGAGCGAATAAGGTTCTTGGCTCACGCCGGATTGACCATGACGAGTCATGGCAATCTGCATTATGAGGAGAGTGCAGCCGCTCCAATCTGAGGCCACCCATGTGGGACTTCAGCGGGGAGGGCGATGCCACCGCCATGGCCGCAAAGGGCGATATTGGTCACCGAACTGGTGAAGATCTTGTCGCCATGTACAAAGGGAGGAGGAGGATTTCCTCCATGTCAATCCATTGAAGGAGTTTTCTTGAATAATCCTCGAAGCTGGGTAAGCAAACATCTTAAGTGACCTGTCGATCCATGTTCCCATGGTTAAATATCTCATTTCGTGGTTTACTGCGAGGCTGCGCCGGATTATGGAGAAGATACACAGCCGCCCCACAACCCGACGATCCGGAACGGTCCCTCGATCCGACCTCCGAAGAGGATCCGGATATAAAGGTGGAGTTGATCGACGGGGTATTCCACCAACTTAGCATCGACAATCGTTGGTTGCCATTCTGACTGATTACCGGAATACTTCCAGCCTCACAGTAAATGAGACCGAGATCCCAAAACCACGATAACGACCCATCCATGCTTATTTTGATCACCGTATACCAATGGTGCTTTGCGGGGTACCTTGAGGAGGAAGCCGAGCCAGCGGCTGGCCAACAAAGGGTAGTCTTGGCCAAGAGCTAAAAAGAAGTGCAGTCCGGATCGAAACTCCGCCCAGCGGTATGGCATGTCACCATACCCCTAGGATTGATTCTGGAAGGCGTACTAACGCTGATGCTCTTTTCAGGAAAAAGCGCTCGCGGGCCCGAGTCGGGAGGCTGCCGATCGAACCTTCACGGACAAGCTTCAAAGCGGGTCAGGAGGCTGAAGCGAGCATGAGGCAGGCGTCGGATGCTCCTCCGACGGAGGATGCCGACAGGTTGTCCGCCACCAACTCCGAGGTGGAGGCGCCTTGAATCACGAGCGCCGGACAGTTCTTCGTGACACATGTTTCTCCCAAGAGGGCTTGAATGCCTTTAATTGGAGATCGCATCTCCGTGCCGCTCAAGATGGTCTAGCGAGCCACGGAGCAGTATGTGAAGGACATCTGGTAAGAAATTTGTGATTATATATGCAGTGGCCCCGAGACTTAAAATAGTTAGAATAACTGATTTAAGGATCATTTGTTATCTGAGGATCTTCTGTAAAAGAATACCCGATTGTCCCGGGAGCTGGAAGAGTGTAGGGCCCAACTTGAGGCCGCACTAGCCGCTTCTGGGAGCCACGAGACCCCTCGGTAATATCGCTTGAAGATAAATAATTTATGAAGTGTGGCGGGTGTGTAAATCGACAAAAACATTGCAGATGGCGCGAACTAGATCCGGACAAGCAACAGCTCTTCGCCAGATTAAAGGCGGTGAGCGTGCTTACGAGTGCGGCGGGAGAAGAATAACCTCCAAGGCGCCAACACCAAGCTGGGTGAGGAACTAAGGGCGTTCGTGCCCGGTTATGCGACTCCGTAAAGGAGAATCGGCCGCCGTCGCGGCATATTGATAAGTGCTTGGCGAACTTTGAAAAGTGTTGGCGAGGAAGGCCACTAACATAAACATGTTTGTAGGTTTGCTCACAGGTAGTCTGAGGAGGAGGTGCCCAGTTCTTGGGTGATCTTCTTCCCGAATTGCGTCGGCTACCTGAACGAGTCCGGCGGTGATGAAAGGCATCGGCCAAGCCTTGTGGCCATCTATCTCCCTACCGAAGGCATTGGGGAGCTGGCGGGCGGCTTCAAGGAACGCGGCGGCGCTTCCGGCTATGGAAGATATCGGCTGACGTCAAAGCGCCCAGGAGGCTGGGCCATGGTGAAGGCAGCGGTACCGGAGGCTGACCCAAACCACATGGCGAGTCGGACTGTGGGGCGGATGGGATGGAGATCCTGTAAGCTTAGTGTCTGACCAAGTAGAATTGGCGCCAAGTATTCCAGCAAGATTGTAAATTATATAGCCTATTAGATGGCATTGAGGAGGAATACAATGAGTCGAATTGACTATGTAAAAATATGACATGAAAAATGTCTTCTAGCGGATTGTATATCGTTTGTCGTAGCGGATCTTTTAAACCCGACCTCGGACCCAATAGTCCGGAGTGTGTCGAATACTCTTCGTGGTTATATAAGAACCGTGGTATGCATGGAGACAAAGGCGTGGGGTCATTGCTGCTGTATCGGACAAGTGCCCAACTAGTTATGTTATATTACATGGGTAGTAAGAAACATCTTCAGGAGAATAGTTCGTTAAAGTTCCTTTATTTGGGATGCATGCCCTAAAGTGCATGTCGAAGCTGCTATGAAAGCAGAAAATCATCAGGGGCAGATGGGTAAATACTTAAAATCATCTTTCGAGTTGACCGAATATTCCCTTAAGAATGCTAGCTTTGGCTTCACCGATCGAGGTACACATCCGGTGACCGGCAGTAGCAATCGCAGAGGTGCTCCCTTTACCACCTAGCGAACAATCGGGAGCGTGAGGGGTAAGCACGAGGCGAGCAACCCAGCTTGGCCAAAACTTAAGTCATATCGATGCATATAATGGTGAATAAAAGGTACATGCGGAAGTTTAACACATGTCTTTGGGCATGAAGCCGTATAAATAAAGCACATTAGAGAAGCCCCGAGTATAACGGCCAGCGGACAGCGCGTCAAGTGTCTTGGAAAAAGCGCAAAGCGAGCCTCTAGAGGCTACAAGAAGAAGAAGGGGAATGAGAGAAATAAAAGACAGGAAAAAGCAAAAATAAAGAATGCGGGCGGAGGAAGGAGGCGAACTTGGAGTCCGGCACTTAGGCGTAGAATCTTCGAGGCGGGCTGCGTTCCATGGGTTCGGCTCGAGTCGGTTATCGATCGTTTCGCAGACGGTATGCTCTGCGGTCAGGACCTGGTCGATGATGAAGGACCTTCCCATTTGGGCTTGAGTTTGTCCTTTTTCTTGTCCGCGAGCGTAGAACTAGTTCGCCAGCGTTATAAGCTTTGGCCCGTACTTCCCTGCTTTGATATCTTGAGCCTGCTGTTGATAGAATCGGAGCGAGCTTTTGCCACGTCGCGCTCCTCCTCCAATGCGTCAAACTGTCCTGCCGATCGAGCTCGGCTTCTCTTTCTTCATACATGCGTCGCGAGGTGAGTCATGTATTATGTCGCGAGGCAAGACTGCCTCTGCGCCGTACACCATGAAGAATGGTGTGAATCCGTAGTACGATTGGCGTGGTCCGCAGCCCCAGTCTGAAGTCGAGCTCGTCGACCCAAAGGCGTGTTAGATTCCTTGAGGACCGCACTAGTCCGGGTTTAATGCCGCTCATGATTAGACCGTTTGCCCGTTCGACTTGGCGTTGGTTTGAGGTGATAGACGAGGCGTGTCGAGCTTGATGCCCATGTTTTTGCACCATGATTTGACCTCGTCGGCCGTGAAGTCAGTGCCATTGTCAGTGATGATACTGTGGGGGACACCGTAATGGTGCACTACCCCTGATATGAAGTCTATCACTGGTCCGGATTCAGCCGTTTTAACTAGTTTGGCCTCTATCCATTTGGTGAATTTGTCCACCATGACCAATAGGTATTTTTGCTTGTGGGTTCCTCCCTTGAGGGGTCCAACCATGTCAAGCCCCCAGACCGTGAACGACCAAGTGATGGGTATAGTTTTAAGGGCGGTGGGTGGCATGTGGCTTTGGTTAGCAAAAAGCTGGCAACCGACGCATCGTTGGACTAAGTCCTGCGCATCTTCCCGGGCCGTCGGCCAATAAAATCCTGTATGGAAGGCCTTGCCTACAAGGGCCCGGGCTGCGACGTGGTGCCCACCCAGTCCGGCATGAATTTCAGCCAGGAGGTTTCGCCCTTCCTCTTCGGAGATACACCTTTGAAGGACTCCGGTAGTGCTTTTCTTCTAAAGCTCTCTCTCATGGACTTTATAGGCTTTAGAGCGCCGTACTATGCTGCGAGCCTCATTTTGGTCTTCGGGGAGTTCCTGACTAGTTAGGTAGGCTAGGAATGGTTCCGTCCACAGGATGATAACCGCCATTATTTCGTGAGCAGAGGGTGTTATCTCGGGGGCGGAGCCTCCGGTTGTGTCAGTGTTGATGTCGAGGCGGTGCGGTTGGGTCCGGATTGTTATTGCCGGACTCCCCTTCCCATAGTACGGATGGCTTGAACAGCCATTCCAAAAAGATATTGGGTGGGACGGCATCGCGTTTTGCACCGATGCGTGCCAATATATCCGTCAAAGTCTCCGTTTATTTAAGATATTGCGAGGTTTGAATCCCCGCGCACCTCTAGGCGTTGAATGCCCATGGAGACTGCCATCCGGAGGCCGTGCAGAAGGGCCTCGATTCGCTGCGTTGTTGGAGTGCGTATACATTATCGAAGGGCGTATTGGACTGTGTCCCTAGTTGGGGACGTCGGGACGCCTTGACCCGGCCAGCCAACATTTTGGAGCCGTCAAAGTGCATGATCCAATTGGAGTATGCGCCGTACTCTTTAGGGAGTTCGGCTTCAGTCAATTCGGCCATGAAGTCGGCCAAAACCTGCGACTTAATAGCTCGCCGTGGCTTATAAGTTATGTCGAATGGGAGGAGCTCTATGGCCCATTTAGCAATCTGGCCCGTCGCGTCGCGGTTGTTTATAATGTCATTAAGAGGTACCGGAGGCTACCGTTATCGAACACTCCTCAAAGTAGTGTCGCAGCTTCCGGGATGCCATGAACACGCGTATGCTATCTTTTGATAGTGTGGGTACTGGACTTGCATGGAGTTAGGGCGGTGGACACATAATAAACCGGTTTTGAATAGGGAACGGTGTCCGTCCGTTCTCGTTCGACAACGAGCACCGTCTTGACAACTTGATGTTTTGCGGCGATGTATAATAGCATTGGTTCATACGTTGGGCGCGGCCAGGACGGTTGTTGCCAAAATGGCCTTTATTTCTTGAGTTCGACCGTGGCGGCGTCCGTCCACTCGAAGTGTTGGTCTGGTGGAGGAGGCGGTAAAGAGGTAATGCCTTTTCTCCTAAGCGGAGATAAAGCGGCTTAGTGCCGCTATGCATCCTGTCAATTTTGTATTTATTTGAGGTCTTTTGGAATATCCAATTGTGAGCTCGAATCTTGGCTGGGTTTGCTTCAATTCCTCTACGGACACAATGAAGCCCAGGAGCTTTCGGCTGGAGCCAAGACGCATTTTCGGATTGAGCTTGATGTCATATTTTGAAGATTGTCGAATGTGAGCCTCAAGTCGTCTACTAGAGTTTCGGCGTGCTTGGTTTTGACGACCACGTCATCTACATATGCTTCCACCATTTTACCGATCTGGTTTGCGGACATATACGAATCATGCGCTGATATGTTGCGCCTGCGTTTTTGAGCCCAAAGGGCATTGTGTTGAAGCGAGCGGGCCGTATGGAGTGATGAATCTGTTGCAGCTTGGTCAGCTCGCCATCTTGATTTGGTGGTATCCGAGATGCTGCGTCGAGGAAGCACAATGAGTCGTGTCCTGCTGTAGCGTCAATGATTTGATCAATTCAAGAGAGGGGGAAGGGATCCTTTGGGCAAGCCTTATTAAGGTCTTTGAAATCAACACATAGGCGCCATGATTTATCCTTCTTTGGTACCATCACCAGGTTTGCCAGCCAGTCTGGATGTTTTATATCTCTGATGAATCCGGCCTCCAAAAGTTTGGCTAGCTCCTCTCCCATGGCCTGTCTCTTGGGTTTGGAAAAGCGCTGAAGAGCCTGTTTGACTGGCTTGAATCCTTTTAGGATATTTAGGCTGTGCTCGGCCGGTGACGTGGGATTCTGGCATGTCTGAAGGGTGCCGAGCAAATATGTCGATTTTCTTATAGAAATTTTCGTAGTGCGGCGTCTACATCAGGGTTTAATTGTGCCCCGATGGAGGCCGTTTTTGCAGGGTCCGTTGGGTGGACTTGGAATTTTACTATTTCATCCGCTGGTTTAAAAGAGGTGGACTTGGATCTTTTATCAAGTATCACATCATCCCTGTTCACCATGGAGCGCATCGCGGTGAGTTCCTTGGCCGCTAGGGCTTAGGATAGTGCCTCGACGGCTAGTGCGGCTGTCTTATTTTCGGCGCGGAGTGCTATGTTCGGATCACTAGCGAGAGTAATGATTCCGTTGGGACCGGGCATTTTAAGCTTCATGTACCCATAATGGGGTATAGCCTGAAAATTTTTGAATGCCTCTCGTCCTAATAAAGCATGATATCCGCTGTTGAACAGGGCCACTTGAAAGACCTCATCGGACCTGTAATTTTCCGGCGAGCCGAACACTACGTCCAGCGTGATTTTTCCTGTGCAGCATTGAGGGAGTTCCAGACTAGGGGGTGTCCGGATAGCCGAACTATCATCATCGGCCGGACTCCAAGACTATGAAGATACAATATTGAAGACTTCGTCCCATGTCCGGATGGGACTTTCCTTGGCGTGGAAGGCAAGCTTGGCGATACTGATATGTAGATCTCCTACCATTGTAACCGACTCTGTGTAACCCTAACCCTATCCGGTGTCTATATAAACCGGAGGGTTTTAGTCCGTAGGACGAACAACAATCATACCATAGGCTAGCTTCTATGATTTAGCCTCTTCGATCTCGTGGTAGATCCACTCTTGTAACACACATTATCAATATTAATCTAGCAGGACGAAGGGTTTTACCTCCATCAAGAGGGCTCGAACCTGGGTAAAACATCGTGTCCCTTGTCTCCTGTTACCATCCGCCTAGACGCACAGTTCGGGACCGCCTACCCGAGATCCGCCGGTTTTGACACCGACATTGGTGCTTTCATTGAGAGTTTCTCTGTCGTCGCCTTCGGTAGGATGCCTCATCTCGTCTTTAGAGGCGATACTATCGCCAAAGGGCCTTGGCCGTTGGCGGAACTCTTCGGCTAGGTGGTTTTCTTATGACAGCCGGTCCGCCACCGGCCGACGATGACCTCTCGAGTCGCCGAAACCAATCTCGAGTTAGTTCGGAACTTGCCGAACAGTTAGATCCGATCGAGCTCTCCTCCATAAACGAGCTCTTGGATCGCATCGCTGCCCTGGGAGTCGCCACAGAATACGACCGGATCGGTCTAAAACCGATCTGAGAGATATCAACTCTCCCCAGGCTACCCATCATGTTGCTGTGATAGAGCAGAAATGCGGCGATTCTTCTTGTATCTTAAAGACTAGTTGCGTCCGGATTCCCGATCCCTCCATGCCGGATTCCCGCAGAGGGACGGACGTCGACCAAGCCCTGAACTTAAAGTCAGGCAGCGGGTTGGACTCATTGGATAACACTCAAAAATCCAAACTTCCAAGTTCGAAAACTTCTCGGCCCTTGAGTCCTGAATTGGACAGGGTTCCGGATCTAGTTCCACCCACCCACCCAAACATTAGCGATCTCTCTCGAATTCGGCAAGATCCCGCTGAAACAGTACATCATTATTGGGCGATTCCTCTGGTTAGAACAGGATAAAGGATGCCGAGAGGAGGGCGCAATCCCAATTTTCTGCAATAATTGCACGGACAAGGGAATCCTCAACGCCATAAGTCGTCGCGAAATTACACGCTTTCTTGACTTGGCAACCATAGTACAAAAATCTTGTGCGATGGAGAGCGCTGGAAAACGAAGGAAAATTTTGGGATAATCCGCCCGAATACATCCCTAGTCCGGAACAAAAGGGTGCATCATTATCAAGCACCGGGTTGAATACCAAAAACCAAAACCCCTAAAAGTGCGGAACCGTCTTTGGAGGGTTGGCTCAACGGACCTGCAAAATCCACAGCATGGAGGGCGCCACTCCAACACACAGCCTTGGCGTGTTGGATACTTGGCAGTGGCCAAAAGTGGCGAGGCTTTTAGCCCCGCAACCAACCCAGCAGATACCGAAGACGGTATTAACGGTCTTGAGACTTTCGCATCCAATAACGTGCGGAAGCGAACAATCCGCAGCCTCGCGAAGTCTACCAAGTAGCAACAACAAATCCATGGAGCGACACGGCTATCACCTTCAACGCCAGCGACGAACCTAAATTCTGAACTGCTAGAGCACCAGCCGCATTGGTCCTCAGTCCGATAGTAGACGGTTTTTGTCTTACTAAGGTACTCATGGATGGCGGCAGCGGATTATACCTCATCTATGAGGAAACCCTTCAAAAAATGGAAATTGACTGGAGCCGCATTGAGTGAAGCAGCACAATGCAGGAAAAATCACACTAGATGTAGTGTTCGGCTCATCGGACAATTACAGGTCCGAGGAGGTCACGTTTCAAGTGGCCCCATTCGGCAGCGGATATCACGCTTTGTTAGGGCGAGAGGCATTCACAATCTTCCAAGCTATACCCCACTACGGGTACATGAAGCTCAAAATGCCGGACCCAATGGGATAATCACTCGCCGATGATCCGAGATCGACACTCATGGTGAAAATAAGACAGCCAGACTGGCCCTAGAGGCATTGTCCAAGCCCTAGCGGCAGAGGAACTAGCTACGCTGCAGCTCCACGGTGGATATGGACGATGTGATACTCGATAAGAGGTCCAAATCCACCTTTTTTAAACCAGCAGACGAGATAGTCAAATTTCAGGTCCATCCAACGGACCCCACAAAGACGGCCTCCATTGGGGCACAATTAAGTCCTGATGTTGAGGCCGCACTACGAGAATTCCTTCGGGAAAATTGGGAAATTTTTGCCTGGCATCCCTCAGACATGCCAGGAATCCCACGCAGGCTGGCAGAGCACAGCCTAAATATCCTAAAAGGATGCAAGCCAGTCAAACAAGCTCTTCGGCGATTTTCCGAGCCCAAAAGACATGCAATGGGAGAAGAGCTAGCCAAACTCTTAGAAGCCAGATTCATCAGAGATATAAAGCATCCGGACTGGCTAGCCAATCTAGTAATGGTACCAAAAAAGGACAAATCCTAGCGCCTCTGCGTCGATTTTAAAGACCTTAACAAGGCCTGTCCAAAGGACCCTTTCCCCCTCCCTCACATCGACCAAATCATCGATGCTACCGCAGGGCACGATTCATTGTGCTTCCTCGACGCATACTCCGGATACCATCAAATCAAGATGGCGGAGAAAGACCAGGCCGCAACGGCATTCATTACTCCATATGGGCCATTACGCTTCAACACAATGCCCTTCGGACTCAAAACGCCGGCGCAACATATCAGCGCATGATTCAAACATGTCTAGCTACCCAGATAGGCAAAACAGTAGATGCATCGTAGGCGATGTGGTCGTCAAGACCAAACACGCCGGAACTCTAGTAGAAGACTTGAGGTGACATTCGACAACCTCCGAGCATATGACATTAAGCTCAATCCGGAAAAATCGTCTTGGCGTACCAGCCGGAAAGCTCTTGGGCTTCATCATATCCGGTCGAGGAATTGAAGCAAACCCGGCCAAAATCCGAGCTCTGTCACAATTGGATATTCCAAAAGACCTCAAGCAGATATAAAAACTAACCGGATGCATAACGGCCTTAAGTCGCTTCATCTCCGTTTAGGAGAAAAGGCTCGCCCTCTACCGCCTCCTCCGCGACCGAACATTTCGAATGGACGGATGCTGCCACACCGGACTCGAAGAAATAAAAGCCATCCGGCAACAAATCCGGTCCTGGCCGCGCCCAACCTGGGCGAGCCTATGTTATTATATATCGCAGCAACACATCAAGTTGTTAGCGCGGTACTCGTCGTTGAGCCAGAAATAGAAGGGCACAAATTCCCTCTTTAAAAACCAGTGTACTACGTATCCACTGTTCTAACTCCATGCAAATCTCGGTACCCACATTATCAAAAGATAGCGTATGCGGTGTTTATGGCATCCCGGAGGCTGCGTCACTACTTTCAAGAGTGTTCAATAACGGTGGCCTCCGAAGTACCTCTCAACGATATTATAAACAATCGCGGTGCAACGGGCAGGATTGCAAAATGGGCTATCGAGCTCTTACCATTTGACATAACCTACAAACCACGGCGAGCTATAAAGTCGCAGGTTCTGGCGGACTTCATCGCCGAATGGACCGAAGCTGAACTCCCTAAAGAGTACGGCGCGTACTCCAACTGGATCATGCATTTCGACGGATCCAAAATGTTGGCTGGCTTGGGGGCTGGCGTCGCTCCGGCGTCCCCAACGGAGACACAATCCAATCGTACTTCAAATAATGTACATGGATTCCAATAACGCAGCGAATCGAGGCCCTTCTACATGGCCTCCGGATGGCAATCTCCATGGGCATTCAACGCCTAGAGGTGCGCGATTCAAACCTCGCAATATCCCAAGTAAATGGAGAATTCGACGCCAAAGATCCAAAATGGCAGCTTACATAACGCCGTCCTAAAATGTCACTCGGTTGAAGGACTAGAATTCCATCATGTAGCCGGGATAATAACCAGGCAGCAGACGTGTTAGCATGCATCGGCGCTGAAACGAGACGCCGTCCCTCCTAACATCTTCACCGAACGGCTCTTTAAGCCATCCGTATTATGGGAAGAGGAGTCCGGAAATAACAATCGGAGCCAGTGCATCACCTAACTCAGACCATTACGACACAATCGGCAGCTCAGCCAAGCGAAATAACACCTTCACTCACGAAATAATGGCAGTCATTGCCCGTGGACAGAACCATTCCTAGCCTACTTAATGCGGCGAGAACTTCCGAAGACCAAAATGAGGCCCGCTGCATAGTTCGGCGATCTAAAGCCTACAACGTCCATGAGGAGAGCTTTATAAGAAAAGCACAACCGAGTCCTTCAAAGGTGTATCTCCAAGAGGAAGGGCGAAATCTCTGGCTGAAATTCACGCCGGACTCGGCGGGCACCACGCTGCAGCCCAGGCCCTTGTAGGCAAGGCCTTCCGTACAGGATTTTATTGGCCGACAGCCCGGGCAGATGCTCAAAATTTAGTCCAACGATGCGTCGGTTGCCAGCTCTTTGCTAATCAGAGCCATATGCCACCCACCGCCCTCAAAACAATACCCATTACCTAGCCGTTTGTGGTCTGGGGGCTTGACATGGTCGGACCCCTTAAAGGGGGAACCCACAAGCACAAATACTTATTGGTCATGGTGGACAAATTCACCAAATGGATTGAGGCCAAGCCGGTCAAAACGGCAGAATCCGGACCGGTGATAGACTTCATATCCGGGGTAGTACACCGTTTCGGTGTCCCCCACAGCATCATCACTGACAACGGCACGAACTTCACGGCCGACGAGGTTAAACTCTGGTGCAAAAACATGGGCATTAAGGTCGATTACGCTTCAGTCTATCACCCACAAACTAACGGTCAAGTTGAGCGAGCAAATGGTCTAATCATGAGCGGCATCAAACCCAGACTAGTGCGGTCCCTCAAGGAATCTAACACGCACTGGGTAGAGGAGCTCGACTCCGTACTCTGGGGGCTGCGGACCACGCCAAACCGAACTACCGGATTCACACCATTTTTCATGGTATACGGCGCAGAGGCAGTCCTGCCCTGCGATATAATTCATGACTCACCTCGTGTGCGCATGTACTAAGAAAGAGAAGCCGAGCTAGATCGGCAGGACAGTCTGGATGCCTTAGAGGAGGAGCGGACGTGGCAAAGGCTCGTTCGCATTTTATCAACAACAAGCTCAAGATATCAAAGTAGAAGTACGGGCCAAAACTTACAATGTTGGCGAACTTGTTCTATGCTCGCGGACAAGAAAAAGGACAAACTCAAGCCCAAGTGGGAAGGTCCTTCATCATCGACCAAGTCATGACCGCGGAGCGCACCGTCTATGTAACGATCGGACAACCGACTCGAGCCGAACCGATGGAGCGCAGCCCGTCTCCAAGATTCTCGCCTAACGCCGGACTCGGGTTCGTCTCACTCCCGTCCACTCCTTGTTTTTCTGTCTCTCCTCCTCCTCCTTCTTCCCACTTTTTTCACCTTTTATGGGCTGATTTGCGCTTTGTTAGACACACTTGATGTGCATCGGCACTCATTATACCTGGGGCTTCTTTAAGCGAAGCTTATTCATACGGGCTTCATGCCCAACACATGTGTCATACTTCCGCATGTACCTTTTATTCACCATTATATGCATCGATATGACTTAAGTTTTGGCCAAGCTAGGTTGCTGGCTCTGTGCTTACCCTCGTTCCTGATTGTTCGGCTAGGAGGTAAAGGAGCACCTCTGCGATTATTCTTGCCGGGTCACCGGATGTGTACCTCGGTGGGTGAAGCGAAGCTAGCGTTCTTAAGAGAATATTCGATCGGTGACTTGAAAAATGATTTATTACTTACTTATTTATCTGCCCCCAGATGCTTTTTCTGCTATTTTCGCAGTCCGGCATTGCACTTCAGGGCATGCCTCCCAGGGAAAGGAACACTTAACGGAACTATTCTCCCTGGAAGATGTTTCTTACTAACCATGTAATATAACATAACTAGTTGGGCACTTGTCTGATAAAGCAATTTTGACCCCTACGCCTTGTCTCCATGCATGCCCCGGTTCTTTTATAACCGTAAGGGTATTCGGACACACTCCGGACTTTTGGGTCCCGAGGATGAAGCGAAAGGGTCCGCAAAGACAAACGATCTACAATCCGGCTAGAAGGCATTTTACATGTCATTTCAAATTACATCGTCAAACCGACTGATTGTACTCCTCTTCAATCCCATCTAACAGGCTGTCTAATTTACAGTCATGTTGGGAATATTTCATGCCAGTTCTACTTGGCCGTACATCAACTCACAGGATCTCCTTCCCATCAGGCCCCGAAGGTCCGACCTCGGCCATGTGGTTTGGGTCAGACTTCGGGTAACGTGTCTTCACCATGGCCCAGGCCTCCTGGCGCTCGACGGCAGGCCGATATCTTCCACAAGCGGAGGCGTCGCCGTGCTCCTCAAGCTTCTCGGCAAGCTCACCAAGGCCCTCGGGTAGGGAGGCGGATGGCCATAAAGCATGAACAGCGCCACTCATCGCTGCCGAACACGTTCGAGCAATTGCACTAGCTCGGGAAGTTGGTCACCCGTTGACTCAGCATTTCCTCCATGAGGCGACACGTGAGCACTCCTAAAGGCATATTTCATCAATCGTCTTCCTCGCTGAATTCTTCTTTTCAAAGGAATTCGTTCAAGCACTTACTATAAATGCATGGCGAAGCCATCGATTCTCCTTAACGGAGCTGACAGCTGGGCGAACACCTTTCAGCTCTTCTCCTTGCTGGGTGTGGGCATCTTGGAGCTTGTTTCTCTCCTGCTGCACCTTCATAAGCACCCTCTCGCCGGCCTTTAGCTGACGCAGTAGCTGTTGCTTGTCCGGATCTAGTCTGGCGCCCTCTGCAATATTATTGTCAGATTCACGCCACACTTTGCTAAATAATTACCTTTTAACAGTACTCTGTGGCTCCCCCTGTGGCGGCCAGTGCGGCTTCAAGTTGGGCCTTGCACTCTTGGAGCTCCTGGGACAGCTGGGTATTCTTCTCCGCAAGACCCTGCATAATAATTGATCCTTAAATCAGTTATTTCAACTATTTTAAGTCTCAGGGGCTACAGGCACATATAACTATTAAAATTACTTACCCGTACGTCTTTCACATACTGCTCCGTGGCTCTGGTTAACCCATCTTGAGCGGCACGGAGGTGCGCGTTTCCCGCTTTAAAGGCATTTAACGCCTCCGGGGAGAAACACGCGTCACGAAGAACTCTCCACCTCAGACCGGGTGGCGGACAGCCTGTCGGCATCCTCCATCGGGGGAGCATCCGGTTTACGCTTTGTATTCACCTCCCCTCCCGGACCATGCGTTGGAGCATGGACGACGGAGGCTTGATTGGCAACCTCTCCGGACACGGTCCGGCGAGTACTCTTTCTGGGAAAGTTATGAGCATTAATATACCTTCTGGGGATCCTTCCCTTAAAAATAGCGGTGCTCCGTACCATTGCGGCGACGTTTCTGTTCGCGTCGCGCTCCTCTTCCTCCTGCTGGGCCGGACTGACCCTTGTTGTCCGGCCGCCGCGGGTTCGGCTTCCCACCTTAAAGGCACCTCCTGCGATGCACCATCAGTATGGGATGGTTAGAATTGAGCGCGGATCAAATGATGGTGTCAAGACCTTGGTCACAGTCACCTGGGAAGCCGGGAACAAACCGGGGTAGTCAGCCGTAATGGCGACTAGGGCATTGTCTATGCTACGTTGGTGGAAAACCCCGTCAATCAGCTCCACCTTTATATCCGGATCCTTTTCGGAGGTCGGATCAAGGGATCGTTCGGATCCTCGGGCTGTGGAGCTAAGGCCGTATGCCCTCCACGTCCGGCGCAGCTCTGCGTCGAAATCACGAGTAAGATACTTGACTTTAAAAAGGTATGGATCGGGTAGATAAACATCCGCTTACCCAGCTCGAGGGTTATGCATAGAAAATTCATTCAGCGGATTCTTGCGGAGGAAGTCCTCCTCCTCTCCCTTGTACAAGCGGATAGGATCTTTGCGGATCGGGTGCCGAGCCTAGCCCTTTGCGGCCATGACGGGTGGCGTCATCTTCCCGTTGAAATCCCACATAGGGTGGCCCCTATATTGGAGTGGTTGCACCCTCGCATAATGCTGCGTGGCCATGACTCCAATCATGGTCAATCCGAATGGGCGATAACCTAATCCGGCCCATCGGATAATGGACGCTCTGTCATCTTCCCGTTGAGGGCTCCGCGGGCACCAACTCAGGCGTTTCTTCAAGGGAGCATTGTTGAACTCCGGGAGGCCGATCCGGACTGGATCCGGCAGAGGGGCGTCCTCCAAGTAGAACCATTCCAAAGGCCAGTCTTTGGGCGCCTTCTTCAGGGTGCCGGATAGATATCCGGTCCCGGAGATGCGCCATATTTCGGCTCTGCCCACTTGGTATATTGACCCCTCATGAGAACGGGGTACGAGACAAAACAATCTCTTCCACAGGGCAAAATGGGGCTCGATTCCCAAGAACAACTCGCAAAAAGCTATGAAGCCCGCGATGTGCAAAATGGAGGCGGGCGTGAGGTGGCGAAGTTGGAGTCCGTAGAACTCTAGGAGCCCCCTGAGAAACGGATGTATGGGAAATCCGAGTCCTCTTATTAGATAGGGGACAAAGCATACCCTCTCCCCTTTGAAAGGGTTGGGGACGCTCTCCGCCTGCTTCCCACCCTTGTAGGTGGCCAGTCCGGCTCGAACCGGAACCATGAAAGCTGGAGGAAGATATCCCTCGGTTTGAAGCACCACTAGCTCATTTGTGTGGGCCGAGCATCTCCCCAATCTCCTAGCTTAGGGCTGGGAGCGCGAGAGGAGGAGCCGCGTCGGTTATCCATGATGGAATGGATTTTTGTCAGAGGCGCTTCGATGAGAACTTGCGGATGGAGGATGGTGTGAGCTGGATCTAGATCCTCGCCTCTCTTGTAGGCGGCTCGTTCGCACGGCTAGGGGGTAAAATGTAAAAATATCTCAGCCTTTCGCATTCGTAGGACACGTGGAAGAAGGCCATTATTGGAGTAGAAGCCGAGGAGCGCAACGTTTATAAAGAAGCCGGACACTATTCGACGGGAACATGAAGACTGAAGGAGAACCCGCCTTGCAATGCCGAAGACAACATGCGCGCCGGACTCATCGTCATTGAAGCCTGGTTCGGGGGCTACTGAGGGAGTTCCAGACTAGGGGGTGTCCGGATAGCCGAACTATCATCATCGGCCGGACTCCAAGACTATGAAGATGCAAGATTGAAGACTTCGTCCCGTGTCCGGATGGGACTTTCCTTGGCGTGGAAGGCAAGCTTGGCGATACGGATATGTAGATCTCCTACCATTGTAACCGACTCTGTAACCCTAACCCTATCCGGTGTCTATATAAACCGGAGGGTTTTAGTCCGTGGGACGAACAACAATCATACCATAGGCTAGCTTCTAGGGTTTAGCCTCTTCGATCTCGTGGTAGATCCACTCTTGTAACACACATTATCAATATTAATCTAGCAGGACGTAGGGTTTTACCTCCATCAAGAGGGTCCGAACCTGGGTAAAACATCGTGTCCCTTGTCTCCTGTTACCATCCGCCTAGACGCACAGTTCGGGACCCCCTACCCGAGATCCGCCGGATTTGACACCGACAAGCATGCTTCCCGGCTGGGGATTATTCCTCTAAAGGTTGTGCTGCTTCGCTCAATTCGGTTTCAGTCTATTTCCATTTTTCAGAGGGTTTCGTCATAGATGAGGTTTAGTCCGCTGCCGCCATCCATGATTACCTTAGTAAGGTGAAAGCCGTCTACTATCGGGCTGAGGACCAATGCGGCTGGTGCCCTGGCAGTTCGAAATTTAGGTTCGTCACTGGCATTGAAGGTAATAGCCGTGTCACTCCATGGAATTATTGTTGCAACTTGGTAGACTTCGGCAAGGTTGCGGAGTTGTCATTTTCGCATGTTATTTGATGCGAAAGTCTCGAAAGCTATTAACACCGTCTTTGGTGTTGTTGGGCTGGGATTCGAAGCTAGAAGCTCTTCGCCACTTTTGGCCACTGCCGTAGTATCCAACATGCTCGAAGGCTGTGAGTTGGAGTGGCGCCCTCGTGCTATGAATTTTGCAGGTCCGTTTAGCCAACCCTCGATGCGGTTCCGTACCCTTTAGGGGTTTTGTTTTATTGGTGTTCAACCTGGGTGCTTGATAATGATGCACCCTTTTGTTCCGGACTAGGGATGTATTGGGGCGGATTATCCCAAAATTACTTTCGGTTTTCAGCGCTCTCCATCGCATAGTACTTTTGTACGATGGTCACCAAGTCAGCAAAGCGTGTAATTTCGCGACGACTTATGGCGTTTAGGATTCCCTTGTCCGTGCAATTATTGCGGGAGATTGGTATTGCGTCCTCCTCTCGGCAGTCCTTTATCCTGTTCATAACCAGGAGGAATCTGGCCCAGTAATGATGTACTGTTTCGGCGGGCTCTTGCTGAATTCGAGAGAGATCGCTAATGTTTGGGTGGGCGGGTGGCACTAAATCCGGAACCCCGTCCAATTTAGGACTCAAGGGCCGGGAAGTTTCCGAACTCGGAAGTTTGGATTTTTGAGTGCTATCCAATGAGTCCGACCACGCCACGCGACTTTAAGTTAGGGCTTGATCGACATCCGTCCCTCCGAGGAATCCGGCTTGGAGGGATCGGGAATCGGACATAGCTAGTCCTTAAGATAGGAGAAGAGTCGCCGCATTGCTCCTCTATCACAGCAACATGATGGGTAGCACAGGGAGAGTTGATCTCTCGGATCGGTTTTAGGCCCGATCCGGTCGTAATATGTGGCGACTCGAGGCGGCGATCACGATCCAAGAGCTTCGTTCTGAAGGAGAGCTCGATCGGATCTAACTGTTCGGCAAGTTCCGAACTAACATGGAGATTGGTTTCGATGACTCGAGAGGTCATCATCGGCGCGGCGGCCGAACTAGCGGTCATGAGAAAACTGCCTAGCCGAAGAGTCTGACCAGTGGCCAAGGCTTCTTTGGCGATGGTATCGTTTTTAAAGACGATATGAGGCATCCTACCTGATGGCGACGACACAGAGGAACTCTCAATGAAAGCACCAATGTCGGTGTCAAAACCGGCGGATCTCGGGTAGGGGGTCCCGAACTGTGCGTCTAGGCGGATGGTAACAGGAGACAAGGGGCATGATGTTTTACCCAGGTTCGGGCCCTCCCGATGGAGGTAATACCCTACTCCTGCTTGATTAATATTGATGATATGGGTAGTACAAGAGTAGATCTACCACGAGATCAAGGAGGCTAAACCCTAGAAGCTAGCTTATGGTATGATTGTTGTTCACTAGTAGAAAAAGGGCCTATAGTCCCGGTTGGTGAGGGCCTTTAGTCCCGGTTCTTGAACCGGGACTAAAGGGTCGGTACTAATACCCTCACCCTTTAGTCCCGGTTCTATCCAGAACTGGGACAGATGGGCCTCCACGTGGCCTGTCCCGTGAGCCCAGCGGGAGGGCCTTTGGTCCCGGTTGGTGGCACCAACCGGGACCAATAAACATCCGCATCAACATTTCTTTGGCTCTGGTTTTTTTTTTTTTTTTCAAAAGGGGGGTTTGGGTGGTTTTGGGTGGTTAATTTAGGTGTTTCATATATTGTGCTATAGCTAGCTAATTAATAGAGAAAAGTGTCCTTTCTTTTGTCCGTGCTTGGTCGACGCTTCGTACTATACATACATATAGAGAGGACTAACTAGACATGCAAGCTAGCTAGTAATTAAGCAAGCAGAAGATCGTCATGAACATATATGCATACAGAGAGAAGTGATATCGACCACCTCTCCTTCTCCAGAGATTGGTGAACAACAAGTTCTCGTATATCTATCCGACACTACCGGCTACATATATACAATAATTATCTTTTACAATATGGATGGCGTGGTCCACATAGTATTCCCGTCTTCAGCGATCACATAGTCAAGAAAGAATGCCGTAATTCCTCTTGAATTGCTCGCATGCGATCTGGTGCTAGGAGTTCATCCGCTTCAAACATCTAATTTTAAGAAAGGGTCAATACATATATATATATATATATATATATATATATATATATATATATATATATATATATATATATATATGAATGAATGAAACTCAACACAAATGATGGTAATAAAATAAAATTGTGAATATTTTATTTACGCACTTCAAATTGTTTGTCGGAGTAGCCCTCTCACAGTCGTGTGGCGGATGGACTCATAAACGTAGTATCCACAGTAAATCATTCCCTTGTTCCTGCCACAACCACTTTACAAGAAGCAGAGGTCAATCAAACTGATAATTAGCAAGCACATGCTAAATGGTATTGATGAAACTAGCGCTTGAATCACTAGGAGATGCGTGGAATATGCTACTAGATAGTACTTACTTTGGTGTCTAAATTGCAGCTTCTTGGTAGTCCGGAGCTTTTTGGTGAATTTTCCCCAAGCCCTGCCATACAAAGAAAACAATTACTTGATATTAGAAATGAACAAAGTTGCTGATATGGTGGATAATGATCGATTTAACTTACTTCTCGAGCAATTCAGTCATTTCCGCATACTCCTTGGGATCTTTTTCGTCTCGAGTCTAAGACAGTTACTACTCCTGCTCAAGCTTAATCTCTAGGAGAATATAGTGGAACTCTGCATGCATGCATAACTCATCAATATTACATTTCTATAACCTGGACTAAATAAGGGAAACCGAATATGCCACAAGACAGTAGCACTCACGTGTAGTTGTAAGGAAAGAGTATTGTATTTTTGTGTTCATTTATTTCCAACGATCGTAGCAAGTTGGCCTCGGTTTCCTTGGCACGATATTTAACCTCATTTGCATCGATGAGATATGTGTTAATGAACCCAATATCACCCACTTGTTTTTCTTCATTTCTGCGATCTTCAATCTGCATAATATAGTGAGGATATTTATAAATACATGCAATGAAAGAGCTGAGTTATATAGAGATACTAATTAATGATGAAGTAGTACTACTTACGCACAGTAGCAGGTGACCGTTGCTTTATCGAGGGCCAATTGATTGAAAAACTGATAGAACTCCTCAAATGGAATAGGCAGCAGTTCAATTCCAAGGAGGTCATGCTCCTTTTAACTCTCACATACAAAATATTCCTCCCCTCAGACTCTTTGCAGGTTTTCATGTACCAATCGTGCAATCTTCGCATCATCGTTGTTAGAGAGCTTTCATCTTTGACGAGAGGCTTCCCGTACTAGTATCTTTGTATCTGCACCTCCAGGAAATCAAATTGTACATCGTCGGGCAGGTAATCTTCAGGATTGCCATAACCGGGCACCATCCTCGGATCGACGATGTCGCTAGCAGGCACCTTGATCGGGGGGCACGATTGCTACGCTTGTTCGCCGAGCTGGGAAATTTGTTTCCCAGCTCGTCGTTCTTTCATCCTTTATTCACTGACAGTACTTCCCGATCTCTCCGCTTCGGCAAATGCCTTTCCAATAATGCGCTCATAGTTGCCTTTCGGCGGAGACTTGGGTGGTTTTGCCGGGGCAGCGAGTCGCCGCTTTGACCGGATCTACCTTCTCCTCCGGAGGTGGATGTCTCTTTGCTTTCAACCCTTGAAACCAGTCATCCACTTCGGTCTGCACGATCTTCGCGTTTTCCTCCTCGCTCCTCTCAGACGGTAACTTCTCCGAGTCTTGAGAGAAGGACCGAATCAGTATCTCCTCCCGCCTTTGGCTATCTTGCTAGACGCCGGCAGAGCAGACGGAGCGGATGTCTTCTTTCCTTGCTTACGAGGCGGAGGAGAAGGACTACGACGCCGCGGAGCAGCCGGAGCGGCGGCGGTCTCTTCCGCCCTTGCCGACGAGGCGGAGAAGGAGGAGGCTGGCTGCCGGACGCCGCCGTGCAAAGCGGAGAAGGAGACGGAGTGCCGCACGCGCGCCGGAGAAGGAGGCGGAGGCATCCATTTCGGAAGGTTGATGAGATCCTTCCGCCATAGGCATGGAGTCTTGAGCAGTAACCCAGCCGATACTCCCTTCACCGGTAGGGTGGTCAAGCCGAGCTCCTCAAATCCTCCGTTATTTCATCGACCATCACCTTAGCATATCCTACGGAATCGGCCGGCGGTGAAAAGTTGAGTCGGGTTTAGTAGGATAAACAGAGCCAACAGCCGCCTTGACCTTCAAATTGCTCCATTGCGCCATAAGGTGGCAACTTTTAGCATCCGTGATAGCATCCACGGATAGCTGGCGAGGAGCCGTCAAGGCATGCTGCTCGCTGAAGTAGCTTGTGGAAGCCACGCTGCTTCTCCGCCGAGATGGCGGGTAACCGGGGAAGCTTCGGCAGGTCGTTTGTTGTGATCTGCTGCTTCTCGTTCCTCTAGCCCCATTACCCTTTCGTGCAGCGCCTGCATTAGGCTCTGCTCCAGTTTCTTCCTCCTCTCATGGGTTTTGTAACCCCCTGCGTCCGGAAATCCAGCCTTCCACGAAAGGGAGCCTGGCGTGCCTCGTGTCCGTCCAGGGTGCTCTGGATTCCCGAGGGCCATTGTGAGCTCGTCCTTCTCCCTGTCTGGAACGAACTTCCCTTGCTGTGCTGCTTCGATATAATGCTTAAGCCTCTTGACTGGTATGTCCAATTGTTCGTCCGTCCAAATGCACTTCCCCGTTATAGGGTCCAAGGATCCGCCGGCCCCGAAGAACCAAGTCCGGCAACGGTCTGGCCAGTTCATTGTCTCGGGTTCGATCCCTTTATCAAGCAGATCATTCTCAGCCTTGGCCCACTTAGGCGGGCTATGAGGTAGCCACGACCCGTGCGATGGTGAAGCTTCTTCTTCGCAACATTTCTCTTGTTTGTCGCTGACATCTTTTTACTCTTTTCCGATGTCTTGTAGGCCACAAATGCGGGCCATCATCTCGATCTTCTCATATTTGCCGTGAATTCTGGTGTCTCATTTTTTTCGACATACGTATTGAGGTCTTTCTTCCAATTCCTGAATAGTTCTGCCATCTTCTTAAGAGCAAAAGACTTGATTAATGGCTCTATTATGGCTTCTCCGGATCATCCTCTGGCGGTAGGGTAAAATTTGACTTCAGCTCGGTCAAAGATCATTTTTCTGCATATCATTGACACAAGACACCTCGTGGTCTTCGTTCTTAGGCTTATACCATTGGTGGATGCTGATCGATCTTGTCCCTAACCGTAACCCCTTGACCGAGCAACAAATGCCTTCTTTGTCCGGTAGGGTTCAATCGGTTGGCCGTCGCGCGATTTGTATGATCTCAAACTTTTCATCCGAGCTCAACTTTTTCTTCGGCCTCGTCTCTTTACGAAGTTGTGCTCGATCCGGAGGGCTAGAAAAAGAACAAAGACGAGAGTTAATTAATATGTGTACATATATACCAAAACAAAGACAAGAGCTAGTCAAGACAGGCTTAACTAATATATATACCTGGCGGACTCGGTTTGGTGATCACCGGAGCCGTCCTCATGGTCTACTTCTTCACCCTCTCCTTCTTGCACGGCATTGGGTCATCGGAGCCATGTAAATCATAGCCAGCTGGTTCTTCACCCTCTCCTTCCGGACCATCGTTGTCGGCGTTGAGAAACATCATCGAGGAGACGGCATCACTTCCGTGTGCGATTATGTCCTCAACAACGCTTCTTGTGCTTCGTCTCGGGGTGTCCATAGTTTCTACAAATATTTACAACATGGCAATTATTATTCAAACATGACAGATATGGATATATTAGTGCCAACATAGAACTAGCTAGCTAATCACAATAAGGAATCATATTAGTGGCCTCGACGCTGCTTCTCTAGGGTTTGGGGTGGCCTCACAACGCTTCAAGGGTTAGGGGTGGCCTCGAGAACGCTTCAAGCTAGGAGGGTACGTAATATCGACCCCCCACGTGTTGAAGCTATCGGGAGGGGGTCGGCGTTGAACAAGACATCTATGTCCCACAAGTGACGTGGGCATCGACGTCCATGATAGGGTAGAGGTCGTGGATCACCGAGGGTCGAGGTCAAGGGGTCAAGATCGCCGAGGGTCGGGAGGTTGCCTAGTGTCAAAGGATTCAACAAAACCATGTCTTCATCATTAGGTAGAAAAGTGCAGTGCATGATGGTGCGAAGCTCTCAAAGTTGTTTTGGAGCGAGTCCCAGATAGAATAATTCACTTTTGGTACAAAGTTCAGCAAAAGGCAAATTATCCTATCCGGGACTCCATTCCGAACAACTTTGAGGACTTCATACCATCATGCCATGGTTACTTCCTGCTAATGATGAAGCCATGGATTTCTTCAATACTTTGACACTATAGGAACCTCGACCTGAAACCTTGACCCTTGACCCTTAACGACCTCGACCCTCTACCCTAGTTCCCGACCCTCGACCCTCGGCGATCCTCGACACCCTCGTTATATCGACAACGACGCAACATACATATACATGAGAAAATAATGTTATCGGGAGGGGTATGGTACCCCCCT
Source organism: Aegilops longissima (assembly GCA_021605205.1). Taxonomy (NCBI): domain Eukaryota; kingdom Viridiplantae; phylum Streptophyta; class Magnoliopsida; order Poales; family Poaceae; genus Aegilops; species Aegilops longissima. The sequence continues at coordinate 727,252,708 of CM038677.1, read as the reverse complement.
CGTGTCAAAGTTTCTTCTTTCTCCTCTATTCCTTTCTTTCTTCTTCTCCTCTTCTTTTTCTTCTTATCCCTCGAGAAAGGAAAATAAGGAAAAGGAAGAAAAGAGGAAGAAGGAAGAAGGAAGAAGAAGAAGAAAAAGAAGAAAAAAAAGAGGAGAAGAAGAAAAGAATAGAGGAGAAGAAGAAAAATAGAAAAAATTCTATTTTTTCTTCTCCTCTATTCCTTCTTCTTCTCCTCTTTTCTTCTTTTCCTCTCATTCTTTTCTTCTTCTTCTTCCTTCTTCCTTGGATCCTAGAACCTCGAACCCTCGACCCTAGAACCCTCGAACCCTAGAACCCTCGAACCCTCGACCCTAGAACCCTCGAACCCTCAAACCCTTGTGCCTCGAAACCTCGACCGGCCTCGACGACCCTCGACCCTCAAAACATTGACCCTCGACCGGCCTCGACGACCCTCGACCCCTCTGTGACCCTCTCGACCCTCTAGCCTAGTTCCCGACCGTCGACCCCTCAGCGATCCTCGACACCCTCGTTCCCGATAAAAAGAAGAATAAGAAGAAGAAGAAGAAGAAGAAGAAGAAGAAGAAGAAATGAGAAGAAGAAAAAAGAGAAGAAGAAGAAAGAAGAAGAAAAAATAGAAGAAAAAAAGAGAGGAGAAGAAGAAGGAATAGAGGAGAAGAAGAAAAAATAGATTTTTTTTCTTCTTCTCCTCTATTCCTTCTTCTTCTCCTTTTATCTTCTACTTCCTCTTCTTATTTTTTTTCTCCTCTTCTTCTCCTTCTTCCTTCTTCCTCTTTTATTCTTTTTCCTTATTTTCCTTCTTCCTCGACGACCCTAACTCTAAACAGTACAACTTCCTCGACGTCCCCGCCTCTCTCATGAACGAAATAAAACCTATGAATAAAAAAACATCATATTCTATGAAAAAAAACATCATATTCCATCCACATCGATCCATGCATACATCATATATATGATCATATCTATGAACAAAAAAAATTCATATGATCATCTATGAACAAAAAACATCACATATATATGCAGAAAAAAAAACATTAGATCAACACATATGCAAAAAGCATCATACATATATCCATACATCAATATATATACATGAACATTTATATATGAAAAAAGCATCACATCTCTGGAAAAAAAATCATGGCGGCGGCGGTGGGGGCAGGCAGGTGCGCGGGGCTCATGTGGGCGGAGGCGACGGCGAGGTCGCAAGGCGACGGGGCGCAAGGGGAGGCGGAGGCGACGGCGAGGTCGGGAGGCGGAGGCGACGGCGAGGTCGGGAGGCAGGGGCGGCGACGGCGAGGTCGGCGAGGTCGGCGAGGTCTGGAGGCAGGGGCGGCGACGGCGAGGGCGCGGGCGACGGCGAGGGCGCGCGGCGAGGGGCGGGACGGCGACGACGAGGCAGGGCGACGGGCGTTAGCAGATGCGGTGCGGCAACGACGCAAGGGGCGACGGCGGCGACGACGGCGCGCAGCGGCGGTGGCGATAACGGGCGCGGGCGACGGCGATGGTGACGACGGCGGCGGCAGCGGCAGCGGCGCAGCTGTGGAAGCTCAAGGCGCGGGAGGGAAAATGCGCGATGAATCTGAAATTTCCCAAGTGCTTTCTTATATAGCAAGGGCATTAGTCCCGTTGGTGCCACGACCCGACTAATTCCCTTTAGTCCCGGTTGGTGCCACCAACCGACCAAAGGCCAAATTTCAGCAGCCCAAAGGGCGGAAGCGGTGGTCTTTGTCCGGTTGGTGGCACCAACCGACTAAAGGGGGGAATTAGTCCCTGGTCGTGGCACCAACCGGGACCAAGCAGATTTTTAGTCGGCTGGTGCCACCAACCGACCAAAGACCTTGTGCTGCCTGCGCCCAAAAGTTTAGTCCCACATCGCTAGTCAAGGGCGCCAGACTGGTTTATAAGCTGGTGTGCCTCCCTTCGAGCTCCTCTCTAATGCAGGCTGGCCTAAACTTGCTACTACTGTGGGCCTATTGGGCCTCTGGGCCTGAATCTGGCCCATGTAGGGTTTCTAGTCGTATTCAGCCGTGGGGCCCAGATGGGTGGCACTTTTTTTGCTTTATATTTTATTTCTTTTTGCTTTTAGTTTTAGAAAAATATAAACTTTCTATTAGTGCCATTAGTTTTAAAATTTGAAAACACTTTTTTGTTTTCTTGTTGCTTTATTTATTTTATTTTGTTTCTACTTACAACAAAATACTTATTGTTGCTATTTTATTTTTTTCAAGTTTTTTTGTTTTGTTTTCTGCATTATTTATTTTCTTTTGGTTTTTGCTTTATTTTTAATTCTTTTTGCTTTTAGGTCAGCAAAATTATAAACTTTCTGTTAGTGCTTTTAGTTTTAGAAAAATATAAACTTTCTGCTTGTGCCATTAGTTTTAAAATTGAAAACACTTTTTTGTTTTCTTTGTTGCTTTATTTATTTTATTTTGTTTCTACTTACAACAAAATGCTTATTGTTGCTATTTTTATTTTTTTTCAACTTTTTTTGTTTTGTTTTCTGCATTATTTATTTTCTTTTGGTTTTTGCTTTATTTTTAATTCTTTTTTCTTTTAGGTCAAGCAAAATTATAAACTTTCTGTTAGTGCCATTTGTTTTAGAACAATTATAAACTTTCTGTTTGTGCCATTTGTTTTATAAAATTTGAATTCTTTGAAATTTGTGTGAATCACAAGTTTGTGAGCTCAACAAGGCGTAGAGGGACGGGCTTATAAACCGGTGTGGCGCGCCTTTCGTTGGCGAGGTTTTCAAATTCATAGTTTTCAAATGAACTCCAAAAGTTGGCATATCATGTTCATGAACAAAACGGACAATGGTATCATACTCTTGTGTTACAAAGTTGGCATGGTATCATCATAATAGTTGCGGAGAAAGTCTTCACTTTTTCTTCGCTTGTGTCGCTTTGCTTATTGCGCCGTAACCATGGATAATCTTCATCGCTTATCGGGATGCTTGGGTCAGCCTTGACTTTGAAGGGTGAATTTCATGAAACTTTTCATACTCTTGAGACATGTCTGTCTTGCCCTCCACTCCCAGGATGTCCTTTTTCCTGAAAGAACTATGTGGCACGAACCGGGATAAATGCTCACATTAGTCCCGGTTCTGGATTGAACCGGGACTAATGGGGAAAACAGGCCTCAACGATAGCCCCTTTTTCTACTAGTGGTTCGACCTACGGACTAAAACCCTCCGGTTTATATAGACACCGGATAGGTTAGGGTTACACAGAGTCGGTTATAATGGTAGGAGATCTACATATCTGTATCGCCAAGCTTGCCTTCCACGCCAAGGAAAGTCCTATCCGGACACGGGATGAAGTCTTCAATCTTGTATCTTCATAGTCTTAGAGTCCGGCCGTGACGATAATCCGGCTATCCGGACACCCCCTAGTCCGGGACTCCCTCGGTGAAGAAGATCTGAAGCAAATGGGTCTCAAGCAGGACTTTGCCTGGTCTCAGCCACCAGCGAAGAAATACAAGAAGGTCAAAGTTCCCTCCTTGGTGGCCATCTCATATTCTTCATCACGCGACACGGATGAGCATGAAGACTTGGACAACACTGCGGCAGACCCTACTACAACAACCGACCCCAAAAACGCTGGCGCTCCTCCATCATCATGATATTCTTCAGGGGCATTAGTCCTCATCTTTCGACCCTTTTGGTCATTCGATGACAAAGGGGGGATGTGAGTTAGTCTTCAAGCGGGTCTATATATGGGCGTTTTTTTAGTATGTTGCAACTCTCGTTCTTTTGAAGACTTTGCTGGATCGAGTTGTAAACTTAAACCCGATGGTGGTCTGATACTTTTGTTGTGTTCTTCTGCATGCTTATTCCTCATATATGTTAATTCACGCATGCTGAATTACATCAGTCACCATATTTCATCATGAATTTCAAATTCTTCATATTATATGTTAAATGCGTGTATGAATTACAAGATATAGGGGGAGATCTCCACGATTCTACTCTTCAAGTGTGCATTGCTTCAAAAGCAAATTCCTCACTATGCACATCTTCAGGGGGAGTTCTTCTATATCTTGCAATCAAATTCCTCAATACTAATATTTACACTTCATATGTTTTATCCCTGTTGAAAACTTAACATATATTGTCATCAATCGCCAAAAAGGGGGAGATTGTAAGTGCATCTAGTGCTCCTTAGTGATTTTGGTGTATGGAAGACGTATAGGTTAAGGGTTTGATGCGTTTGTGAGTGTACGAAGGTCTATAAGTCTATGAGGAGTTTGATATTTACAGAGAAAGTCGACCCCTAAAAATAAAGTTCTTCGTCTGAAGACTTTGGATTTCTGAAGACTTTCTGAAGACTTTGAAAGTGAAGAAAATGGTGTGACCATGAAGACTTGGATTTCATCCGAGGAACATGAAGCGTGAAGACTTTTGTTTTCGTAGTTTCATTTTCTCTTTCTTGAGTAATAGGAAACACCGTACTGTTAAAGGGGGTCGAGGAAATACTAAGGAAAAATTTCCAAGTGATGCTCAACTCAAAATCCTACACCTACCAATCCCTTCGAGGGAAGCCATTGGAAATATCATACGATTCATCAAATTCTTCAAAGGATGAGACGAAGTTCTTTTGGTCTCTGAGGAATTTGTTCTGACTAAGGAGTTAGGAATTTGCCAGTGTGGATTGCCTACAAGTGAGGAACATGATAGCCCTGAGGAATTTGATAGTCAAATTTCTGGTCGTTGCCGTGCTACGCGCTAGTTGTCCCAAAATATCTACCAACCTAACGGTCATATCATTGAAGGGAATTTATGTCTTATCATGTCGGGCTGCTCCCTAGGCTATAAATAGCCGCCCCCTACAACCACTAGCTGGTTGGCTGCTCCGAGAGAAACTGACACTTGTCATTTGATAGTATCCCATCCTCCGAGGACTTTGAGCGAAAATCATCAAGTGAGGAAAACCCAAACCCAGACACCTACAAAACCCAAAGTGATTTAGCATCACTGAAGATATTGATCCCTCGTTGATCCGATGCTTGTTACCTTTGAAGACTGTCACTACAAAAAATAAGACACATCCGTGACATTTTGGGCCGAACGAATTTTTTTCCTGTCATACATATGACACTTCTATGACGATAATTGTGAAGAAACCCGGTATCATCATAGGTGTGGTGGGCTCCTACTTCTATGACAAAAAATCATGACATAAAATGGGCTTTTCGTCCTGGGCAGGCCGGTGACGCAGCTGCATGACATTCTTTGGGCCGTCCATGACGGAAAAAACCATGGTAGAAGCAAGGGGGAGGAAAATTTCGGGGAGTTCCCGGTTACGGTGGGAGGTCGGGAGCCGAGCGATGCACGTTTCTCTCGTACATGTACGCGCGTGTGTGCGAGGCGTTGGCTCTAACTGAACCCGAGCGAGGCATTGGGCTCTAACTGAACCCGAGCGATTGCACTACGGGCTACGCGTTACTGAACCCGAGCGATCGATCGATGGCGTTAATCGAACCCGATCGAGCGATTCTTCGCTATCGCTGCTAATCAAGCCGATCGATTGATGAACGATGAGCGTTGCGGGGGGGGGGGGTTGGATGAATAAAGGAGCGGTGGCGTTGCCTCCGGATGAACAGGACCACGTGGTGTGGAGGGCTGGATGAGCATGAGACGGTGGAGGGGTGCCCGTGGAGGGTGGTTGAACAGGACCCTATGGTGTGGAGGGCTGGATGAACAGAGACGGTGGAGGGTGGTTGACAAGATGGCGGTGGAGAAGCGCGGTGGAGGCTGGATGAACAGGAGCCCGTGGAGGCTGGAGGAGGTCGACGGTATCCCGTGGAGGTTGTTGGAGGTCGACAGTGGAGATGAACAGTATCCCGTGGAGTCCTGTTTTCGGGTGCGCCACACCCCTCCCGATGAATAGGACCCCCGTTTCGACCGCAGCGCTCCAACGCAAGTCCGTTTCGTCTGTTTTGCGGTACGCCACACCCCTCCCGATCAACATGACGCCCATTTCGACCGTAGGAGGTCTGTTTTGTCCGTTTTGCGGTACGCCACACCCCTACCGATCAACAGGACCTCTGTTTCGACCGGAGGAGGTCCATTTCCTCCGTTTTGCGGTACACCAGACCCCTCCCGATGAACAGGATCCCGTTTCGAATTTGGCCGGTCGAACACAAGGCCGTTTCCTCCGTTCTGCGGTTCACCTGGCCTCGCTTCCATCGGCTGTTCCGTCCAAGCCCTCCCGATAAACACGACGACACATTCCTTTCTGACCCAGCCGGTTGCATCCCCATGAACATGACGACGACGCTGTTTCTCCTTTCTGACCCAGCCATTTACATGAGCCCTCACAGTACGTATGCGCGAGTAGGCGTTCGGGACCCAGCCCGTATGTACACATATGTGGCCGTATTTTCTTTCTTGCACCCAGGCCGCTGTACGTACATGTACATGCTATGTGCGCGCCTCTACTACGACACGTGCGCACCTCTACATCCACCAGTACATATGCACGTACACGTTTGCGACCAGAATGACAACGCTATGTACGCTTCGACCAGGTGGGTCCCGTGTGTCAGGCATTTCCTTGCCTGCGAAGATGTAGCTGGTGGGTCCCAGCAGTCATAGGGGCGAATCATTTTTTTGCCTGGACGCACTTTCTTGCGTGCGAAGATGTAGCTGGTGGGTCCCAGCAGTCAGGGGGTGGAATCGTTTTGTTTTTTTGCCCGGACGCACTTCCTTGCGTGCGAAGATGTAGCTGGTGGGTCCCAGCAGTCAGGGGGGCGAATTGTTTTTTTTCCCGGACGCACTTCCTTGCGTGCGAAGATGTAGCTGGTGGGTCCCAGCAGTCAAGGGGGTGAATCGTTTTTTTGCCCGGACGCACTTCCTTGCATGCGAAGATTTAGCCGGTGGGTCCTAGTAGTCAGGGGGCGAATCGTTTTTTTTTTGCCCGGACGCACTTCCTTGCGTGCGAAGGTGTAGCTGGTGGGTCCGACCAGTCAGGGGGGTGAATCTTTTTTTTTCCCGGATGCACTTCCTTGTGTGCAAAGATGAAGCTGGTGGGTCCCAGCAGTTAGGGGGAAACGTTTTTTCCGTGAAATACAGTGGCCCGTCTGATGGGTCCCAGCTGTCAGGTGGAGGAATCATTATTTTCCGCGTAATAAGGAGGCACTTCCTTGTTGCGGCTGTGGACCTAGCTATCAGCCTCTCCACGTACAATCCACGTCCGATGGAAGTCGTTCCTTGAGCACGTTGACCAGGCCGCGCCGAGAGCACCACGGTGGTGGACGGCGGCGAGGCCTAGGAAGGGGACGACGCGGAGCCGGGGAAGACGCGGCAGTGGAAGCCCGCTTGGAGAGGAGTACGAGGGTTCACTAGTTCGGCTGCGGTGTGAGGATGCTGCCGCCGCAGGCCCGCCATGGTGGGAATAGTAGGCGGTGAGGCCTCATGGCAAGACAGCCGCCACGGAGGCAGGAGCATGCGGCACGACCGGCGCTGCTTTGGGCGGCTGGAGCAAGAAGACCAGAGGTTGAAGAAGCACTATGGCCGTTGGATGGACATCATACGGTCACTGGAGCTAGAATCGTTCATATTGACTAAGTTGACAAAGCCGTCCGTCCCCGTCAACTTAGTTGGCCCACAAGTCATCCTTCCACTATGGTGTGTCCCTAGCAGGGGGTATTCATTTTTTGTGCGTAATAATGAGGCACTTCCTTGCGTGCGAAGATATAGCTGGTGGGTCTGACATGTCAGCGGGGGGAACATTTTTTTCGCGAAATACAGAGGCCCTTCCGGTGGGTCCCAGCTGTCAGGTGGAGGAATCATTATTTTGCACGTAGAGTCCACGGCCGATGGATATCGTACGTTGACCACGTTGACCAGGCCGCGCCGAGAGCACCATGGCGGTGCACGACGGCGAGGCCTACGAAGGGAACGACACGGAGCCGGGGAAGACTTGGCAATGGTTGCCCACCCGGTGGGAGTACGAGGGTTTACTGGTTCGGCTGCCGTCGCTGAAAAATAACAGGAGGTGTGGGTGAGTAGAGGAATGGCCTCGCCAGCAATGAAGTAGGGTGGGCGGTGCGGCTGTCGGCTGCACACACCGCCACGGAGGCGGAGCAGGCGGTCTCATCGAGCTGGTTTGGTATTTGGAGCAGGAAGATCGGATATCGAAGAAGAAGACGGCCGTTGGATTAACATCCAACGGCATCGCTGCTATAATCGTAATGGACTAAGTTGACAAAGCCAAAGTACACGTCAACCTAGTAGACCCACAAGTCGGCCTCCAAATCTGTCCCAAACAGCATGCAACCCGAAATTTCTAGCCAGATTCAAATTAATGTTAAATCTAAATATACCTTAATTTAAATTCAATGAAATTTTACCAGCACAAAAACAATGAAATTTAAAATATCAAAATATGAAAGAAAATAGTATTTTTGGAACTAATTGCATGTTTGCTGTATTTTTTCATTTTACAGCCCATTTCTTATTACTTATAGCCCATTTCTTATTACTTATAGCCCATTTTCTGGGCAAAATGCATACCTCCTCGTCTTGAAAGATTTCTGGCTCAGCAGGGCATAGAAAAGCAAGTAGGCCTATGTTGGTTATTCTGCAAAAAGCAAAATAGCTGGCTAGCCATTTTTTAGAAAGGAAAAAAATAAACTGGGTTGGTCATGTGCTAAACATATGAAATAAAAGCCTAGGCAAGAAGGGCCACGGGTCCCGCACAACCCAGTTGATACCCTTCTCCATCCCGAAAAAACAAAATTACTGCGCGCGCTGCTGGTTGGGCTCTAACTAAACCCGAGCGATTGCACTGCGAGCTACGCGTTACTGAACCCGAGCGATCGATCGATGGCTGTTAACTGAACCCGATCGAGAGATTCCTTCGCTGCTGCTGCTAATCGAAGCCGATCGATTGGATGAGCAGTGGCGTTGCGGGTCGGGAGGTTGGATGAGCGATGGAGCGGCGGCGCCTCTGGATGAACAGGACCCGTGGTGTGGAGGGATGGATGAGCAGTGACGGTGGAGGGGTGCCCGTGGAGGGGTGGTTGAATAGGACCCCGTGGTGTGGAGGGCTGGATGAACAGTAGATGGTGGAGGGGTGGTTGAACAGTACCGGTGGAGTAGCGCACGGTGGAGGCTGGATAAAAAGGAGCCCGTGGTGGCTGGAGGACGTCGACTGTAGCCCGTGGAGGCTGGAGGAGGTCGACGGTGGAGATGAACAATATCCCGTGGAGTCCCGTTTTGCGGTACGCCACACTCCTCCCGAAAAACAGGACCCCCGTTTCGACCGTAGGAGGTCCGCTTGCCTGCATTTTGGCACGCCACACCCCTCCCGATCAACAGGACCCCCGTTTCGACCGTAGGAGGTCCATTTCGTCCGTTTTGCGGTACGCCACACCCCTCCTGATCAACAGGACCCCCGTTTCTACCGTAGGAGGTCTGTTTCCTCCGTTTTGAGGTACGCCACACCCCTCCCGATCAACAGGACCCCGTTCTGAACGTAGGAGGTCCATTTTCTCCGTTCTGCGGTACGCCAGGCCTCGTTTCCATCGCATGTTCCGTCCAAGCCCTCCCGATGAACACGACCACGCATTCCGTTTTGACCCAGCCGGTTGGCTCCTCATGAACATGACGACGACGACGTTGCTTCTCCGTTCCGACCCAGCCATGTATGTATGCGCGAGTAGGTGTTCAAGACCCTGCCCGTATGTACGTACGTGGCCGTATTTTCTTTCTTGCAGCCTGGTCGCTGTAGGTACGTGTACATGCTACGTGCGCGCCTCTACTATGACACATGCGCGCCTCTATATCGACCAGTATATATGTACGCACACGTTCGCGACCAGAATGACAACGCCACGACGCTTCGACCAGGTGGGTCCAACCGCCGTGCACTTCCTTGCTGCGAAGATGTAGCTGGTTGGTCCCAGCAATGTGGGCGAATCATTTTTTGCCGGGACGCACTTCCTTGCGTGTGAAGATGTAGCTGGTGGGTCCCAGCAATCGGGGCGAATCATTTTTTGCCCGGACGCACTTCCTTGCGTGCGAAGATGTAGCTGGTGGGTCCCAGCAGTCAGGGGGGAACGTTTTTTTCGCGAAATACGATGGACCGTCCGGTGGGTCCCTGCTGTCAGGTGGAGGAATAATTATTTTCCGCGTAATAAGGAGGCACTTCCTTGCTGCGGCCGTGGACCCAGCTGTCAGCCTCTCCACGTACAATCCACGTCAGATGGAAGTCGTTCCTTGACCACGTTGACCACGCCGTGCCGAGAGCACCAGGGCGGTGGACGATGGTGAGGCCTGGGAAGGGGACGACGGGGATCCGAGGAAGACGCGGCAATGGAAGCCCGCGCGGAGAGGAGTACGAGGGTTCACTGGTTCGGCTGCGGTGTGAGGCTGCCGTCTCCGCAGGGTCTGGCCTGCGGTGGGAATAGTAGGGGGCGGTGAGGCCTCCGTGGCAACACATCCGACCACGGGAGGCAGGACCATGCGGCACGACCGGCGCTGCTTTGGGCAGCTGGAGCAAGAAGACCAGAGGTTGAAGAAGCACTACGGCCGTTGGATGGATATCGTACGGTCACTGGAGCAAGAATCGTTTATATTGACTAAGTTGACAAAGCCCTCCGTCCTCGTCAACTTTGTAGGCCCACACATCAGCCTCCCACCAAGGTGGGTCCCGGCTAGCAGGGGGATATTCATTTTTTTGTGCGTAATAAGGAGGCACTTCCGGTGGGTCCGAGTGACGATGGGGAACATTTTTCACGAAATCGGTGGCCGTCGGGTGGGTCCCAGCGATCGAGGCAAACGCGTTTTTCATGAAATACTGGTGGCTTGTCCGGTGGGTCCCTGCTGTCAGGTGGAGGAATAATTATTTTCCGCGTAATAAGGAGGCACTTCCTTGCGGTTGCCGTGGACCCAGCTGTTAGCCTCTCCACGTACATTATTCTTCTGATGGAATTTGGTCGTTGACCACATTGCCCACGCCGCGCCAAGAGCACCACGGTGGGGGACGTCGGCGAGGCCTAGGAAGGGGACGACACAAAGACGGGGAAGACGCGGCAGTGGATGCCCATGCGGAGAGGAGTACGAGAGTTCACTGGTTCAGCTACGCTGCCGTCGCCGCAGAATAATAGGGGGTGTCGGTGAGTGGAGTGGAGGGATGGCCTGGCTAGCGTGGGAGTAGTATGGGGCGGTGAGGCCTCATGGCAGCACAACCCGGCCACGGGAGGCAGGAGCAGGCGGCACGACCGGCACTGCTTTGGGCGGCTGGAGCAAGAAGACCAGAGGTTGAAGAAGCACTACGGCCATTGGATGTACATCGTATGGTCAGTCAAGCTAGAATCGTGCATATTGACTAAGTTGACAAAGCCCTTCGTCCCCGTCAACTTAGTAGGCCCACTATACTGGGTCCTTGCAGCAGGGGGAGTATTCATTTTTTGTGCGTAATAAGGAGGCACTTCCTTACGTGCGAAGATATAGCTGGTGGGTCCAAGCTTTCAGCGGCGGTAATGATTTTTTCGTGAAATACAGAGGCCCTTTCGGTGGGTCCCAGATGTCAGGTGGAGGAATCATTATTTTGCGCGTAATAAGGAGGCATTTCCTTGCGTGCAGCCGTGGATCCAGCTGTCAGCCTCTCCACATATAGTCCACTTCAGATGCATGTCGGTCATTGACCACGTTGACCACGCCACGCCGAGAGCACCAGGGCGATGGACGACGGCGACGCCTAGGAAGGGAACGACACAGAGGCGGGGAAGACTCGGCAGTTGTTTCCCACGCGAAGGGGAGTACGACTGTACGAGGGTTTACTAGTTCATCTGCCGTCGCCGGAGAATAACAGCAGGTGTTGGACTGTGGGTGAGTAGAGGGATGGCTAGGCCAGCGATGGGAGTACGATGGGGCGGTGAGGCCTGCCCGGAAGACAACCGCCATGAGGAGGAGCCAAGCAGCAGTCCGCGGCGCTTGTTTGAGTATTTGGAGCAGGAAGAGCAGAGATTGAAGAAGCACGACGGCCGTTGGATGGACATCCAACAGTATACAGGCCATCTGTGGAAAACATCATACAACCCATCTGCCATTATTTCAAATAATTTACAGCCCATTTGCTAATTCTTACGGGTTTTTTTGGAGCCCATATTCTTTTTGTTAGCATTACAGCCCATATTGTGGCCACGGTAAAAAACTTATACGAAATTTTGCATATGTCGGTGCGGTCTGAACTGTTTTTAATCCCGAAATTTCCAGTCACATTCAGACTGATTTTAAAAATAAATCTAAATCAATATAAATTCCAATAAATTGTCCATGCATAAAAATCAATGCAATTTAAAATCCCGAAATGAAAAAAAGATATTTGAAACTAATTACCAGTTTGATGTGTTTTAAAAATGTACAGCCCATTTCTCATTATTGATAGGCCATTTTCTCGGCCAGCCCGAATGAGTCTCTCCTCGTCTTGAAAGATTTACAGCCCAACAGGCCTGATAAAGCGACTTACTTGACAAATCACAAAAAAACTGGGCTAGCCATTTTCAGAAAGAAAAAAAAACTACTGGGCTGGTCCGTGGTAAACATAAAAGAAAAGGCTGCCTACACAGGCCAGAGTATCCCGCACAGCCCAGTTGACACCCTGCTTCCGTCTCAAAAACAAATTAGATAAATGCTACTCCAATTATGGCGATTCATAAAAATACCATTGCAATTTCCAAACTTTTAAAAATGCCACTGTAATTTTTGCAAACTTTGAAAAACGCCACTGCGGTTTGCAAATTTTGAAAAACGCCACTTCAGACCTCGAAAAATGCCACTAGAAATGGCATGAAATGGCATTTTTCAAAGTTTGGAAATTGCAGTGGCATTTCTCGGATACACCAGATTTGGAGTGGCATTTATCAAATTAACCCAAAACAGAAATAACTGGGCGAGCTGCTGGGTCCTGGTGTCAGCCGCTCGTTGTGCAGTTCTCTCGTTTATTGACTACGTTGACAATGGCATGGGACCCAGATGTCAGAAATCCACTGGGAGGAGCCATCTTCTTTATTGGCTTGAAATAAGGAGGCACTTGCTTGCGTACTGCCATGACCTTGGCGGATCGCTGCTGTCATCCTCTCCACGTACAATCATCTCCTGATTGTGTACGCTTTAACTTGCTAGGCCCACAAGTCAGCCTCTAAACCCATGGAGGACAAATACAACCCATTTAAAAAAATAACAGCCCATTCCATACGTTCAAACGGAAAGTTCAACATTCAAAGCAAAGTAACAGGTCTGATCCACATATAGAGTACTGAACTTCCATGTTGACAACCATCATAGCCAAGTTAACTATCTACTCCCACTAATACTCTAGTAGCATACAAGTACTAACTTACTCTTAGCTAACTAGACAATGTCGGCCGCCATCTGTGGTACACGCTAAACGCCAGCACCGGCATCTTCCACCTTGCCTCGGACTTGCAAGAGGTGCGATAGGGTGCGTTGCTCGCGCGCGTTGGCCCTTTTCATGCCGGCGTGGTCCACCGAAGCTTCGGCTTCCAAGCGGGAAACCAACTTGACGAGCTGGTAGTAAAAATCGGCGTCACGAACGCCTGCGTGCCCGACAGCCTCCAGGGCTATTTTCCGGGCATCGGCCTCCATGTAGTCGGCCCAGTTGCGGGCGCTCTGCTCGCGACTCAGAGTGTCGGTGCGCTACTGCTCCATGTCCCGCTGGCGGCGCAAATCGGTGATACGCTGCTCCTCCGCCAGGCGGTCGCGCTCCAACAACTCCTGCTCCTCTGCCACGCGGTCACGCTCCAACAACTCCTGCTCCTCCGCCATGCGGTCACGCTCCAACAACTCCTCGATCTTCGCATTGCCATCTAAAGACTGATAGAATGCCTCCTCCCTCTGTCTGCCTTCCGGTGAAAAACCGAACACTAGTTCCGGCGGGGGACCGCCTCCGGCGTCGCCTACCGAGGACGGGCGGGGGCATGGCGGACGTGGCGAGCGACGTCGGGCCGGTGGGGGCTTATGAGGATATGGCGAGTTGGGTCACGGTGGCACCGGAGAAGGCCGGGAAACAGTACTCGTAGGGGGAAGGTAGCGCGACGGTCATCATAATTCAATGCATAATGGTTTAGCGTGCCAGCTTGCCGTGGAAAACTAGAGAAACTGAAATTATGACTATGCCGTCCCATCCCATCTGGGTCGCACGCCGGCATGGCGGTCAAACGAGTGCACTCGAATCATCTCCCTCCTTGTCAATAATGATTCCACGGATTTAAAAAGCCCGCAACAATTAAAGCGTATCTTTTTTCGCACCAGTTAGCTGCCTTAATTACGGCCGGCTGCATGCAGCACTCGAATCGCTTCATGGCGAAGACGCGAAGCAGCATGCAACGAGTCGCTTGGAGAGCACGCATGCAGCCACTTAAATCACTGGAATTAATTAGGCTTAAACTTCTGCATGCCGTTAATTATTGACATGCCTTGGTCTTGTTGTTTTGCTCACGGGACTAATAAACCCGGACGGAGGGAGTACCTTGGTTGGTGAGAGGTTTGAATTAAGCCCTTCAAACCGGAAAGGAGGTACTAGTATGTGCGTGATCCACTATTTATTCGTGTAGGATCGAGTAGGTCGTTTCTTGAATTGAGCCCTACAAACCGGAAAGGAGGTAGTACATGCGTGATCCCCTATTTATCAGTGTAGGATCGATAGTGTAGCTTGTCAGTTTCTTCAGAGGTAGGAATTTTTATCAGTGTAGGATCGATAGTGTAGCTTGTCAGTTTCTTCAGAGGTAGGCATTTTTATTCAAAAAACTGCCACTTCGCATCTTGTGTCACAAATAAAACTGCCAGGAGCACATTTGTGGGCTAGCTAGTGATCGATCAGTAACTTGTAAACATTGAGCGAACAGAAATAAGTAACTGTTAATGCATCTCAATGATTCACAGATCATATACAAATATGTAGCTCCAAAAGCAAAGACTAGCCACTTCGGATCTTGCGTCGCAACTAAAACTAACTAGTACGATTCCCATACATAAGATCAACATGTTAATGCATCTCAATGATTCACAGATCATATACAAATATGTAGCTCCAAAAGCATAGATCTAGAAAAAACATATGTTCTTCCTACTAACATGGATGCTTCTCTTGGCCAAAATTCAGTACAGACTGAAAGAAAAATTTGTTTGTGAAGCGTACAATTCCTCTTGCAAACGTAAGTGGTTTCACCAACAGCTGGAACCATGATAATGAACCACACATGATGGAGGAAGATCCACTGCAATATGATTTGGTCTTCTTTCGATCACACCGCGAGACTATTTTCGGAATACAAACTTTAACTTAGGTAAAATGATGCCCATTGCATAATCAGACCAAAGAAATGAAGCACCTAGTGTTGGCCAGTAAATAGTACAGTACTACTTTTCTGTAGTCCATGAAGTGACTATCCAATCTTTGTGTCTATTTTCAAATGGCACTGCATGCAGTGACTATACTATATGTTCTTCCTACTAACATGGATGCTTCTCTTGGCCAAAATTCAGTACAGACTGAAAGAAAAATTTGTTTGTGAAGCGTACAATTCCTCTTGCAAACGTAAGTGGTTTCACCAACAGCTGGAACCATGAGAATGAACCACACATGATGGAGGAAGATCCACTGCAATATGATTTGGTCTTCTCTCGATCACACCGCGAGACTATTTTCGGAATACAAACTTTAACTTAGGTAAAATGATGCCCATTGCATAATCAGACCAAAGAAATGAAGCACCTAGTGTTGGCCGATAAATAATACAATACTACTTTTACGTAGTCCATGAAGTGACTATCCAATCTTTGTGTCTATTTTCAAATGGCACTCGCATGCGATGACTATACTATTCTCTTGTGCAGTTCAACCAAAATTGCGGACACTTTGTTTGTTTGCCAAATAGCAACGGCGGACATCTTTATCGCACAAATATCAAGCAGCTAGTAAACATATACCACACCATGTTCGCAGTGATGGAAGAGGTGAAATCGATACAACCGAAATTGAGCATCCAATCATTGAACCCTGTCCTGCACCTCCAATGTAGGTCCACCCTGACAATAAATTCACATGCAAACCACTAGTATTACTATCTAATGACAGTACAAAAAGAGTGGCAAGATAGTAGCAAACCATGTACCTTCGTAACGAACAGCTCATAGTGCCACCAATTGGATATAAAGGTTTGGAAAAATACATGCTCCTAATGTTGAACCAGTTGGACTTTTTGTGCAGTTCCACTAAAATCGAGCATCCCTGTTTGCATAGATATTGAAAGTGTGATTTCTATAAAAGTGGCACTAGTTGAAGCATAGACTCACAAATATAAGCATTCCAATTTCTTCATGGGAAAAGGTAGCAAGACTGTTTCTAACCACCTGTTTGAAGGAATAAATAAAGCAACATCGGCTGATGTCAGGAAGGCATACATAGTTTTTTCTGAAAAACTGAGCCATTCCTGACCTTTCCTCTTGTTTTAAGCAAATTTTGTGCAGTTCTACTAAAATAAAATGCCATCACCGCCTTGACAATTCAGTGACACTATACAAAAGGAAATGACTTAACATTACATCATGATGTCAGGTATGTAGTCGAAAGGCATTGCTGACAAACATACAGACCTCCTCCGATAACATAATGAACATTAATTTTAACAAAGGTGTGACTAGCTTTACCGTGATAATTTGAGTGAACTCTACACCCTCTGTTCCTTAATATAAGACGTTTTCGCGGTTCAATTTAAAGTACCCAAACGTCTTATATTTAGAAAAGCAGGTAGTAGTTTTCTTGAGCACATATCTGGGAAAGCTTGCTACACTTTATTTATTTCCACACGCTAATGCAAAACCTTTCGAATACTACAAATATACACTAATCCAGTGGCTAGTGCAACAGTAGAGTAGTTTTACTGAACAGATTTCAATAAACTCTAGCACTGGAAGGTTTCTATAAGAATTAACAATACAAAATGTAAAGGTAACAAGTTTCAACATTTGTGTACTAGCTGTGCATGAGCATTAAACCAAATACAAAAGTCTGAAGGTAACTAGCATTATTAACTAATGACAGTATAAAAAAATTGCAAACCATGTACCTCCAAGGTAAATATCATTTCGAACTCGGGGGGACCTTAAAAATTGCTATCCCAATCTTGATAATCGATCAAACATAAAAACTTGATCGAACAAATCAAGAGAACAGCCGGAGGAGGAGGTGCCCACTCTTCTCCTTTCCTCTTGTCTTCATAATTATGCATGCAGTTTAACCAAAATAAAATGACATCAGCGCCTTGGCATTTTGGTGACACTGTACAAAAAATTAACTTATCTCACGAAAGTGAGGTATGTAATCTATAAGCATTATGAGTGCAAAAATTTGAAGGTAGTAACAAGTTTCATCGTTGGTATACTGGCTGTGCAACAACATTAGAATGCCTTAGCTAAAAAATCTTTAATACATCCACAATCAACAGCTAACCCTGAAATAATCCAGTGACACTAAATGGCATTGCTTAAATTTATCGGTGGCATTAGACATAGAGCGGCATTAGTTAAATGTGGCATCACTTTAGCAGTAGCATTGCTTAACTTGACTGGTGGCGTTATACTAACAGCAAAAAAGTGGCAATAAGAGCATGGGAGGCCCATTAGGACGGTGGGCGCACCAGTATGATGTACCTCCACGGACGCAGAGTGGTGAGGGAGGTATGGTTGCCCGAGCAACAAATATCCAGGCAGCATATGTGGATTACGTCCCATTTTGTTCTCTTTAGCCACCTTTTTCCTATGTGAGGACAACAAACCGATCGACCTGGTCATTCTCTATTGCGTTGTCATGCCTTTCTACCCTTCTTCAACCAAGAGACACGAGACTCGTTCCTTAGCTCTGGATTTTCCCTTTTCAACCTAGATGCGGGTTGAAGCCTACTCTCTTGGACAAGACAGATATCCCTTCCTTTCCTTATTCAACCCGGACATGGATTAGTGCGCATGAAGTAGGGTTTCCTTTAATAGTGCAAATTATGGTTTTTCGTCTGCGTGGCAGCAGAGCAGAGAGGATAGAAAATTGGGAAGATGGTGGAGTGGAAAAAGATCCACATGCAGCGGCGTGGCGGATGGGCAATAGAACAAGGCTATGATTCGAAAAGAGGTAGCATACCTGAGGGTCGGGGAAGTGGCTTCGCTCGTGGTCGCCGTCCTCCGCCTGAACTATGGCAGCGAGCTTGGGGACGGAGGCTATCCCACGCGGGTGCTAGGTGCGAGAGGGCGGCCTTGTCGTCGATCGTGACCTCGCTACTTGACGATGAGTGCGCCAACGCTGCACGTCCTTTTCTTCCCCGGTGGATCTGTGACCACCGGTGAGGAGAGAGAGAGGGGGGCCGTCTTTTTTAGATCTGGAGAGAGGGTGGTAGTGTGAGAAGCAAGTGGGCAGCCCTTGGCAAGAAAGAGCTGAAGCTCCAGCCTATACATCTTTTTTATACTACTAGTACTGGAGGTGGAGTAGTGGTAGAGTAGTTTATATTTTCTCTGCGTACAGTACCAGTTAGTCGTGCTTCAAAACTGAATGGCACGCCACTAAAAAAATGAAGGTCGATAACTAATGCGGCACCTCGGGCCAACGTGGCCAGATCGCATTTTGCACGAGAAATTACACACCATGTTTCGTTGACATGTGGTCCCGTTCCAACATATCAGTGAGATGACGGCGAGTAGTAGGAGTATTTCCGAACGGACGTGTAGGACGGGGCGCCTCTTCGTGAACCGTGGAAAACTGGCAACCGTCCACCGACTCTTCGCCTTTCCCTCTCGATTCGGAACTGCTGTCGCACGCTATTCCTCTCCCTCCTCCATTTTCCTTTAGCCCTTCACCCTTTCTTCTGCCATTGTTCGATCGTCTTCTCCATGGAGGGAACAGGCCGGAAACGACCCCGTTATTCTTGCCCCGATTTGAAAGATGATGTGGTGGAGGAACTCATTGATCGGTGCGACGTCATCACCTCGGCTAGCATGGCAGGTTCGTTCAAGCCCATTCTCGACTCAACTAATAACATCATTACAAGGAACCCAAGAGTCAAGGGCGGTTTGATATCCCCTATCTTCTTCGTCGTGACCACGATGGTAGGCGCCCGCACGACGGAGGCCTCATACTAATGCAAGTTGATGCCGCTTGATAATCATACGTATGATGTTAAGATGCCATCGGTTGAGGGAAAGGCTTGGGCAGGCGCAAATTGAGATTGGGTTGTTTACATTGGGTCCAACTGCGAGTGGGAACTTGTGAATGTGTACACTCGTGACCGGGTTCCACTTCCAAAAATCTCAGCAGACTGCCCAGAGGTTGAGTAAACCGGTATTGTACACACGTTCAAATATGATCATGGTGACTGTATTCTACAGAAGATAGCAATTTGTCGAGTTCCCATCCGCTCTTGGAATTACAACAACTATGAAGTTGTTGCTATCTTCGACAAGCTTGTTGCCGTCCTTGGTGGTTTGACTCGATGGATATTGCTCAAAAATCAGTTTTTGTACACGGATGAGTACTATAATGCAATTCAGTACGAGGGCCTTGTGTTTGCTGCCACCACTCGTGGCACTCTTTTTGCATGGGATCCTCTTAGTTTCAGTACGTTTGTCTTACACCATAATTATAATTGTTTCATCCACATGCATGCGGGTTAGCAAGTTTCCCTTTACTAATTAACCTTCTTCTTGTGTTTCCAAGGTCCTGTGAACATCCCACCACCTATGCTTGAAAAATTTTATAACCAAGGGGGAGATGACGATGGTGATGATCACGAGCATGAGGACGAGCAGCGCCCATATACTCTGTGGCGCTGGCAACTAATTCGATGGATCACCTCTTCTTGTGTGTATACAGCCCATCGATGATGTTATTGCTAAGGAAGCGGTGTAGTCTCCCATGGTCGCACTCTCGGACCTATTCCAACACCCGTTGGATGGTATTCGGGATGGATACTAGTGTGCTAGCGCCAACTCCTTCTCCCTGGTACAGAATTGATATTCTTGGAGAAAACTAGCTCTTCCTTGGACAAACCTATCCGATGATGGTGAAAGCCGATCCCTGGTACAGAAGCAACTGTGTCTATACCTCGGACATTTGGGTGGTTCCCTACCCTCGTACTGATATAGTTGGCCGCTTCAGCCTGGATGATCAGTCCTGCGGTGGTCTCCAGATCGACAATGGATGGCCCGTCCCAGAGAATCACTTGTGGTTCAATTCAAGCATTTCCAAGGCTGAGGAATGGTTGAGTTGAAGTTCATTTCGTTGCTTGTTATTTGTTGTATGGTGAAAACTTTAGTATTTATAATGTATCCTCGTTGTCGATGTGGTTTGATGACCTGTTGTATGTAATAAAATGATATGCCTGCGATAAAACTTACTAAATTTATGAATGGCTTTCGAGTCGCTTCTCTGAGTGAGTGGTGCGACGAGGCAAAAAAATATTTTCCAAATACATAATTGTACGTGCATTGCAACAGGTTATCGGATGAGGCCAATCAACAATAGTAGTACACTATTTGTACTAGCTTCACATGCTTCGCGTCGGGCGGGTGTTTTCTTGTAGCCATATGTTAATGTGTTAGTTATGCGTAACTAGCACCTCGAATCCTCGATACTAGTACTATATAGTAGGAGTAAGTAGTAGGAGTAGTAGGGTGGCATGGGCGAGAACAAGCATTCACGCCCGAGAGTGCGGCTGCGCCACCACCACGACATCCATCGACACCATATTATTTCTTGGAGTCGTGCTAGAGCAATCTCTTCAACCTCGTCGTTTCTCTAACTTCAGCCATCGCGCGGAAGGCGAGGTGGGGGTTTGCCGATAGTCGGTTTCCTTAACTGCGGTCCCACTTGTAAGGCCAAATCCAACGCACGACCCCAAGCGGACCTCCATTTTGCACGAACTCCAATGATAATTTTGACTAGAAAAGCAAGACCAAAGAAAACAAGAACCACAATAATACATTTCACTACTCCCGTAAGTTGGATTAGTGCCTTCTCGATGCATTCATTGTTGATCTGCGGAGGCTCGATCTTGCGTGCTTCTTTCTTCTTCGAGTGTAAAGAAGTAGACGTTGCTTCCTCGCATCTAGTCTCATGTCTAGCCTCTATTCTAGTAGGAGTATCAACAAGTGCACTAATCTCATCTCTAGCCTCTGTGCTAGCTAAAAGTGATAGAACATCTACTAAATCGCGCTCTATCTATATATGGATGTACTCTTCTTCCCAATACAAAAACTTGCATCCATTCTACTCCCTCCGTTGCACAATACATGCCTTATATTTGTCAAAATATATATGTATCTAGACATGTTTTAGTATATAGGTACATCCATTCTTGGACAATGGAAGTCAAGTATTTTGGAACGGAGGGAGCACACAATAATTTTTTTTAAGTTAGCACAACTAGTCTAATCCGAGAGCACAACCGAAGATTTGGCCGGGTTCTTCCTCCTTTTGCCGACACGTGGGACATCCAGCATCCAGGTCGTGTCATGAAAGAAAATAGAGTGGTAGTTGAAGCCACGAGATGTGCATCTTGGGTTAAACTGTAAATAGAATCTTACTACTCTTGAGTAACTCCAAAAGCGGCCACAGAAGATCTTTATTGGATTTGTTTTTCATCACCAGCACGTCGAGGTGAATGATGTGCAGGTTCAGTGGATCCGCTTGCGTTTTCACTGACATGTGGGACCGCATGTGAGCAAACAGGCGATGGGATCCGCGCGTCTGTTGGCTGGCTGAGAAGAGAGATAGAGGAGGGCTGAGCATGGACTGCAGGAAATTTGTTCTACGTACCTCGATATAGGCTCGATATAGTGGGGTGGCATGGGCCATAACTAGCATTCACGTCTAGCAGTACGGCACACGCCAACCACACGAGTCCCATCCGACACCAATTTTCTTGGAGTACGTGCTACAGCCATCTCTTCTCCCTCCTATTTTCTCAGCCATCGCGCGGTGGGCAGGGTGGGGGTTTGCTGATAGTCGGTTTTCTCAACTGCGGTCCCACTTGTAAGTGAAAATGCAACACCGCACGCATTCCCGCTTGAGCGGCGTGCCGGACCAACCGTGTGGGGGTGCGATGCGAACACGGCAGGCTTTTCCTTTTGAACTCGTAACTTGTACAATTTGGTTCTGCTCCATGGAGCGACCGATAGATAGAAAGTAACGATTTTGCCTAGAGTAATGAGAAGTTTGGTTCTGGCGCCGTTCATGCATGGAGTACGTACGAAAATTATGAAGTTGATGCGAAAGGTAAGATAATTACTGTAGTATCATATACTACCACATGGATTTGACGAAAAGATAAAAATGCATACGGATCCATCAACATCATCCTCACGCCCTAGTGCGTCGGGTCACCAACCGACATGTGAGGAGCAGTGGCGTTGGCGGCGAGCTCAACGTGCTTCTGAACAGTGCCGTCCAAGGTTGCCCTGCGGTCCAAGAAGGCCAGCGTCCTATCGTCCTCCTCTTGCATGTAGTAGTCCTTGTGGGCGATTTGCGCGTGAAGCGTGGGTGATTATGTCGATGGTGTCTTGCTGCGCCCGGTATTGGCGCGGCGTGACCTCGAGTGGACATTCTCCGGCGCGACGGCGGGCAGTCGCAGGGCCACTAGTGCGTCGAAGAGGTTGTCACCATAATGGCCGTTGAGGGTGGCAGGCATCGCAGAGCCTGGGCGCGTCAGCTGGAGGCTTACGTTAAAGTCGTCTGCGAGCTTCTTGACGACGGTGAACTTGTCGAGGAAACCGATGAGGACCTCGTCGAACAAGGAGACGAAGCTGTCATCCAAGCGGCCCCTCACCCTGGCGGCCTGAAGCAATACTACCTGGAGACGTTCCTCGGTGTCGGGCCGCAGGCTGGCATCGTGGACCATCTGGCACAGTCGGCTGATGCTCGCGCTCATCACCTCCATGGGTCTAGCTTAACTTCTAGTCAACTAATCTTGCGATTCTAGTGATCACTCTTGCCCTTGGTTAGCGAGCGTAGGTGTGTAGGATTTCATACTACTCCTCGGCCCTCTACTGCACCTGCCTTTGGCTGTATGATAGGTGGGCCAGCCACCCCCTAGGCCCACGTGTCATTCACCCAAAGGCAGTTGCCGTAAGTCAATGAAGCTGCGTCCCCCTCCGTGCCAGTGCAGTATAGTCATCTCACCGGACCTCTAGTTGGGGCCAAACGAGAGAAGTTTGGCGTTTACTGGTTTATTGGTCCCCTTTGCATTTTGCGCCAAGTTTTGACCTTTGATTTAACTAATAAAATGTTAATGCATGTAAACAAAAATGTTGTGTAAGTCACCTTACGAAAACCAAATAATCCCAAAACACTTAGGCACGGTGCACTAACTCCCTCCTTGTTTCTTATTTCGTGACATATCAACCAATGAGAGATGTGGGCCGTGCATGCTTTCAATGACTTGAGACTACCAAACATGACATGAAGTGTTTAGTTCATTGCATGTAATCCTATTAGTACTCTAGTTAGCAAAAAAAACATTAAGTTCTCTCGCCGATAGGAATAAAACACCATGTATTTATTTATAGAGGGAGTAGTACATTTTTTGTGACATGCATTACTAGATATTGCTAGTCAAATACTAAAATCCAGATGGACGTGGTAGTATTCCTAAATCCAGACGGTGGTGCTACTAGTACTAGTAGTAGTTTTACTAATGTAGTAGTAGGAGTACTAGCATTGTACTACCCGTTGGTCAAATTATTACGTGCTGCTCCTCACAGTGAAGTGACAAGACCCTGCACCGGAAATGACACCTGAGTATAGGCGCCGTGTTCGGCATACCATAGTCAGCCTCACCGTCTGCAGTCACTATCATCATGGTTGTAGAGCTAGCCTGCTTACAACTAGCCCTGTTCGACATAATTGCCCGTGCGTAGATGCCCGTGCATTGCACGGAACACCAAGATTGGGGGTGGACAGCTCCGGCAGCGGCCATCGCGCCAGATTTTTCCACGGCCTTCTCGATGTGGTGGGGAGGAGATAAGGCTGATTGTGAGAGACAAGGAGTTGTTTGTAAATAGGGAACAAGTGCGGGCATCTTTTTGCAAAAATGGAGAAGCTTGGTTTGTATGCATCAGATCTAGATCTGACGGCTATTGGTGAAAGATGGGAGGCACAACATCATCACCAACTCAGGACCTGTTTGATTAGTAGGATTTTGAATATGCAGGAATAGGACACGGAAATATTACAAGTTTCAAACTGATATTACAAATGTTAGGAGTAATGCTGCACCTACGAAGAGGGAATTACTAGGAAGTTTACGTAAGAACTTTCGTTACTTTAGGTGGATGCAGCATTATCGTACAAACTAAAATCCACATACGACAAGTCACTAATGGGCAAATAAGTTTTGAGTCTCGGCCACTTGATGTTTCAAAACAAATTCAGCTTCTGCGGAGACTTTGTCATTTAGGCTTAGGCGCTTGCGGTGATCAACACGCCATTCATTGTTGCGCCAGAGAGCGCCAAACCTCATTACCTTGAGCACACTTGCCTCTAGAACAAAGAACACTGGCCAATTTAATCTCAGATGTGCTGCCTCGGTAGTCGATCAAATCAATTTCTGTAAGATGAAGATCAAGGCATTCGATGAGATTGTTATAGTGCAGGACATTTTTCACTTTCGGGTCTTTTTTATCGCAAAGAAGAGAACATATTAGAGCAGCTGGCTGCATAAGATTGCTTGTGTCATCAAGAGGTACCAATATCATTCGCTCATACGATAGGGTTGGCTGGCTAGTGATATTTTTCACTCTCTCTCTCTCTCTCTCTCTCTCTCTCTCTCTCTTCTGTTTCCTCTCATTTAACTAGGAGCACGTGAAGAGCTTGGGCATTTGTTGCCTTCCACTATGTGGCCGATGCCATATTTCGCAAAAGTATGCCACATAATACGCATCGATGTCAAATCAAAATATATTGGCACCGCTCTCGCGATGTGAGAGAGTTGGCACCGCTTTGCACACAGACCCACATGTATAAACAAATCAATCAAACCAACTACACC
The DNA here is from genome assembly GCA_021605205.1 of Aegilops longissima. Taxonomy (NCBI): domain Eukaryota; kingdom Viridiplantae; phylum Streptophyta; class Magnoliopsida; order Poales; family Poaceae; genus Aegilops; species Aegilops longissima. The sequence goes on along the minus strand of CM038677.1, from coordinate 727,227,630 downwards.
AGCCTCTCACTCTCCCAAACAAGTGTTTTTTATTGCCTCAGTCCTCTCTCTCTCTCTCTCTCCCATGCAGTGTTTTTTCATTGAGAGAGTTAATTTGGCACCGGAGCAAGGTAGGTGATGCAGATTGGGGCACCAGGTGAGCAATGGAGGGGCATCGATGCCAAATGCATCACAAGTGAATTTGGCACATGTTTTGGCCTACATAGCCCAATTTTGTACTCCCTTCGTCCCAAAATTCATGTCTTAAATTTGTCTAAATACGGATGTATCTAGTTACATTTTAGTGTTAGATACATCCGTATGTAAACAAATGTAAGACAAGAATTTTGAGACGAAAAATACTACCTCAATTTAGTATAAAATTTTGACCATAGATTTACCTAAGAAAATGCCAATGCATATCACTAAAAATTACACCATTTGAAATTATGTTCAAATAAGAATCCAACAATATAGTTCTTAGTGACATGCATTAACATTTTGTCGATTAAATCTATGGTCAAATTTTGATACTACAAAATTGGAAGAGTAAACCGGAGACGGAGGTAGTACTTGCTCTTAAGGTAACCATAGAGTTCTTGGAGTAGTCTAAGTTACTTTCCACTATGACTAGCCTAGGCTACTATAGTAGTACAACATAAAAATGATGCAGGTGATCACGAGAGAAAAATACTAAAACATTTCTTTCGGTGCGGTGCGTAGATGCAGTTTTGAACACTACACTTGTCATCGTAATTTGGGAAAATTACGAAAAAATTGAGCTACGTTGTGATTACCGTTTACTTATAGGAAAGAAGTTTCACCTCGATGAGTAGCTTCTCCGTGCGGAAAGCATGTAAGGAATCCAACAACTTGATCCAGATTGGGGCCGATAGATTTTAGTGCTAAGATCTTCACTACGTGCATGGTGGGTCAAGCTTGTGGGAATCATTTTCGGAAGGCGGTCGTAAATACATCAAGAAGAAATTTAAAATGTGAATTTCAAGAAGGCGGAGAAGAAGATGAGTGTTGTACACGAGCGATTATGGATCAATAAAGAGTTCGGAGAATTTGGCGACAGTACACCAACGCTGTCAATTTGGTAGCGTCAATGACCCTGATTTTTGTTGGACCTTCTAGATCCGATACAAGCAATCTCTCAAGGAAAGGCGCATTCTCAATGACCATAATGTGGAACGGCTGGAGTGATCTCTTCCCAATTGATGTCTCCATAGCGTTCTTCGATATGACAACATCAAAGAGGTCGAGCTACTTGAGTTGAGGGAGGAGAAGGGCAGGTGCGGTATTAATCTGGGGAAGATAGCAGGAGCTGAAGCTGGCGCGGCGCAGCGTTGGCGTGAGGCGGAGCGTGACGGACGGCAGAGAGGCGACATCATCCAGCTTCAAAGCTGAGCTCCTCGAGCTGATCTAGGGCGGGGATAAGAACCACTCGTCGAACTTGGGTTGGACCTTGCAATTGGTACTGAACATGCGGATGTCAAAGGCGTCTGGCTGGCCCAGGTGCGATGAAAGGATCTTGGAGACTGCGGCCATGCGTTTGCAATCCCGTTCGCGAGAGGTAGCTGTCGGCAGTGAGGTTGAGAAGTGCATGGCGCGAGGCGGCGCCGACACGGGAGAGCAGGGCAGTCCGCATGGCAGATTTGGTGGGGAGGAGGCCGATGATGACGAGCAGCATGTCGTCGGGGATCTGCTGATGAAGTCGAGCTCGCGGATGCGGTTTTAGCTCGAGCCGCCTCCGCTTGTTGGCTGCCTCGCCGTCCATCTCAACGGTGGCGGCGCGGTGTACTCGTGTCTGGTGTGTGTTGTGTGCTGGGTGTGTGCGAGTGTGTCCTTACATGCATGCCGCCGCAGTGGTGGTGGTGTCGAAAAGTCGTCCTTCGTGCGCAAGAAGTTTGTCCTCAATCGCCCTTAATTTACTAGCGTGCGAGGGTGCTACCCAGTGGTTTCAACTTTGTTTACTTCACGGCGTGTCAGATGGGCCTCTAGTTTACTTATTTTCACCCACTGCCACATGGGCCTGCACACGAAGATACAGAACACGAGCAGACAAGGCAGCATGTGGATTGGTTGACCGGTGAACTAAACAATATACGGAGGTATACGCTGACACAGTGAGCGTATAATCCTTCAGTATAGAGAGTTCGAGTGAGTGGGGAGGCCCGTGAGAGATAGCAGAGAGAGAGAGAAAGAGCTACTCCCTCCGTTCGATAATTTAGTTCCAACATTTTTTTAAGTCAAACTTTTGAAACTTTGACCAAGTTTATAAAGAAATTACCTATATCTACAATACTAAAGATAAATGATAGTATGAAGTAAGTACATGTTGTGATGAATCTAATGATCGTTCCAGATGTAAATGTGTTTCTCCACATATACCTGGTCAAACTTTTCTGAGGTTTGACTTTTCAAAACATCCATATGCTTATGGACGTGACAGAGTCCCTAACTTGAGAGAGAGAGAGAGAGATAGAGAGAGAGAGAGTGAAAAAAGTGTGTGGGCGTGTGTGAAAGAGACATAGATAACACACGATAAAAGTAGAGAAAAAGCATGCGTGTCTTATGCAAACATATCACACATGCATCTTCGACAACGGAGGCAAGGTGAGGAGATAGTGTGTGGTTGTTTGGAATTGAGAGAGCAAGACCCTAGCACGTGGCCAAGAGGGTCGACAAACAAGGAGAGAGGTCGAGAGAGACATATGAAGAAAATGCAGACATGGGGAGGAGAGAGTGTATGTTTGTCATAGAGATCCCACGGAGATCGTGATGGGACTACATGGGTGGGAGATCGAGTGACAAGGTGTGTGTGCGATAGAAGATGCCCGATAGATATCGAGATAGGCGTATGGATGGAAGGAGACAATACGTGTGTTCTGATGGCTAGTAAGAGATAATCATACTTAGGAGGGGGGGAGTGCTTGCGCCTATCATGGAATGAGGATTATGGTACTTAGGGGTGCGTGTCACATGGAGAGACAACAAGGCGGATAGTGTTGGATGGGTCTATATGTATAAGCCTTGAGCGAGACATGTGTATGTGTGAACCAGGGAGATATAAGGCCAGTTTGTCTTGCGTCTGAGCATCTTTTGCACAGGTTGGGGTTGTGGCTGGATTTCATGCATGCTTGTTTGGTTGCTACCCTGTGAAAAGAAAGCCCGCTGGCCTGGGTTCCTTGCACTTTAATTAGCTGGCTGAACTCCGGACACTACAAGCAGCTGACCCGAGCGACCGATTTCGAGCGCTGGCCGTGCACAGTCGATGCGCCACGAGGCTAACAGCAACATGGATGGATATTAGCATTAAATAATTGATGCATGGATTGATTGATGGGGCGTTGATGCTTTGCTGGCCACGGCATGAACCAAACGCTTCAACACCACACAAGCTGGCGCCAGCAGAAATATTTTACATCTCACGTCCACACCAGGCACTACCGGCCATCAAGGCATGAGGGTCAGGTCACGAACCAAACTGACCAATAAAGTTTGAGAGAGATTGAGGAGCCCCGATAAGGCTGAGTGGTGCGTCAGATAGCTGAGAGGGGGAAAGAGGTATTCCATCCGCTCGATAATGCAGTGCATGTTAATTGTTTAGAAGTCAAACTTTGGAAACTTTGATCAGGTTTACGCAAATGTTATTTATATCTAAAATACCAAAGATACATCATACAAAACTACATCTCATGGTGAATCTAATGGTATATGTTTGCCGTACTAGATGTAATTCTTTGTCTCCACGTACATGGTCAAACATTGTGATGTTTGAATTTTCAATAAACTATATGCTATGGACCGAGCAGAGTGCCTCAGTCGAGACAGATCAAGTGTGTGTGAAGGAGAATGAGTAAGTGTGCAAAAGAGTATGTGTGTGAAATAGAAAGTGACAACAAGCGATAAATTAGAGAGAGTGTGTGTTTTTCGTTTCTTATGCAAACATATCATGCATGCATCTCGAGATGGAAGCGAGGTGAGGAGATACGAAGATAGCTAGTGTGTGATTGTTTGCAGCAGAGAGAGACACCCTGCAGCACATGTCCAATAGAGTCTGGCCAACAAGGAAAAAAGGTCGAGAGGGACACATGGATGGCATGGGCGCATGGGGAGGGAGAGAGGGTGTGTTTGTGATAGAGAGATCCCTCGAGATCGTGAGGGGACTATATGGGTGGGAGATCGAGGGAGTGCGTCTGCGATAGAAAGATGCCCGAGAGAAATTGAGATAGACCATGCACATGTTTGTGATGGAGACTAAGATTAGCTAGTCATATACATATAGGGGACTGCGTGTGCCTACAATTGAGTGAGAGACCGTCATACTTGGCTAGCTGGGCATGAGATTGTGTGTGTGTGCATGTGAGATGGAGAGAGAGCGAGGAGAGAGATAGAGTTTTAGATGGGCCTATCAGTGCAGTGAGATATGCATGTGTATGTGTGACCAGGTGGATGGAGAGTTTGAGAGAGGGGAAGAGCTCGAGGGCGACATAGTGGTGTGTGAGAGAGTTCACGGGCAAAGAGCCAAGGAATTTGTGTGCGTCGATAAGTCCACCCAAGATATCTAGCTTGGACTAGCTAGAGTATCATACATAGTGTCTGAGAGAGACCTATAGATGGTGTATATATGCATGCGAACTAGAAACACCCCCACACACACACACACAAGAGAGAGAGAGATGGAGAGAAAGGGAGAGGGACCAACAAGGTTTTTGTGTCGGATGCGTGCGACATAATTGAAGATTGTCGGCGAGAGAGAGAGAGAGAGATTGAACAGGAGTCCGGGAGAGGGGTAGGTCACGTTTTATGCATCAAGGACTAATATAAACCATGTTTCGATATAAACTTGAATTAAAATATTTAAATTGGAGAACATGTTGTCTGCAATCCACACATGAACGGATATATGCGTATATCAAACAAGTTCATTAATTTGACTTCCAACATGTTCATGGAGTACTATAATACTGTACAACATGCTACTCGATTGAGGTGTTCAATTTTGGATTTAGTTCACTATTTTGACATCTTGAGCGAGCTATTTCATTGAATCGAGATATTTCATTTTGGGTTTGATTCGCATTTTGAGTGGGTCAACTATTTGTCATATAGTAAATCGCTAACAGCGAGCATGTAAAACACATTACTCCCGAGCATCGTATCTCCATCTAAAAAAAAGTGGCAAGCTAATATTTCAAAATTTGATTGAATCGACTTGGTAAGGTAGAGCGTGGATGGTCGTTCTCCCAAAATTTGAGCGAACCGTTAAACATCCTCTCTGCTTTCGGTGGAATTAGCGAGCAAATAAATGGGAGGCGAAATTACCGTCCTATGTGGGACACACATCAATTGGCCCGTTCTACATCGAGGTAGGTTCGTAACTTCATCCAAGCGCGCCTTCTCCTCGGCGAAATGACATGTGCGAATAATTCATAAACCATGGTCGGCAAAACACGCTCTCGTCGCCCGAAATAGCTCGCACCCACTATTTCAAAACACGCTCTCCTCGCCCAAAATCGCTCGCGCCCACTATAGTTCAAAACACGCCCTCCTCGCCCAAAATCGCACCCGGCCACTATTTGGGGAGAAGCAAAGTTACTCTACTATCCCCGACCCTCATTACACAGACCCAAGCCGAGAAGCCTATAGGCAAGGGTAGAACTGTAACTCCCCTCACATTTCGGACAAATCGTCGTAAGACATGGTTCCCTCCTCCCAAATTCCCCCCCCCGCCCGCCCCATTCATACCTCGTGGGCATCAAATCACCTTCTCCCCGGAAGCTCCCTTCTCCCGAGCCGTGAAACCTCAGCCCCACCTCCATGCGGAGGCGATGTCCATTTGCTTTGTCGTGCCTTTGGGCGTGTGCCTCTTACTCCGTCTTGTCGGTGCTGCCTCACGACGGCCGTGTGAACCATCGGGCGATTCACCCCGCCGTTGTTCACGGCGCGGAGCAACTCAACCGGATCCGTCGAGTCTGGCGCTGCTTCAGCGTAGCGATCGACCGTCGCGACATCGCTCTTTCCCTGCCGCCGGTCGCCACCGCAACCACGCCGGCCTCACCGACTCGGCAGCTGGACCTGCCTACTTCACCATGCCGCCAGATAGGTCGCTCCCTCATCTCAAATCACTTTATTTAGGCGTCAGTTGTCTGAATTTTTATTCTGGGCCAATCGATTCCCAATGGGAAGCAGCACCCCTCGAGGCGGCGGAGCTCCTAGGCTGCCGGTTGGCTGGTGTCTAACGTAAGGGTGCGAGGACGCAAGTTCGCCGCGGAATCTGCCCTTAGATGGCTATCTTTTAGAGTTGCGTGGGTTGAAGGTACTGCCGCCGCCGGATCTGGATGACGGGGAGTCTTTGTGGATTGGCCCGGGGGCGGCGCAACCATGACAGTCTTGATGGGGGGCGGGGCGGGGTTTTGGCGGGGCCCGCGGACAGCGGAGGCGAGGCTGATCTGCAATTGGTCCTTGGCTCTTGGGAAGATTCGAGCAGTGTCGGCCGGGAGGCACAAGGCGGCCATCAAGCCATCCGGCGTGGATCGGACGATACCAAAATAAAATAAAATCGAGTGACCCCAATTTAGTCTTGATCAGCAGGCGTGTGACCACTGTCGTACCTTCTTTGTTGATCTCTTAGTGTATTTCCTCAGATCAAAGAGATATGTCGTTCTTAACATTATGTGTTATCGCATCTTGACACACCGTCTTCGACTAACGCAGCTGCTCCAACAAGGGAAGCATACACGGAAGGAGCTATAGTCCCCACTCAACAGTTCCCTACATCGAATCGCGTGCCCGTCATGGACAGCCACAACAAGCTGCAGGGCCATCGACAAGTCAGCACATGATGCTCACTCCTATGGATGGCAGCCAGATAGGTTGTACCCTCATCTTACTTGTGTGCAACATTTATGGCTTTGTTATTCATCTAAGCATGGAAAATAGATCATCACATTTCCTTTGTATATTCATGCTGATCTCTTACGGGTCTTGTTCGGGAGTTCACCTTGTTCCATAGTTCAGCTAAGATACTTGTTCTTTAGGTAACGTTGTTCCATAGTTATCATCCATCAGCCAATGCTATCCCACGGGCTGGTGATTATAGTATTATACCACTTCTAGTATTACCTATGTTGTTCTTCAATACTTTTGTGTGCCATGTAGTTATTCTCGAGTACAAAGCGATACATATTACGTAGCTTTCATCTGTGTTCTCCCTTTAGTTTATGAGACTGTTGCTGGTAGTTAACCCCCTCCTACTATTTATGTCGTCTCCTACAGGCACTCATTACATAAATCTAACTACTAGTTGTCTTCCATGCATGTCAGATATAATTGCACACTATCCACAAGAACCTCACGGAGCAATGTAAAGGCCAATAAACTTGATGTTAATGATACCCAATATGATGGAACATGTAAAGGTAGTTCTTTAGAAGACTTGCAGAAAGATGATGAATCCACTTCACCCCACAAGGTCCTTGCTCTAACTTGGCCTGTGCTATGGGTACAACATGCATATAATGTCCTGGAGTGTATCTACTCTGTTGCAATGCCATGTGCTTAGCATGCTAATCATGCATGTTGTCATGCCACCCTGTTTTTCAGTACCTATTCCATTCATAATAACATGTTTTCAAATTCAAGTACTGTCATTCCACTATCGCAATGCCATCTGCTTAATTTGGACATCATGCTTCTGAATATCTTATGCATTGTTATTCATCAGTATGTACTTCATCTGTCTTGAAGCAAATATGCCCTAGAGGCAATAATAAAGTTATTATTTATTTCCTCATATCATGATAAATGTTTATTATTCATGCTATAATTGTATTAACTGGAAACATGATACATGTGTGAATACATAGACAAACTTAAAGTCACTAGTATGCCTCTACTTGACTAGCTCATTAATAAAAAATGGTTATGTTTCCTAACCATAGACATGTGTTGTCATTTGATTAACAGGATTACATCATTAGGAGAATGATGTGATTGACTTGACCCATTCCGTTAGCTTAGCACTTGATCGTTTAGTATGTTGCTATTGCTTTCTTCATGACTTATACAAGTTCCTATAACTATGAGATTATGCAACTCCGTTTGCGGAGGAACACTTTGTGTGCTACCAAGCGTCCTGGCGTAACTGGGTGATTATAAAGGAGCCCTACAGGTGTCACCAAAGGTACATGTTGAGTTGGCATATTTTGAGATTAGGTTTTGTCACTCCGGTTGTCGGAGAGGTATCTCTGGGCCAGCTCGGTAATGCACATCACTATAAGCCTTGCAAGCAATGTAGCTAATGAGTTAGTTATAGAATGATGCATTACGTATGCGAGTAAAGAGACTTGCGATATGCGAAATTGAACTAGGTATTGGATACCGGCGATCGAATCTCGGGCAAGTAACATACCGATGACAAAGGGAACAACGTATGTTGTTATGCGGTTTGACCGATAAAGATCTTCGTAGAATATGTAGGAGCCAATATGAGCATCCAGGTTCCGCTATTGGTTATTGACGGAAACAGTTCTAGGTCATGTCTACATAGTTCTCGAACCCGTAGAATCCATACGTTTAAGGTTTGGATGACAGTTATATTATGAGTTTATGAGTTTTGATGTACCGAAGTTTGTTCGGGGTCTCGAATGTGATTACAGACATAACAAGGAATCTCGAAATGGTCAAGACATGAAGATTGAAATATTGGGCGACTATATTCGGACACGGAATGGTTCGGGAGTTATCGGATATATCGGAGTGCGGGGTTACGGAACCCCGGAGGTTAATGGGCCTCATGGGCCCAAGTGGAGGAAAGAGGAGGCGGCCAAGGGGCAGCCGCCTCCCCCAAGTCCGATTGGACAGGAGGCGGCGCCCTTTCCTTTCCCCTCTCTCCTCCCTCCTCGTCTCCTACTCCAACAAGGAAGGGAGGAGTCCTACTCCGGTGGGAGTAGGACTCCCCTGGCAGCGCCTCCTCTGGCGGCCGCAACTCCCCTTGCTCCTTTATATCACGAGGCGGGGGCACCCTAGAACACAACAATTGATCCTTGAGATCTCTTAGCCGTGTGCGGTGCCCCCTCCACCATAGTTCTCCTCGATAATATTGTAGCGGTGCTTAGGTGAAGCCCTGCGACGGTAGAACATCAAGATCGTCCTGCGCCGTCGTCTTGTGGAACTCATCCCGACACTTTGCTGGATGAGTCCGGGGATCGTCATCGAGCTGAGCGTGTGCTAAAACTTCGGAGGTGCCGTAGTTTGGTGCTTGATCGGTCGGGCGGGAAGGCGTCGACTACATCAACAGCGTTGTTATAGCGCTTCCGCTTTCGGTCTCTGAGTGCGTGGACAACACTCTCCCCTCTCGTTTCTATGCATCACCATGATCTTGCGTGTGCGTAGGAATTTTTGAAATTACTCGTTCCCCAATAGTGGTATCGAGCTTGGTTTTATCGTAGATGTTATATGCGAGTAGAACACAAGTGAGTTGTGGGCGATACAAGTCATCTTGCTTACCAGCATGTCATACTTTGGTTGGCGGTATTGTTGGATGAAGCGGCCGGACCGACATTACAGCGTGCGCTTCTGGCGAGACCGGTTCTCCGGCGTGCTTTGCACAGAGGTGGCTAGCGGTGTCGGTTTCTCCAACTTTAGTTGAACCGAGTGTGGCTCGCCCGGTCCTTGCGAAGGTTAAAACAACACTAACAGCGAACTATCGTTGTGGTTTTGATGCGTAGGTAAAACGGTTCTTGCTAAGCCCGTAGCAGCCACGTAAAACTTGCAACACCAAAGTAGAGGATGTCTAACTTGTTTTGCAGGGCATGTTGTGATGTGATATGGTCAAGGCGTGATGCTATATTTTATTGTATGAGATGATCATGTTTTGTAACGAGTTATCGACATGGCTGGCAAAACCATATGGTTGTCGCTTTATTGTATGCAATGCAATAAGCCTGTAATGCTTTACTTTATCACTAAGCGGTAGCGATAATCGTAGAAGCATAAGATTGGCGAGGCGACAATGATGCTACAATGGAGATCAAGGTGTTACAGCGGTGGCGATGGTGATCACGGCGGTTGCCGGAGATGGAGATCACAAGCACAAGATGATGATGGCCATATCATATCACTTATATTGATTGCATGTGATGTTTATCCTTTATGCATCTTATCTTGCTTTGATTGCGGTAGCATTTTAAGATGATCTCTCACTAATTATCAAGAAGTGTTCTCCCTAAGTATGCACCGTTGCGAAAGTTCTTCGTCTTTGAGACACCGCGTGATGATCGGGTGTGATAGGCTCTACGTTCAAATACAATGGGTGCAAAACAGTTGCACGCGCGGAATACTCAGGTTAAACTTGCGAGCCTAGCATATACAGATATGGCCTCGGAACACGGAGACCGAAAGGTCGAACATGAACCATATAGTAGATATGATCAACATAGTGATGTTCACCATTGAAACTACTCCATCTCACGTGATGATGGGACATGGTTTAGTTGATTTGGATCACGTGATCACTTAGATGACTAGAGATGTCTGTCTAAGTGGGAGTTCTTAAGTAATATGATTAATTGAACTTAAATTTATCATGAACTTAGTACTGATAGTGTTTTGCTTGTCTATGTTTGTTATAGATAGATGGCTCGTCTTTGTTGTTCGTTGAATTTTAATGCGTTCCTTGAAAGCTAAGTTGAAAGATGATGGTAGCAACTACGGACTGGGTCCGTAACTTGAGATTATCCTCATTGCTGCACGGAAGAATTCGTCCTCGAAGCACCGCTGGGTGCGAACCTGCTGCAGATGCTGGCCAGCGACATTAAGAGCGTCTCATGAAGCAAAGATGATGACTACTCGATAGTTCGATGTGCCATGCTTTATAGTTTAGAACCGGGTCTTCAATGGCGTTTTGAGCGTCATGGAGCATATGAGATGTTCGAGGAGTTGAAGTTAATATTTCAATCAAATGCCGGATTGAGAGATATGAAGTCTCAATAAGTTCTATAGCTGTAAGATGGAGGAGAATAGTTACATCGGTGAACATATACTCAAAATGTTTGGGTATAATAATCACTTGATTCAAGCTGGGAGTTAATCTTCACGATGATAGTGTCATTGAAAGAATTCTTCAATCACAGCCACCAAGCTACAAGAGCTTCGTGATGAACTATAATATGCAATGGATGGACAAGACTATTCACGAGCTCTTACGCAATGCTAAAGGCTGCGGAGGTAGAAATCAGAAGGAGCATCAAGTGTTGATGGTCAATAAGACCACCAGTTTCAAGAAGAAGGGCAAAGGGAAGAAGAAGGGAACTTCAAGAATAACAGCAAGCAAGTTGCTGCTCGGGAGAAAAACCCAAGTCTGTACCTAAGCCTGGGCCGAGTGCTTCTCTTGCAAGCGGATTTGGACCTTTGGAAGCGAACTGCCCCATGTATTTGGCGGATAAGAAGGATGGCAAGGTGAACAAAGGTATATGTGATATACATGTTATTGATGTGTACCTTACTAATGCTCATGATAGCACCTCGTTATTTGATCTGGTTACATTGCTAATATTTGCAACTCGAAGCAGGGACTACGGATTAGCGAAGATTGGCTAAGGATGAGGTGACGACGCGCGTGGGAAATGGTTCCAAAGTCGATGTGATCGCGGTCGGCACGCTACCTCTACATCTACCATCGGGATTAGTTTTATACCTAAATAATTGTTATTTGGTGCCAGCGTTAAGGATGAACATTATATCGGGATCTTGTTTGATGCGAGACGGTTATTCATTTAAATCAGAGAATAATGGTTGTTCTATTTATATGAGTAATATCTTTCATGGTCATGCACCCTTGAAGAGTGGTCTATTTTTAATGAATCTCGATAGTAGTGATACACATTCATAATGTTGAAGCCAAAGATGCGAGTTGATAATGATAGTGCAACTTATTTGTGGCTTGTCGTTTAGGTCATATCGGTGTAAAAGCATGAAGAAACTCCATCTTGATGGATTTATGGAATCCTTGATTATGAATCACTTGGTACTTGCGAACCGTGCCTCATGGGCAAGATGACTAAAACGCCATTCTCGAACTATGGGCGAGCAACTGATTCTTGGAAATCATACATCTTGATCTATGTTGTCCAATGAATATTGAGGCTCATGGCGGGTATCGTTATTTTCTCACCTTCACAGATGATTTGAGCAGATATGGGAATATCTACTTGATGAAACACAAGTCTGAAACATTTGAAAAGTTCAAAGAATTTCAGAGTGAAGTGGAAAATCATCGTAACAAGAAAATAAAATTTCTACGATCTGATCATGGAGGAGAATATTTGAGTTCTGAGTTTGGTTTACACTTGAAGCAATGCGGAATAGTTTAGCAACTCCATACCGGAACACCACAGCGAAATGGTGTGTCGAGCGTCATAATCGTACTTTACTAGATATGGTGCGATCTATGATGTCTCTTCTTGATTACCGCTATCGTTTTGCGGTTATGCTTTAGAGGCAGGCGCATTCACGTTAAATAGTGCACCATAAAATCCGTTGAGGCGGCGCCTTATGAACTATGGTTTGGCAAGAAACCAAAGTTGTCGTTTCTTAAAGTTTGGGGCTGCGATGCTTATGTGAAGAAACTTCAACCAGATAAGCTCGAACCCAAATCGAATGTGTCTTCATAGGATACCCAAAAGAGACTATTGGGTACACCTTCTATCATGAATCTGAGGCAAGATTTTTGTTGCTAAATTGAATCCTTTCTAGAGAAGGAGTTTCTCTCGAAAGAAGTGAGTGGGAGGAAAGTAGAACTTGATGAGGTAACTGCACCTGCTCCCTTACCGGAAAGTAGTTCATCACAAGAACCAGTTCCTGTGACAACTACACCAATCAGTGAGGAAGCTAATGATACTAATCATGAAACTTCAGATCAAGTTACTACCGAACCGTGGGTCTACGAGTAAGATCCGCACGAGTGGTACGGTAATCCTATTCGGAAGTCATGTTACTTGACCATGGCGAACCCACGAACTATTAAGGCGATGATGAGCCAGATTCGCAAAAGGGCTTGAGGCCATGAAATCTGAGATGGGATCCATGTATGAGAACAAAGTATGGACTTTGGTTGACTTTCCGATGATCGGCAAGCCATAGAAAATAAATGGATCTTCAAGAAGAAGGCGTGGCGATGGTAATGTAACTATCTACAAAGCTCGACTTGTTGCGAAAGGTTTTCGACAAGTTCAAGGGTTGACTACGATGAGACTTTCTCAACCGTAGCGATGCTTAAGTCTGTCGAATCATGTTAGCAATTGCGCATTTATGATTATGAAATTTGGCAAATGGATGTCAAAACTGCATTCTGAATGGATTTACGGAAGAAGAGTTGTATATGATGCAACGGAAGGTTTTGTCGATCAAAAGGTGCTAACAATGTGTGCAAGCTCCAGCGATCCATTTATGGACTGGTGCAAGCCTCTCGGAGTTGGAATAAACGCTTTGATAGTGTGATCAAAGCATATGGTTTTATACATACTTTTGGAGAAGCCTGTATTTACAAGAAAGTGAGTGGGAGCTCTGTAGCATTTCTGATATTATATGTAGGTGACATATTGTTAATTGGAAATGATATAGAATTTCTGGATGGCATAACGGGATACTTGAATAAAAGTTTTTCAATGAAAGACCTCGGTGAAGCTGCTTACATATTGGGCATCAAGACCTATAGAGATAGATCAAGGCAGCAATTGGACTTTCACAAAGCACATACCTTGATAAAGTTTTGAAGAAGTTCAAAATGGATCGAGGCAAAGAAAGGGATCTTGCATGTATTACAAGGTGTGAAGTTGAGTCGGACTCAATGCCCGACCACAGCGAGAAGATAGAGAGAAAATGAAAGATGTTCCTATGCTTCAGCCATAGGCTCTATCATGTATGCAATGCTGTGTACCGGACTGGCGTGAGCTTAGCGATAAGCTTGGCGGTAGGTACCAAAGTAATCAAGAGTGGATCCTTTGGACAGCGGTCAAGAATATCTGAAATACGAAAATGACTAAGGATATGTTTCTCGTTTATGGAGGTGACAAAGAGCTAGTCGTAAATGGTTACGTCGATGCAAGCTTTGACACTGATCCGGACGATTCTAAATCATAAACCGGATCGTGTTTATATTAAGCGGTGGAGCTGTCGGTTGGTGCAGTTCTAAACAAAGCGTCGTGGCGGGATCTACATGCGAAGCGGAGTACATAGCTGCTTGGAAGCAGCAAATTAAGAGTGCGGATGAAAGAGTTCATTTCCGATCTAGGTGTAATACCTAGTGCATCGGGACCAACGAAGATCTTCTATGACAATACTGGTGAAATTGCCTTGGCAAAGGAATCCAGATTTCACAAGAGGACCAAGCACATCAAGAGACGCTTCAATTCCATCCGGGACCAAGTCAGGTGGGAGACATAAGATTTGCAAGATACATACGGATCTGAGCGTTGCAGACCGTTGACTAAGCCTCTTCCACGAGCAAAACATGATCAGCACCAAGACTCCATGGGTGTTAGAATCATTACTATGTAATCTAGATTATTGACTCTAGTGCAAGTGGGAGACTGAAGGAAATATGCCCTAGAGGCAATAATAAAGTTATTATTTATTTCCCCATATCATGATAAATGTTTATTATTCATGCTATAATTGTATTAACCGGAAACATGATACATGTGTGAATACATAGACAAACTTAAAGTCACTAGTATGCCTCTACTTGACTAGCTCATTAATCAAAAATGGTTATGTTTCCTAACCATAGACATGTGTTGTCATTTGATTAACGAGATCACATCATTAGGAGAATGATGTGATTGAATTGACCCATTCCGTTAGCTTAGCACTTGATCGTTTAGTATGTTGCTATTGCTTTCTTCATGACTTATACAAGTTCCTATAACTATGAGATTATGCAACTCCCGTTTGCCAGAGGAACACTTTGTGTGCTACCAAATGTCACAACGTAACTAGGTGATTATAAAGGAGCTCTACGGGTGTCACCAAAGTTACATGTTGAGTTGGCGTATTTCGAGATTAGGTTTTGTCACTCCGATTGTCGGAGAGGTATCTCTGGGCCCTCTCGGTAATGCACATCACTATAAGCCTTGCAAGCAATGTAGCTAATGAGTTAGTTACGGAATGATGCATTACGTAACGAGTAAAGAGACTTGCCGGTAACTAGATTGCACTAGGTATTGGATACCGACGATCGAATCTCGGGCAAGTAACATACCGATGACAAAGGGAAAAGCGTATGTTGTTATGCGTTTTGACGATAAAGATCTTCATAGAATATGTAGGAGCCAATATGAGCATCCAGGTTCGCTATTGGTTATTGACGGAAACAGTTCTAAGTCATGTCTACATAGTTCTCGAACCCGTAGGGTCCTTGCACGCAAGGTTTCGATGACGGTTATATTATGAGTTTATGAGTTTTGATGTACGAAGTTTGTTGGTCCCGTATGTGATTACGGACATAACGAGGAGTCTCAAAATGGTGAGACATGAAGATTGATATATTGGATGATTATATTCGGACACGGAATGGTTAGGAGTTATCGGATATATCTGGAATGCCGCGGGTTACGGACCCCGGAGGTTAATGGGCCTCATGGGCCCAAGTGGAGGAAGAGGAGGCGGCCAAGGGGCAGCAGCCGCCCTCCCACCCCAAGTCCGTGTTGGACAAGGAGGCGGCGGCCCCCCTTCCTTTCCCCTCCTCTGCTTCCCTCTCTCTCCTACTCCAACAAGGAAGGGAGGAGTCCTACTCCCGATGGGAGTAGGACTCCTCTGGGCGCCTCCTCTGGCGGCCGCACCTCCCCTTGCTCCTTTATATCTGAGGCGGGGGGCACCCTAGAACACAACAATTGATCCTTGAGATCTCTTAGCCATGTCGGTGCCCCTCCACCATAGTTACTGCTCGATAATATTGTGGCGGTGCTTGGGTGAAGCCCTGCGACGGTAGAACATCAAGATCGTCACCTACGCCCGTCGTCTTGTGAAACTCATCCCCGACACTTTGCTGGATCGGAGTCTGGGGATCGTCATCGAGCTGAACGTGTGCTAAAACTCGGAGGTGTCGTAGCTTCGGTGCTTGATCGGTCGGGCCGTGAAGACGTATGACTACATCAACCGTGTTGTTATAACGCTTCCGCTTTCGGTCTATGAGGGTACGTGGACAACACTCTCCCCTCTCGTTTCTATGCATCACCATGATCTTGCGTGTGCGTAGGAATTTTTTGAAACTACTACGTTCCACAACATGTCTGCCATACCATCTTTTTTACATTGAAGTGTTGTTCTAGTGCTCTGTTGCAATGCCATCTTATTTTCCCAATCATACACGTGTATGTTGCCTTAGTTATTCTGTATGTATTCCGCTAGCATATAGTTTTACATTCAACTAGTGTTTTTTTGCTGTGTTGTCTGTCGTATCCCTAGCTCTTACACCATACTCCCTCCGTCCGGATTACATGTTGCGAAATGGATAAAAAGGATGTATCTAGAACTGAAATCGCCTAGACCCATCCATTTTTTTCCGGATGGAGGAATACATGTCAATATGTCATGCCTTTCTATTCTTTAGTACCTATTCCATCTCTCTCTGCATGCATGTTTCATAATTAAAGCACCATTCTTCTATACAAGCATGCAAGGGAAGATGACTATGTTAGAATCTGAAGGGTTACAAACAAGGACTTTGCAAAAGATCCAAGCGAGGAGATAATAAACCAACTCGGTTTTATAGATCTGCTCGACATAGAAACCCAACTCCTACTAATAATAAGCAGATTCTAGTGGCCAAAGAACTAGTCCGCTCCAGTCGAGCAAAAATATGTCAACTCAATTCTAAGAAGCGTGTGCGTATCCTTGCATCATGAAATTTTATAGCATGCTGATCATATTTTCTACATGTTTCTTACCCATCTCTCTTTTAGAAAATAAGCAACAAATAGAAGAATTTCTCCAATGGTATCGTTTATGAGGAAAGATTCTTGCAGGAATTCTCGTGCTCAATGTAGATGTAAGTACTGTTGTATATCACTGTATTTCTTCATCAGCATGTATTTTGTTAATCAGCGTGAATCCAACCTTTATATGATCTAAATTTAGTTGTAGCAAAATGTATGATTAAAGGCCACAATGTTGATTTTTGTAAGGAAAACTGCACAGTAGTTTTGCATCTGAGCTGCATGAGTGTACTATCTCATATCGATTGGGTTTGAATACTTTGGTTCTGCGATGGGGTTTTCATTGTTTTTTCTTGTGTTGTCCTATCGTATCCTAGCTCTTACATCATACTCCCTCCGTCCAGATTAAATGTCGCAGAAATGGATAAAACTGGATGTATCTAGAACTGAAATAGGCCTAGACCCATCCATTTATTTCGGATAGAGGAATACATGTCAATATGTCATGCCTTTCTATTATTGATTACCTATTCCATCTCTGCTGTAGCATGTTTTATAACTGAATCACCATTCTTCTATATAAGGCATGCAAGGGAAAACGGCTATGTTAGAATCTGAAGGGTTACAAACCAGGTCTTTGCAAAAGATCCAAGCGCCGGAGATAATAAACCAACTCCATTTTCATATATCTGCTCCGGCATAGAAACCCAACTCCCACTTATAATAAGCAGATTCGGTGGCCAAACAACTAGTGCTGCTCGATCCAGCAAAGAATGTCAACTCCATTCTAAGAAGCGTGTGCGTATTCTTGCGTCGTGAAATTTTATAGCATTACGATCATATTTTCTACATGTTTCTTACCCATCTCTCTTTTAGAAAATAAGGTTAAGCGATAGAAGACTTCCTCCATTGGGATCGTATTTCAGGAAAATATCTTGCGGGAATAAATACGTGCTCCAATCTGATGTAAGTACTGTTGTATATCACTATATTTTACATCAATATGTATTTTGTTAATCGTGAATCTAACCTTTATCTGATCTAAAATTAGTTGTAGCAAAATGTTAAAAGGCGCCAATGTTGATTTTGTAAGGAAAACTGCACAGTAGTTTTGCATATTGAGCTGCATGAATGTACTTTCTCATATCCGCACATTCTGAATTGTAGTGCTTCTCTGGTTGCCCATTCATTCATTGTGTCAATGTTGCTTTCGTACTACCTTACGGCTGATGATAGCTGTGCCATATTGTGTTAATTTGGTGTAGGCTAGTTGCCCAAGCGTTCGTTGTGTCAATGTTGATTTCCTATTATCGGACTTGGCCAATGATAGCAATGCTAGTGTGTTAATTTTGTGCGAGGCTCTTTGAAGATAAGAAGACAAACTCTAAAAACAGCAAGGCAACCCCATTGTTTCTTTCTAGTAAATCTAGGCCAGGTAATATGGCAATAACTCATGATTATTCTGGTTGGTTCTGTCCTAATTTATGTTATGATCACGATGGTGAGACACTCTCCACTATCAATAATACAAGCCTGCCAAAATCGCCATCTGAATCATTAGGTATCCTCATCTTGAATGCAATGGAATAAATGTATGCTTGTGAACCAATTAATGGCTGAAGCAATGATGGAAATGGTGGATGAATCGGAGGTGCGAGTCGTGCGACACAACAAGCTGATCAATGTTTTGAGAGCAGTGTAGCAAAGCAGCAGAACTTGCCCACATGCTTATAGGCGTCATACGTGTTGAGGTTGCAGTTGTGGCGTTGTAGATGGTTAGGTTCTGCTCATTTATTTGCTGGCATCAATCTTTGATTGCCCAAGTGGATGTAATTTCTGTAATATATCTTTGGATGTGCAACTTTATTCCTGTATGCCGTACCTTTGCTTGATCGGTTTTGGTCACGTGCGTAATTTCTCATCGTAATGGGCTCAAATTATCTAATTTGGCCTAAATACATGTCTGAACTTTAGTGGGCCCATTAAGTTAATGGGCGTTACTAAACCGAAAGTTAATGGTGGCCCTCTTACCTCCTAGATGGTTAACGAGACAAACATCAAAGCGGGCAACAGGTGGCCCCAATTTCTTTCACGGGCGTTAACGGGCCGTTACTAAGTTTGGGCTACATATGGCCCAACTATCTTTGTGAGCCTTTAGCGGGCGAAGAGACAATGAACTGTATTGGACCATGAAGAGCATGGGCAGCTAAGAGCGAAAGTCAGGTCGTATTGTAAATGGCCCAAGCTGTGTTGTGGGTCTTTAGTAGAGACGAAAGAAGAAATCGGGCTGGTCTTGGACCATGAAGGGCATGGGCGTTAAAGGCCAAAACTAAGGTCCAACTACAAATGGCCCAACTCATTTATGGTCCGTTAACGGGCGAAAGGCACACATGGCGAAATTGGTCCAACACTTAAATGGGTCGCTAAAAGGCCAAAACTCAGGTCCGACTACAAATGGCCCAACTGATTTATGGGCCTTCAACAGTGAAAGTGACAGGGCGAAATTGGCCCAACACTTAAATGGGCCGCTAAAAGGCCGGAACTCAGGTCCGACTACAAATGGCCCATCAGATTTATGGGCCGTCAACAGGGTGAAAGACACACCGGGCAGGAAATTAACCCAACATTTAAATAGTCGCTAAAAGGCCGAAAGATGTACATCCTGAAAATTGGCCCATCCATTAAATGGGCCGTTAACAGGCAGAAATCTCATCGGGCCGATATTGAGCCCAAATATGTAGCGGGCTGTTAACGGGCTCGAACTGACGATGGGATGCAATGGTGTCAAATCTTTAAGAGGCCATTGATGGGCTGAATTGGCACATCTCGTATGGGTCGTGGGCTTAAATGGACCTGACACAAGTAGGCCTTATATGGGCCGGCCTGCTAATTTTTACTGGGCTGGCCTTTTTGACCGGAATGGGCCACTGTAGGGCCGTGCCACGTGTCGACCTATCATAGGCGCCTCCTGTCCAATGAGTGGATGACATCTGTCCCAACGGTAAGGCAACACGTGTTTCCTTACGGCCAATGATGATTTTACATGTGGAAAATCCCCATTGGTCCGGGCTGTTAACGGGTTATCGGATCCAAAACCGGACCCGATAGCTTAACGGTGTTCCGTTACGGTGGATGCCACGTGTCGGTCACCCTTGACGAAAGCACTTCTGTGATGCGCGATTTATTGTCATGGAAGTGGACACTTCCGTGATGATAATTTTGTAATGTCATGGAACACTTCTACGACAGCACAGGTATGATTTCGTCAAGCTTCACCATGATGAACCCACCTTGTATATATGACCGACATCCCATACAAGTGTAGATGATTTTGCACAATAGATTGGGGTCTTGTAATTGAATTCATATAAATGCTACAGGCGAGCACATCTGATTTTGGACAACCGTACTCAGCTCGATAAAGTTCATGAAGTTTTCAACCCCCGACATATGCGGTGGAGAATCTTGAGCAGAAGTTATCAAGTCTTGTCCATCATTGAACATACAAATTAATTCTTCTACTAGATATTACATGAAAAACATATATGCTTTTTATGAAGTCGAGAAAAAAAATACCTAGAGTCGATGTCTAAAGCTATGGCAAGATATTTGGACGAGCAGATCTAAGTAACGAAATGTATGTAAAACTAATTCAGCAAAAAGATTTGAATGCTAAATTATGGCAGGCTGTTTCATGATCAATGAGGCCGAGCAACAAAGATCGAGTATAAAACGGTGTAGAGCTATTTCACCAAACAGATTGGCTACTAGACCATGGCAATCTACGTCACAATAAATATATGGTAGGATATTTTAGCAACTAATCGGCCTTGGCATGCCATCTCAGCTAAGCAGATTGAGTGCGAGCAGGGCAAGGAAGCTTCTTAGCGAGCATATTGACGATAAACTACTTGACAAGCAGTGATATTAACGGCGTCTATCGGCTAACATTCAGCGCTACACCGACATGAGCAGGCCTCGATCTAGAATCGCGTGCCGTGGGAGAAGCTAGCGCCGTGCGTCTCCACTGGCGTCGCCAGCGATGGCGGTCTTGACGCGTCGCCTCCACAAACGTAGCCAAAGGTGGCGGTAGCGGCTGAAAACGGCCGTCTCTGAGGCGTCTTGTGGGGCGAGAGGATCGCCGAACATGGCGCCGGCGTATCGGTCGGCGGGAGGGCGGCATGGCGAAGTGAGCAGTGGAAGGGGCGGGGTGAGGGGTTTGGGGAATATTATGGGCTAGTTGGCCAAAGGCGGTTGAATCGGTTGGGGAATTTTTTGTGGGGGAGGATTTTTGCGATGGGCGGGGAGTTTGGTGCATGGTCGGTTTCTCAAGTGCAGTCCCACTGTCGGTGAAGAGGCAAGCGAGCGCGTTCGTTCGCGTGAGCCGTGTGTAGGACGAGCGTGTGTGTGGTGCAATCACGACCCATGACGAGTCTTTGTGAGTGTACCGCCTTTTTCCTTTTAAACTAGGTGCTTCGCCCCCTCAAAAAAAATTGTTGCTTCGCGCGATCCATCTACACTACTACCAGTAATCTGGTAATCCCGATTAAAACGGCGCAACTGGGTCTTTCCCACGCGATATGCTGGGAGGTTGGCTTAGTTGGGTTTTTTGGGACGAGTAATGCTACACCTACGTAATCCCAGTTACATATTTAACGTAATGTGAAATGTGTGAGCTGTTTATTGTAGATTGGGGGGAGGGAGGGGCCCACCACCATGAAAATCAGGGGAGGAGAGAGAGAGAGGCAATTTACGTTAACCCTTTCGTAGGTTCCCGTAGATGTAGAAAGATGTGAAATCGTGAATGTGTAGTGGGCGTACTATTGGAGTGCCTAAGATAATTTGTGTATGTATAGACCCTATGTGTTTATTTTACTTCACATGGTAGATTTGTCTCGGTTCAATAAAAAGCGAGTTGGTGATAATGGTGTACTGTCATCCTGCAATATAGGCCGTCAATCTATATCTAACAAATAGGAAGGAAACTATGACAATTTACCGCCTCCTCTCCACATTTGCAGATAAGGCTTTACCTCGTTCATCATTTTCTCCCACAAGATCTTGATCTTCCATGCAATGCAGGCATCTTGGTAGTACTCCTACGATGCGTATATTATTGTGAAAGTTCATATACACGGCGAGATTAATGCAAACATGGCAGATTTTCATTACATTTGAACATTTAGAGGACAGAAAATAAAAAAAACCCGACCCTAAACCTATTCTCTGGCGGCGACCGGCGTCCTCCATCTGCGATCTCTATATGCGGGGTCAGGTTCAAGACCCGTGAAGTGAAGAGTGCGGTCTCGGCGAGGAAGAGTAGAACACGGGATACGGACCGGCCGGTTGGCACACCATGCCTGCCGCCTCCCATGCCCTACTCATCCTCGGAGGAGTCCCGACCTCAGCGATGCGGACGTTGGACTACGTCAAGTAGGGCCAGCGTGGTGGCGGTGCTCCGTCGTCGGCGCCAGCGTAGCCACCGCTTGTGCGGTCGCGTCCACGTCGGCTACGCTGCTATTGCATCATGAGGCGACTTGGCGAGGCGGCGACCTCGATCTTCATCCCGAAGACAAGCTCTCCCACAGGCGTTCGCACTTGCGGTCATGGCAGATATGGTGCCGCGTGGGAGGGCGATGCGCTATGGTGTGGAGGTTAGCTGGCGTTGCCGCTTTAAGTAGCGCATTACGGTGAGGCCAAGCGTCCGGGTGCGTCGTTAAGTCGCGGAGTTGGTTCCTCGGGCACCGAGCCTCTTAACGACGACATCTGAGCGGACGGCATGAATGCGGGCAGCTGGCACCGGCTGGGGGCGCACCCTTGACAGCGCGAGGGACGGCGTTTTGGTGTGCGGGGTAGTCAAGCTGCGATCGTGCAGCGTTGGAGATGCCCTTTGCTCATGCGATCCCGCATGTCATTGAAAAACAAAACGACCGGCATGGTCTCAGGTCGAGAGGATGCAGTTGGCGCGCTACACCACTCCAGCGGACGCATCACGGCGCCCGTGCATCCTCGGCGAGCGGGTGTTGGGGTGTGTTTGGATTGTGGCCAAAGTGCACCTTACCAAAATTTTGGTCATGACCCAAAGATTGGTCTTTGTTTGGATGGTTGCCATTTTTGGCATGCCAATGAACTCTAGCCAACTCTAGTTCATTTTCTTGCCAATGTCGGCCAAATCATGGGCAACCAATACTTCAACAAAAAATTTGGTCATGACCCAAAGATTGGTCTTTGATTGGATGGTTGCCATTTCTTTGGCATGCCAATGAACTCTAGCCAACTCTAGTTCATTTTTCTTGCCAATGTCGGCCAAATCATGGGCAACCAATACCTCAATCAAAATTTTGGCTACCCAATGCTTTGATGGGGCAACCTTGGGCACAAACCAAACATACCGTTGGTCGTGCCACAACACTAACGCCACCCTCGGCACCTGAAACCGACCGTGTCTAGAGGCGATATGAGTGTGTAAGCTCACCATGATCGTCGTGTCGAGGCGGTCTGGAGCTGTGCCCTGTTGTTGACCCCAACGACCCACATGAGCGGTTGTCGGTGGCGAGGAGGTGGTGGGCCAGCTCCTCCATTGGACTAGTCTGCGCTACGTCGTCCCGACGGGTGTGCCCCACATGTCGGTTTCCCTGTTTTCCAGGCCATATTCAAGCGTCAGTGCTCCGTGTTGCGCATTAAGCCTTTCACTATATAGGCCAAGCGAGACAACTTATTGTTTATTTGAGCCGTTCAAGTATAGTCATGTGGCGTTTGCTTATTTCTCATTCCTCTCCAACCCTCTTCTCCATTGATCATGTAAGCCCTCGATCGAGTCCATCCTCCGCATGCCTCATTTGAACATTCCGTCGAGTATCATTAGCATGTACCCACCTAGTCCTCTTTCAATAGATCTCCGGACCCGAGATGAAATCGTGAGGAGCGAGTGGGACACGTGATACCTAAAGCGGATTCAAAATTTGAACCGGTGATCATAGCATCCGCAAATCATATATAAAGGGTATTCAATGTTCGTTTCGTTTTTGAACGTGCAATATACTCCCTCCTATGCTTTCTAGTTTACATATAAGTTTTATGTGTAGTCAAAGTATCTCTACTTTGATCAAAAAGGTATCAACATTCAACAACGCCCAATCATTATTGTTAGATTCGTAAGTACTCCTAGATTTGTACTCGACATGGTTTCCAATTTGACTATTGACAAGATTAATAGTACATGAGATGTATAATGTGAAAATTATATCATCGGAAACTCCGTTCACATACGAATTTGACCGTATGCTTTGTGTAAGTTGCATGTCATATATTATTACTCTAACATTTGGTCAAACTTAGCCTCGAAAAACGCATTAGACCCTGTATGCTTTGTGTAAGTTGCATGTCATATTTTATTACTCTAACATTTGTGTAAGTTGCATGTCATATATTATTACTCTAACATTTGGTCAAAGTAGTATAGTGGAAGTGGATCCTCTGACGTAGGTATCCCAGCCTTACCCTCCCTTTCGGTCACTTACCGGCGGACCCCATGCTTGCTAGGCCCGCATGTCGGTTACTCAATGGGTTTGGCCAAGTCGGGGATCCTCATCCGTAGTATACTCCCTCTGTTTTTATTTACTCCGCATAAAGCGGAGGAGTGGTGGTATAATAAATGGCAGGCGGGGAGGGAGGGGCGTCGGTTTGCTCCCAAGCTGCGGTCCCTGGCGGCAGCATAAGATGAAGTGTGTTCCATTCGGTGGCGGCGTGGAGGTCCAGCGTGCGGGCTGCAAGCGACGCGACAAAGTGATGTCTGATCAAAACAGATTGATCGGTCGTCACGGAACCACTATTCACACGAGAACCTTGCTGCTCGGCCTCGCCAGCCACTGCCCTAAAACCACACCAAATCTCAGCCCATTCCCCACCTTTGATCCCTAGCCGCATCAAGTGTCCCTAATTGGCGGAAAGCCATGGTGCGCCGCAAGATCACTTATTACAAGATCTTGGCGCGGGCGCCCGCGCAGAAATCGCGGCGGCGCGGCGCCCACAGAACTCCGTTCCCAAGCTCGCTTTGCGGCGGGCCAATCCCAAGTTCTCTGGAGCCAAGCTACGAGGAGGAGAAGCTGATCAATGTTCATGGCGGAGGTCGCGGCGCGAAGGCCCTCGATGGTTATGAGGCGATGGGCGTCGACTTGGTGCGGTGTCCGAGTCCCCCATGGGCGAGCGGACCAGCGGTTCAACATGGAGATACTAAGGAGGGCGGGAGGCGGAGGCTCAACTCGGCGGGGCGCGCATGCCACTGCCGCCGAGGCTCTCTGTGGCAAAGCAGATGTCGTGGATGTGAACCGGGCGGCGGAGGCTCAACTTGAGGCGGGGCGCGCGGATCTTGCTGCCATCGAGGCCCTCTTGCGGCGGAGCAGAACATCTGGACATGAACCGGGCGGCGAGGCTCGACTCGACACAGGCGCACGAATGCCGCTCTCGCCAGCGCCCTCCTGCGCGGCGGAACCAGGCGTCCTAGACTTGAACCAGGCGGCGGGGCTCGACTCGGCGCGGGGCGCGGATGCCGCTGCCATCGAGACCCTCCTGCGGCGGAACCGGACGTCCTCGACTTATGCCGGGTTGTGCTCTCGTCCGTCAGAGTGCCCTTGCGCTCCGCTGGAATGAGTAGCTGGAGGCCGAGGACAACCACGGTGCGGAGACACACGTCGGCAGCGGCGGCTGGTTCACGCCCGGCAGCCAAAACAACGAGGCCGTCTCTTTCATGAGCGATGATAGTTTTTCTTTATGTTGTTGTTTTATGGATCTTTTGCTGTGTAAAAACATATATTTGTTATGCAAAGTCGCTTTGACTTGGGTCAGTTTACCATTTCGGCGGTTGGATGAATATCCTCGTCTCTAACCATTCTTTCCTTCTTCCTCACCTCTTCTTCTTCCCCAACAGACCACCGCACGGGCGTATGAATACTCCCCAACATGCGGTTGGATAAACATACTCTATGAGCGAAAATTATGTGTCAGCGATAGGGGCTGAGTTTGGTTTGTTCACATCGACGTACGTGTCGCGAGGTGCGTTCCCTTGGTTGGGTTTGCGGCGTGCGGGAAGCGACTGTGTGAGGGTGCGGTGCGACCGCGACATGCAGGAGCGACCGTGTGAGGGTGTGGTGCGACCGCGATAGCCGTGCGCAAGTGTACCTCCTCATTTTGAAAACTTTAGGCAAGCTTGGCAAAAATGTGTGGCGAAGTTTGGCAATGCAAGGCCTAGACCCAAACAGGATAAGTACGTACGTACTAGGAGTACTAGTGTTAAAAAAGAAAGGCGGGGTTTTCCTTCGCGGGATTTAATCGATACAAATCCTCATTTCACGTGTCAATTAATGCGTATTTTTTCTCCAAAGACCAAAGAGCTAACCATCTCTCTCCTCATCGCTTGATTAATGCAGCGCCATGCAAACCAACCTTCTCACTTCCGCATGCATGCAGGGGATATTAATGTCCTTGGTTGCTAACCCCATCAATTTTGCCTCGATTAGTGTTTGTGGCCCTTTACAAATTGTAATTTTGATATACTGGCCTGGTGTAAAAAAATGGAGGTAGTAACTATATTTGACTTCCTTCCCCATTGCGGTGACGTCGACGATATCTTTTTTTTGTGGTTTGGCGAAGTTGGTTCGACGGAGAACACCATTGAGGAGACCACGGTAAGTGGATTCATAAGTGCCGCTTTGCAAGCGAGACAACCGCCTTATTTGCATCCAAGAAGTCCTTTACTAGTACTACTAGGAGTACTAGTGCGGTGAATGGTTTCTCGAAGAAGGCGATGGAGAAGCGAGTCGTGAAGAGTGAAATGATGGTTGCTTCGTCCGTGCTTTTGTGATTTGCGCCTCACTGCTTTGTGATTTGTGATAGAAGGGACGGGGAGTAGACTCATGCTCTATATTGTACTACATGCGTCCAAGCATGGGAGAAAGAGGAGAGATGTTGCATTTTTCTATTCCTTCAATCAATCAATCAGGGAGCTTTGGTTCCATCTTGTTGGCTTTGGCAACACCGTCCACAATGGTTCCCACGATGCCAAAAGCTATGTTCACATTTGGCTACACATTGTGGATGCCCTTAATCGTACCACTTGGTTTTGCTCCTGTGTGCTATCTACACAAATCTCAATTATATTGATCTTAAAAATTATAGAATCAAGATTAGTAAATAGGAGGTGATTTTGCCGCGCGGACGGCGGGGGAGGCTTCTTATTTGAGCAATGCTGCATCCACGTAATGGTTTATGTAAAGTTAAGAACTGATGTGATGTGGGACTATTTGATTGGATTAAAGGAGGATTAGGCCCACCCACGAAAATCAGGGGGCATATATAGATTAGATGGAAAGTATATGTAGCAACTATGTAGTCATTTTTAAGTCAAGGATTAGGCTTCTTATTTTCAGAGGACGTTGTCCTGGCGGTTTGCTAACATGTTGTCCCACGTGTCAGTGCTTTACCAAGCCAATCTGCGTCCCACATGAGGCAGAACAACGGCGGAAGCAACACGTGGTTAAGTTGAAGAAGATGAGGAGAAGAGGATTCAACAGCAGGTGAAATGATGGTTGCCGTCCCTCAACTTCTTTTTAGCATTATTACTTCGTCCCTCAACAACTGCGGGAAAGGTGCAGCTTTGTGATTTGGCCTCATTGCTCATTACTACGCGGCGCCATGGTAGGGTGCTTCACCCGGCGCTCTGCCTTGTATTACGGTATGCACGTGGACCCGATAGCAATGTCCCACATGTCGGTGAAAGGGACTAGAAGATTTATAAGCGGCGCTCCACTCTTCTGACGGAGGTAGGCGACCTGACGACCCGGTGAAGCTGTCACTTGTACTCCATAGTACTATAGTTTTGTTGTTCATACGATCCATCGATATAAACCCGATTAAGCAGGTAAGGCGGGATTTTTCCTTGCGGTGATAATCTTGGCCATACATTTCAAAGGCAATTTTAATCTATGCAAACTGAATAATTATAAGTAACAATATGATATCTAGTAAAACTAAAACACATATGATTTATTGTGTTAGAGTGTAGTAGTAGTGCTGTATTGCATAGTTGTTAGATGTAACATGCGAGCGTGTAGAGATGTAGTTTTGGAGGGCCTACGAGAGAAAAGTTTAATATGGTCACGAACTTGAATAAGCTGATTACGGTCACTATATACATTTTGCGGTGATTATCGGTCACTTGCTCACGAGTTCAGCATCGGATTGCACTCTGTTGACCGGCCAAATAGTCTGCGTGGCGCCATGTTGACTAGTTAAATTGACCATGTTCCTTGTGGGTCCCACATGTCGATTCGCATAGGGAAAAGGTCGAGATAAACACAAATTCTGCTTGGCGCGACAAGGGTCCAACCGTGCGGGGAATCACCTGGTTGTGTATGTATGCATCGGGGCCTGATGTGTGCGCATGCGTGTAGGTTGAGCACTTGAGCATGAGAGTGTGTGTTGGTTGTGTGGTGTACTGGTGTGTGCATGCATGCGTGTGAGTGTTGCGTGCGTGCGTGGCTGCGTGTGTACGTGTGAGTGTTGCGTGCGTGCGTGGGTGCATGTGTTGTGTGAGTGTTGCGTGGATGCAGTTCATGTGCATGCTTGCGTGTGTGTATAATCACCACACCAGCTCCTGTGTGTTAAAACAGACGGCTCAGCATACCAATTCAAGGCCACCTTGTCCATTGTGCCCGCGGTCATGACTTCGAACCACCGTCCAAATATATTTTTTGTCGTTTGTTTTCATTCTTACTAGCAAGATGCTCGTGCGTTGCACGTAACATCAAGATGCATTTGTATGACTTGTTTATCTTGTGAGACAAAAGTATGAACGAGGGAAGGCCTTATTTGCAAATGTGGAGAGGTGTGTGGGTACCTTTTTGCAAAATTGCCATAGTTTTTTCCTATCCGTCGGATAAAATCGGACGACCTATATTGTAGGATGGCGGGCACACCATCATCACCAACTCTGTTTTTATAAGAGTGCATTTTATGTATTTTATAAGAGTGTAGATGTAGAGTAGATACAAGTCGACGGTGGGCACGATGGTAGTGATATAATGTGATGCAACACTAGAGGTGCCACGTGGGCGTTTAAGCGGTCAACTAGTCATGTCATGAGCAAATAAAGAGTTGTCACGGTGAGCGCGTGGTGTATAATAACCACTAAGCGTAAATGGTGACCGTAATGAGTGGATTCTCAAGTCAATGTCGTATCGTGCTTTCGCTTCAAATACAATGATCGTCATTGCATATATCGCGAGAGAAAGATGAAAGCGTCGTGAATTTTCTGGGGCTTACTCTTAGAGGACACGGAGATAGTTTTGTGTGCATACGTGAAAGGCGTCTGGGGGTATCACGATGGAGAGAGATGCTCTTCGTTTCTCTTTATTATGACTAACTTTGTATATAGTATAAAATATACAAATTCACGGTCTTGGAATAAATATCATTGTGGGCACCATGCAATACAAATTAGCGTTTCGTACTCCTCCATATAACTTTGTAATGTTGTATATATGTAGAAACTCTAAAATAATTTTTTGGCCACACTTTATTCAAAAGGAATGTTGTATCTGAAATAAGCGTGAAGAGGGCTTTTTAGATCAATGGGGTATGTGATGTAACATGTGTGAATGTGTAGTTGATGCATTTGGCGGGGCCTAGAGAGGTATGTGTGTGTATTACGTATTGAGAGAGGCATGGATAGAGGGGCCGGCCAGGCGTGGGAGAGATAGCACGAGAAATGAGAGTGATCTAGAGAGAGAGAGATGAATATGACGCTACGACAAGAGATTCCATTCCCTTTAGTGTGTATATGGAAGGGGGAGGAATAGAGGCACCAGGAGAAATTTTCTGTGTGTGTGGTGTTTGTGTTGGTATGTGTGGGTGTGAGAAGATACTGAGACGTGGGGGCAGAGGGTGTGTCACCGCATGAGGCCCGGTGGGTCATGGTGAGGCCCTTCGTTGGTCCACATTGGTCAGCCCGTGACGCATTTAGGAAAAACCATGGATGACTAGTCGTACAAGACAAAGATAGCAGAATTGTGAAGGACTCTGTGTCCACTGACAAAGCCGGCTAGGATTTGTAACCCTAGGTTCTCGGACTAAGGTAACCCCTTTATCTCTCATATTACTATTCATCCAACCTAACTTTAAGAGGCATCCTACAAAATGCTCTGCTAGAATCATACTCGTCGATTAGGAAGAGAGGTGTGAGACAATGCGTGAGAGACAGGCGTAAAGATAATGTGCTTACATGAGACACGTAGGCAGGTCCATGTATATAGAAAGGGTCGATGAGGATTGTGTGTGTGTATGTTTGCGAGAGGAAGAGTACTTGTGATAAAGGTTAGTGAAAACAGTTGTAAATGGTTACGAGAGGGAGGGAGGGTTATATCTAGAGCATGTATGCGAGAAAGACATCTCGGGAGAGAGTGTGTGAGCATGTGTGAGAGACCACCGATGGAAAGTGAAACTACACGTAAAATACTGCTCTACACATTTATTAAAGATATAAATTGTATCCAAATATTACGATGGGATCATGATATTTGCAATTCGCGTAAGGAGCGGCCATTGATCCATCGGACATCTAGATTCTATCAATTTGAGCATGTCTATGTTATTATTGACACAATTGATCCACATAGTTAGTATTTTGAACTCCGGACAATGCATCGCTTTAGCAATCAAATATAAGCGTGAGTATAGTTCATGTTGTGTGTGTAAAGCACATTATACATACTGAAGTTACACAATGGACATTATAAATAGCTACCTATGAACTAGCATACATTTGAATTCAACTTAAGGTGGTTTAAAAAATCGAATTCAACATGAAGTCCATTCAATTATTTGAATTTGATATCATGGCATTTGTAAACCATACCTAAATTATGGGGCACCAATCTTTGCTCGATTTTGTACATAATAGCATATGTAGTCGTGTACAAAATAGATTCAAATTAGCTCCTCCATTCCAAAATAATCGTAGTTATAGGATTTTCAAGTGTCAAAATTTCAAAAAAAGCGGATAATTTAATGAGGTTTTCAAACATACAAGGTAAAATATAACGTTATCTATTTAGGTCAATCCTCATAGTTCAAAGTACTCTAAGCGTGAATGCTTGTGTTTCAAAATTTGAGCGAAGTGCCAAAAGAGCCTCAACTACTTGAAACCACGTGAGACCATTGTTTGGTAGTACAAGGAAATTACTTTTCTAATAACTCCGACCCGTGAAACCTACATTAGCGTCCAAAGGTCTAAACCGGGGTAGGTTTGTAGCTTCATCTAGACTCCACATAACCGCCTCGAAAAACATTCATACACAATGGTCGCCTAAGCACACATGTCTTGGCGAAATCGCTCCGCTCACTATTTGGGACACACAGGATTACCATCCTACCCCGACCCACAGTGGGTCCGAAATTTAAGAGGGGCAAAGTTTGTACTTTCCCAAATTTTAAACAAGTCGTCCCATCTTACATTCAAAAAGCAAAAAACAAGCGCGTCCCAGACGAAACATGGTCCCCCCACCGTCCGATTCCCCATTAGGTACTCCGTGGGCGCCAAAACTACCTCTCCACCAGCCCTGAAACCCGGCGTCCTCCGTCCGCCACCCATCCCACCCATCGACCGCCGCCCTCCTCCATCATGCGGAGCCGATACCCGACATCATCGTCCACATAACCTCAACGCAATGCCCTCCACGGCTAGTAGTTGAAGCGAGGCCGAGCCGTCCGTGCAGAGCCAGTTCAACCACGCCGTCCTGCGCCTCACGCTGCCGCTCAACCGCCACCCTCCACCGCACCGGAGTTGTTCCCTTCGCCGTCCTTCGCCGCCTCGGATCTGCTTCCCCTCCGCCGACATTCGTACGGCAACACAATCAACAATTTGGCCATCGTTCGTCCAAGCCTGCACCCTCGAACATCGGTTTCCTCGGTAAAAGAAGAAGATCGGCGCGACATGTGGAGGTGACCACACCGGCAACGAAAAAGGTACTCCTCTTCCCTTATTAGTGCAAATCTTACGTCTTTGCTTGCGGTATTCATCCCACGAAGACACTAGTTGACCGCTTCTTCTTGATACTAGATGTTCCTAGTAACTCACGATGCACAAGGTTTCTCCTCATATACTATTGCACCTTAGCTAAGTGCATCGCCCCCGAATTTCAATTTATGGCGAGTTGATTCCCAATTAACAAAAGCATTCCCAGCGTGTGCGCTAATCGCCTATTACGCCGGGAAGCAGCATATAGTGTTTATCTTAGGCGTGTGCGGCCTAGAAACTCTTGGCGCTGATCGGAGGTCGGCCGGGATTAAAGGATGGCACAGGCGCTGCCAAGCTGCGGCGGTGGTGTGAGGTCAATGGGAGGCGGGCGGAGGAGGAGTGCAGGCTGTTGGTCGTTGGCGGTTCGAGAAAGATCTTCAATGATGTGGCGGGAAGTGAGCGAAGGCCATCTTCCCGTTCCTTATAGATCAGACGGTTCATTAAAAAAATCGAGTGACCTATTTATTTTCAGTCAACCGTTATCTTAGATATGACCACGTGTGGTGGTGTGCTGGAGGAGTACCTGCATTTCCTGTGCTCATATATTACAAAATCATACGGAGTAGAATCTAATTTTGTTTGCCATGCAATGTTGTAGAGCTATCATATGTCTCCTGTCATTTATTTTTCAGCCACCTGCTATACGCTACTTTTACGATTGCACTAGTTACTGCACACCTTCACCCATACTCTCACTATTATGTTTTTATGCAAGGGTATTTCAGACTCTCATGCGAAAGAAGCATCAAAGAAAGAGAGAAGTCGCTCCAGCTTACATTATGTGGAGTACATAAGACACGTTACAACACTATAAAGGGTGCAGTGTCGTGAGATGGAGGCAGTGGCGTAGCTCTGGAGTTGATGACCTCGCTTCGCAATGAACCACCATCCTAGGTGCTTGCTTTAACCAGCGGTTTCATATGTGGTTGCATGTTCCATATGGTGTCTAGCTTGTATTGAAAGGGCGAAGTCGGTAAGATAAGGAAAGATATTTTTTACATGAACCACCATCTCGTGAGCACCGGAAGACAAATAGCTAGTCGAGGCCTTGGCCGAGCGATGACAAGCCCAACAAAGATAGGCATCACACGGAAGCCAATTAAAAAGCTGCGATGGTGGCGAAGCAGCCCGCCTCCCACTGGGCTCTCAGGTCCTAGATGATCATGCTCACCACTCCAGCCGGATGACTAGCTTGTATTGCTTCCAATTTGGTTAAATTGCATCTGCTTAGCTTACACATTATACCTTTAAATATGACATGCCTTTCTATTTTTGCTACATACTAGTACATCTGTGTATTAGCCATGTTCTTAAATCAAACTAATGTTCTTGTGTATCCCTCATCAATCACTTATGACGAGGCAGGCAGGCAAGGGGACTACTCCTCATTTAAAGAATGCAGCGTCAGCCTTCCGACATGATTCTCAAGAAATGGAAATGCTAGATGCAGATAGTGAACGTAGCTCTGTAGTTGATTACAGCATTTCCCCTACACTAGCATCGCAGTGCTTGCTCTAACAGCAGCGTGATATGTGGTTGCATGTTGCATGTGGTGTTCCAATCTGGTTAAAGCTGCCGTGCTAGTCTGGTTAACTTATACATTATACTGTTAATGTGACATGCCTTCTGTATTTAGTACATAGTACATCTGTCTATTAAGCATGTCCTTACATAAAACTATATTTTTTTGGATCCGCATCAATCAATATGGCGAGGCACCTTTAGTATATGCGGTGCAATATTAGTTGCATCTTTCATATGATTTATAGCATCTTGCTTCTAATTTGTTGAAATTCCATTTATGATGTGACGCTTTTAACTTGGCTGAGTCATATTGGTTGCATCTTTCATGTGGTGTCTAGCTTGCATTGCTTCTTATTTGCTGGAATGGTTTCTGCTTAGTTTATACAAACAGTTGTGAACATGCCATGTCGTCCTATTTTTCGTACATATTCCATCCTGGTATCATGTGTTTGCCTTACATCAAAGTAGTGATTGTCGTTATCATGCATGAATGAGTTACGAAGAGAATTTTATTGCTTTTTCTTGTCGGTTTTACTTGACAATTCAAAATCAATAAAGCGGAAGGAAGTTAGCAAGGCAGCGGATAAAGGTGCTCCTTCGAGCGGAGGCCTCTCAGTTTCTACTCCTCCACACCCCAAGATGATTTCCAAGACAACACATGCATAAACACTCAACAAAGCTGTGTTTATGATGAGCAGTCTCCCCTAGTGCAGCATCACGGTGCTCCCTCTAACTTAGCACTATTATATGTGGTTGCATGTTATGTGTGATGTTTAGCTTGTATTGCTTCTAATTTTGTTGAATTCCATCTGCTTACTTTACATTATACTTGAATAAGACACGTGTTCTGTTTCTAGAACATACAATATCATCTATCACACCATGTTCTTACATCAAATTACTACTGTTGTGTAACCTGCAACAATCACTTATCACAAGACATGTTTGACTTCGGAGTGTGATATAGGTTACATCTCACATTATTTTCTAGCTTGTACTACTAATTTGTTGAAATGGCACTTATGACGAGAGAATTTTCACTTGGTAGAGTGATATTTGTTGCATCTTTCATATGGTTTCTAGCTTTCATTGCTTCTAATTTGTTGAAATGCCTTCTCCTTAGTTTACACATCATAAGCTGTGAATATGAAATGTTGTGAATATGCAATGGCACTAATGACGAGAGACCTCTAACATGGTAGTGTGATGTTGTTTTCATCTTGCATATGATTTATTTCTTGTACTGCTTCACATTTTTTTAAACGCCATTTATGAAGAGACAACATTAACTTGGCGGAAGCGATATTTGTAGCATCTTTCATATGGTGTCTACCTCCCATTGCATTGCTTCTAATTTGGTGAAATGTCTTCTTCTTAGTTTACACATCATAGTTCTGGTTATCTCTTCCGTCCTGTTTTTCATACATATTACATCCTCCTATCATGTGGTTGTCTAACATCAAAGTTCAGCTTGTCTGCATCACACATCAAGTTGTTATGAAGAACTAAATTGTTATTCGTTTTTCTTGTCGGCTTGACTTAACATGGCGCAGAGAAAGAGGAAGAAACACAGAATGGCAGGGAATGAGAAGCGGATGAATCCTGCAGATTCTGGTGGTACTCATGGTGCAATAGAAGGTCAAAGTCCAGCGGAAAATTCTACAAACACGACATCCCATGCTACACGAGTTGCAAAAAAAGCCAAACAGAAACAAATAGCTGCCACCAAACAAGCAGAGACAACCCTAGTTCTTGCAACACCTACCATAGTACTACCAGCTGCACGACTTACTCGTCGTCAAGCTGAAACTAACAACACGTTCCCAAGCTCCTTGCCACGACACTACTTCCCAAGCACTCTTGACACAAGACGAGTTGGCAATATCAGATGAACCTTGTGAGCTTCAACAGCAAAAAGGTAGTTGCTAGAGTCAAGTTACAGTTGCATGCTTCTTTATTTGTAGTCTCATAGTTTGATGTACACTAACACTTGGTATGTTCGTTGTTGGACTAACACCTAGGCGCAAGAGGAAACAAACATCAAGGATAATGCTCGATAGGTTAACTAAATCTAGAGGAGGAAGAATGGAGATCCATTTTGAGGCACGTTTAAAAAGGCCACGTGATGCTACAGAGTCAGCCAAGTTAGTATCAGAAGAAGCGGTTGCCGTTAGGTGTCATGTACGTATCCTCCCAACATGGATTCAGTATAGGAATGACAAAGACGAAACCCAGTTCAACACCTTCCTCGACCATTTATCTGTAAGTATGGTTATGTATGGAAACTAGTAATATCGTCTTGCTCCGTCCCATACTTTCTAGGTTCTTGATAATGAGACTCCATAATTTTCAATAGATGAGGTTCAAGTTGGATAGCCAAGATGATGTAACCGGACAAGCTTGCACCCAAGTTTTCAAGTCTGCTCTGCTGACGATGTCGGTATAACTTGAGGAAAACTCACTTTGAAGGCAGGGCTAACGATGAACTTTCCCAAACATCTCTAGTGGAAAATATATCGGATGAAGGCTGGAGGGCCTTGTTAAACACTAGTGCGATCCGAAGTATCGGTACATTATATATATGTGATCAGATCACATGTTGAAGTCCTATTTACACATGTGCCACACAAATCTATCTTCTTGTAGGTGAACTGTTCAAGAACAAGGCCAACCGTCTGAAAGTGAAATTCAACAGACTGACGAGGATCTCGTAGCTATATTGCACACTGCGAGGCTCTTGTAATTAGCTGTTGTTTTACTCTTTTCGCTGTACCATATTATCAGATCTATATTGACTTGTTAAAATGCGGAGGAAAGCTACATAAGGACCAAAAAGTACCTGAACCAAATGCTGTGGAAATATTCAAGGACTGTCACACCAACAAGAAGAAGGGCATGACTACACCAGTCAAAGCTGCAATTGTAAGTCCTTAATCCTCATGCCTTTTAACTACTACTTACTCTGACTTGTGCCTTGAACTGCATGGTTTGCAGCCAATGTCTATTACTCTTTTCAATTTTATACACAATTGTCTTAGCGTATCATTGCACCTTACAAGGTTTAAAGAGAGGAGTGATGTTACTTTGATCTTGACCCGTAAACTAGTTCCGTCTTGGACTTGCCCACTAGCGTTACAATTGCTGTTTATGCATTCTCGGTTGTTTTGTGATATGAATGATGTCATATTATGCTTACTGTATTATAAATTTCATCTATTTATCCTTAGCCCTCAATACAATGTGAAGAAATAGACAATACATTAGCGATGGTACATGGTCATATGTTTGGAACCTGGTTTTATTATGTACTTTGCAATAAAATACAACTAATATTTTACATGGGTTCACGAATAAGTTACGTATATAGACCAAAGCTATTTTGTTTGGTTTTGTTGCCTCCTTAATATCTTACGTTACGGTACTACTAATGTAAAACCTCAACTTTTCATTGAGCTATGGAAAAAATGGTGGCACCGCCACCTTACGAAGGTGGCGAGGCAACTATAACGCAATGTCGACTCTTCTGCGGTGGGTCGATACACATCCACTAACAGTGCCAAAAGGGCGTTCTGTGTATCTTGGGTTGGTTGTTAAGGCAACATCGTCCAAACGCCTCATGATCAAGATATGCAATCTCAAAGCAATGTTGTATCTGCGCTCGGACACAAGTCCATTCCCTATGAGACCCTTTGTGAAACAAGGAGAAACATTGCTCAATGTCGTCAAGATATGCATGGTTTTGAAACGAGACTATCGGACATTTTCTATGTTGTTCGAGGAGCCTAGGGAAATGAAGGCGAGGTTATGGTGCTCCATCGGACAATACAACATGAAAGCGTGTGATCGGTCAAATGGTGAGCTTACGAACTTCGGTGGTGCATTC
The DNA here is from genome assembly GCA_021605205.1 of Aegilops longissima. Taxonomy (NCBI): domain Eukaryota; kingdom Viridiplantae; phylum Streptophyta; class Magnoliopsida; order Poales; family Poaceae; genus Aegilops; species Aegilops longissima. The sequence goes on along the minus strand of CM038677.1, from coordinate 727,190,228 downwards.
ATACGCTGGTATTAAGTTTATACCAACCTTCCTTTTGTTATATAGTTGTAATTTGTTTTGGGCGATACAAAATTTATTCTTAACGTGCAGCCACCGGTGAAGAAAACAACAAGCCATTTTGTATAGTCTAGGGTGTTCCCTATATTTGCACGGTGGCGATCTTTGATGCAGTGGATGTAATCTTTGCAATCGCCTTAATAGCCTAGCGTTAGTTTGACTTTATTTATTTCCTAGTCTTATTTTCCCTGGTTTGCTAGTGGCCACAACTACCATGGGCCATATCTGGGCGTAGGATTCATGGGTCTCCTACGGGCCGTCGATAAATGGGCACATGTCGGTGGGCCTCGGGCGTCGGATAAATGGGTCTACATGGGTCGTGTCAGGCGTAATTGGTATCGGCCCGGCAGACAACGGTACGTGAATAGGCCGTAGGACAGCAAAGGCTTAATTCTATCACGAGGCTTGAATTCGTTAATGGGCGAGAATATAGGGCGGGCGGAAGCGGTATAGCAGGTTAACTCGCTTGAAATGGGCCAACTCTTACCATGGGCGAATTTGGCCCATTAGGGTAACAAAGCGATGTGGGCGACTCTTGCCATGGGCGAATTTGGCCCATTAGGGAACAGGCCATTAGCGGGCGACTCTTGCCATGGGCGAATTTGGCCCATTAGGGAATTATGCCGTGTGTGGTAGGAATGTCGAGGGCGAAAAGGGCCCAAGAATGTATGGGCGAAAGCTAACACGGGCTAAAGCGGCCCATGTAAATCACGGGCGTTAATGGGTACAAAAGAAAATTACTGTTCATTATGGGCTAGAGTCACCGTGGGTCTATAAAGGGCGAAAGATCTGAAGGCCTCATATGGGCCAAAAGGCGTCTGGGCCATACATGGGCGAAAGTGAAATGGGCTGGTGTTATATTGACGGCCCACATGGCGTTGTTGGGGCGATTTCCTTTAGGGCCCTAACGGCCCATCGATTAACGGGCGTAAAATGGGCTATTTGGAAGAGACCGTTAACAGGCTTTTCATGGGCTAGCCGTTAACTTTTGACCAAGTCAAGCGGGCGTCTTTGTAAGCTAAATGGGCTGTGGTGGGCGTGGCGCGTGTCGACATATCATAGGTGCCTATCTAACCCAGCAGCGGTGACCGTGTTTCGTCCGGCCAATAAGAATTTTACCGTGGAAATTTCCCATTGGTGGGGCTGTTAACAGGTTATCGGATCAAAACCCTACCCGATAGCTTAACGGCGTTCCGTTACGGTGGATGCCGCGTGTCGGTAAGCCCTTGATGAAAACACTTACGTGATGCGTGATTTATCGTCATGGAAGTGGACACTTACGTGATGATAATTTTGGTAATGTCATGGAACACTTCTCGACAGCACGGTATGACTATCTTGATTCTGTCATAAAATCGTCATGGATGTACATGCATGACAAAAAACGCGACCTACTGTGACAAACAGGTATCATCACGGAAGTGTAATTTTTTTGTAGTGTGTGCATCTTCCAGACAGTTAGGCGTCATGGTCTAGAGCATCCAAGAGGAAATTATGGATCGCCGAGTGACCGAGTTTGTGAAGGTTTGGAAATCACCTGAAGACTTACCACGAGTTATTGGGTCAGGTCTGTGTGACCTTAGCTCAAGGAGAATACGGTGAGGACTGTGTGTCCGAGACTGTGTGTCCTCAGGTTTAAATACCAAGCCACTCCAACCAGACGTACAACTGTCACAACAGTTGGAACTGGTCTACCAAATCACTATCTTCACCAAGCCTACTGGTTCTATTTCCTCAACTCTTTCATTTCCTCATTACTGTGTGGTGTGCTTTCTCATATCTGTTTGAAGACTTTGACTGAAGAATTTTTCAATTTCTTCAGTTCAATTTCTTCAGTCTGTTTGTCTTCATCTTGTGTATCCTATGTTTATGCTTTCTGTACTCTGTACTTGTTTTCATTTCATCATGATGACCATGCTTCTGTTCTGTTATGTTTGCATCTGAGCACTTATTCCGCTACAAGTAGTCCTTCTCTTTGGAATTTCCTCACCCTGAAATTCCTCAGTGAAGAATTCATAAAAATGACCTATTCACCCCCTCTAGTCGACTTAACGCACTTTCACCCGCCTTCCTCTCCGTGCGCGCACCCTCCTCAATGGCATGGGACGCCGCCATCGAACACTACCTCTCAGCGCCGCCAGCTGCCGTCCTCCCGCGCCCAGCCCGTCGACCCCGGGACGACATGATGCAAAGTGAGAGCAGGATTTGTGCATCTCTTCAACGCAAACGGTTCTTTTGGATGACCTGTGTCCAACCACTTACAAACAATTTGGTGCGATTTGCATCTGTCATGTTGGGTATGTTACCATTTGTCAAACTGGAAAGATTGACATTTGTTGATCTAGTAACATTGCCATTTGTCAACCTTGTAACACTGCGATTTTTCAAAATATGAAGCTAAAATCACTAGTAGTATCTAATTTTTGCAACTAAATTCAGTAATTAAGCATAGATTTCATTCATAGATTAAGCAATCATTCTTAATTTATACAAACAGTTCAACTCGACAGCTGGACCGACCAAACTTTTCCCCAATTGTTGCCAACCATGTACTGAAATAGCTAGTTCAACTATATATACTAGCTAACTTTAAGTACGATGTATAGTTCCACCACATCCATAGTCAGATGAACTGAACAAAATAGCCCCTAAATACTACTACTACTGTGGAGGGGCTTTGTACTACTTCGGCTGCCTCTCCTCTGCGGCGCTCGATAAGAAGCGGAGGAGGAGGAGCCTACCGGCGATCACAGGCAACACTGTCTGGTGCTGCTGCTGTTGCAGCTTCAGTGATGCTCACCTCGAACACCCTCTGCCACTCCAGACAACCCCTCTCGAAGCGGTGGTTCTCCTCGTAGATCTCCCGATTCCTCGCCTCTGAGGCGGCGTGTGCCGCGGCCACGTCGGCGGTAAGGCTCTTTGCGTGCTCGATGAGGCGCTCCTCCTCCTCCCGCAGGAACTCGGTGTAGCGCGCAAGGTTGCTCACGCATGTGCAGGCATCCACCTCCGCCTCCTGCCTTCGGGCGGCGGTGGCGAAGCGGGTGATGATCCCAGCCGTCGACAGTGAGCTAGCGGCCATGGCGGCCGACGACGGGGTGGCGGCCACGACCACCACCTCCGCCCGGACGCGGTGGTGGGCGGCTGATAGCCCGCGGTGGCGGCAGTGGGGCGGCCACGGCGGCCACCTCCACCGCCGAACCCACGGCGGGCGGGCGATGGCCCTAGCTATCGACGGTGGTGTGGCGGCAACGGCGGCCGGCAACAGCTGCCGACGGGCACCGACGATGGAGCGTGTGGTGGGTGTTCCGCGCACACCCAAGAGGGACGCCATGCACACTACACTATGCTGGGGACTGCGCCATCGCCGCCATGTACCCTCCTAGATGGATCTGTCCTCTGATGACGGCGGAGTGGCTGAGCGACGATGACAGACCAGTGCCATTGGCGATTGTGGGAGAAGCAGACAAGATAAGCTACATGGAGGGAGGGGAAAATGCGACGGAGGACTCGCCGGCCGTGAGGGTTTTTATAGCAGGCCGGTAAGCATTGGGATTTTGGGGGATTTCATAGATCCGGGCGGGAAGCTTGCGCATGAACCTGCAAGGTTGCGCGGGGATAGGCTCACCGACGATTCATTGGTGCCACCGTTTGGCCAAAAGAACGCCCCCGCGCGCTGCGCAAGCTTGCGCTGTAAGCCGTCTGCGGCAGCGGCGTGACAAGACGTGCGAGAGGAGGACGAAAGGCCACATACACATATGGTTAATAAAAAAACGTTTGCGATTTAATTACCTACTATACCCCGTCCTGTATTATAAGTATGATTTAACTAATAAAATGCGAATGCATGTCGCCGAAGATTATATAGTTGGATTCGTATTTGAACATAGTTTCAAATTATATAATTTTTATAACATGCATTAACATTTGGTTGGTTAAATTTGAGGGCAAGGTATGGCTCAGAATATAAAGGGGACTATAGACTAGATGGAGGTGGTAGCACATGGCCACTCTCTACGAAGCGATGTAACTGTCGACCAGCTTGTAGGCGACCATTTCATGCGTGTTCAACTGCTCTATGCGTGTGGTTGCTTGCGGTTCAGGCGGCCGTGGCGCTATGTTGGCGTCCCACCGCTCGTGCTCTGCTCTCGCGTCCCTCTGTGTTGCGCGCTGCCATTGTTTGGGGCCGGCGCACGATCACGCATGTTCGTGTGCATGTGGTTGCGCGGTAGGCGGTGCGACAATCGATTACTGCTGCAAAAACTGCCATCTTGGACCTTGAGAATCCATGCCGCCCGGCCCCCTTTTATTCCTGCGGCCATTTATTTTCATCTCTCGTCTCACACGACACAATAAGCACACCCACGAGGACACATACAGAGTGGACATCCAGCGGTTCCAATGCCGCTTGCCGTGGCTCCAATGGCGCTCTCTGCAGCCAACGATGACAACGGCGGGCAGTTCACCATGCAACATGTCGTGGACACCCACGTGAGGGGGAAGAATCTCTCGGTGGTATACACGAACGATCTGGTCTCGATGGAAGCTCCATCAAACTATGGGCAGTTCCTTGCGAGGACAAGTACCAAGTGCTCGGCCCGACCTCGAGTACACCATGGGTCGTGCCAGACACGATCAGAAGGTTGCCGTCACCCAGTTGTGTGGGCGACATGACGTCCTCGTCTACCACTACCACCTGGCCACAACGCCTTGCGAGCGTTTCTCCAGGTTTATCAACAGCTCCGACTACAGTGTCATTGCGGTGGACACCACCAACGATCTAAAAGCGCTCAAGGTTTTGGGCTTGAAATGCCCGAATCTTGTCAACATCTAGTGCCACTACAAGGTCTGGGGCAACGACAAAAACAAACTGAACTCCCTGGTTGACCTCGCCTCGGCCATCATTGAACCCTACTACATGAAGATGAAGAATGAGAGCAATAAGGACAAGAACGTCTGGCACAGTGTGTGGCATGAGAGACTGGATGAACAACATGTCAAGTACGTGGCCATGGACGCATACACAAGCTACGAGTTGTACAAGCGGATCGTTGACATGAGGAACTGTCTTCTTCCTGACCCAAACAAGGGATCGAGCCACATAGCAGTGGCGGGAGGGTCACAAGAAGTAGATGACTAGACGATCGTTTCTCCTACTTTAGAATGCATGCAATTGTGTATTGGGGTGTGTGCGAATGATCTGTATAGTCACTTATAGTCACTTATGTAATTGGATGTTTATTTCAGTTTTATATATATATATATATATATATATATATATATATATATATATATATATATATATATATATATATACACACACATGTTATTCTACTGTAGATAGAGCAAATCACACGGCTTATTAGCAGCAATCGTCTGTGTTATTATTGGTCTTTGCACACATTTCTGATTATGGACCTGTTTGCCGCATATCACACACATCTTGTTCAGTTCAACTGTTTCCATTGTGTTGCCTAATCACACACAATTCATCCTAGTGAACCGTATTCTGTAGATTGCACACGCCTTCATCTGGCTGCCCATTTCTTTTGTTCCTCCTCATCCCAAACAGTTAATTAAACTGAACCATATGTCCTGCATCGCAGACGTAACTAAAATCTAAACCGTGTTTGATGCATCCGTCATCGCAAACATTTTGCACCTTTTTTGACAGTTTTTTACACCACCATTTGCGATTATGGCATCGCACACAGTTTCGTCGAAGGGTCTCTGATCGTAGTGTCGCGTTTGGACCATCCTGCAGTAGTGTATGCTCATGAGATACTCTTGTGATCGTGTGTTTTATCATACTATGCCTTAATGTGTGCTTGCATGGTGATATCTATGATATTTGTGTACGATCAATCATGCTTACCCCTAATGATGAGTGCATGTTATTTATCTCTTGTTATTTTGAGCCTCCACCAAGATGTATGTGACATGCAAGAGTAACCCGTGATCCTAATCGATTGTGCATTTGCATTAAAATGAAAATTTTAAATAATGCACAAATTTAGGGGGAGCTCTGGCTTATCACATACTTCTCAAAGCGACGATGTATTTCATTCATATTATCATTTGTCGAAGCTTTGATCTATATGTTGTCATCAATTACCAAAAGGGGTGTCGATTGTCAAAACGGCGGATCTCGAGTAGGGGTCCCGAACTGTGCGTCTAGGCGGATGGTAACGGAGACAAGGGCACGATGTTTTTGCAGGTTGGGCCCTCTCGATGGAGGTAATACCCTATTCCTCTTTGGATTAATATTGATGATATGGGTAGTAAAGAGTAGTTCTACCACGAGATCAAGGAGGCTAAACCTAGAAGCTAGCCTATGGTATGATTGTTGTTAGTCCTCTGGACTAAAACTCTCCGGTTTATATAGACACGGATAGGTTAGGGTTACAGTCGGTTATAATGGTAGGAGATCTACATATCCGTATCGCCAAGCTTGCCTTCCACGCCAAGGAAAGTCCCATCCGGACACGGGACGATGTCTTCAATCTTGTATCTTCATAGTCTTGGAGTCCGGCCGTGACGATAGTCCGGCTATCCGGACACCCCCTAGTCCGGGACTCCCTCAGTAGCCCCTGAACCAAGCTTCAATGACGACGAGTCCGGCGCGCATATTGTCTTCGGCATTGCAAGGCGGGTTCCTCCTCCGAATACTTCATAGAAGGTTTTGAACACAAGGATAATGTCCGCTCGCAAAACAAGTTCCACATAACACTTTGTAGAGAATAATTTTTGCACAGATCTGCTGGCGTATTCATGGCGTGACATCACACCACGGCCGAGCCTTTATATGAATCGTTTTTACCGTTCCACCTCAGCGTGTTTAGCGGCGGTTTCCTTAGCACATCTTATCAAAGCATAGATCGTGCCCCTTATTCGGATTCTCATCAATACGGACGTGGGTAACCCATCACGCCATTGATTCTGGCGCTTGGGAAATAGCGATTTTACCGGGCTGGTGGGGGCGCATAGCCGTCCGTCTATATAAGGGATAAGGATCCACCTTTTCACCTCGCCTTCTTCCTCCTTTGCTTATCCATTTCCGCGCTTTTCGAGCTCCGGCGCCCAAGTCCGCACATCCCACCTCAACCTTCTCCAACCATGTCGGGAGGCGGGAGGCAGGTGGATGGCCTCCTCCGTCACGGAGGGCACATCAAAAAGACTGCGGAAGGCGGATACTTGTCCGGCGACATTGCGCACAGGCTGCCCAGGCGGGGCAGCTTATTCCAACCCGGGCCCCATGAGAGGTAGTGTTTGTCCCCACTTCCTCCAGCGGACTAGGTTTTCCACTTCACCCATTTTCCGGGGCTCATGTTCTACTCGGCCTGGACTTCCACGACCTGGCCCAATTTCATCCTCAACATCTCGGTGTTTATAAATCGTGTGCGAGGCTTTCCTCTGCATCCAGCCCCGCCCGACTTATGGCTGAAGATCTTCAACGTTCGGCCGAAGGTAGTGGGCGGCCGTCAAGCGGAGTCTTGGGCGCCATGGTTGGCAAGATGGCCAAGGTCCTATGGCTCGGCGCCTTGTGGAGACCATAAAGGGGTGGCAATCGGGGTGGTTCTACATCCCCGAGCCACGCGACCCCGAATGGGTGGCGGCCCCCGAATTCAGATCTGGCTTCCCCACACGGCTCTCGTCATGGAAGGAGACGGGCCTGACGTAGGGGCATTCGGAAGAGCTATCCGGACTCCAATCATGCGTCCGAAACCTGGTGGACAAGAATCGCAGGCTCGTCGACGTTATCCAGGTGATGCTCATCCGCCGGATTCTCCCATGCCAACAACGGCCCTTTAACTTGTGGGAGTTCGATCCGGCAAAGCACCGAACCTTGAGCCGGCTCTTCGACACTACGTACGAAGATGCCTGGAAGGTGCTGTTCCAGGGCGCTGAAGCCCCATCAACCGCTAACAAGGATCGCGGATACAGCTCGCGGCGTCCAGCCGGCGAGGTAAGTTATTTTACCCTTTACGGGACTCTTTTTTCATAGATTGACTCTACGTGGGATCTAAAATTCCCTAATCTTTGGAGGACTGGCTGAAGGCGTCCGGACAGATTAACTGTCCGACTCCTTTGCGGAAGAACCGGAGGGCGCCCGATTAGCGGGGCTGCTGGCTCCGGTGCGTCGTGGTGCTGGGAGAAGAAGGCCAGAGAAGGAGGCCACGGGAACTCGAAGGAGCTCCGGCGCCGGTGTTGTCGATTCTGGCAGAATCTTCTCACGAAGATGAGGAGGAAGAAGAAGAAGCTCCTCCCAGTGAGAGGAGAAAAAAAACGAGCCGCCCCAGGGGAGGCGGAGGAGTCAGAAGGAAGAACCCTTCCTCCGGACTTCTCCACCTGCGTCGACGGCGAGGAGGAGGATTGGCCTACAAGGCCAAGCCCTGGCGAGATCGTAAGTGTTCGGATACCCATGGTTTTTATTATTGCAGTGTTCTCTAATGTTGAACAACGTGCAGCCCGCCTAAGGGTGAGTTCGCCGATTCATCGGCGGGTCCACTGGCTCGTCGGAAATGAAGAGTACCCGCCGACCGCCTCCTCGCCTCTGCTGCGGATGGCGCGCGGTGGGGCCCAAGGGGGCTTGGTCAAGAGGAGGTAGCACGGAGGTCCCACAAGGCAACCTCCGGACTCGAGGCTTGTGAGGCAAGACCCCGGGGGCTCTAAGCCCGACCTCGTCCGGACTCCATGCCGGAACCATCGAGTGGTTCGAAGTCCGGCCAGCGGATCCTTCATAAGAAGGATAAGGCGTCGTGTCCTCCGTCCAGCGGAGGCACGGATAGCTCTGAGGCGCTTAACAGCGCTTCCATCAGGAGAGCACCGCCTTTGCATCATGAGTGCGGTGATCAGATAGTTTAATCTGCCAAGGCGGATGACCAAAGCCTTACCAGCCTTCTAACGAGGCTTTGAGGTAAGTTTAAAATATAAAAATGTTACCGCATAGGCGGTAGCCTGATGCTTAGTTCGGTGTTGGAAAGAAAAGCGGACTAAGGATCTAAAAGATATCGTGGGAGTCTAACTTAAGTATGTCAATATGGGAATGTAGGCTGCCTTCTTGACCTCTGCCGCCTTGGCGGAGGTCAATGCATTGAAGCAGAACCTCGGCGGTCCGAAACGAGCTCGGACAAGCCAAGAAGCAGCTCAAGGACAAAGAAGGTAAGTAATACCTTATTAAAAAATACCTTATAGAAAAGGTTTTGGTTGCCAAAAAATAACAGGAATAACTTGGGTACTACGGGGACACGAGCAGTGGCGACCACGAAGGAGGCGGTGTCGTGGCGAAAAACCAGCGGCGCGGGGCTACCAAGCGAGAGAAGGGGCGCAGCTGGCCAAAATGCGGCAAGAGCTCCAAGCTCTCGTGGAAAACACGAGGTTTGGGCGTGACTCGAGACTCGAGTCGAGCTCGCCTCGGCTCTTGAAAGTGCCAAAGCTGCTAAGGCCGAGGCCCAAAAGCCCTCAAGAAATTGAGTCTTTAAAGAAAATAGCGGAGGTAAGGCATTCTTTATGCAAAGCAAGCATGTGAAAGTGAATTACCTATTACTAACCGGATTCGGAGCTCTCCGGGAGCATTCGCAGATTTGCCCTTGTGTGTATGCGATCTTGCCGCATTCTACGCGCCAAGGAGGGGCTCGACGGAAAAGGTGTTCGGTCTTAGTATCTGAGGCCGAACATTCAGTGCCTGAGCGACCAGCTGAAGCAGCTGGTCGAGCTCCACAAGGTCGCCGAACAGGCCATGAAAGGGCCTTATAAGCTTGGTGTGGCCATTGGAGGCCATGCCCGGAGCTACTTGACTTGGTGCAGCGGTGGTGGATGCTGTCCAGCGGCTTGAAGTCATCAAGCGCTCCGTCTGCATTGAAGGTGTCCGTCGGGCCCTTGCCCGTGCTAAAGTGTGCTGGGGGAAGCTGGATGCGGAGAGGCTTGTGACAGACGGAGCCACCGAAAGGCCATGAGCACCGCACGCCGAAATGTACTATGAGGGCCTCTGAAGGTGCCGCCCGAATAAGCGGATGAGTGCTCCAAAGATGTATTTTTGAATAAACTTCGCATTTGTTATCTGTCGCTGAAAACTTGTTCATATCGCTAAGCAACGCTAATTAATTTAAAATATTACCTTCATGCGGCCATTTATCAAATTTGAGAGATGGCAAGTCCTTGGCTTCCACCCCCATGCCACAGTCTTTGGGTGTTGGGATAAACTTGAGCACTCTTGTTCCCATTCTTGGGTCCATCTGGGAGGCGCTCAACAAGCGAACAAGGCAACCAGACTTATAATGCTTGAACACTCTCCTTAGCCATAGAATTCTATAATTTTAAATTTGGTGAAGCCCCTAGTATTCGGAAGACCGAGTTAGGCGCTATCACGCCTTGGCGGACAATTTCGGTTCCTCGCTCTAAGCGGCATAAGTCTTTAGGGACCGAAAAACCTCTCGAACAGCGACCAGCTCTCGCCCTATCATGACGGTCAGTTTAGCTTTCTCCTCGAGCTGCTCGACCCAGCTCAAGCTGGGGCTGTCGCAGATGGTTCTCCGGTGATACCTTAGGCGATATAGCGGGCGTAAGGTACTAAAACACGGGGCGGGCAAACCAACTATTGACCCAAGACATGATTGAACCAATTCATATAATGCTATAAGTTAGGTGCCGCTTGTGAAAGTGTTAGGACTTATCACACCATAATTTTGGGATACTTAAGCCCCTGGTGTATTGGCCGTACCAAAGTGTACGGTTGCAACATGTTGTGAAATGAACATATGTATATATGAAGGAAGTAGAGCAATAATAAGCAAGGGCTATGTATTGTTTATTCAAAAAGGTACTGCAATGGGGCGAGCGATACAAATAGTCACGATAAGCAAGGGATGGGACTATCTAACATGTCCCCCTCCGGGGGTAATCTGCGGGATGGTATGTAAAATAGGTATAATGCTCGTAATAGAGACCACTGAATACTCGGCGTGGCTTTCCGCTTCCTGGCTGTTGTATCGTGAGTTGGCGATCAAGTGCGGACGGGACTTCTCAAAGGCGGAGTCTGAAAGTAAAAAAGGAAGAAAAGAGGAAAAAAGAAATGAGACAAGCAGGGCCCACAGTGCGGCCGAGCCGCATTCTTGGCGTGCCATTGTTTTGCCCCTCCCCATATGCCCATGGTATCTCAGGCGTAATTATATACAGCGTAATACTAACCATAATTTCGCGAGGGCTGGGGTTGGAGCGGATTGCTACTCGTGCTTGAATCGTGCAGGTGGTCTTGTTGTAGGTTACTCCGGGCGGCTTAGCGATGTCCGGGGGGCTTAGTGGCGGACTCAAAATGCTGTGAGAGGCTGCTTTGTACCTCCACGCGAGGAACGCCGTGTGCTCCTCCATTCGGAGAAGCGTTCGGTGTTTCCATTGACCGTGATTACTCCACGAGGGCTGACATCTTGAGCTTGAGGTATGCGTAGTGCGACACGCATTGAACTTTACAAATGCGGTTCGTCCAAAGCGATGCATGATAACCACTGCGGAATGGGGCGATGTCGAAGATTAACTCTTTGCCGGAAGTTATCCGGGATCCGAATACCACTTGAGTGTAGCGAGCCCGTACAACTGGCCTCTACACCGGTATGACCTTGAGGGTCAATGCCCATTTGCGCTTGTATCTGATAAAGCAGGTTCAGGCTGCTGCCGCCGTCCATCGGGACTACGGTAAGGTGAAATTAAATGCGATAATTGGGTCAGAACCAATGCGGCGAAGCACCGTGACGGATGCTAGTGGGGTGGTCCCTTGATCGAAGGTGATCGGGCGGGAAGACCATGGGTTGAACTTGAGGCGTGGCTCCATCGCATATCGTCCCTTAGTGCGCTTCCGCTCCCTTTGGGTATGTGGGTTGCGTATATCATATTCACCGTCCGCACTTGTGTAGGAAAACCCTTCTATCCTTTATTGTTCGTGGCGGGCTCTTCCTCGTCATCGCTATACAGCCCCTTGTCATTGAGTTCGGCATAACTTGCTGCTTGCTTGAACACCCAACAGTCCTGTTGGTGTGATTAGCTAGTTTTCGGGGTGCCATGTATCGCTGGCGGTCGAGTATTCGGTCCAAGTTGGGCCGGGCCACAGGTATTTCTTTTGAATGGCTTCTTCGGCTGACGGGTTTAGAGCCTCTGAATCCGGCATTGTGGTCGTATCTTGATATTATCTCCGTTGATGCGGCGCTTGTTCTTGTTGCGACGTGACCTGGCATTGCTGTCCTTGGTATCCGGACTATCAGGATGTTTGGCCAAGTTGTTGCTTCGAGATAGCCAGCTGTCCTCTCCCGCACGAAAGTGAGTCATGAGGGTTGTGAGGGCTGCCATATATTACGGCTTTTCCTGTCCTAGGTGCCGGGCAATCCACTCGTCGCGGATGTTATGTTTAAAGGCTGCAAGGGCCTCTGCATCCGGACAGTCAATGATTTGATTTTTCTTTGTTAGGAACCCGAGTCAGAATTATGCGGGCGATTCTTACAGGCTGCTGAATTATGTGGCTAAGTTCATCGGCGTCGGTGGTCGCACATATGTGCCCTAGAAGTTATCAAGGAATGCGGCTTCCAGGTCCTCCCAACAACCAATTGATTCTGCAGGCAAGCTATTGAGCCAATGTCGAGCTGGTCCTTTAAGCTTGAGTGGGAGGTATTTGATGGCATGTAGATCATCACGGCGGGCCATGTGGATATGGAGGAGATAATCCTTGATCCAGACCGCAGGATCTGTGGTACCATCGTATGATTTGATGTTTACGGGTTTGAAGCTCTCGGGGATTTGATGATCCATTACTTCATCTGTGAAGCATAGTGGGTGTGTGGTGCCTCTGTATTGGGCTATATCACGACGTAGCTCATATGAGCTTTGTCTACTGTGTTCGGCCCGACCGGTTTTGCTGGATCCGGCGCGACGGTAATCATCCCGTGTCATTGGGCGCCCACGCGATTTGTAGATCGATCTTGTATGTTTTGCCTTATCCTCCAATATATCACATAAGTCCGGCGTGTTTTCCGTGCCTTAGTACTTTTTGAGCGGCGTCGGGGTGTGGCTTGGCGGAGGGCGAGAGGCTTACGTGTCATGACCCACAGGGTGGCAGTCTGCCATGTCGTCTTGCTGGTGACTTGGGTGCTTCCTCCTCTAGTCGAGACAGCGGCCTGCGTTTGGGGTAGCTTTTGGAGGGCGTTAGAGTTCATGCTCTTGGCTGCAAGGACTTCAGTCCATCTGTCGACTAGTAGGTCTTGATCAGCTCTAAGTTGTTGCTGCTTTTCTTGAGGCTGCTTGCCGCTATAAGCCTGCATTTGAAAGCGCTCCTGTTGGCGGGATCCTCGGGCACAGCGAATTTGTCGTCGTCGAGCTTGCCTCATCTTCGAGGAGGGCGCATAATTATCTTCCTCAACCTCTCTTTCTGCCGCACTGTCATGCGGGCTTGCTTCTCCCTCCTCCTGCGCTGAGTCCTTCTGGAGGGGGTTCTCTTCGGCGCTGTCCGGGGTGTTATTGTCTCCCATGCCGGAATCACCGTTTTTATTGTGGCGGGATTTAGGCGGCGCCCGGCGTCGGCGCTTGGCTGTTTCTTGGAGGGTCATCCTCCGTTGTTCCATCGCCGTTCCCATCTTTGGGATGTCCACCATATATATGTCATATGGCGAGGTGGCCTTCGATTGCCCTGTGGCGCTGGGTCTTGGTAAATCTCGGCATCGTCGTCCATACCGTCGATGTCTTGGTCGAAGTCTAACATGTCGGTTAGATCGTCGATAGTGGCTACAAAGTGGGTGGTGGGTGGGCGTTGAATTTCTTCGTCGTCGCATCCCAACCTTCCTGTCCGTAGTCGGCCGGGGCTCTCCGGATAAAGAGAGACTTTAGTGAATTCAGGATGTCGCCAAAGGCGAGTCTTTGAAAGATGTCCTGACAGTGAACTCCATGACCGATGCCCAATCGGATTCGATTGGCGCGGTAGCGGAGGTTTGGAGTCGAGAGAGTCCGGCACCACAGGTCGAGGTCTTCGCAAAGGACAGGGATGGAGTTCGGCTCGATCACCGTAAGTTGTAGCCCGGCGGTGTCCAACCACTTGTCCTCGATCGGGAATCCGGCTCCGGATTAATGGTCGGGCGGATCTTGGTGCGGCTTCGGGGCCTTGATACGCTGCGAGCTAGATCATGCCCATCAAGGCGAGTCGGCACGCTTCGGCTGTGGCTCGAATCCGTCGAGGATCAAGTCTCCGCGGATATCGGCCGTATAGTTCAAACTTCAAATCTGACTGATGGCGGGCGTAGCTTTGATCTGCTCGGATGGCCAGCGAATTGCGCGATGCAAAGCTGCCGAACACGAAGATCTGTCGGGCGAAAAGTCTCACCCTAGACCGCGTCGTTGTTGATGATAGAAGGAGCCATCGAGCCTATCGGTGGCGACGGAGGAACTCTCAATGAAAGCACCAATGTCGATTGTCAAAACCGGCGGATCTCGGGTAGGGGTCCCGGCGTGCGTCTAGGCGGATGGTAACAGGAGACAAGGGCACGATGTTTTACCAGGTTGGGCCCTCTCGATGGAGGTAATACCCTACTCACTGCTTGATAAATATTGATGATATGGGTAGTACAAGAGTAGATCTACCACGAGATCAAGGAGGCTAAACCCTAGAAGCTAGCCTATGGTATGATTATTGTTAGTCCTCGGACTAAAACCCTCCGGTTTATATAGACACGGATAGGTTAGGGTTACGAGTCGGTTACAATGGTAGGAGATCTACATATCCATATCGCCAAGCTTGCTTTCCGCCAAGGAAAGTCCCATCCGGACACGGGACGAAGTCTTCAATCTTGTATCTTCATAGTCTTGGAGTCGGCCGTGACGATAGTCCGGCTATCCGGACACCCCTAGTCCGGGACTCCCTCAGGGGGGAATTAAAAGTGCAACTAATCCCTAGGTAGTTTTGGTAATTCATAACAACATATAGCTCATTGAACTAATATCCATTCAAGTTTAATATTTCAGAAAGTTCGATGATTGGCATGGCACGGAGTAGAGATGTGGACCCCTCAAAATGCTAAGGACAAAGATGGGCAAAAGCTCAAGAATCTTCATTTCTATTTGGGAAAACTTTGTTTTTGCCACTCTAGCTTCTTCCCACTTCACTTATGCCACTCTATAATTTGACATCTCACTTTTGCCACTCTTAGTTTTTGACAATATATCACAAATGCCGTTCTGTTAAGTCAATGGACATTTTGACCAAATGGAGTAGGGAAAAGACCATATTGCCCCCGGTTATTTATTTTGCTTTTGCCACTCGTTTTTGCCAAATATTACTTTTGCCATTAGACTTACATCTAAATTCACTATATTATTAGCTGATGGGTACAAATTTTGGCATGACCTATTTCAAAATCTGACATCACACATAATTACACTATTTGACCAGAAGTAAGCACAATAATAACATCATGACCAGCAGTATAGTAAAGAGGTCAAGACATTCTAAATATCAACAAATTATTTCATAGGAGTATAAATCCATCATCTA
This sequence comes from Aegilops longissima, assembly GCA_021605205.1. Lineage (NCBI taxonomy): Eukaryota > Viridiplantae > Streptophyta > Magnoliopsida > Poales > Poaceae > Aegilops > Aegilops longissima. Next base: position 727,174,654 of record CM038677.1, on the reverse strand, counting down.
ATAATAATAGCAAGGTTCACATGCATATGGGTCACCCACCTTGAGGGTCCTGGAGCGGACGTTGCGGCAGTGGTACCTCCGCAGCGCCTGCTAGTACCTCGCAGCATGGAGCGAGGCTTGGCGGCGGGCCTCCTCCCCAAGAACGAGATCTGTCCCCCGCGAGGCGTCCTGGCGTGCCTCGTCAAACGCCAAGACCCACGGGGAGCGGTTCTTGACCTCGTGCGGGAGGACCGCCTCAGCCCCGTAGATGAGGAATAACGGGGTCTCGCTGGTGGGCTTAGTCGCGGTGGTGCAGATGAACCACAACACAGACTGAAGCTCATCGAGCCAACCCCTGCCACAGGCCTCAAGCTTCTTCTTGAAGCTCCTCGTCTTGAGGCCCCTTAGGACCTCCGCGTTGGCACGTACAGCCTGGCTGTTGCTTCGTGGGTGTGCCATTGAAGCATAGCATATCTGCGTTCCAAGATTAGCACAAAATGACCTGAAGAGATTGCTTGTGAACTGAGAGCCATTGTTAGTAATTATACGGCGGAGCCAGTAGGAATGGTGCGCACGGGCTCCACCTCCGCCCACTTGGTGAACTTGTCGAAGGCGACGTAGAGGTAGCGGCAGCCCACGGCTTCTCGGGGGAACGGGCCCAGGATATCCAGCCCCCACACCGTGAATGGCCACGAGAGTGGGATGGTTTGGAGACTCTGAGCGGGCTGGTGGATCTGTTTTGCGTGGAACTGGCAGGCTTCGCAAGATCGCACCAGCTCGGTAGCATCGTTGAGCGTTGTGGGCTAGTAGAACGCGCTGCAGAACACCTTGCCCACGAGGGTGAGTGATGAAGAATGGTGCCCATAATATCCGCCATGGATGTAGGCCAACAACTCGTGTCCTTGCTCCTTTGATATGCAACACATCGAGATGTTGTTGGGCACCTTCGGTAGAGCTCGCCGTCCTGCAAGCAGTAAGCGGTGGCCTGTTGTGCCACGTGTTCTGCATCTTCCTCCTTCTCCGGCAAGGTGCCACGGAGCAGGTGCGCCTTGAACCCATCAGTCCAGCAACCCTCCTAAGGTTCCAGCTCCAGGAGCAGGCAAGCTCCTGAGGTCGGACGGCATGCCGGGGCGCCTGAGGTGGGGGCCAAGGGCGGCTCCTCCCGAAGCAGCACCAGGCCTGCAGCAGCAGCTGCTGCTGACGGCTTGAAGAGCCTTTCCTCAAAGACAACAGGCTTATGTGGCTTGCGTCGGGACGCCCTCTTGGTGTTGTCGTCCACCTCCTTGTTCATGCCACGCAGTATGTGCTGCAATTCCAAGCCCAAGAAGAGTTTTTCAATATTTCGTACCTCTTCTAGGTATGCCTCCATGTGCTTGTCTTTGGGCTTGTATTCCTTGTTGGAGAAGTTGATGAGGAGCTGAAAGTCGCCCTTGATGGTGAGACGCTTGACCCCCAGGGCAGCCGCGCCCTGATGCCAGCGATCAGGCCCTCGTATTCCGCGAGGTTGTTGGAGACCTTCTCGTCACACTGGAAGCAGAGCTGCACAGCGTAGCATAACTTGTCCTTGGTTGGCGAGATGAGTGCGGCTCCAGCCCCCGCGCCCTGCCGTGCAAAAGCACCGTCGAAGTACATGGCCCAACCATAAGGCGCCTCGCCACCGGGCGCAAGGGACTGGTCTTCACCCATCCCCTGGCTGGGGGCATCCATCCATTCCACCATGAAGTCAGCGAGGGTCGCACCTTTGATGACCCTAGTGGTGTTGAACTCTAGCTGGAATGCTTGCAGCTCGATATTCCACTCCGCAACCCTCCCCACGGCATTTGAGCAATGGAGCACCTTCTCCAGGGGGTACGCGGGAGACAACCTTGATGGGGTGGCCTTGGAAATAGTGGCGCAACTTCCTGGAGGCTAAGAGGAGCACGAGTAGGAGCTTCTGTGGCATGGGGTAGCGTGCGCGCATCATGCAGTACTGTGCTGACGCAGTACACTGGGTGCTCGATGAGGGAAGAGGTGTCGGCGATGTCCCACTCCGCTTGGGATAAGGGGGCCTCAGAAGCCTTGCCGTCTGATGGGGTGGTGGAGGCCTCAGGGGCGCCATCCTGAGGCAGCAACGGCACGATCTTGCACGGGGCACTTCACCGCGCACCTACACCTGCAAGCTCCTCCCTGACCACCACGAGCACTGCGCTGGCTGAGTGGGGTGTGGCGACCAAGTAGAGCATCTGAGGCTCAAGAGGACGAGGTGCCACCATCACGAGTGGGCTCGTGAGGTACCTCTTGAGGTCTTGGAAAGCCGTCTCAGCCTCCGGAGTCCACTCGATGGGGCCCTTCCTCTTCATCATCTTGAAGAATGGGAGGGCGCGCTCGCCAAGCTTGTAGATGAAGCACCCCAACGAGGTTACGCAGCCCGCGAACTTTTGCATCTCCTTGAGGGTCTGCGGCGGGCTCATCTTTTTTATTGCCTTGACCTTCTCGGGGTTAGCCTCGATTCCTTTGTGTGACACCAGGAAGCCCAGCAACTTGCCGGACGGGACACTGACCATGCATTTCTCTGGGTTGAGCCTCAGGTTCACCTTACGCAAGTTGGCGAACGTATCTTCTAGGTCTTCAACAAGGGTCCTTGCCTCCCGCGAATTGACCACTATGTCGACATACGCCTCGGCGTTCCTCCCAAGTTGCTAGCCCAAAGCGATGTGCATCAATAACTGGAAGGTCGCGCCAGCATTCCGCAGCCCAAAGGGCATGCAGGTGTAGCAGTATACCCCGCACGGGGAGAGGAAGGCCGTCTTCTCAACGTCCTGCACCACCATCTTGATTTGGTGGTAACCTGAGAAGGCGTCCAAAAAGCACAGCAGGCCGCACTCGGTGGTGGAATCAACAATCTGATTGATGCGCGGAAAAGCGAACGGGTCCTGAGGGCAAACCTTTTTGAGACTCATGAAGTCGACGCACATGCGCTCCTTCCCGCCCTTCTTGGGGATCATGACCTGGTTAGAATCCAATCCGGGTGCTGCACTTCCCAAATGACGCCGACTTCTTGCAGCTTGCGGACCTCCTGGACGATGAACGATTGCTTCTCTTGGGCCTGCCGCCGTGCCTCCTGCTTCACCGGGCGTGCATTGGGGCACACCATTAAGTGGTGTTCGATCACATCCCGCAGGACACCGACCAATTCTGTTGCCTCCCATGCAAACAGATCCTTGTTCACGCGGAAGAAGCCGATTAACGCCTCTTCCTGATCCGGTGGCAGGCCAGTGCCTCTGGTGAAGGTGGGGCCTGAACCTCCGTCGTCAATGCGGATCTGCTTCGTCTCGGCCCGATCTTGCGAGAATAATTGTTTCTTCTTTGCGGATGCGGCCTCCGGGGTCTCTGGAGTGTCCCCAGTGCCTGGCCGCGTGGCCGCAGCGGCCTTGATGGCGAGCTCGATAGCCAGGAGTCCATCCTTGGTGTCCCCCACCACAGTGATGATCCACAGCTCCCAGGCATCTTGACGATGTTGGAGCCGGGGTGCGTCGCCGCCATGAACTTGGTGAGGGCCGAAAAACCAAGCATGGCGTTGTATGGGAGGCCGATGCAGGCGACGTCAAAGTCAATGAGCTCGGTGCGGTAGTTTTTGCATGTGTCGATGGTGAGTAGGAGGCGTATTTGCTCCAAGGGGAGCCGTCGACCACCCCCGAGAAGGGCTTAGTGGGCGCGGGATGGTCGTAGGGCACATGAAGCAGGTCGAAGGCTTCCACGGAGTCCTGGGGTGATCCCTGGAGTCGAAGGTGATGTCGGTCTCAGGCGCTGAGCGGCCTGGAGGAGCCTCCTGCCGCGGCCGAGCAGCTCTTGCCCGACAAAGCGCTGCTTGACGTGGTAGCCGGAGGCTGGCACCAACGACTCACCGAGGATGGACGCAACAACATGGGGCGCCGGTGCCGCAAAGCACGTGGTGAATAGGCCACTCAATTCCTCCAAGAAGGCCACCGAAGACTCTGGAAGGCTGAGCATCTAGGAGCCCGACACGTCTATGAGGGCCATAGGGAGCCAGTTCACCATGACCTTGTGGTCACCGCCCGTCGCCCTGATGGCCTGCGCGTACAGGCGGAGGAACTCCTCGAGGTCCATCGCGCCATCGCTACGCGGCAGCAGCGCCGACCTGAACTTCTGCGGCCACCGCACCCGCCGCAGGCTGGGGGTAAAGGCTGGGTGGCACGCGGCACCTCCATAGGCGCCCGACGGCCTGGTAGGAGGGGCGGCGCCTGCCATGGGAACCACGAAGCGAGGGTGGAGTGCGGTTGGCGAAGAGGCAGAGCTTCGACATGCCCCTACCTGGCACGCCCAATGTCCGATTCAGGGCTCCACAGACCAACAAATTTTCGAACTCTGGGCTGTGTGCGAAGAACTCAACCTCACGAGCCTACCAACTCGCCGCCTGTCGTGGAATTGTCACGTCAGATGTCCTAGTGTGAGGACTTAGTCGTGAGGCCAACGCATCTATGTGGTAGCTTGAGAGGGGTTGAGCAGAATCGAGAAGCATAACACAAGGCGAGGATTTAGACAGCTTGGGCCGGGAAACATCATCATTAACAACCCTACATGATGTTTGTGGCTAGGTCTCATTATGCTCATCATGGAGTCGCCGGATAAACCGGCTCTTTGTGTCTAGCCCTAGAGATTGTTTCTTCTTGCTTGTCCCTCTTTGGGGAGCCCTGCCCCTCCTTATATAAGTTGAAGGGGCGGGTGATACGTCTCCGTCGTATCTATAATTTTTGATTGTTCCATGCCAATCTTCTACAACTTTCATATACTTTTGGCAACTTTTTATATTATTTTTGGGACTAACATATTGATCCAGTGCCCAGTGCCAGTTCCTGTTTGTTCCATGTTTTTTGTTTCGCAGAAAATCCATATCAAACAGAGTCCAAACGTAATAAAAACCGACGGAGATTTTTTTGGAATATATGTGATATTTGGGAAGAAGAATCAACGCGATACGAAGCTCGACGGGGCCACGAGGCAGGGGGCGCGCCCTGGACCCTCGTGGCCACCCCGTAAGGCGGTTGGAGCCCTTCTTTCGCTGCAAGAAAGCTAATTTCCGGATAGAGATCGTGTCCAAAATTCAGCCCAATCAGAGTTACGAATCTCCGGTTATAAAAGAAACGGTGAAAGGCCAGACAAGAACGCGGAAACAGAGAGAGACAGATCCAATTCTAGGAGGGGCTCTCGCCCCTCCCATGCCATGGAGGCCAAGGACCAGAGGGGAAACCCTTCTCCCATCTAGGGAGAAGGTCAAGGAAGAAGAAGAAGGAGGGGGCTCTCTCCCCCTCGCTTCCGGTGGCGCCGGAACGCTGTCGTGGCCATCATCATCATCACCGCGATCTACACCAACATCTCCGCCATCTTCCCCAACATCTCCATCACATTCCCCCCTCTATCTATAGCGCTCCACTCTCCCGCAACCCGTTGTACCCTCTACTTGAACATGGTGCTTTATGCTTCATATTATTATCCAATGATGTGTTGCCATCCTATGATGTCTGAGTAGATTTTTGTTGTCCTATCGGTGGTTGATGAATTGCTATGATTGATTTAATTTGCGTGTGGTTATGTTGCTGTCCTTTGGTGCCCATCATATGAGCACGCGCGTGGATCACACCAATATATCTTAATGCTATGGTTGGGTTTTACCTTAATGAACGTTAGTAGTTGCGGACGCTTGCTAATAGTTCCAATCATAAGTGCATAGAATTCCAAGTCAGGGATGACATGCTAGCAGTGGCCTCTCCCACATGATACTTGTTATCGGTCTAGTAAAGTACATAGAATTCCAAGTCAGGGATGACAATTTCGCAACTCCTATCACCACTTTTCCACACTCGCTATATTTACTTTATTGCTTCTTTACTTACAACAGCCCCTAGATTTGATTTATGCTCTCTTTATTTTCTTGCAAGCCTATCCAAAAATACCTACAAAGTACTTCTAGTTTCATACTTGTTCTAGGTAAAGTAAACGTCAAGCGTGCGTAGAGTTGTATCGGTGGTCGATAGAACTTGAGGGAATATTTGTTCTACCTTTAGCTCCTCGTTGGGTTCGACACTCTTACTTATCGAAAACTGCTGTGATCCCCTATACTTGTGGGTTATCAAGACCTTTTTCTGGCGCCGTTGCCGGGGAGTCATAGCGTAGGGTGAATATTCTCGTGTGTGCTTGTTTTCTTTATCACTAAGTATTTTTTATTTGCTGTTCTAAGTTGTTTTCTATCTTTAGTTATGGGTAGGAAATGCAAAATACCAAAAAAATTAGTTGTACCTACTGCACCAATGGTTGAAGAACCACTCAAAATCTATCACACTCCGGAAGCTTTTTACTTGGATCATCTTCGATACCTTTGTGCTCGTGCTGAAACCCCAACTAGCTTAGTTGAGGGCAAATCTTTAGATGAGCATGCTTGTTATGTTCGACACCACATATCTCAAAAAGGGAAACTTTTACTGGATCAAATTCATTGTTTGCAATGCTATGCTTCGAATTTATATGAAATATATGATGTTACTTGTTGTCTTGAAAACCCTAAGAAACATCTTCCCTACCAATGTCAGTTTAGTGATAATGGAATCGTATCTTTGTATGCTAAGGGTATTTATAATTACTATGATGTTCAACAAATTGAAGAATTTGTTGCTTTTAAGGGTGCTTATGAAATTGCTTCTTTGATTGAAAGGTATGATGCTACTCTTTACAAATCTGAAAATTTTGCCATACTTGAATATTGTTATGAGAATTATGCTTCTAATGCCTATGTTAAACCATATATCGAGGACTCCTCCGCTGTCCAAGAAGAGAATAATATTTTGCAGGAGTCTATGGAAGAAGAAATTGATGAAACTGTGAGCTCATTGGATGAAAAAGATGAGGAGAAGAGCGAAGAACAAAAGGAGGAAGAGCGGATTGATCACCCGTGCCCACCTTCTAATGAGAGTAACTCTTCAACTCCTACATTGTTTAATTTCCCTTCGTGCTTACCGAAGGATGAATGCTATGATGATTGTTATGATCCCGTTCATTCTTTAGAAATATCCCTTTTTGATGATGCTTGCTATGCTTGTGGCCAGGATGCCAATATGAATTATGCTTATGGAGATGAACTTGCTATAGTTCCTTATGTTAAACATGAAATTGTTGCTATTGCACCCACGCATGATAGTCCTATTATCTTTTTGAATTCTCCCAACTACACTATATTGGAGAAGCTTACCCTTATTAAGGATTATATTGATGGGTTGCCTTATACTACTACACATGATGATTTTGATGAATATAATATGCATGTGCTTGCTGCTCCTACTTGCAATTATTATGAGAGAGGAACTATATCTCCACCTCTCTATGTTTCCCACACGATAAAATTGCAAGAAACTGCTTATACTATGCATTGGCCTTTACTATGTGTGCATGAATTGTTCTTTTATGACATGCCAATGCATAGGAAGAGAGTTAGACTTCGCCATTACATGATATATGTTGCTTTGTGCTCACTACTAAATTACAAATCATTGTTAATTAAAATTTTCTTTGATATACCTTGGGATCCGGGTGGATTCATTACTTGAGCACTTTATGCCTAGCTTAATGGCTTTAAAGAAAGCGCTGCCAGGGAAACAACCCGGAAGTTTTAGAGAGTCATTTATTTCTGTTGAGTGCTTTCATATAGTTCAAAAACAACAAAAATAAAGAGGGGAACCTAAAAAAATTTGAAAAAGAAAAAAGAAAAGCGAAAGTGAGAAAGACAAGCATTGTTGAAGTGGGAGAGCTCCTTGAACTTTGTTCATGCTCACGGAAACTTTGTGAATCTTAATTACAGAAACTTTTCAATAAAAATAATTATACCTTGTACAGTTCCATTGTATTATAAAAATAATGTGCCAAGGTTTGCCTTCAGGATGTTTACAATGCTTGTTGGTTTGTGCGGTGCAGGACAGAAACTTTGGCTGTAGTGCGCGATTTTAAATTTTTTTACTAGAACGTCAAATGGTTCTGATTCTTTTTGCACTGTATTTCTATACAAATTTTTTATTTTTCCTAATTTTGGAAAAAAAATTAAAGTATCAGAAGTATGGTGAATGCTCAAATTATTATAGACTGTTCTGTTTTAGACAGATTCTGTTTTTGATGCATAGTTTGCTTGTTTTGATGAAACTATGAATTTCTCTCAGTGGATTAAGCCATGGAAAAGTTATATTGCAGTATCTATAATGCAAAAACAAAATATGAATTTGTTTGCAATAGTACTTAGAGTAGTGATTTGCTTTATTATACTAACGGATCTTACCGAGTTTTCTGTTGAGTTTTCTGTGGATGAAGTGTTCGAAGATCGAGGATCTCTCGATACGAGTATAAGGAGGAGAGACAAGAGCTCAAGCTTGGGGATGCCCAAGGAACCCCAAGTAAATATTCAAGGAGACTCAAGCGTCTAAGCTTGGGGATGCCCGGGAAGGCATCCCATCCTTCTTCAACAAATATCAGTATGTTTTCGGATTCGTTTCGTTCATGCGATATGTGCAAATCTTGGAGCATATTTTGCATTTAGTTTTCACCTTTTATTTTAGGCACCATGCTGGTATGAGATAGTCCTTGGTTGATTTATAGAATGCTCTTTGCACTTCACTTATATCTTTTGAGTATGGGTTTATAGAATGCTTCATGTGCTTCACTTATATAATTTGAAGTTTGGATTGCCTGTTTCTCTTCACATAGAAAACCGCCTTTTGTAGAATGCTCTTTTGCTTCACTTATATTTGTTAGAGCGTGGGCATATATTTTTTAGAAATAATTAAACTCTCTTGCTTCACTTATATCTATTCAGAGAGATGACAGGAACTATTCATTCACATAGTTAGTCATAAAATCCTACATAAAACTTGTAGATCACTGAATATGATGTGTTTGATTCCTTGCAATAGTTTTGCGATATAAAGGTGGTGATATTAGAGCCGTGCTAGTTGAGTAATTGTGAAATTGAGGAATACTTGTGTTGAGGTTTGCAAGTCCCGTAGCATGCACGTATGGTGAACCGTTATGTAACGAAGTTGGAGCATGAGGTGTTATTTCATTGCTTTCCTTATGAGTGGCGGTCGGGGACGAGCGATGGTCTTTTCCTACCAATCTATCCCCCTAGGGGCATGCGTCGTAGTACTTTGCTTCGAGGGCTAATAAACTTTTGCAATAAGTATATGAGTTCTTTATGACTAATGTGAGTCCATGTATTATACGCACTCTTACCCTTCCATCATTGCTAGCCTCTTCGGTACCGTGCATTGCCCTTTCTCACCTCGAAAGTTGGTGCAAACTTCTCCGGTGCATCCAAACCCCGTGATACAATACACTCTATCACACATAAGCCTCACTATATCTTCCTCAAAACAGCCACCATACCTAGCTATCATGGCATTTCCATAGCCATTCCGAGATATATTGCCATGCAACTTCCATCATCATCATATACATGACTTCAGCATTTACTGTCATATTGCTTTGCATGATCGTAAGATAGCTAGCAGGATGTTTTCATGTCTTGTCCGTTTTTTGATGTCATTGCTACGCTAGATCATTGCACATCCCGGTACACCGCCGGAGGCATTCATATTGAGTCATATCTTTGTTCTAGTATCAAGTTGTAATATTGAGTTGTAAGTAAATAAAAGTGTGAAGATCATCATTATTAGAGCATTGCCCCAGTGAGGAAAGAATGATGGAGACTATGATTCCCCCAAAAGTCGGGATGAGACTCCGTAGTTTAAAAATAAATAATAGAGGCCAAAGAAGCCCAAATAAAAAAAAGGCCAATGAAGCCCACAAAAAAAGAAAAAAAAAGAAAAAAGAGAAAACAAAAAAATGAGAGAAAAAGAGAGAAGGGGCAATGTAACTATCCTTTTACCACACTTGTGCTTCAAATTAGCACCATGTTCTTCATATAGAGAGTCTCTTGAGTTATCACTTTCATATACTAGTGGGAATTTTCATTATAGAACTTGGCTTGTATATTCCGATTATGGGCTTCCTCAAATGCCCGAGGTCTTCTTGAGCAAGCAAGTTGGATGCACACCCACTTAGTTTTCAATTTGAGCTTTCATACACTTATAGCTCTTAGTGCATCCGTTGCATGGCAATCCCTACTCCTCACATTGAAATCAATTGATGGGAATCTCTATAGCCCGTTGATTAGCCGCGTCAATGTGAGACTTTCTCCTTTTTTGTCTTCTCCACATAACCTCCATCATCATATGTTATTCCACCTATGGTGCTATGTCCATGGCTTGCGCTCATGTATTGCGTGAGGATTGAAAAGGTTGAAGCGTGTTAAAAAGTATGAACCAATTTCTCGGCTTATCGGGGTTGTGCATGATTTGAATGCTTTGTGTGGCGAAGATGGAGCATAGCCAGACTATATGATTTTGTAGGGATGAGCTTTCTTTGGCTATGTTTTTTTTGATATGACATAATTGCTTGGTTGGTATGCTTGAAGTATTATTGTCTTAATGTCAAATGATAGACTATTGCTTTGAATCAATCGTGTCTTAATATTCATGCCATAATTAGATTACATGATCAAGATTATGCTAGGTAGCATTCCACATCAAAAATTATCTTTTTTATCATTTAACTACTCGAGGACGAGCAGGAATTAAGCTTGCGGATGCTGATACATCTCCGTCGTATCTATAATTATTGATTGTTCCATGCCAATATTCTATAACTTTCATATACTTTTGGCAACTTTTTATATTATTTTTGGGACTAACATATTGATCCAGAGCCCAGTTCCAGTTCCTGTTTGTTGCATGTTTCTTGTTTCGCAGAAAATCCATATCAAACGGAGTCCAAACGGAATAAAAACCGACGGAGATTTTTTTGGAATATATGTAATTTTTGGGAAGAAGAATCAACATGATACGATGCCCGAGGGAGCCACGAGGCAGGCGCGCCTCAGGTCGGCGTGCCCTGGACCCTCGTGGCCACCCCGTAAGGCGGTTGGAGCCCTTATTTCTCCGCAAGAAAGCTAATTTCGGGATAGAGATTGTGTCCAAAATTCAGCCCAATCGGAGTTACGGATCTCCCCTTATAAAAGAAACGGTGAAAGGCCAAACAAGAATGCAGAAACAGAGAGAGGCAGAGAGACAGATCCAATCTAGGAGGGGCTCTCGCCCCTCCCAAGCCATGGAGGCCAAGGACCAGAGGGGAAACCCTTCTCCCATCTAGGGAGAAGGTCAAGGAAGAAGAAGAAGGATGGGGGCTCTCTCCCCCTCGCTTCCGGTGGCGCCGGAACGCTACCGTGGCCATCATCATCATCACCGCGATTTACACCAACACCTCCGCCATCTTCACCAACATCTCCATCACCTTCCCCCCCCCTCTATCTACAGCGGTCCACTCTCCCGCAGCCCGCTGTACCCTCTACTTGAACATGGTGCTTTATGCTTCATATTATTATCCAATGATGTGTTGCCATCCAATGATGTCTGAGTAGATTTTTGTTGTCCTATCGGTGGTTGATGAATTGCTATGATTGATTTAATTTGCTTGTGGTTATGTTGCTGTCCTTTGGTGCCCATCATATGAGCGCGCGCATGGTTCACACGATAGGGTTAGTTGTATGTTGATACGACTATGTATTGGAGGGCAAGAGTGACAGAAACTTCAGCCTAGCATAGAAATTGATGCATACGGGATTGAAGGGGGACCAATATATCTTAATGCTACGGTTGGGTTTTACCTTAATGAATGTTAGTAGTTACGGACGCTTGCTAATAGTTCCAATCATAAGTGCATAGAATTCCAAGTCAGGGATGGCATGCTAGTAGTGGCCTCTCCCACATGATACTTGCTATCGGTCTAGTAAAGTAGTCAATTGCTTAAGGGACAATTTGGCAACTCCTACCACCACTTTTCCACACTCTCTATATTTACTTTATTGCTTCTTTACTTAGAACAGCCCCTAGATTTTATTAACGATCTCTTTATTTTCTTGCAAACCTATCCAAAAACACCTACAAAGTACTTCTAGTTTCATACTTTTTCCAGGTAAAGTAAACGTCAAGCGTGCGTAGAGTTGTATCGGTGGTCGATAGAACTTGAGGTAATATTTGTTCTACCTTTAGCTCCTCTTTGGGTTCGACACTCTTACTTATCAAAAACTGTTGCGATCCCCTATACTTGTGGGTGATCAAGAGCGGGTTACATGTAGAGTCCAACTCGGACTTAAGACTTAACTATTATGACTTATCTTCATGGGCTTCTTAACATCTTGGGCTTCATAACGTCTCGGGCTTCATAACCCCTGGCAACCCAGTTATCACAGTCTGTCGGGTTATGACTGGTGCCGGTTTATGATGGTCTGCCGGTTTATGATGGTCTGCAGGTTTATGATGGTCTGCCGGTTTATGATTGTCTGCTAGGTTATCATCTGACTTAACTCCTGTCGGTTTATCATCTGACTTATCTTCTGCCGGGTTATCATCTGACTTAACTCCTGCAGGTTTACCACCTGCCTTAACACTTGCCGGTTTACCACTTGTCGGTTTAACGTCCGTCTTAGCCATCTTTCTTAACTGTCTGTCTTAACTGTCTGCCGGTTTACCATGCGCCGGTTTACCAAGTCCCAGCGGGGTTATGACTCCGGCCGGGTCATACCGCGGGGTATATCCCCGACATTAGCGCCCAGTTTAATTTGGATTTATCCATGTTAAACTGATCCTGATCATCCTGAAGTCCTTGTCATTTCCTTCTTATAGAAAATCCGGGTCAATAGGCCAACTTCACAATCAATTTGCGGACATTAGTTTGTCACAGAGGAATATTGTGAAGAATAACTCCTTTGACTCAGCTCCCAATGCTTTAACAAAAATATTGGTCTTTGAAATACTCATCTGATCTTCAGCCGGTTTAAGAATGTAGAACTTGCCGGTTTATCATTGCAACAATTGTCGGTTTATAAATATTGATAGTATCGGGTCATAATTGTAGTTAACATCAAGATTGAAAATATACCTCCTTTGTATGCATATCACTTGTAGCCCCAAGTCTTAAGAAGGGAGCGTAGTAACTGCTTAAGACTTGCTTCAATATAAATATTACAATCTTGAAGAAATCCAAGTTGTTCATCTCAGTCACTAGTCAATATTGAATATTCCACGTACGTAGCCCCCAAGTGTCGGGTTGTCATGCTTGTAGCAACCTGGGACTTGAAGATGCCTTATGCTCATAAAAAACTGCAACCAGTGTAGCCCCGAAGGGCCGGGTCATTGCAATAATGAGCAGGGACTTTATAGATATGATCATGTAAACTTTGAACAGCAACTTGTAGCCCCCAAGGGTCGGCTCAGTAAGGTAATATTGAGCTGGGACTTTATATATGCTTCATTGAAAATAATATCATATGATGCAACCCTCACCATGGGCTTGAACCCACGTCCACAAGGTTAAGAGCTTTTGTGCTTTACCAACTGAACAGTGAACCCTTCAATATAATGGATTAAGACTTGTGTACCTTGAATTGTTGACAAGAGCAATTGGTAGCCCCCAAGGGTCGGCTCATTACAATGTGATGAGTCGGGTCTTCAATAAGGTGATGAAAAAATGAATTTGCATTAGCCCCCAAGTGCCATGGTGCATGCTGGCAGTGACATGGGACTTGCATATTTTATGTAATCTCAATTTGAATAATGTAGCACTACTAGGAAAAGGGCTATAGATAGGATTGATACTAATGGTGCACCGAGGAACCAGTGCGCCACTACTACATACTAATGGCGCACCAGTCGGTGATGCGCCATTAGTGTGGAAGACACTAGTGGCGCACCAGAGACATGGTGCGCCACTAGTATTAATTTTTTTTTCATTTTTCCATCTTATATTTACTAATTGGAGGCACCTTTCATGACCTCTCATTAATCCACATCATCAAAATTAATTAAACCGTTAGATTGTAAAATATACGATCAGGATGAAACGAAAATTGCGTAACACAGATGATGCCGTCCTATGGAGAAACGCATCGACACGTCAAAGTCAAACTAAAATAAAAAAACTAGGCAAAGCCTCACGTCATTGAAATAGCCTCATGTACGTCCAAGTCCAACGTTAGTGAAAAAGAAAAGGAAAGCCTCACGTACAAAAGAAAAGAAAAGGCTCACGTAAAAATAAGAGTCCTATAGAAAACGATCGACACATCTAAGGCCAGCGTTTGAAAAAAACAAACAAGGAAACCCTCACGTAACAAATAGAAGGAATGCTTCACATAAAAAACGAGGAAAGGCTTCACCCGTTTTCACATATTAAGAAGGAAAGACTCCGTTAAAAATACCATGACGTGTCATTAATCCACCTCATCAAAATTAATTAATACCCCTATAAAATATAAAATTTAGTTAATCTGTTAGATTGTAACATTTAAGTTCAGAATAGAAGGAAAGGCTGTCTAGCCCGGATTATAATGTGCAGCAGAAAAACACATCTGACAATATATATATAAAAGCCGATCTGAAACGTCTAAGTCCAACAATAGAAACAAATAAAAAAAGTCGCACGTAAATGTGAAAAAACAAGGAAAATCTCCACGTAAAAAAAGGAAATCCTTCACCTATAAATCCGGCCGATTGCCTGTGAAATAAAAATAAGCCTCCATAAATCAAATATTCTTTCGATTAGAATCTCTATGGACTCCTCTATATGGTCGCTGCCTCCTTCTCTCCTTCGAACCTGCTCTCCTATGTATGACTGGCGTGCGGTGTGTTGAACTGGTCGAGATTGGTCGCTAGATGACAACGGCTACGCGCGGCAATGAAAGACTTACATCGAGTCAACACTAAAGACAAATTTATATAATCTACGTGATGAAGAACCTAGAAAGTCGTATTATAAGTAAGTTAGATATTATTTTTATTATTTTATTGTGAGGATTAAAGTTATTTTTGGAAGAATCCGACTGTCAAATTATAGTTTTGATTTCCTGGGCTAGACACATTAGGCCACTTAAGTTATGAATTACTTTTCGTTGATGGAGTTTTGTCTGTGCAGATAAAGCACATGGGTAGCGGATCAGTGTCCCCAGTAATGAGTAATTCATCATATCATGCTTTCCGATATGTACTTTGAAGTACTACTATTTTCTGCGTGTCCTACATAAAAGCAAATGTAAGAGATGACATTACAAATATTAATTTTTTCCATTATATTGGAAAACAAAGAATATATGTTTGATTGAAGAAAATTCAGATCTATTTCGCACCTCCATAATCTTCTTTCAAATTTAAATCCTGTTAGAATTGTATTGCTTTGCTTACTACTCAACAACGGAGCATGCAGTTCTGCATGCCAATCATCCTTGCTAATTAATTGTCACCATCAGATATAGATGAGCAACATATATAACATTGGATGGAGCGCCTCGCTGAGCTACTCCTGTATTCTGTCGGGCATTGGCTGCATGCAGTGTCAACAGGTAAGGTAGTGGTGTCGTGCAAGTTTAGTCGGCATGCTAAATCAACTCGGCATTGATTATTATTATTATGCACGCAGATAATATTATTTTCTGTACAGACATACTACTTTGCCTAACATGAATGCTTCCGATTGATGAATTACCTGTGGACTCATCACATGATTATTCGCTGGTGCAGATTACTAAGGCATATTATTTGTGTATATAGTACGCTTATGCATGCATTTATTTCGGCCTTATAAGTAAAATATATAGCTATTACAATTCATTTTAATACACATAAATTTCTACAGTAACAAAACAATCTGGATGTATTAGCATCACAAAGAAATCATATAAACATTTTATCAAAAAACATATCATATAAACAAAGGATGATGTATGTGATATACATGCGTGTTTAGGGATAAAAAGTAATATAAACATTCAGGCACATTAATCACAAAAGAGACTCTTTAAGATTTTTCTTTTTTGGTACAAAAAAGAACTTGAAATCGGAATAATCTGTCACACGATTCCCAGCCAATCATAGAAGACTTTCTTTAAGAATTTGTTTGCTAAGATAAGAACATAAAATACGAATAACCTATGACGCTTAACATAATCAGAAAATGCAGCAATCATTTTCTATATATATTATTTGCTAGAGTGTCACATATGTGTATAGAAATCCATGCAAAAAAATCTAGGTAGGGGAAACAAGGGACGATGTATGCTACAATATTGCACCTAATCTTATAATCTTGAACGCATGATCAATGCAAAAAAAAATTACATTTGTAACAATTTTTGTACTACCCCCTTTCCGGCTTATGGGCTCATCCTACAAATCACATTAACCAAGGAAGGCGTACTTAAGTTCTAGACAACATATTAATACTACATGCTTGACCCTCTCAATCCTTTATGCATTCGTTGATTCTACAGTGTGAATCGGAATTTAATGTGGGCATAGCAATATTTGCATATTCCACCACAACAAGCTTTATATAGAATTTCTGTAAATCTTTTAGATATGCCTCTAAGCGGAAAGGAGAAGTATAAAATTATAAGTGCTAGCCCGTGCAGATGCAGGTTGATGACTAGTTCATACTAATGGCGCATCAATTGAAGTGCGCCATTACTATATATATATATATATATATATATATATATATATATATTATTTTTACTTTTCTGCAACACTACTAATGGCGCATTTGCTTCTGGTGCGCCATTAGTAACCAGGGTTACTAATGGCGCATTTGCTGCTGGTGTGCCATTAGTAACCTGGGACCCCAACAAGATATTTTGGACAGCCCCACACCTACCCACTCACTTTCCCCACTTCATTCCCTCCACCTCCTTCTCCAAGCTTTCGGCTGCCTCCTCCTCCTCACCTCATTTCCACCATAGATTCATCAAAATTAAGTGGTGAAATTACCTTTTATTATAGGTAAGTAAGGGGAAAGCTATCTTCATGATGTAGATCTACTTTTTTTCTCCCTAGCTCGCTCCAACAACGTGCACATGCACTTTTAGTGGCCTAGCTAGATCTATGTTTGTGGTGTTTCTTGTGTTTGTGGTGTTGCATATATGTTTGTATTTGCAGGTACCGGTATTTGAAATGCGATAGTTGCCAATATTTTGCCGGAATGTTGATTCATTTCCGTTTCGGCGAGAATTTTGGCACTATGCATTCTTTTTGGTCCTATTTTTAGGGAAGGTCATGCCAATTTTTTTTCTTGGTTCTAAAATATCGTTTTGCTCTACCCATGACGACCATAGTCCGCACGATGACCGAAGGCATCGTGAATAGGTTTTTGAGCTCCGCGAAGGCCGAGATGCTTCAAAAGAACGAGACGGAGATAAGATGTCCGTGTTGAAGATGCAAGCTGAAGAGCCTTATTGCGGACCCGGATTCCGGGCAGGTGCGGGACCACCTACTCTTGCGTGGTTTCATGGCTGGCTATCGGTGGAAAGGTGATGAAGATGACTATGAAGTCGTCCATGGGGGCCGGGCAAGAAATGAGGAAGGGCAACAAGACAAGTACCACCGCTGGCGAGGGCGGGCGAGGCGACGAAGAATCTCGAGGACATGATCACGGCGGTGATGTGTACGATCATCATGTAGAAGATATCGTACATGATGATGAGGAAGATCAAGACGAAGGGCATGATCATGAAGATGAAGATGCCGGAGCAGACGACGATGGAGGCTGGGTACAGGACCCTCATAATCAAGAGCTGCTTCTCAAGCAGACGGATAACGCAAGAGCTGCCGTCCGAGAGAAAGCCAAGCTGGATCAACTGGAGATAGACGCGGTTACTCCATTGTATGAAGGATGCAGGCCCGAGGATACCCGCCTGAAAGTAACGCTCATGGTTCTGGAGATGAAGGTAAAACACAAAATGACCGTCGCATGCTTCGACGAGGACATGTCATTCTGGCACGAACGTCTTCCCAAGGGGAACAAGTGCCCGACCAGTTTCGAGGAGACGAAGAAAATCGTGTGTCCTCTGGATTTACCGCACGTGAAATACCATGTGTGCATGAACAATTGCATCATTTATCGGGACGAGCACGCGGAGTCTGCCATATGTCCGGTGTGCGGCATCACTCGATAAAAGAAGAGGAAGAAAGCTCCTTGAAAATCGGTGTGGTACTTTCCGATCACTCCTCGTCTACAGCGGTATTTTGCGGACCCTAAGGTAGCAAAGCTCCTGCGTTGGCACGCGGATAGCGAGGAGAATAAGCGGGATGATGACGGAAATGATCCGGAGATAAATAGAAAAGACAAGATGTGAGTCACCCTATGGATGCGAGCCAGTGGCAAGCGTTGAACTTCGAATACCCAGAATTTGGGAAGGATCCAAGGAACATCGTGCTGGGCGCGAGCACCGATGGAGTCAATCCGTTTGGCAGCCAGAGAAGCACACATAGCACCTGGCCTGTGTTTGTGTGGATGTACAACCTTCCCCCTGGTTGTGCATGAAGAGGAAGTACATTCACATAAGTATGCTAATTGAAGGGCCGAAACAACCAGGGAACGACATCAATCTGTATCTGGGGCTGCTGAAGGAGGAGCTAGACACGCTATGGAAAACACCAGCCAATACGTGGGACGCTGCAGAGAAAGAATATTTCCCTATGAGAGCCGCACTACTCACGACGGTGCACGACTATCTCGGTTACAGATATCTCGCGGGGCAGGTAGTCCACGGATTTTCTGGATGCGTAAGGTGCATGGATGACACAATGTATCGCCAGCTAGATAGAGATCCTGGGTCTTCGAAAACCGTGTTCATGGGACATCGAAGGTGGCTTCGCGATGATGACCCGTGGAGGAAACGCAAGGATCTGTTTGATGGTGAAACCGAACCCCGAAAACGCCCGTGTACGAGGAGCGGCGAGGAAATAGACGAGCTGTTGAAAAATTGGAAAGACTGCCTTGCCGGAAAGAAGCAAAAGGCGCCGAGCCGAAAAAGCGAAGGCGCCAGAGCAGCTGCTGAAGGTATGGAAAATGAGGTCTGTTTTCTGGGACTTGCCATACTGGAAGATCCACAGTGTGCCTCACAGCCTTGATGTCATGCATATCACGAAGAACATGTGCGAGAGTCTCCTTGGTACCCTGCTCAACATGCCGAGAGGACCAAAGATGGGCGAAAGCAAGGCAGACTTGAAATCAATGGGCATCGGCGGGAGCTTCACGCTAATGATGATGATGATGATGATGATGATGATGATGATGATGAGGCGAAGCAGGACACAGAAAGTCGTCGCAAAGGAAAAAAGGCCAAGAAGACCGGAAATGGTTACCCTCCCGCGTGCTTCACTCTAAGTCAGGAGGAGATCGAGCAGTTTTTCACCTGCCTCTTAGGAGTAAAACTTCCTTACGGTTCTGCGGGGAAGATAAGCGGATACCTAGACCCGAGAAGCGAAGTTCAGCGGGATGAAGTCTCACACGGTCACGCGTGCTGATGAGCGCGGATACTTCCAGTTGCAATCCGATGGATCATGGCCAGCGCACGTCCGTGAAAGCGCTAGTTGGCCTATGCAACTTTTTCGACGTCATCTCGGAAGTCGATTGGCGTGAGGCAACTCGAAGGCTACGAGGAAGAGATCGTGGTGATACTATGCGAGCTTGAGATGTACTTGCGCCCGCATTCTTCGACGTTATGGTGCATCTGCTGGTCCATATCGTGGAGGATATCATCCAACTCGGGCCGACGTTCCTGCACAGCATGATGTCGTTCGAAAGGATGAACGGTGTCATCAAAGGATACGTTCGCAACATGTCACGTCCAGAGGGAAGTATAGCCAGGGGCTTTCTGACCGAAGAGTGCATCTCCTACTGCTCGAATTATCTAGGCATCGAGAACCCCGTTGGTCTGCCCGTCAACAGGCACCTAGGCAGGCTCGCTGGATGGGGTCGCCGCGAAATGCATGTCGACTTCGAGGGTCGACTGGCCGACTTTGAAAGAGCAAACCTAGTCGCGCTACAACACATAGACATGGTCGATCCTTGGGTGGTAGAGCACAAAACCTTTATTGAGAATCGTTACAATGACCGAGGCCAGCAGAGGACGAACGGAGATATAATCAAAGAGCACAACTCATGTTTCACGCGTTGGTTCAAGCGAAGCTTCGTCGTACCCTTTACATGAGGATTCTTCCGGAAGAACAACTCATATTCGCCTTGTCACAGGCGCCGAGCACAACGATGACCTATGAGGCGTACGATATCAACGACTACACATTCTACACGAGGACAAGGACATGAAGAGCGATGGTTATCGAACTCCGGGTAGCGATGGAATCCTACACCGGCAACGACAAGGACAGATACTACGGAAGGATCGAGGAGATCTGGGAGCTGAGCTACGCTAGAGAGAAGGTCCCGATGTTCCATGTCAGATGGGCCTAGAGCGTCCTAAAAGAAGACCGGTATTTCACCACCATGGTTACACCCGGCCAAATCCAAGACCATGAGCTAAAGCGTCACCGCTAAAAATGAGCCATGGGTACTGGCTTCCCAAGTGGACCAATGCTTCTTCATTACCGACCGTCAAAGCCCGGTCGTGTTGTCGTGAGGAGAGGCAAAAGGAAGATCATCGAAATGGATGGAGTGGCCAATGAGCAAGACTTGACAAATCGGCAACCCAAGATCGAACATGACGGCGACGATGAAGTAGCAGCACACACCACAAGAAGAAGCAGGACAACCCTACCTAAAGGGCGTCAGTTCCACGGAAGAACTCCATTTGCGAAAAGAAGGGCAAGAAGATTGTGAACACATAGCTAGCTAAGATCGATTGTATTTAAATCGTAGTCTTCATTTCCGATTGTATTTCATGGGCACTTTTTGATATCATGAATATTTTAAATTTCATGGACACTTTTGATCTCGATCTCGATCCCACCGCACCCTCCCCGCTAGCTCCACCCGCCGCCGACTCCACCGCAACCCTCCCCGCTAGCTCCACCGCCCGACGACCCACCTCAACCCTCCCAGCTAGCTCCACCGCCCGACGACCCACCGCAACCCTCCCCGCTCCACCGCCGCAGAGCACCCCGCACCTCCCCGCTCCACCACCGCCGACGAGCACCCCCGCACCCTCCCCGCTCCACCGCCGCCCGCAGAGCACCCCGTTTCATATTCATATTCATTTTAAAAATAATAATAATAATAAAGTGTAGACTACAATTGTTGTTAAACAACAATTATTACTGTTTTTATAAAAAAATATTACTGTTTCATATTCCTATTCATTTTCTAAAAAATTGTTAAATGCAACAAAAAATAAAAATAAATTACTTATGGCGCACCTCTGGCTGGTGCGCCATTGCTATATGTAAAAAAAATTACTAATGTCGCACCTCTTCTTGGTGCGCCATTGCTATGTAAAAAAAATTACTAATGGCGCACCGACCGCGGGTGCGCCATTAGTAAGATTCCCCCCTAGCTAATTCCCTCCCTCTCGCCAGATCCCCTTCGTCCCTCTCCCTCGCCAGATCCACTTCCCCCCGCTGCCCCGACCCACGCCGCCGCCGCCCCCGCGCCTCCGTCTCCGTCGCCGCCCAGTCAGCCCTGCCTGCCCCCCCATCGCTGTCGCTCCCAATCTACCCCCTCGCCTTCACCGCACCCACCCACCCCCTCCCTCGCCTTCCCAGCCCTCGAAACCCTAGAAACATGCGGCGCCTCTCCGCTCGAGCTCCACCGTGCGAGGCGACAGGCAAGCGGGCGGAATCTGCTTCAACACCGGCCAGCGAGCCACGGAAGGCAGAGGCGCGGCGGCCGACCCTCCACCCCCTCCACCTCTTCTTCCTCGGGGAAGCAGAGCCGAACTTCGCCGCTATAGGCGTGCTCGCTCGCACCCAGTGGGCGTGTTTCTGCTTGTTTGTAGGCGTGCTCGTCGGGGCCTCTCCTCCGACGTCCTTTGGTGAGCCACCGTGCCTGCCCTCTCCCTCTCTGCTCCTCCCTCCTTGCCCTCTCCCTCTCTGCTAGATCCCCTCTCTTCTCTGTCTCCACCTTCTGTTCTTGCCTGTGAGGTGTTTGATTAAATGTCAATTCAAACGATTCATGCAGCCGCGTCCACCGGAGCACCACGACTGCGTCTGCGACCTCGTCTCTGCTCCACCGCCGTCTACGAGCTCGTCTGCGACCGCATCCGTCGAGGTGAGTTCACCAAAATTCAGTAGTGTGTGCACCAAAATTCAGTGTTCTCTGCATTTTGGTTGTAATCTGGGTTAACTATGATTTTCCCTTTTTTGGCTTTGCTATTATGAACATAAACAGTTGGTAGCAATTTCAAGTGATATATATGTGGTACATTGCCATTAATGAAATAAATGGAATCATTCATCTCATTCCATGCATGGTCTGTGTATGATGCTGCCAAGATTTAGTGTTTTCCTTGCTGCAACTAATCTTGCAGCAAGATTCTATTGAGAAGTTCCTTTGCAATACTACATTCTTCCAACTAATGCAAGCAAAATCAGAGAAGCCACTCCTTCTAACTACACTAGAGATTGTAGTTAAGTTCTAAATAATCACCCACTAATTGCACCCTTCTAATTAACTGCACAGGAGATCCACCCCTGTAACCACTCCAATGCATCAACAAAGAAGTTTGCTACATGATTGCCATTATACTCCTTACTGCTAGTTGCATTATTTCTAAGTGCTACAAATGTGTTTAACTTGTAGCTTCTAGCTTAAGTGAGTAGCCAGTACTTTAGTGAGTAGCTTAACTTGTTTAAGTACTGCCAGTTAGTAGTACTCATATTAAATGATGCCTGAAATGATGTATTATGTATCTTTAGCATGATCTATTTCACATAATAAATGATGCCTGAAATGAATTCTTGTGTAAGTGAAGGCTTGCTATGTTATTGCAGCCAGCTGTTTTCTGTTTCCTCATTTGGAATACTATGTTATTTAGTTTATTATTACTTGGGAACAGTACTGTGAGAAAAAAATGATTATCTGCATTGCATTGTTAAATGTTGTACTAGGAAGTGACATGGAGCAGTGTAGTGGCATGGCCATTGACCTATGGCTGGCATCTAGACAGCACACACATATATACAGAGGCACATTGTGGTGCTGCTTTGTTTCTGTGATCACATTGTGGTGCCTGGCACATTTTCCCCATCATTTCGCTACCGCTTTCTCTCGGAATGTTGATTAATTTCCGTTTCGGTTGAGAATGGGGCACTCCTAGGTCAGGAAAATTAGCAAAGGTCATGCCCAATTTTCTTGACCTAGAAGGTGCCCGATTCTCAACCGAAACAAAAATTAATCAGCATGTATATTGACATCAACCAACTTTCTGGACACATCCCTCGACAACTATGTTATCTTGAGAACTTAGAGGAGTTGTGGCTTTGCTACAACACACTAACAGGTTCCATACCAAACTGCCTAGGACTTGGACCTTAGCAACAACACACTAACAGGTTCCATCCCAAAACACCTAGGTAATATCACAAACATCTCTCAATTGTTCCTTGACAATAGCCCCAGTTGTGTATTCCCAGAGTACTGTAGTCAGTAGCTTAACTTGTTTAAGTACTGCTAATTAGTTGTACTGATATTAAATGATGCCTGAAATGATGTATCATGTATCTTTAGCATGATCTGTTTCAGATAATAAATGATGCTTGAAATGAATTCTTGTGTAAGTGAAGGCTTGCTATGTTGTTGCAGCCAGCTATTTTCTGTTTCCTCATTTGGATTACTCAGTTATTTAGTTTATTATTACTTGGGAAAAGTACTGTGAGAAAAAAATGATTATCTGCATTGCATTTTTAAATGTTGTACTTGGGCACAATACCTTTTCATCCATCATTTACACTGTGAATCCAATACCAGTTGCCCATGCTGATTATTTCACTTCAAACAGGCCACCTAGTGGCACAAAGCTCCATCAGAAACAGAATCAAAGCAGTGTAGTGGCATGGCCATTGACCTGTGTCTGGCATCTAGACACCAGACACATCCATACAGAGGCACATTGACTATTACTATGGCAAGTACTGTGTCAAGTACTCCATGTGTTTTTGTTGGCAGTTTATCATGAAATTGCAGGTACCCCGAGAGGCCCTTGAGTTTGCCGGAATGTTGATTAACTTCCGTTCCGGCAAATTCGGGTACTCCATATGTCCTATTTTCAGCAAAGGTCATGCTGAAATTTTCCGTGAATTTTAGCATGACTTTGCTAAAAATAGGACATATGGGGTACTTGCGACTAATGCATGGGCGGGGTATCTTAGTACTTAGTTAAGTAGGATCAACTGCCCCGCCATTCTTGCTGCATTAAACCATAGGTGGCAATAGAGCCAAGTGATTAGGCCCAACTTAGAATTCTCCTTAGCATCGATAAACCCTAGATGATAAACCCAACATAGGTGGCAATAGAGCCAAGTGATTAGTGCCAAGTGATTAGGCCCAACCTAGGGTGCCTCGGCTTAGGCTTTTAGGGTGCCTCGGCGTCGACAAACCCTAAATGATGAAAGCTTAGGCTTTTAGGGTGCCTCAGCGTCGACAAACCCTAAATGATGAGACCATGATCTTGTTCCTTGACAATAACCAACTTTTTGACCAAACTTTTTTCCTATTTAGAGCGAAACATGGCCCACAACGATGAGGCCGGTGGTTGAGCGACAAGCAATTCTGGAGCTGTCCCGGAGATGGAGGAACAACCTCACCGCTATGAGGGCGCGCGGAAGACACCGATCCTAACTACACAACCCCTAGTGGCGTGGGATGACACCACCGATGGTGCCGCCGAGGATGCCACCATCGATGATGGCGGCGCACACGGATGGCAGCCAACCGAAGAAGCAAAGGAAGGACCGGCGCCTGAATGCGCTCCGCACCCTCAAGGAGGAATTCACTCAAGTGGACTCCGACGGGAATCCAACGGAGCCCAAACATATAGTCATGGGGTACTGCTTCAACTCGGGTGCATTCTCCGGAGCGCCGTCTCGATCAACACCGATAACCTTAGGAATAAGGACCACGGGAATTTGCGCAACCTCCTCTTCACGAAGCTGCACGAACGATACAAGTTCCCCGCCGAATTTGAAAACACACGCCTCTCAGGGAATAAAGTGAACAGTGCCGCCCTCACGAAGATGAGCACGGCCCTGTCTACTTGGAGAAGCGCGGTGAAGATCATGATTGATAAAGGTGATAGTTATGAGAAGATCAAGGCGAAATATCCTTTGATGAGCGAAGATGAGTACAAGGAGTTCAAGATCAAGTGCGAGAGCAGCGCAACCTCGAATCAAGTCGATTGGGGAAAGAAATGCGGAGTTGAACTTTGGGGAACACAAACTTCGGTCCCGGCGGTTCTGAGTGGCGGAGCCTATATGGGACAAGGAGGGCGTGGAGCATGCCGAGCAAGGCCTACCGCCCGCCGAGAAATACAGCGGTAACAAGCGGACCGGGAACTATGTCGGGGCCGGTACAAGGAGGACCCGATAACAAAGGAGCTTACAACTGATCCGAAGACCAGGCGCTTGAGCTTGTTACGCTAAGGAATACACCCCGCGTAATTAGCTCCATATGGTTGCACTCTAATTAATCCCCAATATTTCTAAATGGTTCACGTTCCTTTCGCAGACCTTTGAAAGAAAGCAGTGGCGAGGGTCGTCTCGAGCTCCCCTTTCGACAACCCTTTAAATAGGGCGTTGAACATAATGAAAAGCAAGGATAAGCTCACTAAGCCGCCTTGACTGGTCGTGTGGCGGCAAAGGCTTGTCCACAAAATGGGGTCATACTATACCGCTGGTGTGCGGAAGGAGAAAAGGCCAGCTCGGAAAGCGGGCGCGAGGTTGAAGCACTCAAGGCACAAGTGGCGCGGATTCGGAGCTTGTCCAAGAGCAAGTGGAACAACAAGCGGGAACGGCTCAACGCCATGGTGCCTACGTTGATTCATGGGCTTCAGGCGTGGATTGCGGGCGGCCAATAGGGCCTCCCGGTTCCCAGCTTCACGGCCAGAACTTTCGCCTGGCGTGTGTGGCACCATTGGTGTCTCCGGCAGCGCCATTGGTGTCTCCGGCGGCGCCATTGGTGTCTCCGGCGGCGGCGCCATTGGTGTCTCCGGCGGAGGCGGTATACGTGTCTCCGGCGCCGGCACGGGCATTGGAGCTTAATGCACCCCGGGTGTACGCCGGCCGGCACCTCGCCAGCAAGCGCCCCCTCCGTCAGTTGCACGCCCGCCGTTGGCTATGCCTCGACATTAGCCGAGCTCGACGGCATCACGGTAACTAAGCCTCTCAGCCGATGACTTCATCTCCTTGCCTTTGACTGGGCATCCCTGATGCCCTCTACATGTTTTGCAGGGCACCGCCGATGTTCCTTGCACTCTTCTGCACTTCGTGGGTGCCGAGTTGGTCGATGTCGCCAAGGGCAGAATCGTTCAACCGGGCAACCCCATGTTCCACGGTAATCCGATGCCACCCACAATGTATAGGGTTGAAGTGGTTCAGGTGCTGCCAGGCTGCGACGAGCTGTTACCTCCGGTTCGACCCACTGGGGCTGACGAAGAAGATGAGATGACCCTCAGCGCCTGCGTAAACTGGCCCCCGCTTTGGCGAAGAGCCAGATTCGTTTGGGGCGGGGACACCACCCCACGACAAGACCGCCCGGTCGTGCGGCGCCAAGCCATGGCAAGAACGCCATAACGCTACGGACCTGCGGACATCCCTATGTCGGACATCCCTATGGCACAGATCCGGACAGCCCTATGGCACTGAGATCCGGACGATGGCGACAACGACAACGGTACATTTATCAAAGTCGATAAGTACTTTGCGAACATGGATACGCTGACGAGTTCTGCGGGCCTCTTTCTCAAGAACCCAACCAAGGCGACCACAATCTAGCTGGTGCGGCGGAGAAATCCAATTACAACAGCGTAAATGCGGCGCTCAGTTCTCGGGGAGATGCCTCCGGCCCCGCCTTCACCGAGCCTCGGATAGCTGAGGTGCGAAATATTATCAGCCCCAACACACTCAAGAAGGCGGTGCTGTGAGAAGAACTCGGTCCCATTACGGGAGATCAAGAAGAAGGGATGGAAGCGAAAGACTAACAAGGGCGCCGGTGCGAGCCAGCCGGCACCGAAGTTCGATCCGTGCTCGGGGCGGGCCACCTTCACCTAAGGATATCTCGAGGAGGGTGCATGTGGCGGGTAGAGGCGATGCTACCACCAAATATGCTGAATGCTGCAAGCGGTGCTATCTGAGTCTGCACGACAGTGTTCTTTCTTTGGAGAAGCGGCGTCTCGAGAGAGAAGGATGTGGCATACCGGTTTTCGTGGCCAAGGTGCCGAGGGCAAGGGCTTTGTGGATGGCGACATCGGGGTGCGATCGTCCTGCGGTTTGATGACATCTTTGCTATGTTTAACCTTCATCCGCTGCACTACACCTTCGTTCGGCTGTTTTCGCTAAGTATGGAGATGCGAATCATTAGAGACAAGACCCCGGACATCGTGATAGTCGACCCCTTATACATGTGTGCCAAGCACTTGAGCAGCGTTGGGGACCGCCAAGTTGCGAGTTCACACCTCGAAGGCGTCATTCTGGAAAACCCAGATAAGGATAACTTCCTTGTGGCTTACTTTCCCGAGTAAGTCATGTCGGCGTTCTGGGAACGGGGGTCCCCAGACTTGCCTGCCTGCGGCGTGGCTCAAAGGAGGCCCAGGACATCCCATCTTCATCAACACAAGCTCAAGACCCTCGCGAGGGGCCAAGCCTCGCGGGGCGGACGACAAGGAGCTTCCTCAAGCACGGCCTCGTCAGGCTGGCTCATGAGGAGGCGGAGATTTCAAGGCAGGGTACCTCGCGAGGTGCCCATGACATAGCCATGACGACCAAGGCGCCGATCCTGGCGCCAGCCCAGCGCGTCCTCCTTTCCTCTTTGGTGCAAAGGGAGCAAGCGCAGCGAGAGCATCAAGCAAAGGCATCCATTTCGTGCAACAAAACCAAGACCAGCCCCAACGGCTGGAAGGGAGTCATCGTGGAGCCCAAGCGGCATCACCACGAGCCTTTGGCAAAGCGAGGACCAACTTTAGTCGGGATAAGTGTACCGCTGTTCCCTTCAAAATGGCCAATAGTTGGCGCCGTTCCCGCTCAATATTTGGGAAGAGGCCCAGGGCCTTCGTCTATATAAGTAGATCTAGCCACCATAGTAGAGGGGTGGGCATTCGGAATCCAGAGAGAGAGATAAGGACCCGATCCTCAAGCTAGAGTGACGGAACACCACCTAGCAGTTCATCACAGACCCTCATGAGGCTGTTCTTCCCTGTCTTGTTCCTCATCAGCCCAAGAGGCAATCCACCACACCACAAACTAGAGTAGGGTATTACACCACAACGGTGGCCCGAACTAGTATAAATCTTGGCGTCTCTTGTGCAGTTCTGCTTAGTAGTTTAGGTCCCTGCAATTGCGGCACGAGGCGGTGGAGGGTTGGATCTCCGCGCGCACCCCAGAGTTCGAACCTTAAGGTCTGCCGGAACCCGAAATCCGACATTTGGCGCGCCAGGTAGGGGTGCGCCGGAATCTGCCTTTCGCCGCCTCGTTCTTCCCCGGCCACAGCAACCATATCGGCCTTCGTCGGGCCGCGCCGGCGCCGAGCCGCCTTCGCCTCCCATGTCGCCAGAGCGGCTCCCGCCGGCGGGCGTCTCGTCGTTCTCGCCCTGTCGCCAACGCCGCCACGGCCCGGCGAAACGAGCAAGAAGCGTCGTCAGCACCCGTCCATGAGCGGGGCGGCCGCACCGCCACGCTTTTCGCTCACCCGCTGGTTCTTAAATCACGGCGCCCAAGCGCCATGGAGGCCCGAGCTGCGCTCATCGCGGCCAACGAGCTCCTGCGCTACCGCCCCGTCGACAACGTCTACGAAGAATGGATCGACCGAGTCGCCGAGCTCGTCCGCGCTGCAGGAGGCGACCCCGAGCCATCTGTCTCGCTGCACCGCACCCCGCCCCGCGCGGGCAATGAAGCTCCCGGGGCGCCTCAGCCGCCTCCTCCTCAAGACGGCGCCCTAGCCCCAAGGCACGCGGCCCCTGGGCGGAACCCGTTCCGCCAGGCGCCGGCGCGGCAAGAGCAGAGCTGTCAAGAAGTCCCTCGCCCGCAAGAAGCCGCCCGAGCGCTCCCCGCTCCAGCACGTCAAGACCCTGTGCTGCCCCCAGCCATGGCACAGGGAGGCCCACAAGACCAAGCCCTCTGTCGTCCGAGGCCCCATGCCATGGCGGGCTGCCGCGCTTTCACCTCCCGAGGCGCTTGTGTCGCGTAGCCCGCCAAGTTCAAGCCAGACCTGCCTCCACGCTACGACGGCACGGCTGACCCTACGGAGTTCCTCCAGCTCTACGAGCTGGGCATCGAGGCTGCCAACGGGGACGAAAAGGTCATGGTGAACTGGTTTCCCATGGCGCCAAGGACAGGGCCCGCACTGGCTCTGAACCTGGCCCTGGCGATCTCTTCTGGGCCGAGATGCGTACTCCGCTTCATCGCCAACTTCTGAGTACTCGCGACCGCCACCCGCGTGAGCGACATGCGCCGAATCAAGCAGCAGCCTGTGGGAAACCCTGCAAAAGTACATCCAGCGCTTCAACAACGCGCCTCAAGATCCCTGTGGTAACGGAGGAGGCCATCATCTCGCCTTCTCCGACGGCGGCTGTGACGTCAAGATGAAGGAGGAGTGGCGATGCATGAAGATCTGTGCACCTCCACAGGCTGTTCAACTTGGCACCAAGTGTGCGGGTGGCTGAGGCGCCTCTCCCTCCTCGAGCTGCCGCCATGATCCCAAGAGAAGAAGTCCAAGGCCAAGGGCGTGAAGCGCAAAGGGGCTGCCATGCTCGCGGCCAAACCAAACACCAAGCGAGGCAGAGATCAGCCCGAGCCCTCCAAGGGCAGCCGGTACTGCGTGTACCACGACCTCCACACCCACAACACCAATGAATGTCAAGAGCTCCGGGCGGTGCGCGAAGGAAGGGTCGGCAGACGCCCCGAGCGCAGCAACCGGGGCTACGACCGAGGAGGAGGAAGGAATGCAGGACGCTGGGAAGACCGCGGCCCACACCAAGGGTGGCGCGACCAACCTCGCGAGGACCGCTGGCAAGACCCACCTCGCGGGGGCTGGAGGATCAGCCTCGTGAGGATCGCCCGCAAGGGAACGAGGCCTCCCTCCGGCGCCGCCGCCAAGGAGAATCGAGACCGTCATCGGGGCGAGGGGCCTGGGGCTTCCAGAAGCGCGGCGATCGCTGCATCTGGGCGGAGCACAAGCCCCAGACCTCTCGGCGCATCTTCAAGAAGTTCGCCCATGAAGTGAATGCAGTCCTCCCCAAGCTCGAGTCCACGCACCCTCTCAGGTGGTCGGCGTGCGCCATCACGTTCAGCTCAGCGGATCAGCTCAAGTGCGCAGCCACAGCTGGAGTTCTCCCGATGCTTTGCTCCCCAATCATCAGCAATGTGCTAGTCACCAAGACCCTCATCGACGGCGGAGCAGGGCTCAACGTCCTGTCCGTGGAGACATTCAACAATCTTCAAGTGCCTTACATATCGCCTTCAGCCAACCAAGCCTTTCTCCGGAGTCACCGACGGCTCCATGGTCATAATCGGGCAGGTCCGCCTTCCTGTCACCTTCGGGGCCCGCGACAACTACCACACCGAGCTCATCGACTTCGACATCGCCCACATTCGCCTGCCGTACAACGCCATCCTCGGGTACCCAGCGTTGGCCAAATTCAAGGCCGTAACCCACCATGGCTACAACATCCTCAAGATGCCAGAAGCGGCGGAGTCATCACGGTGCCTCGTGAAGAGAGAGACACAAGATGTGCTCCCTGGAGCGAAGCTTTTCGAGCCGCATCGCCTGGAAGACCTGCACTACAGCGAGCAGAGGCCTCCGAGGCCGCACTCCAAGAAGAAGAAGACATCGACCGGCCCGGCTCTTCAAGAGACAGCCCCTCGGGGTCCACATCCGGGCGGGGAGCCTCCTTCCATCGCATAGGAAAGCGCTTGACACCCTCCTCGAGGCAGGGCTCGGGGCTCTCCTGGAGGGCCGCCGACCTGCCAAGGTCTCGAGGAGGCGCCAGCCCACGCGTGAGGCGTGTTTGAACGCGTTTACATGCAAGCGGTGGAAGACCAGGAGGGCAGAACCCTCAAGAGTTCGTCGGCAAGGCCATTCGGGAGCTACATGAGTCAAGGGTCATGAGGGCAGCCGCCGCGCACCTGCTGTGGCCCCCATCCAGCGAGGATGGTGGGCTGCGCGTCTGCATCGACATACGGGGCTCAATCGAGCCGCATCTCAAGAGCGCCTCTGGCCCTCGCGAGTGGGACGTTGCGGGGGTCCGCCCCACAACTACGTACGCATGCCTTACGGCCTGCCAAACGCGGCTGCTGCGTACCAGCGTCTCATGAGGGCCATCCTGGAGGCTCAAGAGGTCAGGCACGCCGCAGCCCTGGCGGAGATGGAGATGGCCCATGAGGAGCCGCCAACGCCTCCGGAGCCTCCCGAGGCCCCTGGGCCTGGGGGCTCGTGAGGATCGGCTCCCGCAGCCCACCGAGTCTGCTACACCAACACCCTTCATCCCCAACATCACTAGGTGACATCTTTAAGTTTTATTTCCGGTTGGGAGCGCCTTCAAGGCCGCATTATTCCCAGGTCGCGTGGGTCCGTCCCTGCGGCATGTATCCCTTTTATTTCATGTCATTAGCTTATCCTGTTGGGGGTGCCCCTCGGGTTGCATCATCCCCAAGCCGCTCGGGCCAGTCCTAGCGGCATGTATCCTTCCTACTTTTTCCTTAGAATTATGCTCTCGCTCCACCATGCTTGTTATAGGGAGCCTTTTCCTGGGTGGCGGAATCTTGCACGTTAAAGGGGGGTGCCTGAGCATCGCGACTCAGGGCTCCTACCGGCTCTCCGGCCCTCACCCTCTAGTCTTGTCCATGGCATCGCGACCTGGCTTGCCAGCGATGGCTGAGATCAGCCCGAGAGCCGGGACCAGAGGACGTAGAGTTGCGTCATCTAACCCAGCTATGCGTGTTAAAGGGGTGCACGAGCATCGCGACTCGTGGCTCCTACCGGCTCTCCGGCCCTCTCCCTCTGGTCTTGTCCATGGAATCGCGAATGGCTTGCTTGCGACGGCTGAGACCAGCCCGAGCCAGGACCGAGGGCGTGGAGTTCTGCATCGACCCAGCTTGGCGTTAAAGGGGGTTCTGAGCATCGCGACTCAGGGCTCCTACCGCTCTCCGGCCCTCACCCTCTGGTCTTTTCCATGGCATCGCGACCTGGCTTGCCGGCGGCGGCTGGGACCAGCCGAGCCGGGACCGAGGGCGTGGAGTTCTTGCATCGACCCGGCTTGCACGTTAAAGGGGTGCACGAGCATCGCGACTCGGGGCTCCTACCGGCTTTCCGCCCTCACCCTCTGGTCTTGTCCATGGCATGCGACTGGCTTGCCACCACGGCTGAGACCAGCCCGAGCCGGGACCGAGGACATAGAGTTCGTCATCTAATCCAGCTTGCGCATTAAAGGGGGTGCACGAGCATCGCGACTCAGGCTCCTACCGGCTCTCCGGCCCTCACCCTCTGGTCTTGTCCATGGCATCGCGACCTGGCTTGCCCGGTGACGGCTGAGACTAGCCCGAGCCGGGACCAGGCGTGAAACACCGGCATCGGCCAAATTGCGAGGAACACACTCGAAGATAAGGCCCGAGCAGGCAAAACCCGCCTTGAGGTAGGGCCTCGTGAGTCCCAGCTGGCTCACGGGTGCCAGATACACCTCGTCCAGCCCTACCGTGCCGGCCACGTGTCGAGGTGGGGCTGTATCACGCTCAAGGGCTCCTCCCGGAGGGGATCCCCTCCCATGTTCAGTGGACACCATGCTCGCGGCAGCTACGCCACTTTGCCGAGGCGTCTATGCCCATCACGCATCTTGAAGCGCTATGCTCCGCTGGTGATAAACAAGCCGAGGTGGCCTCCAGTGTCGCATCAACCTCGAGGAGCCAGAGCTCAGTGTGGCCTCGTCGCCGCGCCTCCCTCGGGAGGCGCCCCTTGAGGCTGCTGAGTCACGCCAGACGCACGCCACCCAGCTAGGCCCCTCGGGCCTGGTTAAATCGCCACGTCACTCCCGGCGGAGCCAAGCTCGCATGCCATTTGAGCGTCAAGGGACTCTGAGCATCGCGACTCAAGAGCCTAACTGGTCACGTAGCCCCTCACCCCTTAGTTCCAAAAGGCTAACGGCGGTTGAGGTATGCGCGGGGCCGGGCTCCGCAGACGTAGAACGGCTGATCCGCCCGCGTCTCACCTCCCTACTTGTTGTTCGTGCGCCAAGGGGGACTCCTGAGCATCGCGACTTAGGAGCCTAACTTGTCATGTAGCCCCTCACTCCTTGGTCCCGTCCTGGTTTCGGTCCGGGGCTAACGGCGACTGAGGTATCTGTGGGCGGGCTATGCGGCGTAGAACATAAGCAAGTAGGAAGCACAAATTTCAAGGAATTCAAAAGCAAATATTACAGTCCACACTGTTATCGTAATACCAAACACAAGTTCGCCTCCTCGAGGCATGATACATGTGTAGGAATTAAAAGCAGGGCAGGAGCCTGGCAGGTCACTTGTCGGTGGTGGAGCAGGCGGAGTGGGCTCGCCTCGTGAAGCAGCTAGGCAGCAGCGCCTCGCCCGGCAGTCTTGAAGGCCGGAACTTCCCAAAAGAGCCTCGCTGACCCTTCACAGCGCCCGGCAGCGGCAGCTAGCATGCTTTCGCCGCTTGCCGGCTCAAAGAGCTGTCCATGTCGGCGCTAGGATCGCGAAGATAGATGTGGGTGAGGATCCGGCGTCGCGCCAGCGGAAAGACAAGACGCGCGCCTCGGCCTCGGCCGTGGGGCCAAGACCAGGGAGACATCTTCAAGTGCACGAATCGGGAAGGAAGCAGCTTGGCGGGGCCGTCCTCTGCGCGCCGGCCGATGGGCTCTCCGAGCCGCTATCATAAAGCTCCCCTCGGCAAAGCGCGGGCCTTCACCTCCATATCCATGAAGGCCCGCGATCTTCGGCAGAACCAGCGCCTTGGCGTCCAGCTCGACATTCCTGCGCCTCCGTTTCTGCTCCAGCGCCTAGGCGATCACGGCGCTTCTTGCTTGGCCTCCTGGTCGCCAGCGGCCGCTGGCGAGCCTTCATGCTTTCCTCCTGCTCCTAGCGGGCGGGCCTCCTCGGCAAGCTGGTTCTGCAGGCCCTTCAGCTCAACCTCCGGCGTCTCACAGCGACCTTGGATCTTGGCTGCCTCCCGAGGGCAGCATCGCGGGCTACCTTCCCCTCACGAACAGCCTGCTTCTCCTCGTGCATGGCTGTCGAGTCTGGACCAGCGCCGCCCGAATCGAGCGTCGGCGCGAATCCAGCGAGGCCAGCTCAAGCGCCCGGCCTGGCGAGGTCGGCGCCCAGAAGATCTTGCCGCAGCCGGTCCGATTCAGCGGCAGCACGATCCAGGCATGGGAGGAGTTGGAGAGACAACAGTTGGTGGAGTAGGAGGAGATGGCGCGGCGAGCCGCTGCGCCTCGGCGGAACCATGGCGCCACGACAGCAGCGGAGGCAGCGCCAAGCAAGGGCACCTCGAGTCGCTGGGCCAAGGGGCTGAGCTCACCCAGCCGAGGCTCGGCCCGAGCCTCGCGAGGCGCCCGGGAGGAGAGGCCTGGGTGTCGGGATCATCTTCCTTTTCGGCAGACAGCACACCGTCACGGATGGAGCCTCAGGGCCCCCTTGACTTCTTCACCATGAGCGCCCGGCTGGCAAGAACATGGACATCAGATCTCGTCGTGAGCAATAATCAAGATGGGAAGCAGGCACTTACAGGTCGTCATTGGTGGACTCGAGCAGCCTCCGGCCATACTTGAAGCCCGAGAGCGGCTGCGAGGATCAGCCTCAAAGGAACCAAGAGCAGGAGGCGCGTCGTGGATCGCCTGAGGGCAGGCGGACCCGCGGGGGACAAGCCCAGTCCGGTCCTTCTTCGGGATCAGGGGCAGGCTTCTGCCTCCCCGCTCATCCTCATCCTCGTCGTCGTCACTCTCGGGGAGGCGGAGAAAGCGGGGCCTGCGTTGCGGGGGGGGAGCCCTTGACTCTGCCCCCGAATCAACCCCCTCTCCTGGCTCTTTTTCCTCCACCTCTTCACCGGAGTTCGGAAGAGACCGTCCACAGTCCACAGAGCCTCCACAGGCACGGGCCCGTCCCCATTGAAAGGCGGGCATGGGCCCCACCTGCCTCCCAATCCTCACGAAGGAACAAGGGCGCTGGGCGCCCTCGATCTCGCCACATCACCCCGACCAAGGATGGAGGACCGTCGCCAGTCCTCGCTGGCGGAGGCCACGAGGCTCGGGTGAGGCCTCCACATCAGGCAATCTTGGCGAAGCGGAGCCGATTGGTGCTCAGGGAACTCCCTAAGCAGCGGCCTTGGTCAGCTCGCCCGCCCGCCCGCGTGGGCGGCTTCAGATCTGCATCCATCTTCTCCGGCACCAGCAGCGGGGATCCCGAAGCCGCTCGGGACCGGTCGTCGAGCTCTCGGTGGCTCCGTGGGCAGGATCAGCCGTGGGTGGATCGCATGACATCCACAAGACCCACTTGCTCCTGAAACCCTCAATCCGCTTCCCGGGGTTTGAAATGGCGATGGCTCCGCCCGTATGCAACATGGCTTCGCGCCTGTGGCGAACCACGGGAGGTTCGGAGGAAGAAGTAGTGGTGCAACAAGGCCACCGAGGGTTTCACCCAACATGGGCCTCACAATAGTGGCGAAGATTGCGGAAGAAGGGCGGAGTTGGGATGAAGGTGCAGAGCTTGGATGTTGTAGTGACGGAGGGCGGAGAAGAAGAACTCAGAGAAGGGAGGCACCAGACCAGCAATGGCGGCGCGAAGAGACGGGTAGAAGGTACTCCCGACCCTCGAGGCGGAGGAGCGACCATGAGCACCGCCCGTTCCATTGGCGCCCTGCGCCGCCAACCGGCGCATCGAGGCAAGGCTACCACGACACATTTTGGCGGGTCCAAGGCAGGAAGTACTAGGCTCCGGCGGGGTGTGAGGAGCCATGAATGGCTAGAACACGAAGGCGGAGTGGATCTGAAGGTCTTGGAAGCGAGGGAGGAGAGGCGCAAGAAAGGGATCTGAGCAGCAAGCGGAGAAAGTAAAGGAGGCAAGGAAGAAGCCGCTCTATTATCAACCCAGCGGTTGCAGGGGCTCCACATCCAATCAACACGCCACCTGGCGCCAAAACCCATGAGCTGTTAGGGCCACGATGCTTAGCACTTTCCTTCGCCTCTCCGCTCGGCCAAGTTCAAGGCGCGCCGTGGGCCGGGGGCTCTGTCGGCGTGCAGGAGCAGGGGTCCCAGACATGCCACTGCGGCCTCGGCGTGGCTCAAAGGGGCCAGGACAGCCCATCTTCATCAACACAAGCTCAAGACCCTCGCGAGGGCCAAGCCTCATGAGGCGGATGACAAGGAGCTTCCTCGAGCCACGGCCTCGTCAGGCTGGCTCATGAGGAGGCGAAGAGTTCAAGGCAGGGTACCTCGCCCGGTGCCCATGGCGCAAGCCATGGCGACCAAGGGCGCCCGGTCGAGGCGCCAGCCAGCATGCAGCGTCCTCCTTTCCTCTTTGGTGCAAAGGGAGCAAGCACAGGCGAGAGCATCAAGCAAAGGCATCCGTTTCGGTGCAACAAGACAAAGACCAGCCCCAAGGGCTGGAAGGGGGTCATCGTGGAGCCCAAGCAGGCGTCATCACCAGAGCCTTTGGCAGGCGAGGACCAACTTTAGTCAGGATAAGTGTACCCACTATTCCCCTTCAAAATGGCCAATTGTTGGCTCCCTTCCCGATCAATATTTGGGAAGAGGCCCAGGGCCTTCGTCTATATAAGTAGAGCTAGCCACCATAGTAGAGGGGTGGGCATTCGGAATCCAGAGAGAGATAGGGACCCGATCCTCAAGCTAGAGCGACGGAACACCACCTAGCAGTTCATCACACAGACCCTCGCGAGGCTGTTCTTCCCTGTACTGTTCCTCATCAGCCCACGAGGCAATCCACCACACCACAAACTAGAGTAGGGTATTACACCACAACGGTGGCCCGAACTAGTATAAATCTTGCGTCTCTTGTGCAGTTCTGTTTAGTAGTTTAGGTCCCTGCGATTCGGAGAAGTACGAGACGGTGGAGGGTTGGATCTCCGCGCGCACCCCAGAGTTCGAATCTTAAGGGTCTGCCGGAACCCAAAATCCGACAAGTCATCCCTTAACCGCCCTGTAACATATGATTTCTTAGATTTCAATTGTTCTTTTTTTTCTAACATTCCGTGTTCTGTGGAGTGACACACATTGCACACTCATCCTCTTAAGCCCGAAATATTCCATGGCCACGTATTTCGACCCGAACCGTAACTCCAAGATAGACTACACAAATGTCAAGAAAGTTCTTGATGATGTTCTCCCTGGCTACGCCAAATCTGGAGGCACCTTCACCAGGACTATTTGTAAGTACGGCAAGCACATGTTCTCACACAATATGAAGTTCTGCTGCGTCAAGCAGCCGCCCGGCGGTTAGAAGGAGGCCTACTATGCCCTCCATCACATGCGGGCGATCGTAAGGGACCATCATCAACCACGCTGCAGATAATCTCAAAGATTGGGCGCGAACTTGTCGGCAATCCGAGTAGCGGACCTCGGACAAAATTCTTCGCATCAATCGGACTTTGCGGACATCATCCATCAAGATGTCCTTCATACGTCGGGGCAGTTCTTCCTCACATATCAACCGTCCAACAATGAGAAAGATGAAATGCTACAAATGCAGGGTGACAACGACCGCGATTTCATGACCATCCACGACAGACGGGGCTTCATCACGCTCTGTCCGATGAGTTGAGTCGAAAGTAGTGATGTGTAGTTCGAAACATTGATTGGCTCATGTTGTAATTAAACTTTAATGAATTCATATGTCTCTTTGGTTTGGACAGTCGTTCAACTTAGATGTAATCAATGCTATTTATTAGTAGGACCATGAATCGTGCTATTAATGTCTTGCTTTTCTCTTCGATCCTTTTGTTGCATACTTACATATTGCTTATGTATTATGCATTGTTTGGCTTGTGCATAGAGATGCCGTCGTATGTCATGTACAAGGGTAAGGTTCGAGTCTCTGACGGTGGGAGAGTGTCGGAGATAGGTTCACCGTTTCAGCGATATGATTACAAAGGGTCACCACTAGGCGGAGGCGAATCTAGATCGCCCGCTATCTAGCGGCGAGAGAGGAGGGCGTTGGAGGAACGGATGAATACTAGTTTGATCGCGATGATGCTCATCGTGATGACCACAACTCTCTTCTATGTGATGGTAGTTTAGATGATCGATATCGACTTGTAATGTGAAGACAAACTCGATACTCGCGGTCTTGAGACTTGTAATGTTTTATCTTTGTTCGGTCTTTTGAATTCAGAGACTAATATGATGAATTGTATTCAGAGCCTAATCTTCTATTGTATTCGATGAATCTGATGGTTCTGTGTGCTGCTGTCTATATTCTGTCCAATAATATATTTTGTAACCTGTGCAAAAATTAGAAAAGTAAAAAAACCAAATATTCATACTAATGGCGCATCACCACCAGGTGCGCCATTAGTATGCCAAAGGATACTAATGGCGCATCAACATAGCATGCGCCATTAGTATGACAAAACACATGCTTAGGTATGGCCCCGGGAGAGTACACTAATGGCGCATTGTGTTACATACTAATGGCGCCTGCTTGCAGTGCGCCATTAGTATCTGAATACTAATGGCGCACGGTGGTGCGCCATTAGTAAAATATACTAGTGGCGTGCTACTAATGGCGCCTTGTGTCGCCATTAGTAAACAAAACTCAATCGCCATTAGTAGGCCTTTTCTAGTAGTGTAGCCCCCAAGTGCGGGTCATAAGCCTACAGCGACTCGAGACT
This sequence comes from Aegilops longissima, assembly GCA_021605205.1. Lineage (NCBI taxonomy): Eukaryota > Viridiplantae > Streptophyta > Magnoliopsida > Poales > Poaceae > Aegilops > Aegilops longissima. Next base: position 727,135,750 of record CM038677.1, on the reverse strand, counting down.
ATTCCTTTCATTGTAGAATAAACCATATCCGTCGATAAAATAATATCCATTGCGCTAAAGCGACTTTGAAAACCTCAATCAAAATACTGGTTATTGATAACCATAGCAAAATTCCAGCCATATTGGCTATTAAAGATTTGAATAATATACCCAATGATTTATAAGTGCATGATTCCAATGGCGCAATCCAAATATATACTTGCGACTTATAGTCGAAACCAGGCCTGGTCAATAAGCACCGGATTATAACTGATCATGCACTGACAACTTGTAGTTGAAAGCCAAGACGGGTCAATAAACACCGCTTTATCAAAAATATTATAAATCTCATCAAAGGAAAAAGAACTTGGCAAATAAAAGCATATAAAAACTTGTAGTCGAGGCTTCTCACGGGCTACCAGGCCTCAAATTTGAGGCTTTTCATGGGCTGCCAGGCCACTGAGTTAAACCATTTTACAAAGCCTTTTAAGATGGACCTCAATCTTTAACCAATCGTCGTTTTAACTTTGACAAGTTCAGGGTCTTATTAGATTGACTTGTCGAGTTAACGGGTCATACCGAGTTTACAGGCCGGAGTGAATTACTTAAAAAGGCAGGCTAACCCGGGGTTTTAGGTGTATACACCAGGCTTCCAAGCCGTGGCTTGATAGCCTATTACAAGTGTAGATTCTCTATTCATTGCAATAGCAAAGAATCCCCAAGTAATATTTTGAGCTGTCCTCAGCGGGTGTCCATGTTTGAGTTGTGCTTTTGCAACAGTCTCTTTGGCCCCTAAGTAATTTTGTTTTGGCCTTGAGCCGATCAAGAGGTGTAGCTATGGTTCGAATACGACCAAGCCCCCAAGTGAACAATAATATGATAAGCCAACAAACAAGGATACCCATGTTTGAACCGCGCATCATGGCAATAGGTCTTCTTCGGCAACCTTTAACTTTTTGCAAGAGATAAATTCTTCCTGAACCGGGATTTTGAACCGGATATTTAGAGCATCAGAGCTTTGTAAGAGATAATTTCCTCTAAAACCAGATTTGAACCAGATACTAAGAGCTTCAGCGTTGTGTGGGGGACGGGATTTCCCTTAAACCGAACTATAAACCGGAAGCATCATTGTGAGCCGGAATATTTCTGATGGCCTTTAAATTTTCATCAATATAATAGTAGCATCCGGAACCGGGTTATCTTTCCTTCAACATCCTGGGGCACTTTGAATTTGCTGAAAATGGCAAGACTTGCTGAGTCATATCATCGTAGCCCCCGAGTCTTAAGATGAATCAAGGAGTTGTCTTGAGATTCTCCGTACTTGACCATAGCAGAAGGTATATATCATTGGTGTTGATAACGTGATGTAAATCCACAGAAGGTTGAGGTGACTGCGGCGGGTTATAAATGATCCCGTATGAGCCGTGTCAGCAACTCGGCCAATGGTTCCTTCCAACTGGCTGTTTGAAGTTAACCAAACTATAGTGGCAGCGATTTGTGCGCTTATCCATTGAGCCATCCAGCGTAGATGGCGGTTGAATGATAACTTGCCTTCAATTTGGAAGAAAAACCGGGTTACCCAAGCAGTGACTTGCTCATATTCAATAAATAGCTCATGCAGACAGGTGCGGCCCGGTGTGTTGATGTAGACCAGGCCGTGAGAGACGGACGATAAAGACGACCACAACATCAGAGGCCGCTTGGACAGATGAGTCGCCCACGGCATTGTAAGCCGGCGCGGGCGAGCGAATTAATTCGCAGGGACGGTCCCGGTGAGTTGAAGTAGTCCGGGCCGCAAGGGCGGCAGCTTGCGCATATCCATTTACCGGATAATGAGGCACGGACAAATACCGGGTGCAATGTTGCCAGTACGTGCTCCGTATCCGTGGTATAAACCACATTTGTAGTGAATCATTGTCCTGTGTAAAAAAACAGCAGGGTGGAGTAGTTGTTTGTCGAAGGAAATCAATATGTACTTAACAAAATATGTAAGATAAATATCACCTGATTTTTAGGCGACAGATGATCATTATATGGCATCCGTAGATAACCAAAAACTTTTTGTGTTGGTCCTTTCAAGGGCCTTGCCAGAGTTCGTCATACTTTCTATAACTTTAAACCATGATGATCCTCTTTAAACCTGTTCAGGCCTCAAGTACCCTGCCACCCATGTCGCGTCTTGTGTCCGCATCTTTCTATCTGTACCAAGAGTACTAGCACACCTTTTTTTCTTTCCGCATCTCATTTTTCCCCAATTCTTGGTCCTACTGACCGCGCGCAGAGGCGGAGCGAGGAGGAGCTCGGGCGCAGACATCGGTGGCGGTTTGAAGTCCAGCGGACCAGTGGGTTGCTGGGGGAGGGGGTAGCTGGAGGCCATGGAAACCATGACGGCGACTCTGGCGGTTTGTCAAACCGAGGCAGGTCTCGGCTTGCAGCGTGGTGGTTTGGATCGAGGTACGCCCACGGCAGCGCGGCGGTTTAAAAGCGGGACCGGCGCGGCTGTTCGCCGGAGACCGCAGAAACGAGGCACGGTGACTCAATGTAAGACAACGCGAAACAGGCGGCGGCTCCTCACACGACAGAAGGGGCGAGTCGATGGGGTTCGTCCGCGCCGGCGACAGGTTGGAGAAGCCTAGTCATGGCCAGTTTGAAGCAGCAGCCGGCTTGAGGGAGAGGACGCCGGCCACGGTGGAGGTGGCTCGATGCGCGGCAAGGCTTAACGAAAGTAAGGCCGTGATGCGGACCCCGACAGCGGCTCTAGGCGGCGAGGCAGTTTTGCAGTGGTGACTTAGGCCCACTGACGAGGTCAGTTCGGAGCAGCGGAAGCAAACCGGGCGGTTTGCCCAGGGTGGGAGCTCCGCACGGGCCGCTAGGGCGGAGCCCACGGTTGCATATGGTGACTCGGCGCGTTCCCGCGGCAGGTGCGGCTATCTGGTGATTCAGTGAACAGCGATCGAGCAGCTCGGGTGGCCTGGCGAGATCATAATGGCGGCAAGAGCAACCCGCGAAGGCACAGGGCAGGAGTTTTGACCCGGCGGCAACTCAGAGGCGGGCGCAGGAATGAGGTCCAGTGAAGGCGGCTGGAAAACAGCAGCTTGACGACTCATAGGCCATGATCCGCAGCTGAACTGAGCGCTGGCGACTTGACGCGGCGAGTTGGGGGACGGTGACTTGGTATGGCGAGGCGTGATGCGGTTGCGGCAGATTGAGGTAGTGCGGGGGCCACGACAGCTCAACGACTCAGAAGGGTAGCTTAAAGTGACAAGTCACAACGACGGCGAGGCCATGGAAGAAAAGGCGTCGTAAGGCGGGTCGAAGTGACGACACGAATCAGCCAGGAGGTGAGGCCGGCGCCCAGCCGGGTCGTAGGAGGCTGGTGCACGCGGCCGTGGGCGGACGCGACCCGGTAGGGCTTTGGAGGCCGCGGCTCGAGGCCGTGGGGACGGCGCGAGGCAGGGCCGGCCCGGGGCGGCTTGTAAACCGAGGCAGCCGAGGGACGCCGGCGAGGCGAGCAGCAGCAATAGTGGTGTGCCGGTGATGTGGAGACCAGACGGAGGGGCTCGGCGACTCGCCGGAAAGATCACACCACAGGGGTGGCTCAAGGCAGCTCAGGGCCGGACCAGCGGGGGCAGTTCAACACGGCGGCGACGGAGCTGTACTATCCATGTGAGGCGCAGGCGAGGTCAGGCCGGGACAAGAGGCAAAGATGTACCCACGATCCAATCCGAATCGTGGCCTCCCCGTTTTCTTTTTTTCTTCTATCGATGAACGGATGGCTTCAGGTGACACAATAGCTAGCACTTTAGTATTACTTGCAACCACATAGCAGACCGTCTCGGATTCCAACAATAATCTATCAAATCCCCTGGTGAATTGATGTGTCGCTATTGATTCCAAAAGTTTATATGGCAGCGTAACCGGACAGGTCTCGAACTTCCGTGCCGTGACAAAAACAGTGATTTGGCGACCCGGACAGATTGCCTGGTCACGTGCAAAAACACAACAATAGAGATTTGAACTCGACGGCGGCACACGCAACCCTAACCTCTCAATCATCAAACTTGCATCTGCCAACCTCAAAATTTAATCATAATTCTGAATATAAACCGATGAACATGCCGGCTCTGTCCAAGGCCGTCTCACGCCGGGTTATCCTGCGCGCTTTTCGTGCTAACACTTTTTCATCTGACATATCGCAAACTTCTCGATCCCTGAGAAAAATCCCTCCAAGAACTCAACATCACCGTGTGCAGGCTCCACGGTGGGCGCCAACTGTCGTGGAATTGTCACGTCAGATGTCCTAGTGTGAGGACTTAGTCGTGAGACCAACGCATCTATGTGGTAGCTTGAGAGGAGTTGAGCGGAATCGAGAAACACAACACAAGACAGGGATTTAGACATCTTCGGGCCCCAGGAAACATCATCCGGTAACAACCCTACATGTTGTTTGTGGCTAGGTCTCATTATGCTCATCATGGAGTCGCCGGATAAACCGGCTCTTGTGTCTAGCCCTAGAGATTGTTTCTTCTTGCTTGTCCCTCTTTGGGGAGCCCTGCCCCTACTTATATAAGTTGAAGGGGCGGGTTACATGTAGAGTCCAACTCGGACTTAAGGACTTAACTATTCTGACTTATCTTCATGGGCTTCTTAACATCTTGGGCTTCATAACGTCTCGGGCTTCATAACCCCTGGCAACCCAGTTATCACTGTCTGCCGGGTTATGACAGGTGCCGGTTTATGATGGTCTGTCGGTTTGTGATGGTCTGCCGGTTTATGATGGTCTACCGGTTTATGATTGTCTTCTAGGTTATCATCTGACTTAACTCCTGTCGGGTTATCATCTGACTTGACTCCCGCCGGGTTATCATCTGACTTAACTCCTGCCGGTTTACCACCTGCCTTAACACTTGCCGGTTTACTACCTGCTGGTTTACCGTCCGTCTTAGCCATCTGTCTTAACTGTCTATCTTAACTGTCTGCCGGTTTACCATCGCCGGTTTACCAAGTCCCAGCCGGGTCATACCGCGGGGTATATCCCCGACACCGCCCTATAGCCTAGCTTTGCCTGATTCGTGAGCGGGGAATGCAGCAGTTTACCCAGGTTCGGGCCACCTTGCGGTGTAAAACCCTACTCCTGCTTTGCGGTAGATTGTCCTCACAAGGAGGTTTGAGGATGAACTAGTACACTGGATGAGCTGCCTCGCGAGGTCTCGGGGGGTGAGGAATGAGTCGACCGCCGGGATCAAGGTTGAGATCCCCCTCTACGGTGGTGGCTGACCTATATTTATAGTGGCCTTGGTCCTCTTTCCCCAACGTAGGCGGGAAGGGATCCCATTATAGCCAATTTGAAAGCTGACAAGTAGTACATCTTATCCTGATGAAAGGTGGTCTTCGCCTGTAAAGCTTCTGGTCTTGAAGCAACGGTAGGCTCGGCGATGACATCTATCCTGCCAATCGTGGTCTTGGCCTTGTAGCACCAGAATGGAAACCTTTGGAAGATTCCTCGAGAACCCACGCATGTCCTTGCCTGCTTAGCACCAAAGAGGAAACTGCCTCCTCTGCGGCCGCTAGCACCCGCCTGGCCTTGGTCGTCATGGCTTGCATCATCGCAGCCTCGTGAGGCTGGTTACCTGCATAGAAATCACTGCTCCTCGGGAGGCAGCCTGGGGAGGCCGCCCCCTGTGGAGGTCTTGGTGTCTTCCACCTCACGTGGCCAGGGGCCCTCGCGAGGGTCTTGTCTTGGTAGTCTTGCAGATGGGCCATACCAGGCCGTCGAGCTTGCCATGTTGTGGGCCGTAGGCAGGCAAGTCTGGGTACCATGGTTCCCAGAACATAGACAATAGCATGACATAATTTCACATATATGATGTCTATCTAAACTGGATAGCATAGCATGACATAATTCAAAGATATGATGACTAACTAAAAAGGATGGCATGAGATAATTATATGATATCTTTAGTAAACAGGTTCGCATGACATAATTCACATACATGTTATCTAGGTAATCAGGATCGCATGATTTAATTCATGTATGTGATTTATATACTAAGAAGAGGGCATTCACATATATGATGTCTGAACTGAGAACATGGTGTTTGATATTATGTATATGATGTCTAAACTATGCAATGCAAGACACCATATGCATGATATGAGAAGTATAACCGTGCCAAGTTAGAGCATACACCTCGGTGGGGGAATAGGACTGTCATCTGTCTCTGAATCCATCTCTGAGGATTGGACCGAGCAAGAGATCTGCTTCGAGGTAGCACTATCTTCTCTGAAGATCTTGTTTTCACTCTAGATTCTTCCATCACCCACTCAAATGGATGATTCACAGGAAGAGTATTTTAATGTACAAAAATTGTCGACAAATGGAAATGTAATGAAGAAAAGGATTGGCAAGATATTATTTAAATATATGATGCCTGGTTAAACAGGATGGCTTTGCCTATTTCACATATATTATGGCTGGCTAAAAGAGATGAGATTGCATAATTACCATTTATGATCTAGAAACTAAAGAGGTGGCATTACAGAACATGTCTAAACTAAGCAGATGACATATATGATGTTGATAGTAGGCACTGCAAGGCAACATATGCATGATATGACCAACATCATCATGCAAAGTTAGAGCAAACACCTTGGGGGTAAATAGGAGTGGCCAGATGCGTCTGAATCCGCCTCAGAACAGATATCTTCATCTGGATTACAATCTGGAGGGGGGGTTTGCCATTTAACCCACCATGGAGAAATGTCTGCATGATATTGTATTGCCGCGCAAAACTCTTCTCTTTTTCTCTACATGTTCAGCATGCTATGTACAATATCTCACATACATACTGAAAAAATAGTGACATTATGTAAGGAGAGCATGCAGAAATCTAGACTGATGGGAATAACCAGTGGATGGATCCAAAAATAATGATAGCAGGCTGATAATAGCTTTAATTTAATAAAAAGACTGATGATGATTGCTTTACTATTTATTTCCCACCCAAGATGAACAACATAGGCATACCCTAGGTGAACCAGATAATAAACAGAGATACTATTCATTGCTGCCTCGATATGTGCCCCACAAGTAATTTGAAAACAGAAGTGTGAACATTAATTTTGGACCTTACTTGGAGTCTAAGAGGTGAACAGGACGATAAAGTAGCAGATAATATTAAGCAATGCATAACATAAGCAGAAACAAAAGAGTGCGGCCTCTCTTATGGACCCATGTAATCCTCAGGTTCATCTGCTGAGTCGATGATGGTGCTACAGTTGCGGTGGGTTCCGGCGGCAGGGAAGGAGACCTGAGGCGGCGAAAGATGGTCAGGAGTCCTGATGTCTGGTATGGTGGATGCTTCTGTTAATGGAGTAGCTCAGGTGAGGTGGACGACGTCACGGCAGGAGCAGGACAAACCACACGAGGTTTCCTTCGACACCTATCTGTAACTGAAGTAATTATGTAAGGGCTCCTTTGGCTTGCATGATTCTAAAAACGCAGGGATAGGAAAAACACCGGAATAGGATATGAATGCACGTGGGAAACAGAGCATTTGTAAACACAGGATTTCTGTCAACTTGGGTGTTTGGTTCACAGGAATTGGAAGAGTAGAGGAACGCAAAGAAACATGGCTACATTAAAGTGAAACCATATGAAAGTGTGTACACTTAGAATGTTATTCTGCTACTAATGCACTTATTCTTGTTTTCATGCATAGGATTTTGAAAAGTAGGTCCAGGTTGATGTTTTGCTCCATTCCTTTCAACGAAATGCATGAATAATTGAATAGTAGAGTGTCATAGGCAGTTAGCGTGGAGTTGTGACGCCCAGATAAATAAGCTACAGTAATCCCACGCTAACGGTGCCATGTCGCCCCGGTTACTGTTGATAATATCGCGTTGGATCAAAACCGTTTCAAAAATTCAAATTTAAATTTAGCAAACAGTCAAAGTTTTCAAAACATTAAAACAAAAATGTTCGGTGTGTGACAAATATTGCTATGGTAATTATGGTGTAGAAGACACAATTTTATAAATTACCTAAATGCCCTAAATTAAATATAACAGAAAAGGAAAAGAAATAAAAGAAAAGAAATTACAAAACAGAAAACAAAAAAATAGAAAAAACCCCTGGGCCAACCCATCACGCCCAGCCGGCCACCCACTCCCCCCCCCCCACCTTATCCACTCACCACCCCCACCGACTCCACCGACACCCTCACTAACCCCCCTGAGGGAGTCCTGGATTAGGGGGTGTCCGGATAGCCGGACTACCATCATCAGCCGAACTATCATTTGCCGGACTATCATCATCGACCGGACTCCAAGACTATGAAGATACAAGATTGAAGACTTCACCCCGTGTCCGGATGGGACTTTCCTTGGCGTGGAAGGCAAGCTTGGCGATACGGATATGTAGATCTCCTACCATTGTAACCGACTCTATGTAACCCTAGCCCTCTCCGGTGTCTATATAAACCGGATGGCTCTAGTCCGTAGGACAAAAATCACAACAACCCTTACAATCATACCATAGGCTAGCTTCTAGGGTTTAGCCTCCTTGATCTCGTGGTAGATCTACTCTTGTAAACATCCACAATATCAATATCAATCAAGGAGGACGTAGGGTTTTACCTCCATCAAGAGGGCCGAACACAGGTAAACATCGTGTCCCTTGTCTCTGTTACCATCCGCCTAGGCGCTTGATTCGGGACCCCCTACCGAGATCCGCTGGTTTTGACACCGACATTGGTGCTTTCATTTAGACACAGGCTAATGGCCACGGCAAACAGCCTAAAGAAAAAGCAACAACAGCTTCAAGATGATCAAGACCTACTGGCCGACAGACGGACCAAGGTCCTCGCGGCCGAAGAGTATGAACTCGAGCGCCCCTCAAAAGTTACCCAAAGCATAAGTTGCTCCCCGATTAGAGGAGGCAGCATCTCCAGCGCTGTCTGGCAGACCGACCACCTCGTGGCGCGATAAAGGCGTGCAAGCCCTCCACCAAAATCGTACCCGGCATCGCTCTAAAAGCAGGAAGCCACGGGGAACGCGCGGACTTGCGAGATATATTGGAGGACAAGGCAAGACAATCCAGATCTATCTATGGATCACGTGGGCGCCCCCGACCCACAGCGAATACCGTCGCACGGATACAACTACTCGGCCGGGCGAACAAGCGATAACGCTCTCTCGAGCTACATTGCGATATTGCTCAATCTGAGGCGCCGCACACCCACTATGCTTCAGCGAAGTAATGGATCATCAAATCCTGAAGGGTTCAAACCCGTTAATATCGAATCATACGATGGCACAACAGACCCAGCGGTCTGGATTGAGATTATCTCCTCCATATACACATAGCCCGCGGCGGCAATCTTCACGCCATCAAATATCTCCCGCTCAAGCTTAAAGGACCAGCTCGGCATTGGCTTAACAGCCTGCCGCGAGTCAATTGGATCTTTGGGAAGACACGGAAGCCGCATTCTCGACAACTTCCGGGGCACATATGTGCGACCACGAGACGAGCGACCTAAGCCACATAATCCAGCAGCGACGAATCAGCCGAGCAATTCGGACACGGTTCTTAACAAAGAAAAATCAAATCGCCGATTGTCCGGATGCGAGGCACTCGCTGCCTTCAAACATAACATCATGACGAGTGGCTGGCCCGGCACCTAGGGCGGGAGAAGCGAAATCCATGGCAGCCCTCACATCCCTCATGACCCGCTTACATGCGGGAGAGGATAACTGGCTCGCTTCGCGATAACAACCTCGGCAAAAGCGCTGGCAGTCCGGATACCAAGGACCGCAATGGCAGGTTGCGTCGAAACAAAACAAACGCCGCGTGCGGCGACAGCAATGAGGATCTGGCGGTTAACTCTGGATTCGAGGCTCAAACCGGTCAGCGGAAGAAGCCATTCAAAAGAACCACTCCGGGCCCGTCCAATTTCGACCGAATACTCGGCGCTCTTGTCAAATACATGGAACCCCGAAAAGCCAGCTAACCATACCAATAGAGATTGTTGGTATTCAAGCGAGCGAGCAAGTGTCGCGAAAACAGTGACAAGGGTCTACACAGCGATGGCGAGGAAGAGACCCGCCGCCCGAACAACGAGAGGACAAAGGATTCCCCCTCAAGTTCGGACGGTAAACATGATATCATAGCGCATATTCCCAAGAGGGGCGAGCGTGCACTAAAGGGCGTATCTGCGATGGAGCGATCGCCCCAAAATTCAACCCATGGTCCTCTTGCCCGATCACTTTCGATCGAAGAGACCATCCGACCGATATCCGCCATGGCGGATTCGCGCGATGGTTTTAGACCCAATCGTTGATGGATTTCATCGGCGAGAGTCTGATGGATGGCGGCGATGCTGAACCTGCTTTATCGGGATACGGTCGCCAAGATGGGCATAGACCCCTCAAGGATTAAACCTACAACAGCGACCTTCAAAGGCGTCATACCGGTGTCGAGGCCATTTATGCAGGCTCGATTACTGGAAGTGGTCTTGGATCCCGGATAATTTCCGAGCGAGAGTTAATCTTCGACATAGTCCCGTTCATGGCGGCTATCACGCTCTGCTTTCGGACGAACGCGTTTACAAAATTCAGCGGTGCCGCATTACGCATACCTTAAGCTCAAGATGCAGGCCCTCGTGGATTCATCACGGTCAATGGAAACACGGGCGCTCCCTCGAGCGGAGGAACATACAGCGGCTCTCGCGGTAGAAGTACAAAGCAGCCTTTTAAGGCAATTCTCGAGTCCGGCCGTTAAACAACCGGACACGACCAAGCGTGCCGAGCAACATCAACCAAGACCACAGCACGTTACGGCGCGCGTAGCAATGCAGCCCTAACTCCAGCCCTCGCAAAAATTACATACTGGAGATACCATGGGCATAGGGGAAGGCACAACCACAACAGACCAGTGCGGTTCGGCCACACGGGGGCTCCCAAGTGTGTCGCTCTTTTTCTTTTATTTTCTCTTTTTATACAGAACTCAATCCGTGGCGAACCTGCCGAACTCATGATGCAACAGCCGAGGGAAGGACAAAGGCGCGGCGAACACTCAGGTGGTCTCCATCACGAGCATTAAATTTGTTAAAATACAACATTCGCGGCCTACCCACGAGAGAGCGCCTTTAATTCGTCAATCCCTTGCTTTCCGCACTATTTGTATCATTCCGCACTAATAGCATATCTTCTCGAATAAAATGCAGCACTTTTTGCCTATAATTGCATTACTTTATATATATATATATGTTCATTTATGACATGTTGCACCCGTGCATCTTAGTGCGACCAAACACACCGAGGGCTTATGTCCTCCGCTTTATGGTGTGATAAAGTCCGCACACTTTCACAAGTCGGCACCCGAACTTATAGCATTATATGAATCAGCTCCGAATCCTGCCTTGGGTCAATAGTTGGGTTTGCCCGGCTCCCATGTTCGGCACCTTACGTTCCGTTCTATCGGCTAAGGTAGCACTGGGAGAACCACTGCGATTGCGCCCGGTTGAGCAGGTTAACGCCTCGATGGAAAGCTAAAACTGGCCGCACGATAAAGCGAGAGACTGGTCGTTGTTCGAGAGGTCCTTCGGGTCCTTAAAGGCCTCGCCGCTTGGCGAAGTTCGGATTATGTCCGATGAAGGCGTGGATAGCGCCCCAATTCGGTCTTCGAATACTAGGGGCTTCGCCGAAATTTAAAATTATAGAATTCTATGGCTAAGTGAGAGTGTTCAAGCACTATAAGTCCGGTTGCCTTGTTACGTTGTGTTGGCGCCTCCTAGATGGACCCAAAATGGGAACAAGAGTGCTCAAGTTTATCCCGAACACCCCACTTTCGTGGCATGGGGGCTGAAGCCGACGACTTGCCATCTCTCAGATTTAATAAACGGCCGCACAGAAGGTAATATTTTAAACTAACAAGCGTTGCTTAGCGCATATGAACAAAGTTTTCAGCGCAAAGGATAACACATTGCGAATTCACTCAATAATTACATCCCTGGGGCACTCATCCGCAATCTTGCGGGCACCCTTCATGACAGCCTTATAATAAATTTCGGGCGTACGATGCTCCTTGCCCGCTGGTGGTGCGTCAGTGATTAGCTTCTCCGCATCCAGTTTGCCCCAATGCACCTATGCACGGGCAAGGGCCCGACGAGCACCTTCAATACTGGCGGGCGCTTAATAACCTCCACCCGAGGCACGCATCCACCAGCCGTCGCCGCGAGGCGAAGTAGCTCCAGGCATGGCCTCTCCGAGCCACGGCCGGACTATGAGGCCCTTCATGGCCTGCTTTCGGCCACCTTGTGAAGCTCGACCAGCTGCTTGGCTGGTCGCTAGGGGCACCGGATGGCGGCCTCGACATCTTGAGACCGAAGACCTTCTCCGTTGAGCTCCCTCCTCGGCTCGGTAGAATGCAGCGGCATCGAGACACGCTGAGGCAGATCTGCAAACGCATACAGAGAGCTCGAATTCGGGTAAGTAACACGTAATTTGCATTCACATGCTTGCTTTGCATGAAAAATGCCTTACCGCCGCTATCTTCCTCATCAACTCTACCTCTGAAGGGACTTATGGGCCTCGGCCTTGGCGGTTTAGCACTTTCGAGAGCGAGGCAAGCTCGGACTCTCGAGTCTTTGAGTCACGCTCCAAACTCTCATGCTTTTCCATGAGAGCACAGGAGCTCTTGCTGAACCACCGCCACCGCGCCTCCTGCTTTTCTCGCTCTGCCCGTTCCGTGGCGCATTGCGTTCGACGCGAAACACGGCCTCCTTGAGTCGCCACCTCGTTCGTGGCCCTGCAGTACCCATGTTATCCTTGTTATTTTTTGTCGCAACCTAAATCCTTTTCTGTAAGTTACAAATTCAAAGTGGTGTTACTCACCTTCTTTGTCTTGGAGCTGCTTCTGGGCGGTGAGCTCTTGCCGGACCGCTCGAGCTCCTGCTTCAACGCACCGACCTCCATGATAAGTGCGGCGGAGGTCAGCAGCGCAGCTGCAACCCATATTGACATATTTTTTAGCAACCCTGCGTATATCTTTTTAAGATCCTCGGTCCGGCTTTTCTTTCCGAACACCGAACCGAGCATCGAGGGCTACTGTCTATGCGGTATTACATTGCATATTTTAACTTCTTACCTCAAAGCACGATAGAAGGCTATTGCGAGCCGGTCAGCCCGCCTTTGGCGAGCTGCACCTTCGAATCACCGCACTCATAATAGTGCGGTGTTCTTCTCGATGGAAGCACTCTGCAGCGCCTCCAACAAATTGCCCGGCGCCTCCGGTTGGGCCGGAAGCCGCCCGGCGTCCACAGTCTTGCCCTTGAGCGAAGGGCCGCTGCCGGACTCCGAACCACTGCGGGTTACATTGTGGAGTCGGCGCAAAGTCGGAGGCGCCTTGTGGCGCCTCGGGCCTCCCGATGGGTCCCTTCCGGGATCCCACCTCGGCGTCTTCGGCGTCGCGAGGTGGAGGCGGTCGGGATGGAGTTTACATCCGGCGAAGCCAGCGACCCTTCGATGAAGCGGGGAGATCATCGGCGGACTACAGGCGGTATGCGGCATTAGAATGACACTCGTGGCGAGAAAAAAAATTATAAATCATCCAGGAATCCGGATACTTACGATCTCGCGGAGGCTGGCCCTTGAAGGCCATTCTTCCTCGCCAGCGTTGGCGTTGGCGAGAGCTGTCCGGGAATAGTCCTTCCCTCTTGGACCCTCCGGCCTCCCGGTTGGGAAGCCTTCCTCTTCTCTCTCCCTCCTCAGGGAGAGAGTCCTCTTCCTCCTCCTCATTTTCGGGAGGAGTCAGCCCCAGTCGTCGGACACCTGGCGGGCACTCTTCGAGCACCGTGGCCTCCTTCTTGGCCTTCTTCTCCGGCACCACGTGCGGTGCGGAACCAGCAACCTCGCTAGGCGGCGTCTCTGGATTTTACGGCATAGGGCAGGCGGTAATCTGCTCCGCCTTCTTCATCAGTCTGTCAAAGGAAGAAGGGAAATTAAAACCGCATAGAGTCGGACTATGGAAAGCGAGTGTCCCATAAAGGGTAGAATCACTTACCTCGTCGACTTGGCGCTGCGAGTGAAATCCGCGATCTTGATCGCGGATCACGAAACCGGCGCCCTTGAACAGCACCTTCCAGCGCCCGTGCGTTGTGTCGAAGAGCTTGTTCAGCGCTGGTGCTGTTCGGATCGAACTCCATAGATTAAATGCCGCTCTTGGCATGGGAGAATCGGTGGGCGAGCATGACTTGGACCATGTTAACCAGCCCGAGCTTCTTCACCAGCTTCTTGATACTGGTGCAGAGTCCGTCGCTCCTTCAAACTGCCCCACAGCAAGCCCTTCTCTTTCCGGAGGTGAGCTGCGTGGGGATACCAGATCTAAACTTCGGGGCCGCCGCCCATTTAGGGTCACGCGGCTCGGTGATGTAGAACCACCCGATTGCCACCCCTTGACGGATTCCACGAAGGCCCCTTGAACTAAAGGGCGTTGGGCATCTTGCCCAACATGGCGCTCTCGACTCCGGCAGAATGCCCTTCACTACCTTGGCTTGGCATTGAAGGTCTTGAGCCTGAGCGAAGTGGGGCTGGATGCAGAGGAAGGCCTCGCACCGACGATAAACACCGAGATGTTGAGGATGAAGTTGGCGCGGATCATGGAAATCCAGGCCGTAGTAGAACATGAGCCCCGGACAAAGGGGTGAAGTGGAAAGCCCGATCCAGCGGAGGAAGTGGGAAAGAAAGACAACCCTCTCATGGGGCACAGGGGTGGGGATGAGCTGCCCTCGTCGGCAGCCGGTCTTGCGATGTCGCGGAAGGTATCCAGCGCAAGCGCAGTTTGGCGATTGCTCCTCCTTAGCGGTGGAGGCCAACCATTTACCTCCGCTCCGGACATGGTCGGAGAAGGTTGAGACGAGATCTTGCGAACTTGGGTCTTTGGAGCTCGAGTCTTGTGAAGATGGATAAGCAAAGGAGGAAGATGGCGTGGGTGAGAAGGTGAATCCTTATCCCTTATATGGGCGAGGCGAAGTCTTACGCGTCCCCACCGCCTGGTAAAATTCGCTTATCTCCCAAGCGTCACCATCAATGGCGGTTGGGTTACTACGCCCGTATTGATGAGAATCCCGGATTAAGGGGAAACACGACCTCTGCTTCGACAAGGCGTGCCAAGAAACCGCTTCGCTAAATCTTGCTGAGGTGGTAAGGTAAAAACAATTGAGTAATGGCTTGGTAGTGGTGTGACGTCATACCACGGAAAAGCGTCGGCAGATTGAACTTGTGTATATATTATTATTCTCTCTACGGTGGAATGTGGAATTTATTTTGCGAGCGGACACTATCTGGTGTTCCCAATCTTCTATCATTTGGAGGAGGAACCCGCCTTGCAATGCCAAGCAATATACGCCGGACTTATCGTCATTGAAGCCTGGTTCAGGAGCTCTTGAGGAGTCTGGATTAGGGGTGTCCGGATAGCGGACTACCATCATCAGCCGAACTATCATTTGCGGACTATCATCATCGACCGGACTCCAAGACTATGATGATACAAGATTGAAGACTTCACCCGTGTCCGGATGGGACTTTCCTTGGCGTGGAAGGCAAGCTTGGCGATCGGATATGTAGATCTCCTACCATTGTAACCGACTCTATGTAACCCTAGCCCTCTCCGGTGTCTATATAAACGGATGGCTCTAGTCCGTAGGACAACAATCACAACAACCCTTACAATCATACCATAGGCTAGCTTCTAGGGTTTAGCCTCCTTGATCTCGTGGTAGATCTACTCTTGTAAACATCCACAATATCAATATCAATCAAGCGGGGCGTAGGGTTTTACCTCCATCAAGAGGGCCCGAACACAGGTAAACATCGTGTCCCTTGTCTCCTGTTACCATCCGCCTAGACGCACAGTTCGGGACCCCCTACCGAGATCCGCCGGTTTGACACCGACACCCCCCAAGCAAAATATCTCCTACCCCTCTCTCTTGATTGGATCGGGACCGAGAGGAGGAGGCCGCCGACGCCGTCGCCCGCCGCCGCCCGGAGCCCGCGCCACCTCGCTGGACTTCCCCGCCGGCCTGCCTCCCCGTCGCTCGTCGTCCCCGTCCCCCACCTCGCGCCCCACTGCCCTGGACCCTACTCCCCGCCGTGAGCTGCAGCCTTTTTCTCTCCTCCTCTCCCCATGTCCCGTATGCACTGCATAGCGACAGTTGACCTCTGCTCGCGCCTCCCTTCTCGCGCTAGCTCTTCCGCTCCACCGCAGCTGCGCTTTCATGCGCTCGCCTACGCGCTTGCTTGCTCGTGCCGTTGCTCCCGCATGCCTGCGCCTGTAGCCCCACGCATGCTGGGCCACGCTCGCTCCCTCGCCCTCGCCCTCGCCACGTGCTGTCGGGAAGCCCGTGACCACGCCTGGCCCGCTTGCTGCCGCCCCGCTCACCCCCTTTCGCTTGCTGCGCGGTTGCCGCTGCCGGCCCGTCCCAGCTGCCGCAGCTGCGCCCTCCTTGTGCTCGCGCCCGGCCTCTACCCTCGCATCGATCGATGCCGCCTCTGCTGCTGGGCCCCCAGCGTCGCGCTTCGCCTTGGCGCCCGCCGCTCACGGGCCATGCCTTGCCCCCGCTGCAGCTGCCCCACCGCCGGCCACGCACCCCCCTGCGGCCTCGTTCTGCCGCACCTCCCTGCGGGCGAGCGCCCGTTTGGGTGCGCGTGTGCCCACCCCGTTAACCCACTATGGCATTTGGCCCATTGACATGTGGGGCCCTGCCCCCAGAACGTTTACAAAAAATGGAATTGAAAAAAAAAATATAATGAAAATAAAATTAATTAATTAATTAAAGAATTAATTAACTTAATTAATTTTGTTTAATTAAAACTAAACAACTAATTAAGCTAACTAATTAACCTAAATCCTAATTAACCTAAACATAGAATGACAGGTGGGTCCCACTGGACCCACACGTCAAAGGTGTCAGTCAGCAGTCAGCGTTCACTGCTGACGTCATCTTTGGCGTCGTCTTTGAGGTCAGCATGCAATTGCGGATAATGTTGATTTTAAATAATTTAATAAATCCTAAAATGATTTAAATCTTTTAAAATTAATATAAAATAAACCGTAGCTCGGATGGAAAAACTTTGTACATGAAAGTTGCTCAGAACGACGAGACGAATCCGGATACGTAGCCTGTTCATCCGCCACGCATCCCTAGCATAGCAAACACGCAACTTTACCCCTCCGATGCATCTGTCCGAAAACGAGAAACACTGGGGATACTTTCCCAGATGTTTCCCCCCTTCACTGGTACAACCTCCCACCGCGTTAGGGCACACTTAGCACCGTGCTTTGTCATGTCATGCATCGTCATGCATTTTTTTGCATTGTATTCATTGTTTCCTCCCCCTCTTCTCTCCGGTAGACTACAAGACTGACGCCGCTGTTGGTGCCCCGATCGACTACGCCGTTGACGACCCCTCTTTCTTGCCAGAGCTTCCAGGCAAGCCCCCCTTCCCCCTTGATCACCAGATATCACCTATTCTACTCTCTACTGCATGCTAACGTCCCCCCCCCAGTGTAGCATGTTACTGCTTTCCGTTATTCCTATCCTGATGCATAGCATGTCCTTGCTACTACTGTTGTTACCTTTACCTGCAATCCTACATGCTTAGTATAGGATGCTAGTATTCCATCAGTGGCCCTACATTCTTGTCCGTCTGCCATGCTATACTATCGGGCCATGATCACTCAGGAGGTGATCACGGGAAAATGCTATATAATTTATACATGATACATGTGGTGACTAAAGTCGGGTCGGCTCGTGGAGCACCCGCGAGTGATTCACGGATTGGGGTTGAAAGGACCTTTGTCCCAATGGCCCTCTGTGTGGATCTTTGTGGCGGAGCGTGCTACCTCTTGAGCACTGCGTTGGATTTCCCCGAAGAGGAGAGGATGATGCAGCAAAGTAGCGTAAGTATTTCCCTCAGTTTTTGAGAACCAAGGTATCAATCCAGTAGGAGGCCACGCACAAGTCCCTCGTACCTGCACAAAACGATAGCTCCTCGCAACCAACGCGATTAGGGGTTGTCAATCCCTTCACGGTCACTTACGAGAGTGAGATCTGATAGAGATGATAGATAATATTTTTGGTCTTTTTGGTATAGTGATGCAAAGTAAAAAGTAAAAGGCAAAGTAAAAACAAAGCAAGTATTAAAGTCATGGAGATTGATATGATGAGAATAGACCCGGGGGCCATAGGTTTCACTAGTGGCTTCTCTCAAGAGCATAAATATTCTACGGTGGGTGAACAATTTACTGTTGAGCAATTGAAAGAATTGAGCATAGTTATGAGTATATCTAGGTATGATCATGTATATAGGCATCACGTCCAAGACAAGTAGACCGAAACGATTATGCATCTACTACTATTACTCCACTCATCGACCGCTATCCAGCATGCATCTAGAGTATTAAGTTAAAAACAGAGTAACGCCTTAAGCAAGATGACATGATGTAGAGGAATAAATTCATGCAATATGATAAATATCCCATCTTGTTATCCTCGAAGGCAACAATACAATACATGCGTTGCAACCCTTTACATCCTTTGGTAAGGACACGCAAGATTGAACCCAAAGCTAAACACTTCTCCCATTGCAAGAACTACCAATCTAGTTGGCCAAACCAAACGGATAATTCGAAGAGACTTGCAAAGATAACTCAATCATACATAAAAGAATTCAGAGAAGATTCAAATATTATTCATAGATAATCTGGATCATAAACCCACAATTCATCGATCTCAACAAACACACGCAAAAAGAAGATTACATCGAATAGATCTCCATGAGAGAGGGGGAGAACATTGTATTGAGATCCAAAAAGAGAGAAGAAGCCATCTAGCTACTAGCTATGGACCCGAAGGTCTGAAGTAAACTACTCACACTTCATCGGAGGTGCTATGGTGTTGATGTAGAAGCCCTTCGTGGTGGATGCCCCCTCTGGCGGAGCTCCGGAACAGGCCCCAAGATGGGATCTCGTGGATACAGGAAGTTGTGGCGGTGGAATTAGGTTTTTGGCTCCTGTTATGATCGTTTGGGGGTACGTAGGTATATATGGGAGGAAGGAGTACGTCAGTGGAGCAACAGGGGGCCCACGAGGTAGGGGGGCGCGCCCCCACCCTCGTGACCACCTCTGTTACTTCTTGGAGTAGGGTCCAAGTCTCCTGGATCACGTTCGGTGAGAAAATCACGTTTCCGAAGGTTTCATTCCGTTTGGACTCCGTTTGATATTTTGTTTCTTTGAAACTTTGAAATAAGCAAAAAAAAACAGCAATGCAGGCTGGGCCTCCGGTTAATAGGTTAGTCCCAAAAATAATATAAAAGTGCAAAATAAAGCCCAACATAGTCCAAAACAGTAGATAAAGTAGCATGGAGCAATAAAAAATTATAGATACGTTGGAGACGTATCAGAGCGTCAGGGCAGGTTGAGACTACCTGGGCGAGAGGTGGGCCTGGCCCTGGTCGGTGTCCGTTTGGGTGCGCCTGTGCCCGCCCCGTTAACCTACTATGGCCTTTGGCCCATTGACATGTGGGGCCCTGCCCCAAGAACGTTTACAAGAAAAGGAATTGAAAAAATATAATAAAAATAAAAATAAAATTAATTAATTAACTTAATTAATTTTGTTTAATTAAAACTAAACAACTAATTAAGCTAACTAATTAACCTAAACATAGAATGACAGGTGGGTCCCACTGGACCCACACGTCAAGTTGACCAGGTCAACGTTGACTGCTGACGTCGTGCTGATGTCAGCATGCACTGTTCTGGATAATGTTGATTTTAAATAATTTAATAAATCCTAAAAATGATTTAAATCTTTTAAAATTAATATAAAATAAACCATAGCTCGGATGGAAAAACTTTGTACGTGAAAGTTGCTCGAGCAGCGAGGCAATTGGATCGCAGCCCGTTAAATGCGCCACGCATCCCTAGCACAGCGAACACGCAACTTTCCCCCTCCGATTCATCTATCTGAAAACGAGAAACACCGGGGATACTTTCCCGGATGTTTCCCCCCTTCACTAGTACAACCTCCCACCGCGTTAGGGCACACTTAGCACCATGCTTTGTCATGTCATGCATCGTCATGCATTTGTTTGCATTGTATTCATTGTTTCCTCCCCCTCTTCTCTCCGGTAGACTATGAGACTGACGCCGCTGCTGGTGCCCCGATCGACTACGCTGTTGGCGACCCTCTTTCTTACGAGCTTCAGCAAGCCCCCCCCGATCACCGGATATCGCCTATTCTACTCTCTCTGCTTGCATTAGAGTAGTGTAGCATATTCTTGCTTTCCGTTATTCCTATCCTGATGCATAGCCTGTCCTTGCTACTACTATTGTTACCTTTACCTGCAATCCTACATGCTTAGTATAGGATGCTAGTATTCCATCAGTGGCCCTACATTCTTGTCCGTCTGCCATGCTATACTATAGGGCCGTGATCACTCGGGAGGTGATCATGGGCAAATGCTATATACTTTATACATGATACATGTGGTGACTAAAGTCAGGTCGGCTCGTGGAGCACCCGCGAGTGATTCACGGATTGGGGGTTGAAAGGACCTTTGTTCCAACGGCCCTCTGTGTGGATCTTTGTGGCGGAGCGTCAGGGCAGGTTGAGACTACCTGGGTGAGAGGTGGGCCTGGCCTTGGTCGGTGTCCGCAGTTACATCATTAACACGCTTAACGAGATCTTGGTATTTGATCTGAGTCTGGCCATTTGGTCTATACGCACTAACCAACTATGTGCGAAAGATATGGGCACTCGGTATCGTGGTATCAGCCGAAGCCTTCGTGACGTCAGCGACTGAGCAGCGCGCCGGATTGGACTGGACTGCCTGCTAGGCTAGGTCTGCTTCTGGCCGCGTACGCAACATGCAGGTGTGCAATGGGCGATGGGCCCAGACCCTTGCGTGCACAGGATTTAGACCGGCGTTCTGACCTCTCTGTTGTGCCTAGGTGGGGCTGCGACGTGTTGATCTTCCGCGGTCGGGCATGATCCAAATGGGATCGAGCGTGTTGGGATATGTGGTGCACCCCTCCAGGGAAGTTTATCTATTCGAATAGCCGTGATCTTCGGTAACAGGACGACTTGGAGTTGTACCTTGACCTTATGACAACTAGAACCGGATACTTAATAAAACACACCCTTCCAAGTGCCAGATACAACCCGGTGATTGCTCTCTAACAGGGTTACGAGGAGGGGATCGCCGGGTAGGATTATGCTATGCGATGCTACTTGGTGAACTTACCATCTACTCTCTTCTACATGCTACAAGATGGAGGTGGCCTGAAGCGTAGTCTTCGACAGGATTAGCTGTCCCCCTCTTATTCTGGCATTCTGCAGTTCATTCCATCGATATGGCCCTTTACACATATACCCATGCATATGTAGTGTAGCTCCTTGCTTGCGAGTACATTGGATGAGTACTCACGGTTGCTTTTCTCCCTCTTTTCCCCCTTTCCATTTTTTCCTGGTTGTCGCAACTAGATGCTGGAGCCCAGGAGCTAAACGCCACCGTCGATGACGACTCCTACTACACCGGAGGTGCCTACTACTACGTGCAGCCCGCTGACGACGACCAGGAGTAGTTTAGGAGGATCCAAGGCAGGAGGCCTGCGCCTCTGATACGTCTCCAACGTATCTATAATTTTTGATTGCTCCATGCTACTTTATCTATTGTTTTGGACTATAATGGGCTTTATTTTCCACTTTTATATTACTTTTGGGACTAACCAATTAACCGGAGGCCCAGCCGTAATTGTTGTTTTTGCCTTTTTGATATTTGAAGAAAGCAGAATATCAAGCGGAGTCCAAGCGGAATGAAACCTTCGAAGCGTGATTTTCTCACTGAGCGTGATCCAGAGACTTGGACCCTATGCCAAGGCATCACAGAGGCGGTCACGAGGTGGGCGCCCCAAGGCGCGCCCCTGCCTCGTGGCCCTCAAGCTCCACCGGCGTACTCCTTCCTCCTATATATACCTCGTACGCCCCCAAATGATCGTAACAGGGCCAAAACCTAATTCCATCACCGCAACTTCCTGTATCCACGAGATCCCATCTTGGGGCCTGTTAGGAGCTCACGAGGGGGCATCCACCATGGAGGGCTTCTACATAAACACCATAGCCTCTCCGATGAAGTGTGAGTAGTTTACTTCAGACCTTCGGGTCCATAGCTAGTAGCTAGATGGCTTCTTCTCTCTTTTTGGATCTCAATACAATGTTCTCCCCCTCTCTCGTGGAGATCTATTTGATGTATTCTTCTTTTTGTTGTGTGTTTGTTGAGACCGATGAATTGTGGGTTTATGATCCAGCTTATCTATGAATAATATTTGAATCTTCTCTGAATTCTTTTATGTATGATTGAGTTATCTTTGCAAGTCTCTTGAATTATCCGTTTGGTTTGGCCAACTAGATTGGTAGTTCTTGCAATGGGAGAAGTGCATGGCTTTGGGTTCAATCTTGCGGTGTCCTTACCCAAAGGATGTAAAGGGTTGCAAGGCACGTATTGTATTGTTGCCATCGAGGATAACAAGATGGGGTATTTATCATATTGCATGAATTTATTCCTCTACATCATGTCATCTTGCTTAAGGCATTACTCTGTTTTTAACTTAATACTCTAGATGCATGCTGGATAGCGGTCGATGAGTGGAGTAATAGTAGTAGATGCAGAATCGTTTCGGTCTACTTGTCTCGGACGTTATGCCTATATACATGATCATACCTAGATAACCTCATAACTATGCTCAATTTTGTTAATTGCTCAACAGTAATTTGTTCACCTACCGTAGAATACTTATGCTCTTGAGAGAAGCCACTAGTGAAACCTATGGCCCCCAGGTCCATTCTCATCATATCAATCTCCATCACTTTTATACTTGCTTGTTTTTACTTTGGCTTTTACTTTTCACTTTGCATCTTTATACCAAAAATACCAAAAATATTATCTCTATCAGATCTCACTCTCGTAAGTGACCGTGAAGGGATTGACAACCCCTAATCGCGTTGGTTGCGAGTAGCTGTCGTTTTGTGCAAGTACGAGGGACTTGTGCGTGGCCTCCGACTGGATTGATACCTTGGTTCTCAAAAACCGAGGGAAATACTTACGCTACTGTGCTGCATCATCCTCTCCTCTTTGGGGAAAACCAACACAAGATCAAGACGTAGCAAGAAGGATTTCTGGCGCCGTTGCCGGGGAGTCTACGCAAACGTCAACATACCAAGTACCCATCACAATCCCTATCTCTCGCATGACATTCTGTGCCATTTGCCTCTCGTTTTCCTCTCCCCCACTTCACCCTTTCCATTTTGTTCGCCCTCTCTTTTCCGTTCGTCTTTTCGTTTGCCTTGATGTCTTACTTGGCTCGTTTGCTTGTTTGGTTGAAATAGTTGGGTATTTATTCCTAAACAGAGTAGCTAATATCTATGGATCCTCATCCGCTTGCCAATTGTTTAAGAGATCCAATTATGATGAACCTATTGCTAGTGAATTGAGTGCACTAGATTATCTTTATGAGGTTTTGCCTGAAATTCGTGAATCTAAAAATTGTGATGAAGTACTTTATGAAGCGATTCACGACAGATCTTTGAATAAAAAGCATAATTGCAATGATTTTACTATATATTCTATTGATGTCAATTGTGCTAAAAATATGCAAAACCCTAAGCTTGGGGATGCTAGTTTTGCTATTTCTACTACTTGTTGCAATGATCATGATTGGGGTGATTCTTCTTATGATCTTGAAAATTTATTTAATCCTCATGATGAATATGAGATTGATAATATTGTTTGCAATAATATTGAAAGTGGGTTTGGAAGAGTGTCAACTTTAGATCCCACATATTTGGAGAATATTCAATCTTATGAAATTTTTGATAAAAGTGGGCTTGGAGAAATCATGACTTTAGTTAATGATAATCCCACTATTTTGGAAGAGTGTCAACTTCGCATGCATGTGGATCGTGTTGAGAATATGTTATGTGATAGCTATATTTTTGAATTTCTTATGATCCTACATGTAATTATTATGAGAGAGGAAAATATGGTTATAGAAATTTTCATGTTACTAAATTACCTCTCGTTATGTTGAGATTGTTATTGTTCCTTTCCGCTTCCTTGCATATGCTAGTTTTTTCTTGCTACGATAATTTGTTTGCCTATAATATGCCTATGCATAGGAAGTATGTTAGATTTAAGTGTGTTTGTCACATGTTTTATGATGCTCTCTTTGTGCCTCACTTCTTTTCTGTCTTGTGAGCATCATTGAATCTCAATGCCTAGCTAAAAAGGCTTTAAAGAAAAGCGCTTGTTGGGAGACAACCCAATATTTTTCCTTGCTGCTTAGTAATAAATAATCCATCTAGCCTCTGTTTATATGTGGTTTTATCTTTTAATTAGTGTTTGTGCCAAGTTAAACCTATTGGATCTTCTTGGATGATAGTTATTTGATCTTGCTGTAATTTCCAGAAACTTTGCGCTCAGTTTCCGATTTGTTAAAAATCACCAGAACCTGATAAAATACTGATTCCAATTGCTGATGATCAATAAAAAAAAATTCGAGGTCTTCTAATTTTGGTAGAAATTTTTGAGTTCCATAAGTTTGCGTTAGTTACAGATTAATACAGACTGTTCTGTTTTTGACAGATTCTGTTTTGTGTGTGTTGTTTGCTTATTTTGATGAATCTATGGCTAGTAAAATAGTTTATAATCCATAGAGAAGTTGGAATACATTAGGTTTAACACCAATATAAATAAAGAATGAGTTCATTACAGTACCTTAAAGTAGTCTTTTGTTTTCTTTCTCTAACGGAGCTCACGAGATTTCTATTGCGTTTTGTGTTGTGAAGTTTTCAAGTTTTGGGTGAATTCTTTTGATGGATTATGGAACAAGGAGTGGCAAGAGCCTAAGCTTGGGGATGCCCATGGCACACCCAAGATAATTGTAACGCCCTCGATGCGGCTATATCTCCCACGTGTCGAAGCACGACTTAGAGGCATAACCGCATTGAAAGCAATGTCGCAAGTGAGGTAATCTTCACACAACCCATGTAATACATAAGGAAAGAGATACATAGTTGGCTTACGATTAGCCACTTCACAGTACATAAATAAACATCCATCATCCAGATTACACTCAAGGTCCGACTACGGAACCAAAATAAAAGAAGACTACCCCAAATGCTACATAGATCCCCGATCGTCCCAACTGGGCTCCACTACTGATCATCAGGAAAAGACACATAGTAACGACCACGTTCCTCGTCGAACTCCCACTTGAGCTCGGTTGCGTCACCTACCCTGGCATCGTCGGCACCTGCAACTGTTTTGGTAGAATCTGTGAGTCACGGGGACTCAGCAATCTCACACCCGCGAGATCAAGACTATTTAAGCTTATAGGAAGGACAGAGTTGTGAGGTGGAGCTGCAGCAAGCGACTAGCATATATGGTGGCTACATTCGCAGAAGAGAGCGAGAAGAGAAGCAAGGCGCGATCGTGAATCTAGTAGCGATCAAGAAGTGATCCTGAACTACTTACGTCAAACATAAATCCAACACCGTGTTCACTTCCCGGACTCCGCCGAGAAGAGACCATCACGGTTACACACGCGGTTGATGTGTTTTTATATAAGGTCAACTTCGGGTTTTCTACAACCGGACATTAACAAATTCCCATCTGCCTCATAACGCGGGCACGGCTTTGAAAGATAATACCTGCAGGGTGTCCCAACTTAGCCCATTATAAGCTCTCACGGTCAACGAAGGATATTCCATCTACGGGAAGACCCGATCAGTCTCGGAATCCCGGACTACAAGACATTTCGACAGCAATAAAACAAGACCAGCAAAGCCGCCCGAATGTGCCGACAAATCCCGATAGGAGCTGCACATATCTCGTTCTCAGGGCACACCGGATTGTCCAAGCTTCCGATAGGCCATCTCGAGTTGCCCCGATGGCCACCGGCGGTGACAGTTGGACCAGCACTCGAGGAGCACGGCCGGGGGGTTAAAATAAAGATGACCCTCGGGCTCGCGAAAACCGGGGAAAAAGGCTTAGGTGGCAAATGGTAAGACCGAAGTTGGGCCTTCTTTGGAGGAGTCTTATTCAAAGCGAACTGTCAAGGGGTCCCATAAATCACCCAACGTGTAAGGAACGCGAAATCAAGGAACATAACACCGGTATGACGGAAACTAGGCGGCAAGAGTGGAACAAAACACCAGGCATAAGGCGAGTCTTCCACCCTTTACCAAGTATATAGATGCATTAATTAAACAATAGATATTGTGATATCCCAACAAGTTAACATGTTCCATCAAGGAACAACATCTCCATGTTCCAACAAGGAACAAACTTCATCTTCACCTGCAACTAGCAACGCTATAAGAGGGGCTGAGCAAAGCGGTAACATAGCCAATCAACGGTTTGCTAGGAAAGGATGGTTAGAGGTTTGACATGGCAATATGGGTGGCATGATAAGCAAGTGATAGGCATCATAGCATAGGCATAGCAAAAGAGCGAGCATCTAGCAAGCAAAGATAGAAGTGATTTCGAGGGTATGGTCATCTTGCCTGCAAGGTTCTCAGAGTCGTCGAAAGCTTGATCCTCGTAAGCGTTCTCAACAGGTTCCTCGTTCACGTACTCGTCTCCCGGCTCTACCCAAAGCAAGAACACAAACAATGGAGCCACAATAAATCACGGTGCAATGCACAAGCAACATGATGCAATACATGGCATGATATGCGAGATGTGATATGCAATGCGGATGCGTGCTCCGGAAGGAAAATGATGAACCAGGCATCAACTTGGCAAACCAAGTATGCCACTGGAAAGGTGAGATGATTTCGGTTGAAATCGATATAAAGATCACCGGAATCGGATGCACGGTTTGCAAATGACAAGCAAAACAAGAATGACACAAATCTGCCATCAACAGCATGATGCCACATAGCAAGCAACAAGAAATTAAGCTACTGCACCCAAACGTACCAAAAAAGCATATGGCAGTGATCTACTCAAGATGCTTGACAAAAGATGAACACTAAGCTACGGCTAAATCACACCATAACAGGTCCAAACAAGCATGGCAAAAGTGCAAAATATATCAGCTTCACGATATTCGAAACGGAGGTGATCGTCGCGCTCCCAGGTGGCTTCTCGGTCGGAATGGTGTGACCACTTCACTTTCAGGAATTTGATTGACTTGTTGCGAGTCTTGCGCTCGGTTTCTTCAAGAATAGCAACGGGGTGCTGATGATTAGAGAGATCTTCTTGGAGGTCGATTTCTTCGAAGTTGATAGTACGTTCAGGAGTCTTGAAGCACTTGCGAAGCTGTGACACGTGAAACACATCGTGCACATTTGCGAAGTTGGAGGAAGCTCAAGTTGATAGGCGAGGTCGCCTCTTTTGCCAATGATCTCGAAAATCTGAACATGGCAGAATCAGCATCGAGGAAGCAATGTTGAGCAAGCAAACAACATGCTACGAGGAACTTATAATATCAAAACAAGGCATGGCATGAATCTACTCAAAGCATAGAACAAAAGTCCCTTCTTGACCAAGAGCCAAAAGGGATCGAGAAGATATGATGGCACCCACGTAAACATAGCAAGTTTCATAATGATTCAAGAACGAGGGCATGACAAAAACAGATAACAAGTAGGCATGTTTAAGAGCTCGATGCACTCACTACAGAGCATTTCATGACAAACTAAGCATACATCCATCAATAAGACATGGCATAAAAGCTATACATGGCAAGAACAACATCATAGCATACACGGATCAACTACAACAACCTTGGCAAAATTGAATAACATGTAAACAATCTGCGAGGAAACATTTTATAGCAAACGTAGAGCTCGATTGACTCAAGCTATCGCACTCCATAATTGCAAACAAGGGCATGGATGGATAGAGCATAACCATATTTTCAAAACATCCTTACTGAAGTATCTCAAAATATGCATGGATCTCTCTGTAGCATCAAGTTAACATGGCATAAAAATATCAGCAAAACAGGGGCTGAAATCAGCAACATCATGAAGCCTAGTTTGCATGCTAGTGCTAGTCACCACAGAGATCACAAAAATACATGGCATACACCCCTGTAAAGATGGCATGGCATATTACAAAACACATGTAGGACTCAAGATCATAGGATGCACACATCAATCATGGCAAAAATGACAAAAGTGCATGTTCTGATAAGAATCTGAAACTAACATCACATAGCCCTATTCTAACAGCATTTTGGGCATCAAGATGAGCTCAAATGAACATGATGCAATGAGATGAAATGATTTACTCATCGAGGCGAACATTTCGGTATGCTATACGCCCCAAACGGAGCCACGGGTACAGAGTTATGGCAAGATGAAAATGCAACAAAATAATGACAGATTAAAAGACTTAGACGAAAAACGGGGAGGAGAAGTCAACCCTAGATCGATCGGATCCATTGCTTGTGGATCGAGGTGGTGGCGGCTCGCCGAGCTGGAGGGGAGGAGAGGCCGGGAAGGCGCGGGAGGCCAGGGCACGGCGGCCGCTGGGAGGCGCGGGCGGCCAAGGCCGAGGGGCGCGGGGCAGCAGGCCATGGTGTCTGCGCGTGATGCCCGACGCCGGCGAGGTCGGGTTCGCTGGCCGGCGGTTTCGGGCGGAGGCGAGCGCCGGGCGGCGTGGCTGGTGGGCGCGGGCGCGGGCGGCGATGCATGAGGGCGGGCTGTGGGCTTAGCGGGCGGCGGCGACGCGGTGGCGGGTGCCACGTGGCGCCTCCGGCTGGGCGGGCGGCGGGCTGGGCGCGTCCGCGCCGTCCGGACGTGTCCCGTGCGGAGGAAGACGAGGCTAGGGTTGGACTACGCGAAAAATCCGGGAGGGACACATATTTATAGGTAGAGGGAGCTAGGAAAGTCCAAATGAGGTGCGGTTTTCGCCCACGATCGTGATCCGACGACGGAGAGCATGGAAGTGACTTAGATGGGTTATTGGGCTGTTTTGGAGGGTGTTGGGCTGCAACTTAAAAGAGGCCTTTGCGAGAGTGCGGTTAACGTTGGAGTACCAAACGAGCTCCAAATGACCGAAACTTGACAGGTGGTCTACGGTGGTGTACCAAGGCCACTTGACAAACCTCGGTCCATTCCGAGAAAGTTTAGTACCGCTCACGGAAAAATGTAAAAGGGGCGCTGGGGACATAGGAGTGCGGATTGCAAAAGCGGACAACGGGAAAATGCTCGGAATCATGAGACGAACACGTATGCAAATGCGATGCACATGATGACATGATATGAAATGCATGACATGGACAAAATGCAAAACGAAAGACAAAAACCCAACCACTGAGGGAATAACATATCACAATGCCGAAAATGGCAAGAGTTGGAGTTACAAATATGGAAAGTTACATCCGGGGTGTTACAACACTCCACCACTACAAGAGGATCTCGTCCCGAGATCTAAGACTGAAAGAACTCCGGATATTCGGAACGGAGGTGATCGTCGCTCTCCCAGGTGGCTTCTCGGTCGGAATGGTGTGACCACTTCACTTTCAGGAATTTGACTGAATTGTTGCGAGTCTTGCGCTCGGTTTCTTCAAGAATAGCAAGGGGTGCTCATGATAAGAGAGATCTTCTTGGAGGTCGATTTCTTCGAAGTTGATAGTGCGTTCAGGAGTCTTGAAGCACTTGCGAAGCTGTGACACGTGAAACACATCGTGCACATTTGCGAAGTTGGAGGGAAGCTCAAGTTGATAGGCGAGGTCGCCTCTTTTGCCAATGATCTCGAAAATACTGAACATGGCAGAATCAGCATCAGGAAGCAATGTTCAGAGCAAGCAAACAACATGCTACAGGAACTTATAATATCAAAACAAGGCATGGCATGAATCTACTCAAAGCATAGAACAAAAGTCCCTTACTGACCAAGAGCCAAAAGGGATCAGAAGATATGATGGCACCCACGTAAACATAGCAAGTTTCGTTAACAGATTCAGCAACAGGGCATCACTACAGGAATCAGCTACTTTGCCGTCTGCCATGGCGGACGGCAAAGGCATGAATGGCGGACGGCAAAATCCTTTGCCGTCACCACGGACGGCAACAGCTCCGCAACGTGAGGCTCTGATGGCAGCTACTTTGCCGTCCGCTTCGGGCGGTCGACGGCAAAGGCCCTTTGCCGTCCGCGACGGACGGCAAAGAGAGCGGACGGCAATAATTGCGTCGTCGATCCGTTAAGTGTCTAACGGCAGGCCTTTGCCGTCCGCCGCTAACGGCAAAATTTCTAGTGTCTTTGCCGTCGCGCCGCGATGGCAAAGTGCGGGTTCTTTGCCGTCGCCATCGATGGAAAAGTGCAGGTTCTTTGCCGTCACTCTCGATGGCAAAGTGACCAAATGGGTCACTTCCGGGAAGCACAGCTAGATGCCACGTGTCTTCTTTGCCGTCCGCATGAAGGCGGCAAAAGAGCGCGTTACCGTCGATGGCGCGGCAAAGAGCCCGCATATTGGCTCTTTTATCATTTTTATTAAATCCAACAATTTTCATCACAAATATATATGACATATATAGATATATTTCAAAAGGCCATTACAGAGCAAACATATAAGATATCCAACACATAACTTCATCATCCAAACATATATATTACATGCATAGTTCCATCATACATAACAAGTTCAACATAGAGGCATCCAACCATATATATTACAATAGTTTCATCCAACGATACATGCATAGTTCAACGATACAAAAGAAACAGAGAAAGGGATAAGGAGCACTCCATCTATGCAAGCTTTAGTCAAGTGAAAGAAATCTGCAAAATGAAAAATAAGAAAGTTAGAACAAGAAGAGTAGAACAAGAAGAAGACTAGAACAAGAAGAGTAGAACAAGAAGAAGACTAGAACAAGAAGAGTATGCCATTTATGAGCTAACTTACGTGAAATGGATCATATATGAGCTAACTAAGTTGAAATGGGTGGTTTATGAGCTAGCTAAGGTGAAATGGATCATTTATGAGCTAACTAAGTTGAAATGGGTCGTTTATGAGCTAGCTAAGGTGAAATGGATCATTTATGAGCTAACTTAGTTGAAATGGATCATTTATGAGCTAATTTAGTTGAAATGGATCTTTTATGAGCTAACTTAGTTGCAATGGATGGTTTTGAGCTAACTTAGGTGAAATGGATCATTTATGAGCTAATTTAGTTGAAATGGATCTTTTTGAGCTAACTTAGGTGAAATGGATCATTTTAGAGCTAATTTAGGTGAAATGGATCATTTTGTAGCTAACTTGGTGAAATGGATCATTTAAGAGCTAATTTAGGTGAAATGGGTCATTTTTGAGCTAACTTGGATGAACTGGATCATTTATAAGCTAACCTAGGTAAAATGGGTCATTTTAGAGCTAACTTAGGTAAAATGGATCGTCTATGAGCTAACTAAGCTAATTATGCAATTTTTGACATAAGTAAGCTAAGTCATGAGATCATTTTAGAGCTAACTTAGGTAAAATGGATGGTTTTGGAGGTCAGTAAGCTTATTAAGTCATTTTGGAGGAGAAGAAGCTAAGTCTAGGTCATTATGGTAAGCATTGGAGGAAATAAAGCTAAGTCTAGGTCTTTATGCATGTGTTAAGCAAAACACTAGATAAACTTACCAATATCCAGGAGGTGTAGGAGCGGGGTGGCTCGTGTCGGTAGCTGGAGAAGGATCGTGCGATGCTTATGCCGAGTTACGCTGCACCAAAGATCATTTCAATGTCTTGTTAGCATGATGACACTCAAATGTTAAGACTAGCAAGTAGTGTCCATTCAAATAAAACTCACCGTGGTCCCAGGAGCAATCACTGGCATCGGCGGAGCGGTCTGACCTGTCTTCTCGCACACAGACTGCACATTTGGTTTTGACGACTCAGTCATACTAGTTAGTAATGAGACAAACACTACATGAATGTTTTGGCTAATCTGCAGAAGAAACTTACCACAAGGAGCTCGTACATGGCCCTTGCATGCATGTCATTCCGTGCCCTCTCCTCCTCCATCATCTTTGTCGTCCTCTCCTCCAACTCCCGCTGCCTCTCCGCCGCCTCCATGAAGTTTCTCCGTTCTATCTCTCTCACTCTGTATAGCAGCCTGCAACACCACTCACATGACCATTTGTAATCATTGATGGAAGCGCACACAATGTAATGGAGAAAGATAACTGAGTATGTATCACTAACCTTGATGGCGAGTTGCACTGGCCGTTCACGAGGCCTTATCTCAGAGCGGAGCTCGATTGGCGCCTTGATCTCCGAGAGTGCTAGGACAACGGATAAGTCCATCTCCAATGGCTATGGAGCCATGGGACCTCCCGCCACCAGATATCATCAACAGCTCTGGATCAATGGGACCACGGCTCGGGTTAAAGTCCTCCCTTTCCTCGCCTTCCCTCATCTCTATATCTCACGAGCTTGTTGTGGGAGGAGATGTTGGTGAAGTTGTTTGCATCATCGAGGTCGGTGATAGAAAGCCTTGACTTTCTTGAAAGAGGCGGTGTGGGCCATGGCATACAGGTCGTACACCTCGGCACCTTATCCACCTTATTGTGGCGTGCACGAAAGAGAGAAACAATGAAAATTAGTAATTAAAGGGCTCAAGCTAGCATGATGAATGAATTGCATGAATCATGAAGCAAACCACATACCGATTCTTGCCGAACCGATATAAGTTGGAGCTGCCTTGATGGTGTGGCACACCTTCCATTTGGGCACGTTTGTCCTTGGCCTCGTTGTGGAGGGCTAGCCATTGTTTTGAGCACCACTCATCGACCAACACCTCCCAACAATCCATCCGATCCGCACACCATCTCGGAGGCTAAGTTAGTTAAATAGAAACTTGGCGCCACGGCTAAGAATTACTAAATGAAGGAACTTAAGTAGAGAAGGCCTTAAGAATTACCTTCATGTACTGCTCCTTACTCAGGAACTTATCGCGCACGCCGGCTTGGTCTTCTTGATACCACGCAAGGCGTAGTAGTCTCGAACAGCCTGCACCCGAGCCTCGTGTCGTAAGTTACGAGTAGGCGCTGCTGAGCGTTCTCGATAACATGTGCGCGTCCTCCTCGTATCCCTCCTCACACCTGTAGAATGTCTGCAATCAAATGAGACAATATTGATTAGTACAATTAATAACTAGCTAGTTGAAGATTTTTTAATGTGTAGGAGAAATTACCCGAACTTTCGATCACCATATGCGCCTCGTGTCGCATTACACGACACCGTCGATAATCTCATCCGGCGGGGCGGGCAGCCACGTAGTGCTCCCAGCTCAATCCAAGCTCGAAGCCGACCCTCACCAGCAACGTGACAAACCCGGGAAGTTTTGCGGCAAAGAACTCAAGGGCGGAGTTGGGCGGCGGACACTATGATGGTGGTCCCAACCTCTGCAGCATGACAAGGCCAACGCATTAGTTATTTGAAAAACTTGAATGCACAAGGTACAAAAATATTAAATGCACTTACGCACCTCTCCCCATCAGGGAAAATCAACCACCTCTCTTTCATGGGTCACCGCACGGACGGGAGCCGTGTAGCACCACGTTGGTAGACGGTGCCCCCTCCTCCTCAAGATCGATCGGCTCCCGCCATCATCAGCATGGCCACTCGGCTCCTCGGGCTGATCCGGCCAGTACCCCATCCGGACGTGTGCTCCTCCAGGGTCACGTGGGCGAACTCGAGTCCCAAGACCCGTGGACCGCAGGCTCGTGGACCGAGTCCGTGCAGCCTCCTCCTCGGACGAGTCCACCCTAGCGATCACGTGCTCGGGTGAAACAGCTGGGGTGGCGGCGAGGAAGGCGCCCGAGCAGTCACCCTACCTCCTCTCCCACGACCACGTGCCCTACCTCCTCTCTTCCTACCTCGTCCCCTGCTCGGCACCATGATCGGCGAAGAAGGGCCCGGCGGTGTGGCCATCTGTCCAGAACGCTCGGCGGAGAGGTGCGTCTCGAATGGAAGACCTCAGACCACACTCCCGACCAGCGCCCACCATCTTTCAACACCTGCCATGACAAACAGTAAACAAAATTAGTACAACATAAAAAAGACCGACATGAATAATAATATATGTATCACTTAAGTGTATTATCATCAAGTACAACATAAAAAATGTAATACGACACTACTAATAATCTGGATCAATTATCATCAATAAATGCATAATCATCATCATCACTATAATCAATGACGAGCTCATAGGGTTCATTGGCATCAACATGTGCAAGGCCACCTTAGCGTGTCGGTGAAGCATTGACAGGTCATCCGCAGCGATAACCTCTTCTTGTTCCGGCTCTTCTTGTTCCTCCTCCGGGTGATGTCGGATTCATTGTCGCTGTCTACTTCAATGTTTTGGGGTGAAGTATAGCGGTTCTTGAAACGCTTTTGGAAAGACGTGTCTCTTGGAAGAATTCTCCTTCATATGTGTGCAGGTTAATGTGAGGTTCATAATCCTCTTCCTTTGGGGAGAAAGTCTAGCGTGGCGGCACTTCATAAATGACATCCCAACCTTTCAGATTTGGATTAGTTTGGCAGGCCCACGGTAGATAGAATACTTGGGTGCTGTTGAGCCATAATATAGACATCGGGAACATCTAAATGAGTGCTTTGGTTGATTTCAACTAGCCCTACATGTTCATGAGTCCTTCTAGTCTCCTTCGGCTGAAACCAATAACATTTGAAGACTACGACATTCGGTGGGTTTTCACCATAGAACAGAAGTTCATAAATTGCTTCAACTCTCCCATAATACTCGGTACCTCCTTCGCCGATAGCAGATACACAACAATTTGTTGACTTTCGGTCGGCTATAGATAGCTCTTTGCCATAGGTACGAAAGTGATACCCATTGATGTCGTCCGAATCCCGAGCATCATCATAGCCTTGCACCATGTTTTCCATCCCGGTACCATGCTCGTCGGTGCGACGACGATCCACCTCAGCTCGGTCATGTTGGGCAGACTCACCATGAAATGTCCACACCATATAATCGGGCGTAAAACCACTCTTCTGCAGGTGTTTGCCCATTTCAGCCTCTGTCTTCTTTTCCCAATTGCCGCACCGGAAAGCAGGGCACCAGGTTTTCTTTTGGCCATTTGCAAATCGGCTTGCACAAACCCTTAGTTTTTGTGAACCATTCAGCGCTCCATTTGTTTCGACCGGTGTGACGGTATACATCCAAGCACGGTCACTCATCTTGACTTTCGAGAGCTCTTGGACACACAACAATTATATATGTAATTCACCATGTATATATTCATCGGTTGATCTACTTTGTCAATTTTATTACGTCCATGCAACCTACACTCTAATAGGTAATGATAGGTCCTAATCCCACCCGTGTATGTGTAGATTGGGTTCATTTTCCCATGCTATGCTCCGGATCCGGCCTTAAAATTTGGCAGCACCTCCCGCCGTTCTCTCGATACGTCTCGCAATAAGCAGAGAGGATGTGTAACCGGAGAACAACAGGGAGGCATCGGCTTAAATATATGCGTCGGATCCGAGCAAAGCATATGGGAAAACGAACCCAATCTACATACTGGCTGTCCATGGATAGCGTTGGACAATTCGAAGAATCAAGGTTATAAATATGCAAATGCATGCATATTTATAACTATGACGCTTTCGAGCGGGAGACACATATTGGTTACATATCTCGATGATTCAAGACACATATATAGCTAGCTATCAAGTTTCATCGGAATAGATCAAATAATTAATGGGGAGGAGGAGTTGTCATTTGTGCTCACCCACGAGCGAAGGGGCGAGCTCGTCAAACACACGGCGAGGTCGTCGAACACCAAACCTCGCAGCGATGAAACAACTGCACAATTAAAACTACGATCAACACAATTATATATGATGTTTTCATAGCAAAATCGAAAAATATATGACCTAACTAATAATTCACAAATATATATATGACCCGTCGGCCTCTGGAAGGCCAAAGAACACCTTTTCGGAGGTGTCGGTGGTCGGGGTGTCTGTCGGTGTCGGGTGCCGTGTCGGGAATTCGGGTGCTGTTTGAGGTCGGGGGTCGGGGTGTCGATGTCGATGTCGGGTAGTGCCGATGTCGGTGTCGGGTGTTGTTTGGGGTCGGGGTGTGGTGTCGGTCGCTGTGGTGTCGGGTCAGGCTCGGGGTGGGGTGTTGGGTCAGGCTCGGGGTCGGGGTGTCGGGTCGGGGGTGTCGGGTCAGCCTTGGGGGGTCAGTGTCGGGGTCGGGTCGGGGTGTCGGGGTGGGGTGTCGGGTCGGGTCGGGTCGGGGTGGGTGTCGGGTCGGGTCTCGGGTCGGGTCGGGGTCTCGAGGTCGAGGTGTCGTGTCGGTGTGCTAGGGTCGGGAATGCAGGTACCGTGTGGTCGGGTCGGGTGTCGGGTCGGGGTGTCGGGTCGGGTCGGGTCGGGTCGGGTCGGGGTCGGGTGTCGGGGTCGGGTGTCGGGTCGGGTCGGCCGGGTCGGGGTGTCGGGTCGGGGTCTCGAGGTCGGGGGTCGGGTCTCGGGTCGGGGTGTCGTGTCGGGTGCTTGGTCAGGTCAGGTACCGTGTCGGGTCGGGTCGGGTCGGGGTGTCGTGTCGGGTGTCGGGTCGGGTCGGGTGTCGGGGTCGGGGTGTCGGGTCGGGTCGGGTCGGGGTCGGGGTGTCGGGTCAGGGGTCTCGGGTCGGGTCGGGGTCTCGGGTCGGGTGTCGGTCGGGTGCGGGTCGGGTCAGGTACCGTGTCGGGTCGGGGTCGGGGTCGGGGTGTCGGGGTCGGGGTCGGGGTCGGGGTGTCGGGGTCGGGGTCGGGGTCGGGGTGTCGGGGTCGGGGTCGGGGTCGGGGTCGGGGTGTCTTCTTCTTCTTCCTTTTCCTTTTCTTCCTTTTTTTCCTTTTCTTCTTCTTCCTCCTTTTCCTTTTCTTCCTTTTTCTTCTTCTTCTTCTTCTTCTTCTTCTTCTTCTTCTTCTTCTTCTTCTTCTTCTTCTTCTTCTTCTTCTTCTTCTTCTTCTTCTTCTTCTTCTTCTTCTTCTTCTTCTTCCTCCTTTCCTTTTTCCTCTTCTTCTTCTCCTCCTCTCCTCTCTTTTCTTCTTCTTATACTAAACTAAATCTAAACCTAATACTAAACTAAAACTAAACCTATAAACCTAATACTAAACTAAAACTAAACCTATAAACCTAAAACTAAACATAAACCTAAAACTAAAAAACAGAAAAAGGAAAAAAGAAGAAGAAGATACTCACGGGCAGTGGGGGGGGGCGCGGGGTGGTGGCGAGGTGGAGGAGGCGGCGCTGGGCGGCGGAGGAGGGGCGGGCGGCTCGGGCGGCGGGAGGCTGCCCGCCGGGCGGCGGGCGCGGAGGTGCCTTGGGCGCCAGGCGTGGCGGCGCCAGATGGGCTGGCGGGGGCGCAATAGGGGGGCGGGGTGGCGGGTGGTGGGCGAGTGCGGGGGCGAGGCGGGAGGCGGCGGGGGTGGTGCGAAGGGGCGCGAGAGGTGGGAGAGAGAGAGAGAGAGGGGGTGGCGCCGTTAACGTTACGTGGGGCCCTCCACCTTTGTCGTCCGCCACCCTTTGCCGTCGCCGCCGTGCTCTTTGCCGTCCGCTAGCGGACGCAAAGAAAAACCCGATTAGATTTTTTTTGCAACTTCGTCGGTGGGGCCCCTCCTCTTTGCCGTCCGCTAGCAGGTAACGCGAATCTTTTGCGTCGCGAGCGGACGGCAAAGAAATGGCTGATGGTAACCTTGGTCTTTGCCATCAGCCAGTTCTTTGCCGTCCGCTTTTTGGGTAGCTGATGGCAAAGAGCTCATTTGCCGTCCGCTAGCAGACGGCAAAGATCTGGCAGATGGCAAAGTAGCTGATTCCAGTAGTGCATGACAAAAACAGATAACAAATAGGCATGTTTAAGAGCTCGATGCACTCACTACAGAGCATTTCATGATAAACTATGCATACATCCATCAATAAGACATGGCATACAAGCTATACATGGCAATAACAACATCATAGCATACACGGATCAACTACAACAACCTTGGCAAAATTGAATAACATGTAAACAATCTGCCAGGAAACATTTTATAGCAAACGTAGAGCTCGATTGACTCAAGCTATCGCACTCCATAATTGCAAACAAGGGCATGGATGGATAGAGCACAACCATATGTTCAAAACATCCTTAGTGAAGTATCTCAAAATATGCATGGATCTCTCTGTAGCATCAAGTTAACATGGCATAAAAATATCAGCAAAACAGGGGCTGAAATCAGCAACATCATGAAGCCTAGTTTGCATGCTAGTGCTAGTCACCACAGAGATCAAAAAAATACATGGCATACACCCCTGTAAAGATGGCATGGCATATTACAAAACACATGTAGGACTCAAGATCATAGGATGCACACATCAATCATGGCAAAAATGACAAAAGTGCATGTTCTGATAAGAATCTGAAACTAACATCACATAGCCCTCTTCTAATAGCATTTCGGGCATCAAGATGAGCTCCAATGAAAATGATGCAATGAGATGAAATGATGTACTCATCGATTCGAACATTTTGGTATGCTATACGCCCCAAACGGAGCCACGGGTACAGAGTTATGGCAAGATGAAAATGCAACAAAATAATGACAGATTAAAAGACTTAGACGAAAAAACGGGGGGAGAAGTCAACCCTAGATCCGATCGGATCCGACTGCGCGTGGATTGAGGTGGCTGGCGGCTCGCGGAGCTGGAGGAGGAGAGGCCGGGAAGGCGCGGGAGGAGGCGCGGGCGGTGGCGGGAGGCGCTGGCGGCGCCGCCGCCGAGCGCAGCGGGCGGCCGGGCGGTATGATGCGACGGGCGGGGGTCGGGTTCGCCGGGCGGCGGCTCGGGCGGAGGCGAGCGCCTCGGGCGGCACGGCTGGTGGGTGGCTGGCGCGGGCGGGCGGTGAGGGGGCCTGGGCTGGGCTTAGCGGGCGGGCGGCGCTGTGATGGCCGGGTGCCATGTGGCGACCTCCGGCTGGGGCGGCGGCGGCGGCGGATGGGCGCGTCCGGCGCCGTCCGGACGTGTCCCATGGAGGAAGACGAGGCTAGGGTTGGATGCGCGAAAAATCCGGGAGGACACATATTTATAGGTAGAGGGAGCTAGGAGAGTCCAAATGAGGTGCGGTTTTCGCCCACATGATCGTGATCCGACGACGGAGAGCATGGAAGTGACTTAGATGGGTTATTGGGCTGGTTTGGAGGGTGTTGGGCTGCAACTTAAAAGAGGCCTTTGCGAGAGTGCGGTTAACCGTTGGAGTACCAAACGAGCTCCAAATGACCGAAACTTGACAGTGGTCTACGGTGGTGTACCAAGGCCACTTGACAAACCTCGGTCCATTCCGAGAAAGTTTAGTACCCGCTCACGGAAAAATGTAAAAGGGGACGCCGGGGACATAGGAGTGCGGATTGCAAAAGCGGACAACGGGAAAATGCTCGGAATCATGAGCGAACACGTATGCAAATGCGATGCACATGATGACATGATATGAAATGCATGACATGGACAAAATGCAAAACGAAAGAGAAAAACCCAACTACGGAGGGAATATTATATCACAATGCCGAAAATGGCAAGAGTTGGAGTTACAAATATGGAAAGTTACATCCGGGGTGTTACAACACTCCACCACTACAAGATGATCTCGTCCCGAGATCTAGGACTGAAAGAACTCTGGATATTCGGAACGGAGGTGATCGTCGCGCTCCCAGGTGGCTTCTCGGTCGGAATGGTGTGACCACTTCACTTTCAGGAATTTGATTGAATTGTTGCGAGTCTTGCGCTCGGTTTCTTCAAGAATAGCCATGGGGTGCTCATGATAAGAGAGATCTTCTTGGAGGTCGATTTCTTCGAAGTTGATAGTGCGTTCAGGAGTCTTAAAGCACTTGCGAAGCTGTGACACGTGAAACACATCGTGCACATTTGCGAAGTTGGAGGAAGCTCAAGTTGATAGGCGAGGTCGCCTCTTTTGCCAATGATCTCGAAAGGACCCACGTATCTAGGGGCAAGCTTCCTTTGATACCGGGCGACGAGTGCCTTTCATTGAGAGACGCGGAGGTAGACATGGTCTTCGATTTCAAAAGCCACATCACGGTGCTTGCCATCATAATAGCTCTTCCGCGCGATTATGCGGCTTTGAGATTCTCACGAATGACTTTGCACATTTCTTCGCTTCGTGATCAAGTCGTTGCCAAGAAGTTGGCGTTCACCTGTCTCGGACCAATTGAGAGAGTACGACACTTTCGCCATAGAGAATTTCGAATGGGGCCTTGCGAACTCGCTTGGAAGCTGTTGTTGTAGGATAACTCGGCATATGGAAGACAATCTTCCCACTTCATACGAAGGAAATGACACAAGCCCTTAGCATGTCTTGAGGATTTGATTGACTCGCTCGACTTGGCCACTTGTTTGAGGATGGAAAGCTGTGCTGAAACGAATGTTGGTGCCCATGGCCTTCGAAAAGAATCCCAAAACTTGGATGTAAAGATGCTGCCACGGTCGAAGAGATCAATTGTGGAATGCCATGCAAGGAGACAATCACGAGGTGTATAGCTCTCGCCAACCGAGCTGCTGTGATGGATTCTTTGATAGGAAGAAAATGAGCCACTTTAGTAAGCTTGTCAATGACAACGAAGATAGGATCATTTCCACGCTTGGACTTAGGAAATCCAGTCACGAAATCCATCTCGATATGATCAAACTTCCATTCTGTAATAGCAAGAGGTTGGAGGAGACCAGCTAGTCGTTGGTGTTTTGCTTTCACTCTTCTGCAGACATCACACTCATTCACGAATTGAGCAATTTCTCGCTTCATTCGAGTCCACCAATATGACTGCTTGAGGTCATGGTACATCTTCGTACTTCTAGGATGAATGGATAGAAGGGAATTGTGCCTCGTTCATAATGACTTTACGTAGATCACCCTTTGGAACCACAATTCGGTCCTCGAAGAAAAGAGTATCTTTGTCATCAATGTGGAAGCACTTGTACTTGGAAATGCCCTTGTCGATACCACGTTTCACCTTGTTCACCATGGTATCCAGGAGTTGAGCCTCACGAATCTGATCTTCCAAAGTAGGAGAGACTATGAGGTTGGCAAGAAAGCCTTGAGGAACAACTTGAAGATTCAGCTAGCGGAAAGCTTCACAGAGATCCGGTTGGAAGGGCTTGAGGATTAAACTGTTGCAATAAGCCTTCCTGCTCAAAGCATCTGCAATCACATTCGCCTTGCCCGGAGTATATTCAATACTTGGGTTGTACTCTTGAATCATTTCGACCCATCGAGTCTGCCTGAGGTTGAGGTTGGGTTGAGTGAAGATATACTTGAGACTCTTGTGATCGGTGAATATGTCCACTTTCCTTCCCAACAAGAGATGTCTCCAAGTTATTAATGCATGGACAACTGCCGCCAACTCAAGATCGTGAGTGGGGTAGTTCTTTTCGTTGGGCTTGCTGGCGAGAGGTATAGGCCACAACTCTCTTCTCTTGCATTAACACAGCACCGAGACCTTAAAGAGAAGCATCACGAAAACTTGAATGGCTTGGATTCATCGGGAGGAGTTAAGGCAGGGAGCTGTGACGAGTTTCTCTTTGAGAGTATTGAAAGCAACGTCACACTCGTGGAGTCGGACATACTTCACATGCTTCTGGAGGAGGTTGGAAAGAGGCTTTGCAATCTTAGAGAAGTTCTCAACGAATCTTCGGCAATAGCTTGCAAGACCAAGAAAACTGCGAAGCTGCTTGACATTCTGAGGAGGTTCCCAATTCAAAACTGCGGACACCTTCTCGGGATTAACAGCGATGCCCTTGGCGGAGATGATATGACCAAGGTAAAGAACTTCATCAAGCCAAAATTCACATTTGGAAAACTTCGCATAGAATTGATGCTCTCTGAGCTTGTCGAGTACCAATCGCAAATGTTTGGCATGATCCTTCTTATTCTTGGAGAAGACCAAAATATCATCAAGATAGACCAAGACGAATTCATTGGTGTAGGGCTTGAAGATGAAGTTCATCATTCGAGAGAATGTTGGAGGAGCATTGACAAGGCGAAAGACATGACAATATATTCATAAGAACCAAAGCTTGTTCGAATCTTGTCTTGGGAATATCTTGTTCACGAATGCGAATTTGATGATAACCCATACGAAGGTCAAGCTTGGAGAAAACTTTAGCACCTTTGAGTTGCTCGAAAAGCTCATTGATGTTGGGAAGTGGATACTTGTTCTTGATAGTCTTCTTATTCAATGGACGGTAATCGACGCAAAGTCGGTCCGTGCCATCCTTCTTCTGGACAAAAAGAACACCACAACCCCAAGGAGATGAACTCGGTCTGATCAAACCCAGACGCTCTTGTTCATCGAGCTGCTTCTTCAATTCCTTCAGCTCATTAGGTCCAAGCTTGTATGGACGCTTGCAAACGGGTTTCGTACCAGGCTCAAGATCAATAACGAATTCAACTGGCCGGTGAGGAGGCATTCCTGGAAGCTCTTCTGGAAAGACATCTTGATACTCACAAACGACTGGAATCTGAGAGATAGCATCCAACTCGCCCTTCTCATTGAGAGAAAACAACCGAATGGTTTCATCACGAGCGGCATAGATGATCACATCATTAGAAGAGAGTGTCAATTGAATTTCCCTGGCAGCATAATCAAGCTGAGCTTTGTGCTGAGAAAGCCAGTCCATCCCAAGAATAAGATCAATATCCGAGTCACCAAGGACAATTGGTTTAGCCAGAAATCTATAGTCGCCCATCTTGATAGAAACATCTGGAACCATGTAGCTTGCGTTCATGCATTTACCCGGAGAGACAACTGCTAATGGTCTAGGCAAATCTTGGAAAGACAACTCATGCTTAGATGCAAATGGTTTTGAGATGAAACTAAGCGATGCACCAGTGTCAAAAAGAACTTTTGCAGGAATATCATTAACAGGAAGATTACCCATGATCACATCTGAAGAATCCTCTGCCTGCGCTGCATTCATCATGTTGACCTTTGCAGACTTGGGATTATGCTTGACCACTGCATTGCTTAAAGATCTCACGGGAGGAGGAGGCGGAAGGCGCCTTTGGTTGAAGCACTTGTTCGCGTAGTGACCTTTCTTCTGACACTTGTTGCAAGTCACCTCTGAGAGCGGATGGTGATAAGGAGCATTTGACCTTGGAGCTTGAGAATTTGACTTGTTCTGATAGCCTGGGTTGGGCTGGTGGGAAGATCCACGACCGCCTGAGTTCTTCTGCTGATAAGGCTGACGGAACGGAGGAGGAGGAAGGTAGAACTTCTGCTGCTTAGCTGCCACTTGAGAGGAAGAAGAAGACTGAACTGCATCCCTGATTCTCTTCTTAGAAGCCTCACAT
Organism: Aegilops longissima; assembly: GCA_021605205.1. Taxonomy (NCBI): domain Eukaryota; kingdom Viridiplantae; phylum Streptophyta; class Magnoliopsida; order Poales; family Poaceae; genus Aegilops; species Aegilops longissima. Next base: position 727,092,353 of record CM038677.1, on the reverse strand, counting down.
TTGAGCTGGGCAGCTTCTTGCTTGATGCCATGTTGTAGAATTCATCATACTTTTCGGCTCAAAAGCACGAGAGCTAATTGCAGATCTTCTCTGAGACCACCTCTGAATTGATAGATCATACTCTTTTCATCGGGGACGTCTTGCTTAGCGAAGTTTAGCGAGTTCTCGAACTGGATATTGTATTGATACACGGACATGTTGCCTTGCTTGAGATTGTGGAACTCCTCATGCTTGCTCTCAACAATACTTTTTGAATGTGGTGAGCTTTGAAGTCTCGCGGAACTCATCCTGTAATTACGACCTCCTCTGGAATCTTTGTATTGCTGGTACCACTCGGCAGCTTGGTCCTTGAGTTGAAGCGAAGCAAACTTGACAAAGTCCTCAGGTCGACATTGCTACATTCAAAATGTTTGCAGATGTCCACAAGCCAATCGTCGGCGTATGTGGCCTCGACACGTAAACCGAAAGACTTCGCTGATTAGCGAGGAACTGATTGAGGGTAGCAAAGTGCGGCTGGTTGTTGCCTTGGCCTTGATTTCCTTGGTTGCCTTGCCCTTGAGTACGCTCTTGCAAGAGTTGCAAAATCATCTGAGCATTGGCATTGGTGGCTGCCATGATAGCTTGCCATGCCTCCGAAGGCGGAGGTGGAGGTGGAGGGTTCGACTGACTCCCATCATTGCGATCCGGATTCAGACGCGTTGGCGGAGCCATCCTGAAGAGGGTGACATCCGTTAGCACTTTGATAGATAGATAGACAAGTTGAATCAACAGATAGAAATTGCAACATATAGTCTTCACAATAAACATTCGAACAAGGATGAACGAATGAATTCCAAAAGCTAACATCACACGTCCATTAAGGTGAGAAGCCACTTGATTAAGGGTTGATGAAAAATAAAATAACAAGGTACGACTGGAACAAATAAGTGGTAAGGATTACCCAATCACAAACCAAATATCTGCGGGAAGAAATGCTAAGAGCTACTTGAATCCCACCTATAAACTCCCGAAACTTTCTGGTTATGCAATCTGGTGTTGGGGATACAGGGGACACAAAATATATCACCCAAACTAACAATACCTAGATCCAGTTGTATCCATCCGTCAACACATAACCAAGAAACCTTCGGAAATCGTGTACCTCGACCTTCGAAAAGCATCCGTTATACGAGTCATGGCAATACTCCCGAGCTCGCCCCAGTACTGGGTTATCGGGGTTATCTCACCAACAACTGTACAAAAGAGATTTTCGATGTCGGCAAAGCTCAGGTATTCCAGAACTGCAACGATAAAATTGTGACGACAACACATCGGAGCTCAACTCCCCGGGACACTGCCACAACCCCTAAATGTCAGGAGGCACCAAGAACAATGTTCTCGTCACAAAACCATCAGAACGATTCCAAGATACCCGCGTGATCCTAAAAAGTTTTTAGTGAAATTTGAGGAGAGGAGAGTCAAAACTTCTACGTCAGGAGACCTCACCAGAGCGACGAAGGGACTGGGGAGTAAAAAGAATCCTACTCTCCGATATATATAATCCTAAGACTCAAAACATTTTTGTTCTAGACTCAACAACGCATGACAAACAATCAGCGAGGGGCTCCTAAGTCGGGAAGGCTCGATTACCAACTTGTAACGCCCTCGATGCGGCTATATCTCCCACGTGTCGAAGCACGACTTAGAGGCATAACCGCATTGAAAGCAATGTCGCAAGTGAGGTAATCTTCACACAACCCATGTAATACATAAGGAAATAGATACATAGTTGGCTTACGATCGCCACTTCACACAATACATAAATAAACATCCATCATCCAGATTACACTCAAGGTCCGACTACGGAACCAAAATAAAAGAAGACTACCCCAAATGCTACACAGATCCCGATCGTCCCAACTGGCTCCACTCTCGATCATCAGGAAAAGACACATAGTAACGACCACGTTCCTCGTCGAACTCCCACTTGAGCTCGGTTCGTCACCTGCCACCGCATCGTCGGCACCTGCAACTGTTTTGGTAGAATCTGTGAGTCACATGGACTCAGCAATCTCACACCCGCGAGATCAAGACTATTTAAGCTTATAGGAAGGACAGAGTTGTGAGGTGGAGCTGCAGCAAGCGACTAGCATATATGGTGGCTACATTCGCAAAAGAGAGCGAGAAGAGAAGCAAGGCGCTGTCGTGAATCTAGTAGCGATCAAGAAGTGATCCTGAACTACTTACGTCAAACATAACTCCAACACCGTGTTCACTTCCCGGACTCCACCGAGAAGAGACCATCACGGTTACACACTTGTTGATGTGTTTTATATAAGGTCAACTTCGGGTTTTTACAACGGACATTAACAAATTCCCATCTTCCTCATAACATGGCACGGCTTTGAAAGATAATACCTGCAGGGTGTCCCAACTTAGCCCATTATAAGATCTCACGGTCAACAAAGGATATTCCTTCTACCGGGAAGACCCATCAGTCTCGGAATCCCAGACTACAAGACATTTCGACAGCAATAAAACAAGACCAGCAAAGCTGCCCGAATGTGCCGACAAATCCCGATAGGAGCTGCACATATCTCGTTCTCGTGGCACACCGGATTGTCCAAGCTTCCGATAGGCTATCTCGAGTTGCCCCCGATGGCCACCGGCGGTCGACAGTTGGACCAGCACTCGAGGAGCACCGCCGGGGGTTAAAATAAAGATGTCCCTCGGGCTCGCGAAAACCCGGGAAAAAGGCTTAGGTGGCAAATGGTAAAACCAAAGTTGGGCCTTCTTTGGAGGAGTCTTATTCAAAGCGAACTGTCAAGGGGTCCCATAAATCACCCAACCGTAAGGAACGCGAAATCAAGGAACATAACACCGGTATGACGGAAGCTAGGGCGGCAAGAGTGGAACAAAACACCGGGCATAAGGCCGAGTCTTCCACCCTTTACCAAGTATATAGATGCATTAATTAAACAATAGATATTGTGATATCCCAACAAGTAAAAATGTTCCAACAAGGAACAACATCTCCATGTTCCAACAAGGAACAAACTTCATCTTCACCGCAACTAGCAGCGCTATAAGAGGGCTGAGCAAAGCGGTAACATAGCCAATCAACGGTTTGCTAGGAAAGGATGGTTAGAGGTTTGACATGGCAATATGGGTGGCATGATAAGCAAGTGATAGGCATCGTAGCATAGGCATAGCAAAAGAGCGAGCATCTAGCAAGCAAAGATAGAAGTGATTTCGAGGGTATGGTCATCTTGCCTGCAAGGTTCTCAGAGTTGTCGAAAGCTTGATCCTCGTAAGCGTTCTCAATAGGTTCCTCGTTCACGTACTCGTCTCCCGGCTCTACCCAAAGCAAGAACACAAACAATGGAGCCACAATAAATCACGGTGCAATGCACAAGCAACATGATGCAATACATGGCATGGTATGCGAGATGTGATATGCAATGCGTATGCGTGCTCCGGAAGGAAAATGATGAACCAGGCATCAACTTGGCAAACCAAGTATGCAACTGGAAAGGTGAGATGATTTCGGTTGAAATAGATATAAAGATCACCGGAATCGGATGCATGGTTTGCAAATGACAAGCAAAACAAGAATGACACAAATCTGCCATCAACAGCATGATGCCACATAGCAAGCAACAAGAAATTAAGCCACTGCACCCAAACGTACCAAAAAAGCACATGGCAGTGATCTACTCAAGATGCTTGACAAAAGATGAACACTGAGCTACAGCTAAATCACACTATAACAGGTCCAAACAAGCATGGCAAAAGTGCAAAATATATCAGCTTCACAGACTTAGTGAAAATACTGAACATGGCAGAATCAGCATCACGAAGCAATGTTCAGAGCAAGCAAACAACATTCTACAGGAACTTATAATAGCAAAACAAGGCATGGCATGAATCTACTCAAAGCATAGAACAAAATTACCTTACTAACCAAGAGCCAAAAGGGATCAGAAGATATGATGGCACCCACGTAAACATAGCAAGTTCCGTTAACAGATTCAGCAACAGGGCATGACAAAAACAGATAACAAGTAGGCATGTTTAAGAGCTCGATGCACTCACTACAGAGCATTTCATGATAAACTAAGCATACATCCATCAAGAAGACATGGCATAAAAGCTATACATGGCAAGAACAACATCATAGCATACACGGATCAACTACAACAACCTTGGCAAAATTGAATAACATGTAAACAATCTGCCAGGAAACATTTTATAGCAAACGTAGAGCTCGATTGACTCAAGCTATGGCACTCCATAATTGCAAACAAGGGCATGGATGGATATAGCAGAACCATATGTTCAAAACATCCTTAGTGAAGTATCTCAAAATATGCATGGATCTCTCTGTAGCATCAAGTTAACATGGCAAAAAAATATCAGCAAAACAGGGGCTGAAATCAGCAACATCATGAAGCCTAGTTTGCATGCTAGTGCTAGTCACCACAGAGATCACAAAAATACATGGCATACACCCCTGTAAAGATGGCATGGCATATTACAAAACACATGTAGGACTCAAGATCATAGGATGCACACATCAATCATGGCAAAAATGACAAAAGTGCATGTTCTGATAAGAATCTGAAACTAACATCACATAGCCCTCTTCTAACAGCATTTCGGGCGTCAAGATGAGCTCAAATGAAAATGATGCAATGAGATGAAATGATGTACTCATTGAGGCGAACATTTCGGTATGCTATACGCCCCAAACGGAGCCACGGGTACAGAGTTATGGCATAATGAAAATGCAACAAAATAATGACAGATTAAAAGACTTAACGAAAAACCGGGGGGAGAAGTCAACCCTAGATCCGATCGGATCCGACTGCGCGCGGATCGAGGTAGCCGGCGGTGGCTCGCCGGAGCTGGAGGGAGGAGAGGCGGGAAGGCGCGGGAGGCCTGGGCGGGCGGCGGCTGGAGGCCTTGGCGGCGGCGCCAGGCCGAGGGCAGGCGCGGGCGGGCGGGCGGGTGGTGTGGCGTGGACCGACGATCGGCGGATCGGGTTCGCCGGGCGGCGGCTCGAGGCGGAGGCGAGCGCGGGCGGCGGGCTTGGCTGGTGGGGCGGGCGCGGGCGGCGGCAGCATGGGGCCGGCTGCTGGCTCAGGCTGGCGGGGCGGCCTTGTGGTGGCCGGGTGCCACGTGGCGGCCTCCGGCTGGGCGGGGCGGCGGCTGGAAGCGTCCGGCACCGTCCGGACGTGTCCGGCGCGCGGAGGAAGACGAGGCTAGGGTTGGACTGCGCGAACAATCCGGGAGGGACACATATTTATAGGTAGAGGGAGCTAGGAGAGTCCAAATGAGGTGCGGTTTTCGCCCACACGATCGTGATCCGACGACGGAGAGCATGGAAGTGACTTAGATGGGTTATTGGGCTGTTTTGGAGGGGTGTTGGGCTGCAACTTAAAAGAGGCCTTTGCGAGAGTGCGGTTAACCGTTGGAGTACCAAACGAGCTCCAAATGACCCGAAACTTGACAGGTGGTCTACCGGTGGTGTACCAAGGCCACTTGACAAACCTCGGTCCATTCCGAGAAAGTTTAGTACCCGCTCACGGAAAAATGTAAAAGGGGACGCCGGGGGACATAGGAGTGCCGGATTGCAAAACGGACAACGGGGAAAATGCTCGGAATCAAGAGACGAACACGTATGCAAATGCGATGCACATGATGACATGATATGAAATGCATGACATGGACAAAATGCAAAATGAAAGAAAAAAACCCAACCACGGAGGGAATATCATATCACAATGCCGAAAATGGCAAGAGTTAGAGTTACAAATATGGAAAGTTACATCCGGGGTGTTACAATAATCCAAGGACACCAAAAAGTCAAAGCTTGGGGATGCCCCGGAAGGCATCCCCTCTTTCGTCCACTTCCATCGGTAATTTACTTGGAGATATATTTTTATTCACCACATGATAAGTGTTTTGCTTGGAGCGTCTTGTATTATTTGCGTATTTGCTTGTTAGTTTACCACAATCATCCTTGCTGTACACACCTTTCGAGAGAGCCATACATGAATTGAAATTTGATAGAATACTCTATGTGCTTCACTTATATCTTTTGAGCTTGATAGTTTTGCTCATAGTGCTTCACTTATATCTTTTGAGCATGATAATTTTTGTTCTAGTGCTTCACTTAGATCTTTTAGAGCACGGTGGTGGATTTGTTTTAAAGAAACTTGATCTCTCATGCTTCACTCAGATTATTTTGAGAGTCGTTAATAGCATGGTAATTTTCTTAATGTTAATATACTTGGTATTCAAGATATGTGAAACTTTCTTTTGAGTGTGTTGAATACTAAGATAAGTTTGATGCTTGATAATTGTTTTGAGATATGGAGGTGATAATATCAAAGTCGTGCTAGTTGAGTAGTTGTGAATTTGAGAAATGCTTGTGTTGAAGTTAGCAAATCCCGTAGCATGCACGTATGGTTAAAGTTGTGTAACAAATTTGAAACATGAAGTGTACCTGGCTTGTGCATCCTTATGAGTGGCGGTCGGGGACGAGCGATGGTCTTTTCCTACCAATCTATCCCCTAGGAGCATGCGTAGTACTTGATTTTGATGACTTCTAAATTTTTGCAATAAGTATATGAGTTCTTTTGACTAATGTTGAGTCCATGGATTATACGCACTTTTACCTTTCCGCCTTTGCTAGCCTCTTCGGTATCGTGCATTGCCCTTTCTCGCCTTGAGAGTTGGTGCAAACTTAGCGGTGCATCCAAACCCGTGATATGATCGCTCTATCACACATAAACCTCCTTATATCTTCCTCAAAACAGCCACCATACCTACCTATTATGGCATTTCCATAGCCATTCCGAGATATATTTCCATGCAACTTTCCACCATTCCGTTCATCATCATCATGACATACATTACTTTTGTCATATTGCCATTGCATGATCATGTAGTAGAAATCGTATTTGTGGCAAAGCCACCATGCATTATTTTTCATACAAATGTCACTCTTGATTCATTGCACCATCCCGGTACACCGTCGGAGGCATTCATATAGAGTCATACCTTGTTCTAGTTTCGAGTTGTAATCCTTATGTTGTAATCAATAGAAGTTTGATGATCATCATTATTATAGCATTGCCCAAATAAAAAAAAAGAGAAAGGCCAAAAAGAAAAAAAGAAAGGCCCAAAAAAAATATAAATTAAAAGGGCAATGCTACTATCTCTTTTTCCACACTTGTGCTTCAAAGTAGAACCTTGTTCTTCATGTAGTGAGTCTCATATCTTGTGCTTCAAAGTAGCACCTTGTTCTTCATGTAGTGAGTCTCATATATTGTGCTTCAAAGTAGCACCATGTTTTTCATATAGTGAGTCTCATAAGTTGTCTTTTTATACTAGTGGGAATTTTTCGTTATAGAACTTGGCTTGTATATTCCTATGATGGGCTTCCTCAAAATGCCCTAGGTCTTCATGAGCAAGCAAGTTGGATGCATACCCAGTAGTTTTCTTTTGTTGAGCATTCATAGCTCTAGTGCAACCGTTGCATGGCAATCCCTACTCCTCATGTTGACATCAATTGATGGGCATCTCCATAGCCCGTTGATTATCCTCGTCAATATGAGACTTTCTCCTTTTTTGTCTTCTCCACACAATCCCCATCATCATATTCTATTCCACCCATAGTGCTATATCCATGGCTCACGCTCATGTATTGCGTGAAGGTTGAAAAAGTTTGAGATTATTTAAGTATGAAACAATTGCTTGGCTTTTCATTGGGGGTATAGAAGTTGGGAACATCTTTGTGTGATGAAAATGAAGCATAGCCTAATTATATGATTTTGTAGGGATGAACTTTCTTTTGCCATGCTATTTTGAGAAGACATGATTACTTTGATTAGTATGCTTGAAGTATTATTATTTTTATGTTAATATGAACTTTTGTCTTGAATCTTTCGGATCTAAATATTCATACCATGATTAAGAAGATTTACATTGAAATTATGCCAAAGTATCACTCTGCATCAAAAATTCTCTTTTTATCATTTACCTACTCGAGGACGAGCAGGAATTAAGCTTGGGGATGCGATCGTCTCCAATGTATCTATAATTTTGATTGCTCCATGCTACTTTATCTATTGTTCGGACTATAATGGGCTTTATTTTCCACTTTTATATTAATTTCGGGACTAACCTATTAACCGGAGGCCCAACCCAGAATTGCTGTTTTTTTTGCCATTTTCAGTATTTTGAAGAAAAAGAATATCAAACGGAATGAAACCTTCGGAAACATGATTTTCTCACCGAACGTGATCCAGGACACTTGGACCCTACGCCAAGGCATCAGAGAGGCGGTCAGGAGGGTGGGGGCGCCCCCCCCTAGGGCATGTCCCCTGCCTCGTGGGCCCCTCGAAGCTCAACCGACATACTCCTTCCTCCTATATATACCTACGTACCCCCAAACGATCATAACAGGAGCCAAAAACATATTTCCACCGCCGCAACTTCCTGTATCCACGAGATCCCATCTTGGGGCCTATTCCGGAGCTCCGCCGGAGGGGCCATCCACCACGGAGGGCTTCTACATCAACACCATAGCCTCTCCGATGAAGTGTGAGTAGTTTACTTCAGACCTTCGGGTCCATAGCTAGTAGCTAGATGGCTTCTTCTCTCTTTTTGGATCTCAATACAATGTTCTCCCCCTCTCTCGTGGAGATCAATTCGATGTAATCTTCTTTTTGCAGTGTGTTTGTTGAGACCGATGAATTGTGGGTTTATAATCCAGCTTATCTATGAATAATATTTGAATCTTCTCTGAATTCTTTTATGTATGATTGAGTTATCTTTGCAAGTCTCTTCGAATTGTCCGTTTGGTTTGGCCAACTAGATTGGTAGTTCTTGCAATGGGAGAAGTGCATGGCTTTGGGTTCAATCTTGCGGTGTCCTTACCCAAAGGATGTAAAGGGTTGCAAGGCACGATTGTATTGTTTCCATCGAGGATAACAAGATGGGGTATTTATCATATTGCATGAATTTATTCCTCTACATCATGTCATCTTGCTTAAGGCGTTACTCCGTTTTTAACTTAATACTCTAGATGCATGCTAGATAGCGGTCGATGAGTGGAGTAATAGTTGTAGATGCAGAATCGTTTCGGCCTACTTGTCTCGGATGTGATGCCTATATACATGATCATACCTAGATAACCTCATAACTATGCTCAATTCTGTCAATTGCTCAACAGTAATTTGTTCACCCACCGTAGAATACTTATGCTCTTGAGAGAAGCCACTAGTGAAACCTATGGCCCCCGGGTCTATTCTCATCATATCAATCTCCGTCACTTTTATACTTGCTTGTTTTTACTTTGCCTTTTACTTTTCACTTTGCATCTTTATACCAAAAATACCAAAAATATTATCTCTATCAGATCTCACTCTCATAAGTGACCATGAAGGGATTGACAACCCCTAATCGCGTTGGTTGCGAGTAGCTATCATTTTGTGCAGGTACGAGGGACTTGTGCGTGGCCTCCTACTGGATTGATACCTTGGTTCTCAAAAACTGAGGGAAATACTTATGCTACTGTGCTCAATCATCCTCTCCTCTTCGGGGAAAACCAACGCAAGCTCAAGACGTAGCAGCCTCTTTTGATCTGTATCCCAGTTTGTGCTAGCCTTCTTAAGGCAAACTTGTTTAACTTATGTCTGTACTCAGATATTGTTGCTTCCGCTGACTCGTCTATGATCGAGCACTTGTATTCGAGCCCTCGTGGCCCCTGGCTTGTATTATGATGCTGGTATGACTTATTTACGTTTTTAGAATTGTGTTGTGATATCTTCCCGTGAGTCCCTGATCTTGATCGTACACGTTTGCGTGCATGATTAGTGTATGATTGAATCGGGGGCGTCACAGGAGTGTTGGGCTCGCTAATTTCCACTCGCGGGAACGAAAAAGAGACCATGCATGATAGCTGTTGCTGTATACTCACGGGCTGCATAGCAGTAACGGGGCACATCATTGGTTGTATGCCGACAATGGACACCAACCAATGTGCCAGGCTGATACGTCTCCAACGTATCTATAATTTTTAATTGTTCCATGCTATTTTATTATCTGTTTTGGATGGCTATGGGCTTTATTAAACACTTTTATATTACTTCTGGGACTAACCTATTGACCCAGAGCCCAGTGCCAGTTCCTGTTTTTTCCCTTGTTTCAGTGTTTCGAAGAAAAGGAATATCAAACAGAGCCAAAACAGAATGAAACCTTCTGGAGAAGTAATTTTTGCAAGGAAAGCAACCCGGGAGACTTGGAGTCCACGTCAAGGAAGCAACGAGGGAGGCACGAGGTAGGGGGCGCGTCCACCCCCCTGGATGCGCCCTCCACCCTCGTGGGCCCCTCGTGCCTCCCCTGACGTACTTCTTCCTCCTATATATACCCATATACCCTAAAACGACCGGGGAACAGAATAGACCAGGAGTTCGGCCACTGCAAGCCTGTGTAGCCACCAAAAACCAATCCGGGCCCTGTTCGCACCACAGCCGGGGGGAACCTCACCGTGGCCATCTTCATCATCCGGCGCTTTCCATGACGAGGAGGAGTAGTTCACCCTCGGGCTGAGGGTATGTACCGGTTGCTATGTGTTTGATCTCTCTCTCTCTCTCTCTCTCTCTCTCTCTCTCTCTCTCGTGTTCTTGATTTGGCACGATCTTGATGTATCGCGAGCTTTGCTATTATAGTTGGATCTTATGTTTCTTCTCCCCCTCTACTCTCTTGTAATGGATTGAGTTTTCCCTTTGAAGTAATCTTATCAGATTGAGTCTTTAATGACTTGAGAACACTTGATGTATGTCATGCCGTGCGTATCTGTGGTGACAATGGGATATCACGTGATTCACTTGATGTATGTTTTGGTGATCAACTTGCGGGTTCCGCCCATGAACCTATGCATAGGGGTTGGCACACGTTTTCGTCTTGATTCTTCCGGTAGAAACTTTTGGGCACTCTTTGAAGTACTTTGTGTTGGTTTGAATAGATGAATCTGAGATTGTGTGATCCATATCGTATAATCATACCCACGGATACTTGAGGTGACATTGGAGTATCTAGGTGACATTAGGGTTTTGGTTGATTTGTGTCTTAAGGTGTTATTCTAGTACGAACTCTAAGGCTGTTTGTGACACTTATAGGAATAGCCCAACGGATTGATTGGAAAGAATAACTTTGAGGTGGTTTCATATCCTACCATAATCTCTTCATTTGTTCTCCGCTATTAGTGAATTTGGAGTGACTCTTTGTTGCATGTTGAGGGATAGTTATATGATCCAACTATGTTATTATTGTTGAGAGAACTTGCACTAGTGAAAGTATGAACCCTAGGCCTTGTTTCCTAGCATTGCAATACCGTTTACGCTCACTTTTATCATTAGTTACCTTGCTGTTTTTATATTTTCAAATTACAAAAACCTATATCTACTATCTATATTGCACTTTTATCACCATCTCTTCGCCGAACTATTGCACCTATACAATTTACCATTGTATTGGGTGTGTTGGGGACACAAGAGACTCTTTGTTATTTGGTTGCAGGGTTGTTTGAGAGAGACCATCTTCATCCTACGCCTCCTACGGATTGATAAAACTTAGGTCATCCACTTGAGGGAAATTTGGTACTGTCCTACAAACCTTTGCACTTGGAGGCCCAACAATGTCTACAAGAAGAAGGTTGTGTAGTAGACATCAAGCTCTTTTCTGGCGCCGTTGCCGGGGAGGCTAGGTAAGCGGCACTCACACCCCGTCAACTAAGCTCTTTTCTGGCGCCGTTGCCGGGGAGGTGAGTGCTTGAAGGTATATCTTTAGATCTTGCAATCGAATCTTTTTGTTTCTTGTTTTATCACTAGTTTAGTCTATAAAAGAAAACTACAAAAAAATGGAGTTGAGTTTGTCTCATACGCTTCATATTTTTAATATCTTTCATGAGAATGATGGAAAGGAAAATTGTGCCAAAGGTTTAGAAGAAGAATGTATTAAAATGTTTGGCACTAAATCTTTGAATGATGAGCATGATTGCAATGTTGTTAGTATGAACTCCTTGAATATCCATGGTACTAATGATGATTGCACTAGTTATGATGAAAATGTCTCCTATAAACATGTCAATTTTTGTGGAGTGCATTGGGTTTGCAAGTATACACCAAATAGGGAAGATAATGATACTTCTTATGATCTTGAAAATCTTTTTGGCACTTGCTTGGAAGAATATGATAATAATGTTTGCTATACTATTGGTGCTATCCATACTATTAATGATGAGAGTGATTATGCTTATGATATGAAAAGGCCCAAGCTTGGGGAAGCTATGTTTGATGAGGATGACATATTTGAGAATATATTTGCTGAAATTAATGTTTGTCCCAAGCTTGGGGATGCTATGTTTAATAATGATGATATTTTTAGCCTCCCAAGTTTTGATATGAAAAGTTGTTATGATGATAGCATGACTTCTACTTATGATGATTATATTTATGAAAGTGGATTTGGAGAGGTCATGACTTTATTTAGTGATGTATCCACTATTTCGGAAGAGGTTCCAATTGATTATGATGAGAACAAAGTTGCTACTTATGATGATTATTGTGATGAAACTTATGCTATAAAAGGTAGTGATGATTATATTTATAAAACTTGTCATGATTGTGATTACCCTTTTTCTGAACATTACTCTTTTGTTGTGGAAACAGTTTATAGTATTCAAGTCTCTTATGATAATCCCACTATTCCGTATGAGAAGAATTTTGCTTGTGTTGAGAGTAGTAAATTTTCTTTGCTTGTGAATCGTGAAAAGAATGATTTAGGAGCTGGTTATATTGTTGAATTCATTCATGATGCTACTGAAAATTATTATGAGGGAGGAATATATGCTTGTAGGAATTGCAATAATATCAAGTTTCCTCTCTATGTGCTTAAAGTTTTAAAGTTATGCTTGTTTTGTGTTCCTATGCTAGTTGATTATTGTTCCCATAAGTTGTTTGCTCACAAAATCCCTATGCATAGGAAGTGGGTTAGACTTAAATGTTCTAGTCATATTCTTCATGATGCTCTCTTTGTGTTTCAATACCTATCTTTTATGTGAGCATCATTGAAATCATCATGCCTAGCTAGGGGCGTTAAACGATAGCGCTTGTTGGGAGGCAACCCAATTTTATTTTAGTTTCTTGATTTTTAGTTCTGTTTAGGTATAAATAATTCATCTAGCTTCTGTTTAGATGTGGTTTTGTGTTTTAATTAGTGTTCGTGCCAAGTAAAACCTATAGGACCTTCTTGGATGATAGTTATATGATCTTGCTGATGATTCCAGAAACTTTTTGTTCACGAAAAGAATTGTTAAAAATCACCAGAACGTGATAAAATACTGATTCCAATTTCAGAAGATCAATAAACAAATTTTATAGGTCTTACTATTTTGGTAGATTTTTTGGAGTTCCATAAGTATATGTTTGATACAGATTACTACAGACTATTCCGTTTTTGGCAGATTCTGTTTTCATTGTGTTGATTGCTTATTTTGATGAATCTATGGCTAGTAAAATAGTTTATAAACCATAGAGAAGTTGGAATACTGTAGGTTTAACACCAATATAAATAAAGAATGAGTTCATTACAGTACCTAAGTGGTGATTTATGTTCTTATACTAACGGAGCTTACGAATTTTCTGTTGAGTTTTGTGTTGTGAAGTTTTCAAGTTTTGGGTAAAGATTCGATGGGCTATGGAATAAGGAGTGGAAAGAGCCTAAGCTTGGGGATTCCCAAGGCACCCGAAGGTAATATTCAAGGATAACCAAGCGTCTAAGCTTGGGGATGCCCCGGAAGGCATCCCCTCTTTCGTCTTCGTTCATCGGCAACTTTACTTACTTGATGTATGTTTTGGTGATCAACTTGCGGGTTCCGCCCATGAACCTATGCATAGGGGTTGTCACACGTTTTCGTCTTGATTCTCCTGTAGAAACGTTTGGGCACTCTTTGAAGTACTTTGTGTTGGTTTGAATAGATGAATCTGAGATTGTGTGATGCATATCGTATAATCATACCCACGGATACTTGAGGTGACATTGGAGTATCTAGGTGACATTAGGGTTTTGGTTGATTTGTGTCTTAAGGTGTTATTCTAGTACGAACTCTAGGGCTGTTTGTGACACTTATAGGAATAGCCCAACGGATTTATTGGAAAGAATAACTTTGAGGTGGTTTCGTACCCTACCATAATCTCTTTGTTTGTTCTCTGCTATTAGTGAATTTGGAGTGACTCTTTGTTGCATGTTGAGGGATAGTTATATGATCCAACTATGTTATTATTTTTGAGAGAGCTTGCACTAGTGAAAGTATGAACCCTAGGCCTTGTTTCCTAGCATTGCAATACCGTTTACGCTCACTTTTATCATTAGTTACCTTGCTGTTTTTATATTTTCAAATTACAAAAACCTATATCTAATATCTATATTGCACTTGTATCACCACCTCTTCGCCGAACTAGTGCACCTATACAATTTACCATTGTATTGGGTGTGGCGGGGACACAAGAGACTCTTTTTCATTTGGTTGCAGGGTTGTTTGAGAGAGACCATCTTCATCCTACGCCTCCCACGGATTGATAAACCTTAGGTCATCCACTTGAGGGAAATTTTCTACTGTCCTACAAACCTCTACACTTGAAGGCCCAACAACGTCTACAAGAAGAAGGTTGTGTAGTAGACATCACAGGCCATGATGAATCATCTGCTCATGCGTTTGACTTAGGGATGAGTAGCGAGGGGGAAGTACAGAGAAGGCAAAACAAACAGATTAAGGATGTGTATTCAGCCAATCTGTCGTGTCAATGTGTGATTTTTTCTCTGATCTGGCATTTTGCCTACTCACTTCACAAACACTAAATCTTGCTTTGTTTCATTCTCTCCGGTGATTTCTTAGCAACGTACTTAAATTTGGCAACGTCAATCTTTCTTTCTGGTGTACCCCGCGTCGCCTCCCCGAGCGAGGCGACCGGGGCGGCCCCCTCTTTCCCTCCCGCCACTGCCGCGGCCGGCATGGCCGGGCGCTTGCCTGTGCGGCGCCGTTCTTGGCCAGCAGTGGCGGCCCCTCTTCCTTCTCCCATCGCGGTTCCCGGCTCGGGCAGCGTGTTCCGGCGGTGGAGCTAATCGGCGGGCGGCGTTCTGGTTCAAATCAGGCGGCTGAGTGGCGGCGGTGGTGGCTGGCGGCACCCTCGAGGCCCAGATCTGGGGCCCGATCTGGGTTGGCCTCCGGCGGGTCGCCTACGGCTGGTCTGGCGTGCCACAAGAGATGGGGACGGCGACTATTGTGTCGCGTCTGCTGCAGCGCAGCGGCGCGAGCTTAGCGGACCCGATCTGGGCCTGGCTGGGTAGTTGGCCCGGCGTCCTCCTGCTCTGCATCCGGTCTGCTACCGCTTGAGACCGGTGGAGGTTTCGCGACGTTTGTCATGGTGAGACGACGATGGTGTCCTCGTGGCTGTGGTGGCGCATGTTGGTGGGCGATTGGTAGGGTGGAGCCAACAATTGGTCCTGGGTGGTGGGTGTGAGAGGTAGAGAGAAATCTCTGTCGGTCCTAGACGACTCCTACGCGGTGACGCCTGTAGGCCCCGCCACCCTTCTTGTAGGGAGTTGGGTATACCTCTCCCTCACTCCCCTCCGCTTACCGGGAGAAATCCTAGGACTCGTTCGCGCTGTCGTCGTCACGGTCCATCTTGAAGGTGCTGCTTGGTACACGGCGATTCGATGGCATTGGAGTATGGCGTAATACTTCGGTGGGCACAACGGTTGTGGGATACTACAGCTTTCGTTGAGCCGGTGTTGCTCGCATTTGTTTCTCTTATTTTCTCTTGTTTTTCTTTTGGGCATGATTGTGCTGTCTGCCCCGACGTGGTATCGTTGGTTGTATCGGTGACGGTTGCTTTATAATACAAAGCAGGGGGAAACCCTATTTTGAGACGTACAATTGTTGTGAACTCTTAGTAATCTTTGTATATGAAACCAGGAAGGATAGAGTAAGAGCATCTACATCCGGATATAGCAAATCCGACCTCTCAAACAGCCATCGACAAGCCCGGACGCGTTCGCATACAGTGACTAATCAGTCCTCAAATAATATCTTTCACAACCGCATAGCTCAATTTAGAAATATCAAGTTCTAAAGCGGACTTTTGGCCCACTGGTTCATTGAAGCCATTTTTTTACCACCCCAAAACAAGTGCTTAGAAGTTTTGAAAAAAATCCACATGAATACACATGCATGTGGTCTAAGTACCGGTGAAATTTCATTCAATAATACATTGTATTTTATGCTGTGCAAAAAAGACAAAAATTTGGCCCAAAATTAACAAAAAAACAAGCCCCAAATTGGCATGAAATTTGTCTTTTTTTATCTCTCACATGCAAGCATGTATATTGGTTTAATTTTGGCACCTCAGACTGCACTGCTATATGTGCATGCACATAAATATTTAGATTTTTCAAGCCGTAAAAACTTGTTTTTTGAACTTCAAAAAAGGGCTCCAATGCCCTTGGGCTCATATGTCACTTTTGGCCTCAAATTCATACTATTACATGCAACGTAAAATCTAATCTAAGCGGAGCTCGTCCAACTCCGCCGTGCGCATGTCCGGCGGCTGGGTGCACCTTAAGAGTGTTGGTCCGGTGGCCAGTGAGGTAGAGTAGAACATGGGACACCGTCTGGCTCACAGGACTCAAGGCGCCGCCATCTCCCATGCCCTAATCTTCCTCATCGAAGCCCGGAACCTTGATAGTGCCAGTGGACGTGAGATCTATGATGGATCCGTCTCACATCCACCACGATGCGGCCGAGGCACCCGGACTAGTGCACCATACGGGGCGCTGGAGAATGTGACTCCGCCTCACCGACGTCCACCGCCGCGAGGGCTACTGATACGTCTCCAACATATCTATATTTTTTATTGTTCCATGCTGTTTTATTATCAATCTTGGATGTTTTTAATCATTTTATAGTCATTTTATATCATTTTTTGGTACTAACCTATTGATATAGTGCCCAGTGCCAGTTGTTGTTTTCTGCATGTTTTTTACATTGCAGGAAATCAATATCAAACGGAGTTCAAATGCCCCAAAACTTTTTGGAGATTTTTTATGGGCCAGAAGGAAGAAGATGGGCCCTGGTTGCACTGGGGAATTTCGAGGAGGGACAACCCACGTGGCACGCCAGAGGCCACAGTGCGCCTGGTGGGTTGTGCCCACCTCGAGCACCCCCCCCCCCCGGACCGCCTCTTAGCTCTATAAATACCCCAATATTCCAGAAACCCTAAAAGCGTCGACGAAATATTCATCCAGCCGCTGCAGAGTCCAGAACCACCAGATCCAATCTAGACACCATCTCGGATGGGGTTCACCACCTCCATTTGTGCCTCTCCGATGATGCGTGAGTACTTCTTTGTAGACCTTCGGGTCCGTATTAGTATCTAGATGGCTTTCTCTCTCTCGCTAAATTCTCAATACAATGGTCTCTTGGAGATCCATATGATGTAACTCTTATTGCGGTCTGTTTGTCGGGATCTAATGAACTTCGAGTTTATGATCAGTTATATCTTTTTATATCCATGAAAGTTATTTGAGTTTCTTTGATCTCTTATATGCATGATCTCTTATAGCCTCGTATTTCTTCTCCGATATTTGGGTTTTGTTTGGCCAACTTGATCTATTTATCCAGCAATAGGAAGAGGTGCATGGTAGTGGGTTCGATCTTACGGTGCTTGATCCTAGTGGCAGAAGGGGAACCAACACGTATGTATCGTTGCTACTAAGGATAAAAAGACGAGATCTATATCGACCGCCATATAGATAAAAAAATCTTGTCTACATCATGTCATCGTTCTTATTGCATTACTCCGTTTTTCCATGAACTTAATACACTAGATGCATGCTGGATAGCAGTCGATGTGTGGAGTAATAGTAGTAGATGCAGGCAGGAGTCGGTCTAATCTTGGACGTGATGCCTATGTAATGATCATTGCCTGGATATCGTCATGATTATTTTAAGTTCTATCAATTGCCCAACAGTAATTTGTTTACCCACCGTTTGCTATTTTTCTCGAGAGAAGCCACTAGTGAAACCTACGGCCCCCAGGTCTTCTTTCTCATATATTTGCCTTGCGATCTACTTTTCCTTTGCATTTTTATTCAGATCTATTAAACCAAAAATACAAAAATACTTTGCTACAATTTTATTTATTTACGATCTATTATTTCAATCTATTACAACTTTCTCCCGTCAACACGCAATTTCTGGCGTCGTTACCCATAAGGGATTGACAACCCCTTTAACTCGTCGGGTTGCGTGGTGTTTTTATTTGTGTGCAAGGGTTGTTTACATTGTGTTGCTTGGTTCTCCTACTGGTTTGATAACCTTGGTTTCATCACTGAGGGAAATACCTACCGTCGCTGTGCTACATCATCCCTCCCTCTTCGGGGAAATACCGATGTAGTTCCAGCTACCATCCGCTACTACAGTCTCCCGTGCCCGCCGCCTCGCACGGCGGGCACGCCATGCCATGTTTGCGTTGAATGACACCCATGCATTCACCTCCACTTTGGCACGCCAACAAAGGGGTTTCCCACCCGCCATCGTGTTCGGACGGTAGATAGACCGCACCGCCTCTATTGAGGCAGCGGGCAACACCCCTCGCGGCAGATCCATGCGCCATTGGGGCGGATGCAATGGAATCCCTATGGAAGGAGTCCAAGCGCTACCGACAGGAGGCCTCCCCCCGAGAGCGGCGGACCACAAGCCGGACGGTCAGCTCCTCCTCGGGGCCGCATGGGATGATCTCGGGGTCGACGGATATGTAGGTGTAGGACTCGGATCCGCTGCCTGCCATGTCGGAGAAGGCCGGAGATCGCCAGACGAGAGCTTGGGTGACGGAGCGGAGTGGTGTGGAGTGGCTAGTGTTTGGTCCGGCGAGCGGATGGGGACAAATAAATGTGGGGTCGGATGGGCCAGTGTGGGTCGGGTCCGACGGGGCGGACGCACCTGATTGTGCCCGTACCTCCCCATATCCGCCCCATATTTGGGCTGGATATAAGGGGTGTTGGTCAACCATGGCATTTGAGACCAGTTTGAGGCGCCCGTCTGGGCCATGATTTTTTTTCACCGGTCAGTGACCGGGTTATCCAGCCAGGCGTACGAGGGAGGGTTCAGGTGCCCGGCTTTAGATGCTCTAAGAGTACCGACCATAGTCAAATTCAAGCAGAAAACATGGAATGGTAAATTTCATTTAGTCATCAAAAAGTTGTGTTGTTGTGACAAAGCTTACAATATTTTAATTTACTAGTATGAAGGGACATCAAGGATTCTAGGGCGAATATCAAATGCTACGAGCACTGCTAAGCCCAGTCGTGGATGTGAGATCCAACGGTCAAAACACAAACAACTGAATAGTGTCATTTTGGGGGGGGGGGGGTTGAATAGTTTCATTTTGACTTTTGGCTTTTTGTGAAAATATTCATGTTGTTTTTTTTCGTTTCTCCTTGTGTGTTTTGAATTTTGATTTGAATATATTTTTACAATTTATAGAGAGAGGTCTTGTGAACGCTGATGATTTCTTTGGAATTTTTTAAACGTTTAAATGTGTTTTTGGAAAAAGGTAGCTTGATACGTGTCCATCGTATCTACTTTTCCAAACACTTTTTCCCTTGTTTTGGACTCTAACTTGCATGATTTGAATGGAACAAACCCGTACTGACGCTGTTTTCAGCAGAATTGCCATGGTGTTATTTATGTGCAGAAACAAACATTCTCGGAATGACCTGAAACTCCACGGAACAACTTTTTGGAAATAATAAAAAATCCTTGCTAAAGATGAAGACCACGGGGCCCACACCCTGTCCACGAGGGTGGGGGCGCCCCCCCCCCTAGGGCGCGCCCCCCTACCTCGTGTGCCCCCTGGAGCTCCTCCGACGCCAACTCCAACTCTATATATTTGCTTTCGGGGAGAAAAAAATCGAGGAGAAGAAATCATCGCGTTTTACGATACGGAGCCCCCGCCAAGCCCTAAAACCTCTCGGGAGGGCTGATCTGGAGTCCGTCCGGGGCTCCGGAGAGGGGGATTCGTCGTCGTCGTCATCATCAACCATCCTCCATCACCAACTTCATGATGCTCACCGCCGTGCATGAGTAATTCCATCGTAGGCTTGCTGGACGGTGATGGGTTGGATGAGATCTATCATGTAATCGAGTTTGTTTTGTTAGGGTTTGGTCCCTAGTATCCACTATGTTCTGAGATTGATGTTGCTATGACTTTGATATGGTTAATGCTTGTCATTAGGGCCCGAGTGCCATGATTTCAGATCTGAAACTATTATGTTTTCATGAATATATGTGTGTTCTTGATCCTATCTTGCAAGTCTATAGTCACCTACTACGTGTTATGATCCAGCAACCCCGAAGTGACAATAATCGGGACCACTCCCGGTGATGACCATAGTTTGAGGATTTCATGTATTCACTATGTGCTAATGCTTTGTTCCGGTACTCTATTAAAAGGAGGCCTTAATATCCCTTAGTTTCCATTAGGACCCCGCTGCCACGGGAGGGTAGTACAAAAGATGTCATGCAAGTTCTTTTCCATAAGCACGTTTGACTATATTCGGAATGCATGCCTACATTACATTGATGAATTGGAGCTTGTTCTGTGTCACCCTATGTTATGACTGTTGCATGATGAACCGCGTCCGGCATAATTATCCATCACCGATCCAATGCCTACGAGCTTTCCTTATACTGGTTTACGCTTATTTACTTTCCCGTTGCTACTTTTACAATCACTACAAAATACCAAAAATATTACTTTTGCTTTCATTGCTCTTTTCTTACCGTTATCACTATTATCACATTACTTTGCTACTAAACACTTTGCTGTAGATATTAAGTTATCCAGGTGTGGTTGAATTGGAAACTCAACTTAACTGCTAATACTTGAGAATATTCTTTGTCTCCCCTTGTGTCGAATCAATAAATTTGGGTTGAAGACTCTACCCTCAAAAGCTGTTGCGATCCCCTACACTTGTGGGTTATCAAGAATTTCTGGCGCCGTTGCCGGGGAGCATAGCTCTAGCTCTATTCTTTGAGTCACTTGGGATTTATATCTGCTGGTCACTATGAAGAACTTGAAAGACGCTAAGATAACAATTTATCCCTCAACTACGAGGGGAGGTAAGGAACTTCCATCTAGCTCTGCAGTTGATTCACCTTCTATTTTGAGTAAGCTTGCGACACCTAAACCTGCTTCTGCTATTCGTTCTGATATGTCGCATGTTATTGATGATGCCACTTCTGCTATGCATGATACTTATGATGAAACTACTTCTATGCTTGATACTACTGTGCCACTTAGTGAATTTCTTGATGAACAAATTGCTCGGGCTAGAGAGAAAGAAATTATTGAAACTGATCGTGTTGATGAAAGTGACGATGAAGATATGCCTGCTATTCCTGAGGGTTATATTTTTGATAAAGAAGCTTCTGCTGCTATTTTGGCTTGCAAAGATAACGATGAGCTTAGAAGGTTATTAGCTAAATGGAATAAGCAATCTCTTAATGATAGAATGAGGCCTGACCCTGCTTTTGCTACTTCACTTATTTGTGTTGCCGATAAGGATTATGAATTCTCTGTTGATCCTAATATAATTACTTTGGTTGAATCTGATCCTTTTCATGGCTATGAATCTGAAACTGTTGTGGCACATCTTACTAAATTAAATGATATAGCCACCCTGTTCACTAATGATGAGAGATCTCGCTACTTATATATCCTTAAAATATTTCCGTTCTCATTAAAGGGTGATGCTAAGATATGGTTTAATTCTCTTGATCCTGGTTGTGTGCGTAGTCCCCAGGATATGATTTATTACTTCTCTGCTAAATATTTCCCTGCTCATAAGAAACAAGCTACCTTGAGGGAAATATAAAACTTTGTGCAAATTGAAGAAGAGTGTCTCCCACAAGCTTGGGGGAGGCTTCTCAAGTTACTTAATGCTTTGCCTGATCATCCTCTTAAGAAAAATGAAATACTTGATATCTTTTATAATGGACTAACCGATGCTTCCAGAGATTACCTGGATAGTTGTGCTGGTTCTGTTTTCAGGGAAAGAACACCGGATGAAGCTGAAATTCTATTGAATAATATGTTGACAAATGAAAATAATTGGGCACCTCCTGAGCCAGCTCCTGAGCCAATAATTGAGCCTATTCCTAAACCAACTCCGAAGAAGAGAGGTGTTCTATTTCTCAGTCCTGAAGATATGCAAGAGGCAAAGAAATCTATGAAAGAAAAAGTTATTAAAGCTGAAGATGTTAAGAATTTACCTCCTATTGAAGAAATACATGGTCTTAATTTACTGCCTGTTGAAGAAACACATGATCTTAATCCATTACCTATTGAAGAACCTCCAAGTCTTGATAACCCGACACAGGTAGTAAAGGTAAATTCTCTCTATAGATTTGATGAAGGTGATATTCCTCATTATAAGTCTGCTAGGCAATGCTTAGAAGAGTTTGATAATTTTATTGTCAAACAAGAAAATTTCAATGCTTATTTTGGTAGACAATTAAAATAAAATACTTATATGATTAAACACTTGGGTGATTATATGGCTGATGTTAGATGTGAACTTAAACTTGTTAGTAAACATGCTTCTATTGTTACCACTCAAGTAGAACAAGTACTTAAAGCTCAAAATGATTTGCTCAATGAAATGAATAGTAAGAAAAATGATTATGTTGTTAGAGTGGCTACTAGAACTGGTAGAATGACTCAGGAATCTTTGTATCTTGAAGGCCACCCTAAGAGAATTGAGCAAGATTCTCAAAGGAATAATATTGATGCACCTAGTTCTTATAAAAAGAAGAAAAAGAAAAATGATAGGACTTTGCAAACTTCTAGTGAACCTATTGCTGAACCACCTGAGAATCCAAATGATATATCTATTTCTGATGCCGAAACACAATCTGGTAATGAACATGAACCTAGTGCAAATGCTAAAGATGATGTTCATAATGATGCTCAACCTAGTAATGATAATGATGTAGAAATTGAACCTGCTGTTGATCTTGATAACCCACAATCAAAGAATCAACGTTATGACAAGAGAAACTTTGTTGCTAGGAAACATGGTAAAGAAAGGGAACCTTGGGTTCAGAAACCCATGCCTTTTCCTCCCAAACCATCCAAGAAAAAGGATGATGAGGATTTTGAGCGCTTTGTTGAAATGATTAGACCTATCTTTTATGTATGCGATTAACTGATATGCTCAAAATGAATCCTTATGCTAAGTATATGAAAGATATTGTTACAAATAAGAGAAAGATACCGGAAGCTGAAATTTCTACCATGCTTGCTAATTATACCTTTAAGGGTGGAATAGCAAAGAAACTTGGAGATCCAGGAGTACCTACTATACCATGCTCCATTAAAAGAAATTATGTAAAAACTGCTTTATGTGATCTTGGGGCTTAGTGTTATGCCTCTCTCTTTGTATCATAGACTTGACTTGAATAAGTTGACACCTACTGAAATATCTTTGCAAATGGCTGATAAATCAACCGCTATACCTGTCGGTATTTGTGAGGATGTGCTTGTTGTGGTTGCAAACGTTACTATTTTAACGGACTTTGTTATTCTTGATATTCCCGAGGACGATAGTATGTCTATTATTCTTGGAAGACCCTTTTTGAATACTGCAGGGGCTGTTATTGATTGCAACAAAGACAATGTCACTTTTCATGTTAATGGTAATGAGCATACGGTACACTTTCCGAGGAAACAACCTCAAGTTCATAGCATCAACTCTATTGGAAAAATTCCATAAATTATATTTGGAGGTTTTGAATTTCCTCTTCCTACTGTCAAGAAGAAATATGATATTCTTATTATTGGGGATGTGCATATCCCCGTTGAGGTAACATAGTGTTATTCGAAATTTCTCCGGTTCCATGTTATTCAGAATGAGTTTGTTAACAATACTTGATCAACCTTGTTAGTGGATTCTTTTTTATGAGCATGAGATGGATGAAACTAGAAGCACAACCTTCTGTACCCTCTTTATACTTTCTGTTATTTAGTTGAAATAAAGTAAAAAAAAGTATTTTTCTGTCTGTTTCCTGATTTATCAGTGCAATATAAAAATACCCCAAAAATTAAAAGTCCTCCAAATGCCATGCCAATTTAATATGATTTTTTATGGAATATTTAAGGATTTATGGAACTGAAAACACTGCGGGGGGAGCTGCCACCTGGCCACGAGGGTGGAGGGCGCGCCCTACCCCCCAGGGCGCGCCCCCCTACCTCGTGGGCCCACGATGGCCCTCCTCCACTTATTCCTGCACTCATACAGTCCTTCTTCCTCCCACAAACACGAATATCTGGCTCAAGCACGAGTTCTAGCTCACTTTGTCGCGATTTTCGATCTCCTTGCTCAAAGCACCTCTCACAAAAACTGCTTGGGGAGATTGTTCCTTGGTATGTGACTCCTCCATTGGTCCAATTAGTTTTTGCTCTAGTGCTTTATTCATTGCAAATTTGTGCTGCACAGGTGACCATGTTCTTGAGCTTGCATGTCAAATTTATATGGTTCCAAGTAGTTCTAATGCTTGATAGAGGCTCTAGGCACTTGTAGGAGTAGTTGCTATCAATTTTACTGAAGTTGGTTCACTTTTGTTTGAAGTTACTAAAAATTTCAGAATATTTCAGAAAATGATGAAGAGACTTTTGAGGGGCTCATCGAGCCGAAGCTCGAAGGAAAAGCAAAGTGAAGAAGCACAGAGGCCCAAATATAATTTGCCTCGTACCGCGGAGGTCCGGCCGTGTGAATGGCCTTCTGATGACTTCTTGAGACAAGCCGGGATTTATGAAGATTTCTATTCATTGGCTGAGAATGCTGGCCTCACCGACTTCCTCCGCGACCAACGTCATCAGTATCTCTTACTCACTAATACTTTTGTGCAAAACTTCTACTATTTTCCTAAGGAATTACCTCCTTCAGTAGAGTTTCATTTATATGATGTTGTTAAGAAGATGCCATTAGCAGAATTTTGCAAGGTTTGCAAAATGCCCTCTGAGGGTACCTTAGATGAACCACACCGTAAAGATGTGGAAGAATTTATTGACACCATTACTGTAGGAGAAACCAGGAAGGTTTCCAATGCAAGAATCACTAGCATACATTTTCCTGTCTTATGCTACTTTGCCTTATATGCTAGTCGTTGCCTGATTGGTCGCGGAAACTGTGGAAACCTTAGTGTTCCTGATATTATAATTTTGTTCCATGGTTTATACCGCGATAACACTATTAGTATGGGCGGAATTATTGCTAAATGGTTAAGTTTGAACCGTACAAAGGGCCCCATCTTTGGAGGTATTTATGCTTCACGCCTAGCTGCGCATTTTAACATACCTATTAGACTCTATGAGAAAGAAGAAAAATTGCTTCCTAGTGCTTATTTAGATTATAAGAGTATGCTAGCACATGACTTTATTGTTAAGGGCAGGGAAGGGGAGCTTAAATACAAACTGTACTTTAATAAACATCACCCTGAGACTATTACTTTGCCTGCTCCTTCCTTGTTTAATTTTGAAGGACCGTATCTCGATCCGTGGGCGGCCGTTCAATCCTACCGGAATCTTGCACCAGCCCCAGAGCCGGAACCACAATTTGAGCCTCCACGACAGTCTGATTACTTTTGGGATCCGGAGGTGGCTGCCGGTCGATGGCGATCGAGTCTTCTTCATCTGTCGACCCCAGCTACTCCTACGGATATCCGCCAGGCCATCCCTGGCAATGAACCAACTTAGGCCAAAAGCCTAAGCTTTGGGGAGTACGTATTTCCCACCGACATTACATTTATGTTCATACACACTCATTACTAGATGTCGGTGCTCATACTTTTTCACTGTAATATCCATGTTAGTTTATTTTCTTTTTCCTGCTTTCTTCTTGTGTGTTTGTTAAACTTTAAGAAAAACAAAAAAAAATAGTGTAGCTTCTAGTTAGTTTACTTTTCTTGTTGTAGTAGTAATAATTAAAAGAAAACCCAAAACGATTTCCCGTTCTTCTTTTGCTTGTTGGGAGCTCTCTCGTGTAAATAGTTTTTATTTCCTTTCTTTTCTTTGGGGGCCGATAGGAGAAGACCATGATTAAATTGTTGAAGTAGCTCTTATATGCATTACTATTGATTTAACCAAGAGCCTATATTGCCTTGTCTTCTCCTGCTTATTGAATGCTCGCAGATTCCAGCTTAGTCCAATGCACGTGCACTCTTATTATTATTCACATCGTTCGGTCGTGCAAGTGAGAGGCAATAATGACGATATATGATGAATTGATTGGGATAAGCGAAGCTGGTATGAACTCGACCTCTCTAGTTTTTGTAAATATGATGAGTTCATCGTTCTTGATTCAACTTATTATGAATAAACATGTTTGCAATGACAATTAGAGATCATAGTTGCTCGTGCCATGCTTGATTAGCTATGAGTTATAATGGTTTACCTTACGTGCCAACATGCTATTAAAATGGTTGTGATGTGGTATAGTGGGGTGGTATCCTCCTTTGAATGATTTAAGTGACTTGACTTGGCACATGTTCACGCATGTAGTTGAAACAAATCAACATAGCCTTCACGATATTTATGTTCATGGTGGATTATATCCTACTCATGCTTGCATCCAATGTTTATTAATTTTAATGCATGTTCATGGCTGTTGTCACTCTCTAGTTGGTCGCTTCCCAGTCTTTTGCTAGCCTTCACTTGCACTAAGCGGGAATACTTCTTGTGCATCCAATCCCTTAAACCTCAAAGTTATTCCAGATGAGTCCACTATACCTTCCTATATGCGGTATTTACCTACCGTTCCAAGTAAATTTGTATGTGCCAAACTCTAAACCTTCAAATAAACATTCTGTTTTGTATGCTCGAATAGCTCATGTATCAACTAGGGATGTCCTTATCTTCCATGTTAGGCGGGTTATTCTCACGAGGAGTGGACTCCGCCCCTCATTCACGAGAAAATGGCTGGTCACCGGGATGCCCAGTCCCATGCTTTAAGCAAACTAAATCAAAATAATTGCAAGCAAACTCCCCCTGGGACTGTTTCTAGTTGGAGGCACTCGTTGTTTCAAGCAAGTCATGGATTGATGCTTGTTTGTGGAGGGGGAGTATAAACTTTACCATTCTGTTTGGGAACCGCCTATAATGTGTGTAGCATGGAAGATATCGCCATCTCTTAGTTGCTATGTTGACAATGAAAGTATGCCGCTCAAAATATTATTTATCTCTATTTCAAAATCGAGCTCTGGCACCTCTACAAATCCCTGCTTCCCTCTGCGAAGGGCCTATCTATTTACTTTCATGTTGAGTCATCACCCTCTTATTAAAAGCACTAGCTGGAGAGCACAGCTATCATTTGCATCCATTCCTATTAATTTATATTGGGTATGACTATGATTTGATCTCTTTTACCATGAATTACAATGTCTAGTCAGTCCTTGATCTTTAAAGGTGCTCTGCATTTATGTTTTACGGTCTCAGAAAGGGCTAGCGAGATACCATCTTGTTATATCATATTATGATTGTTTTGAGAAAGTGTTGTCATCCGAGATTTATTATTATGACTCGCTAGTTGATTATGCCATTGATATGAGTAAACATGAGACCTAAGAATTATTGCAAATGTGGTTAGTTATAATCTTTGCTGAAAACCTGAATGTTGGCTTTACATATTTACAACAACAAGAGCAAACAGAGTTTGTAAAAGTTTTTCTTTATCTCTTTCAGTTTATCAACTGAATTACTTGAGGACAAGCAAAGGGTTAAGCTTGGGGGAGTTGATACGTCTCTGTCGTATCTACTTTTCCAAACACTTTTGCCCTTGTTTTGGACTCTAACTTGCATGATTTGAATGGAACTAACCTGGATTGACGTTGTTTTCAGCAGAATTGCCATGGTGTTATTTATGTGCAGAAACAAACATTCTCGGAATGACCTGAAACTCCACGGAATAACTTTTCGGAAATAATAAAAAATCCTTGCTAAAGATGAAGACCAGGGGGCCCACACCCTGTCCACGAGGGTGGGGGGCGCCCCCCCATGGCACGCCCCCCTACCTCGCGGGCCCCCTGGAGCTCCTCCAACGCCAACTCCAACTCTATATATTTGCTTTCAGGGACAAAAAGTCAAGGAGAAGAAATCATCGTGTTTTACGATACAGAGCCACCGCCAAGCCCTAAAATCTCTCGGAGGGCTGATCTGGAGTCCGTTCGGGGCTCTGGAGAGGGGGATTCGTCGCCGTCGTCATCATCAACCATCCTCCATCACCAATTTCATGATGCTCACCGCCGTGCGTGAGTAATTCCATCGTAGGATTGCTGGACGGTGATGGGTTGGATGAGATCTATCATGTAATCGAGTTAGTTTTGTTAGGGTTTGATCCCTAGTATCCACTATGTTCTGAGATCGATGTTGCTATGACTTTGCTATGCTTAATGCTTGTCACTAGGGCCCGAGTGCCATGATTTCAGATCTGAACCTATTATGATTTCATGAATATATGTGTGTCCTTGATCCTATCTTGCAAGTCTATAGTCACCTACTATGTGTTATGATCCGGCAACCCCGAAGTGACAATAATCGGGACCACTCCCGGTGATGACCATAGTTTGAGGAGTTCATGTATTCACTATGTGCTAATGCTTTGTTCCGGTACTCTATTAAAAGGAGGCCTTAATATCCCTTAGGACCCCGCTGCCACGGGAGGGTAGGACAAAAGATGTCAAGCAAGTTCTTTTCCATAAGCACGTATGACTATATTCGGAATGCATGCCTACATTACATTGATGAATTGGAGCTAGTTCAGTGTCACCCTATGTTATGACTGTTGCATGATGAACCGCGTCCGGCATAATTATCCATCACCGATCCAATACCTATGAGCTTTCCATATACTGGTTTATGCTTATTTACTTTCCCGTTGCTACTGTTACAATCACTACAAAATACCAAAAATATTACTTTTGCTTTCACTGCTCTTTTGTTACCGTTATCACTATTATCATATTACTTTGCTACTAAACACTTTGTTGCAGTTATTAAGTTATCCAGGAGTGGTGGAATTGACAACTCAACTGCTAATACTTGAGAATATTCTTTGGCTCCCCTTTTGTCGAATCAATAAATTTGGGTTGAATACTCTACCCTCGAAAGTTGTTGCGATCCCCTACACTTGTGGGTTATCATAGCTTGATAGCACCTAATGTGTGGTAGTACCTGATATTCTCCCAGGAGGCTAGATATCCATTTTTGTCATTATGGCAAGGGAAAGATACATGGTTGTGTTCCATGTAGCATCAAGAGGATACAAAATACGATGAGCACACATCTGACCTCTACCCGACAAGAATGTACACAACTAACATTAACTGGACATACAAAGGACAACACTGGTAAAAAAATAAAGTTATACATGGTCGATGGTATGCTTAGACGAGGAAACAAAAGAGCATCAATGATCCACATTGAGCAACTGCTGACCCAATGTTGGAATGTTGCTGATGGAACTACCTATGGCATGTGATGCTCTGGCTCTAGGGAACATTGACATCATTTTTTCTTTCAATTTAATTTTTACTATCAAGGTCTCGAACTACTTGCAGGTGGATCCGTCAGGAGATGATATGAAGAGAGTTGCTACTCAAACTAGGAAGGTTTTTCTGTTGGGGAACATAGTATTTCAAAAAAAATCCTACGATCATGCAAGATCTATCTAGGAGAAGCATATCAACGAGCGGGGAGAGTGTGTCCATGTACCCTCGTGGATTGAAAGCGGAAGCATTTAGTAACGCGGTTGATGTAGTCGAACGCCTTCGTGATCCAACCGATCCAAGCACCGAACGTACGGCACCTCCATGTTCAGCACACGTTCAGCTCGATGACATCCCTCGCACTCTTGATCCAGTTGAGGCCGAGGGAGAGTTCCGTCAGCACGGCGGCGTGGCGGCGCAGGGTTTCGCCTAAGCACTACGACGATATGATCGAAGTGTGTAACTGTGGAGGGGGGCACCGCACATGGCTAAGAGAAACGTGTGTGTCTTTGGGGTGCCCCCTTCCCACATATATAAAGGGGGGAGGAGAGGAGGCCGGCCATATGGGGGTGCGTGCCATAGGGGAGTCCAACTAGGATTCCCAATCCTAGTTGGGGTCTGTCGGTGTCAAAACCGGCGGATCTCGGGTAGGGGGTCCCGAACTGTGCGTTTAGGCGGATGGTAACAGGAGACAAGGGACACGATGTTTTTACCCAGGTTCGGGCCCTCTCGATGGAGGTAATACCCTACTCCTGCTTGATTAATATTGATGATATGGGTAGTACGAGGGTAGATCTACCACGAGATCAGAGAGGCTAAACCCTAGAAGCTAGCCTATGGTATGATTGTTGTTCGTCCTACGGACTAAAACCCTTCGGTTTATATAGACACCGAATAGGGTTAGGGTTACGAGTCGGTTACAATGGTAGGAAATCTACATATCCGTATCGCCAAGCTTGCCTTCCACGCCAAGGAAAGTCCTATCCGGACACGGGACGAAGTCTTCAATCTTGTATCTTCATAGTCTAGAGTCCGGCCAAAGATGATAGTTCGCTATCCGGACACCCCTAGTCCAGACTCCTCGGTAGCCCCTGAACCAGGCTTCAATGACGGCGAGTCCGCGCGCATATTGTCTTCGGCATTGCAAGGAGGGTTCCTCCTCCGAATACTTCATAGAAGGTTTTGAACACAAGGATAGTGTCCGGCTCTGCAAAACAAGTTCCACATACCGCCGTAGAGAGAATAATTTTCCGCACAGATCTGCTGACGTATTTCGCGGCATGACATCACACCACGGCCAAGCCTTTATTCGAATCGTTTTTACTGTTCCACCTTAGCGCGTTTAGCGAGGCGGTTTCCTTGGCACGTCTTATCAAAGCGGAGATCGTGCCCCCTTATTCCGGGATTCCCATCAATACGGACGTGGGTAACCCATCCGCGCCATTGATTACGGCGCTTGGGAGATAGCGAGTTTTACCCGGTGGCGGGGACGATAGCCGTCCGTCCATATAAGGGATAAGGATCCACCTTTTCACCCACGCCTTCCTCCTTTGCTCATCCATTTCACTTTTCGAGCTCCGGCGCCCAAGTCCGCACACCCCACCTCAACCTTCTCCAACTATGTCTGGAGCGGGAGGCAGGTGGATGGCCTCCTCCGTCACGGAGGGGCACATCAAAAAGCTGCGGAAGGCCGGATACTTGTCCAGCGACATCGCGCTCCGGCTACCCGACGAGGGGCAGCTCATTCCCACCCCCAGGCCCCATGAGAGGGTGGTGTTCCTCACCCACTTCCTCCGCGGACTAGGTTTTCCACTTCACCCATTTGTCCGGGGGCTCATGTTCTACTACGGCCTGGATTTCCATGATCTGGCCCCAAACTTCATCCTCAACATCTCGGCATTTATCCTCGTGTGCGAGGCCTTCCTCTGCATCCAGCCCCACTTCGGCTTATGGCTGAAGATCTTCAATGTCAAGCCGAAGGTAGTGGGCCGCCGCCAAGCGGAGTGCGGAGGCGCCATGGTTGGCAAGATGGCCAAATCCCTATGGCTCGAGGGCTCCTTTGTGGAGACCATAAAGGGGTGGCAATCGGGGTGGTTCTACATCACCGAGCCGCGCGACTCTCAATGGGCGGCGGCTCACATCATGGAAAGAGACGGGCCTGACGTGGGGGGATTCGGACGAGCTGTCCGGACTCCAAACTTGCGTCCGAAACCTGGTGGACAAGAATCTCGGGCTTGTCAAGCGTAATCCAGTGATGCTCATCCGCGGATTCTCCCATGCCAACAACGGGCCTTCAAATTGTGGGAGTTCGATCCGCACAACACCCAACTCTGAAAAGGCTCTTGACACTACGTGCGAAGATGCAGGAAGGTGCTGTTCAAGGCGCCGAGGCTCACATCCGCTACCGAAGATCGCGGATTCAGCTCATAACGTCAAGCCAGCGAGGTAAGTTATTTTACCCTTTACGGGACTCTTGTTTTCATAGATTGACTCTGTGGGATCTAAAACTCCCTAACCTTTGGCAGACTGGTGAAGACGTCCGGATAGATTAACTGTCCGGCCCCTTTGCCAGAAGACCCAGCGGACGCCCGATTGATGGGGTTGCTGGCTCCGGTGCCTTACGTGGTGCCGGAGAAGAAGGCCAAGAAGAAGGCCACGGGAACTCGAAGGAGCTCCCGGCGCCAGGGGCTGTCGGACTCATCGCCGACAACCCTGAGGCGGAATCCTCCTCGAGGAAGAGGAGGAGGAAAAAGCCTCTCCCGCCGGGGAGAGAAGAAAAGGAAGGCCGCCTAACCGGGAGGCCGGAGAATCAAGAAGGAAGGACCCTTCCTACGGACTTCTCCACCCACGCCGACAACGACGAGGAGGAGTGGCTGACAAGGGCCAAGCCCCTGGCGAGATCGTAAGTGTCCGGATACCCATGGCTTTTTTCATTGCATAGTGTTCTCTAATGCCGAACAATCATGCAGCCCGCCCAAGGACGAGGTCACCGCTTCGTCGAGCGGGTCCCTGAATTCATTGGAAGTGGAGAGTACTTCACTTCCGGCCGCCTCCTCACCTCACGCTGCGGACGACGCCGAGGTGGGTCCCCAAGGGGGCCTGGTCAAGAGGAGGTGGCGCAGGAGGCGCCGCAAGGCAGCCTCCCGGACTCGGCCGGGAGGCGAGACCCCGGGGCTCTAAGCCCGACCCTTGTCCGGACTCCATACCGGAACCTTCAGCGGTTCCGAAGTCCGACAAGCGGCCCCTTCGTAGGAAGGGTAAGACGCCGGTGTCCTCCGTCCAACCGGATGCACCGGATAGCTTACTCGAGGCGCTAACAGCGCCTCCATCGAGGAGGAGCACCGCCTTTGTTATGAGTGTGGTGATCGAGAAGTTCAGTCCGCCAAGAGCGGGCTGACTGAAGCCTGCAACAGCCTTCTAATAGGCTTTGAGGTAAGTTTTCAATATATGTAAGAAGATTACCGCATAGACAGTAGCCCATGATGCTTAATTCGGTGTTCAGATAGAAAAGTCGGACTGAGGATCTAAAAAGATATACGCAGGAGTCTAACATAATTATGTCAATATGGGAATGCAGGCTGCCCTGCTGACCTCTGCCGCACTGACTGCGGAGGTCAATGCATTGAAGGAGAGCCTCGAGCGGTCCGAGAATGAGCTCGGACAAGACAAGAAGCAGCTCGAGGACAAGGAAGGTAAGTAATACCTTATGGAATTTAAAAAATGTGGTTGCAAAAGATAACAGGAATAACATGGGTACTGCAGGGGCCACGAGCGAGGTGGCGACCCTGAAGGAGGCGGTGTCCTCGGCCGAAAACAAAGCGGGCGCGGAGCGCACCGAGCGAGAGAAGGGGGAGGCGCAGCTGGCGGAGGTACGGCAAGAGCTCCAGGCTCCGTGGAAAAACACGAGGGTTTGGGCGTGACTCAAGACCAGAGTCGAGCTTGCCTCGGCTCTTGAGAGTGCAAAAAGCTGCTAAGGCCGAGGCCCAAAAAGCCCTCCGGAGATTGAGGCAATAAAGAAGATCGCGGCGGGTAAGGCATTCTTTATGCATAGCAAGAATGTAAAAGTCAATTATCTAGTACTTACCCGAATCCGGAGCTCTCCAGAGCGTTCGCGAGATCTGCATGGAGTGTCTCCGATGCCGCCGCTTTTACCGAGCGAAGAAGGGAGCTCGACGGAAAGGTGTTTTAGTCTCGGTATGCCGAGGCCGAACACCAGTGCCCTTGAGAGACCAAGCTGAAGCAATTGGTCGAGCTCCACAAGGTCGCCGAACAGGCCATGAAGGGCCTTATAGCTCGGCTGTGGCCAAATGAGGCCATGCACAGGAGCTACCGGGCTAGTGCGGCGGTGGTGGATGTCTGTCCATGGATTAAAGTCATCAAGCGCTCCGTCTGTATTGAAGGTGCCGTGGGCCTTGCCCGTGCCAAGGTGCACTGGGGCAAGCTGGACGCGAGAATTTGGTGACAGACAGCCGCCGCCGGGCAAAGAACATCATAAGCCGAGAAGTATTATGAGGCGTCTGAAGGGTGCCGTCTTATAAGCGGTGAATGCTCCAAAGATGTAATATTTGAGTAGACTCGCATTTGTTATCTGTGACGCTGAAAACTTGTTCATATCGCTAAGCAACGCCAGAATTTAAAATATTACCTACATGCGGCCGTTTATCAAATTTGAGAGATGGCAAGTCGTTGGCTTCAGCCCCCATGCCACAGTCTGGGGTGTTAGGGATAAACTTGAGCGCTCTTGTTCCCATTCTTGGGTCCTTCGAGGGGCGCTCAGCATAGCGAACAAGGCAACGGACTTATAGTGCTTGAACACTCTCACTTAGCCATAGAATTCTATAATTTTAAATTCAGTGAAGCCCCTAGTATTCGAAGACCGAGTTGGGCGCTATCACGCCTTTGGCGGACAACGCCGACTCCTCGCTCTAAGCGGCATAAGTCTTTAGGGACCCGAAAAAACCTCTCGAACATCGACCGGCTCTCGCCCTATCATGACAGTCAGTTTTAGCTTTCTCCACTGAGGTGCCCAACCCAGCTTAACCGGGGCACAATCGCAGTGGTTCTCCCAGCGCTACCTTAGCCGATATAACGGAACATAAGGTACCAAAACTTGGGAGCCGGGCAAACCCAACTATTGACCCAAGACATGATTGAGCCGATGCATATAATGCTATAAGTTAAGGTGCCGCATTTGTGAAAGTGTTAGGACTTATCACACCATACTTTTGAATCTTGAAGCCCACGGTGTATTGGCCGTACCAAAGTGTCTGGGTGCAACATGTCATGAAATGAACATATATATAGATAAAGAAAGGAGTGCAATAATAGGCGAAGCTATGTATTGTTTATTCAAAAGGTACTGCAATGGAAGCAAAAGCGATACAAATAGTGCGATAAGCAAGGGATGGGACTATTTAACATGTCCCCTCGAGGGTAAGCTGCGGGATGGTATGTAAAACAGGTATAATGCTCGTAGTAGAGACCACTGGACACTCGGCGTCACTTTTCGATTCCCTGGCTGTTGCATCGTGAGTTCGGCAATTCTAGTGCCGTACAAGACTTCGGAAGCGGAGTCTGAAAGTAAGAAAAAGAAGAAAGAAAAGAATGACACAATCGGAGTCCACAGTGCGGTTGAGCCGCGTGCAGGTGTGCCGTGGTCGTGCCCTCCCCTTAGGCCCATGGTATCTCCGGGCGTAGTTATATACGCGTAGTACAGGCTTCCGCAGTTCGCGAGGGCTGGGGTTGGGGCGGATTGCTGGCGATGCTCGATCGTGCTAGGCGGTCTTGTGGTAGGTTACTCGGCGCGCGGCAGCGGTGGCCGGACGTTTAATAGCGGACTCGAGAATTGCTGTGAGAGGCTGCTTTGCACCTCCGCCGCGAGGGCCACCGTGTGCTCCTCCGTTCGGAGAGAGCGTTCGGTGTTTCCATTGACCGTGATCACTCCTGGAGGGCCTGGCATCTTGATCTTGAGGTATGCATAGTGCGGCACCGCATTGAACTTTGCAAATGCGGTTCGTCCAAGCAGTGCGTGATAGCCGCTGCGGAATGGGACTATGTCGAAGATTAACTCTTCGCTTCGGAAGTTATCCGAGGATCCGAAGACCACCGAGTGTGGCGAGCTCGTGCAATTGGCCTCTACACCTGGTATGGCGCCTTTAAAGGTGCGTCTTTGTGGGTTTAATCCTTGAGGGGTCTATGCCCATTTTGCGCACTGTATCTTGATAAAGCAGGTTCAGGCTGCTACCGCCATCTATCAGGACTCTAGTGAGGTGAAATCCGTCGATGATTGGGTCAAGAACCAATGCGGCGAATCCGCCGTGACGGATGCTAGTGGGGTGGTCCCTTCGATCAAAGGTGATCGGGCAGGAGGACTGAGGGAGTTCCAGACTAGGGGGTGTCGGGATAGCCGAACTATCATCATTGGCCGGACTCCAAGACTATGAAGATACAAGATTGAAGACTTCGTCCCGTGTCCGAATGGGACTTTCCTTGGCGGGGAAGGCAAGCTTGGCGATACGGATATGTAGATCTCCTACCATTGTAACCGACTCTGTGTAAACCTAACCCTATCCGGTGTCTATATAAACCGGAGGGTTTTAGTCCGTAGGACGAACAACAATCATACCATAGGCTAGCTTCTAGGGTTTAGCCTCTTCGATCTCGTGGTAGATCCACTCTTGTAACACACATTATCAATATTAATCTAGCAGGACGTAGGATTTTACCTCCATCAAGAGGGCCCGAACCTGGGTAAAACATCGTGTCCCTTGTCTCCTGTTACCATCCGCCTAGACGCACAGTTCGGGACCCCCTACCCGAGATCCGCCGGTTTTGACACCGACATTGGTGCTTTCATTGAGAGTTTCCTCTATGTCGTCGCCTTCAGGTAGGATGCCTCATCTCGTCTTTAGAGACGATACTATTGCCAAAGGAGCCTTGGCCGTTGGCCAGACTCTTCGGCTAGGTGGTTTTCTTATGACCGCCAGTCCGGCCACCGCGCCGACGATGACCTCTCGAGTCATCAAAACCAATCTCCAGGTTAGTTCGGAACTTATCGAACAGTTAGATCCGATCGAGCTCTCCTCCATAAACAAGCTCTTGGATCGCATCGCTGCCCTGCGAGTCGCCACAGACTACGACCGGATCGGGCCTAAAACCGATCTGAGAGAGATCAACTCTCCCCAGGCTACCCATCATGTTGCTGTGATAGAGCAGCAATGCGGCGATTCTTCTTGTATCTTAAAGACTAGTTGCGTCCGGATTCCCGATCCCTCCATGCCGGATTCCCGCAGAGGGACGGACGTCGACCAAGCCCTAAACTTAATGTCAGGCGGCGGGTTGGACTCATTGGATAACACTCAAAAATCCAAACTTCCAAGTTTGGAAACTTCTCGGCCCTTGAGTCCTGAATTGGACAGGGTTCCGGATCTAGTTCCACCCGCCCACCCAAACATTAGCGATCTCTCTCGAATTCGGCAAGATCCCGCTGAAACAGTACATCATTACTGGGCCAGATTCCTCCTGGTTAAGAACAGGATAAAGGACTGCCGAGAGGAGGACACAATCCCAATTTTCTGCAATAATTGCACGGACAAGGGAATCCTCAATGCCATAAGTCGTCGCGAAATTACACGCTTTACTGACTTGGCAACCATAGTACAAAAGTACTGTGCGATGGAGAGCGCCTGGAAAACCGAAAGTAAATTTTGGGATAATCCGGCCCCGAATACATCCCAAGTCCGGAACAAAAGGGTGCATCATTATCAAGCACCGGGTTGAATACAAAAACCAAAACCCCTAAAGTGCGGAACGTCTTGGAGGGTTGGCTCAACGGACCTGCAAAATCCACAGCATGGAGGGCGCCACTCCAACACACAGCCTTGGCGTGTTGGATACTTCGGCAGTGGCCAAAAGTGGCGTGGCTTTTAGCCCCGCAACCAACCCAGCGAGTACCGATCACGGTATTAACAGTCTTCAAGACTTTCGCATCCAATAACATGCGGAAGCGAACAATCCAGCGGGCTCGCCGAAGTCTACCAAGTAGCAACAACAAATCCATGGGCGACACGGCTATCACCTTCAACGCCAAATGACGAACCTAAATTCGAACTGCTAGAGCACCGGCCGCATTGGTCCTCGGTCCGATAGTAGGCGGTTTTCGTCTTACTAAGGTACTCATGGATGGCGGCAGCGGATTAAACCTCATCTATGAGTAAACCCTTCAAAAATGGAAATTGGTGGAGCCGCATTGGCGAAGTAGCACAACCTTCAGAGGATAATCCCTAGTCGAGAAATGCGCTGCGTGGAAAAATCACACTAGATGTAGTGTTTGGCTCACCGGACAATTACTGGTCCGAGGAGGTCACGTTTCAAGTGGCCCCATTAAACAGCGGATATCACGCTTTGTTAGAGGCGAGAGGCATTCACAATCTTCAAGCTATACCCCACTACGGGTACATGAAGCTCAAAATACCCGGACCCAATGGGATAATCACTCTCGCCGATGATCCGGATCGGCACTCCGCTGAAAATAAGACAGCCCTTGCGGCCCTAGAGGCATTGTCCGAAGCCCTAGCGGCAGAGGAACTAGCTACGCTGCGCTCCACGGTGGATAGGGACGATGTGATACTCGATAAGAGGTCCAAATCCACCTCTTTTAAACCAGCGACGAGATAGTCAAATTTCAGGTCCATCCAACGGACCCCACAAAGACGGCCTCCATTGGGGCACAATTAAGTCCGATGTCGAGGCCTTTTCGAAATTCCCGGGAAAATTGGGACATTTTGCTGGCATCCCTCGGACATGCCAGAATCCCACGCAATTTGGCGAGCACAGCCTAAATATCCTAAAAGTTCAAGCCGATCAAACAAGCTCTTGGCGATTTTACGAGCCCAAAAGACAGCAATGGGAGAAGAGCTAGCCAAACTCTTAGAAGCGGATTCATCGAGATATAAAGCATCCGGACTGGCTAGCCAATCTAGTAATGGTACCAAAAAGGACAAATCCTGGCGCCTCTGCGTCGATTTTAAAGACCTTAATAAGGCCTGTCCAAAGGACCCTTTCCCCCTCCCTCGCATCGACCAAATCATCGATGCTACCGCGAACACGATTCATTGTGCTTCCTCGGCGATACTCCGGATACCATCAAATCAAGATGGCGGAGAAAGACCAGGCATAGCGGCATTCATTACTCCATATTGGCCATTCTACTTCAACACAATGCCCTTCGGACTCAAAAGCGCGGCGCAACATATCAGCTCATGATTCAAACATGTCAGCTACCCGGATAGGCAAAACAAGAGAGGCATCGTGAGGCGATGTGGTCGTCAAGACCAAACACGTCGGAACTCTAGTAGAAGACTTGAGGTGACATTCGACAACCTCCGAGCATATGACATTAAGCTCAATCCGGAAAAACGCGTCTTCGGCGTACCGGCCGGAAAGTTCTTGGGCTTCATCGTATCCGGTCGAGGAATTGAAGCAAATCCGGCCAAAATCCGAGCTCTGTCACAATTGGATATTCCAAAAGACCTCAAGCAGATACAAAAACTAACCGGGTGCGTAGCGGCCTTAAGTCGCTTCATCTCCCGTTTGGGAGAAAAGGCTCGCCCTCTACCGCCTCCTCGGCGCCGAACATTTCGAATGGGCGGATGCTGCCTGGCGGACTCGAAGAAATAAAAGCCATACTAGCAACAAATCCGGTCCGCCACGCCCAACTGGGCGAGCCTATGTTATTATATATCACAGCAACACATCAAGTTGTTAGCACGGTACTGCGTCGTTGAGCGAGAAGCGAAGGGCACAAATTCCTCTTCAAAACCAGTGTACTACGTATCCACCGTTCTAACTCCATGCAAATCCGGTACCCACATTATCAAAAGATAGCGATCACGGTGTTCATAGCATCCCGGAAGCTGCGTCACTACTTTCAAGAGTGTTCAATAACGGTGGCCTCGAAGTACCTCTCAACGATATTATAAACAATCACAACGCAACGGGCAGGATTGCAAAATGGGCTATCGAGCTCTTACCATTTGATATAATAAACCACGGCGAGCTATAAAGTCGCAGGTTCTGGCGGACTTCATCGCCGAATGGACGGCGAACTCCCTAAAGAGTACGACGCGTACTCCAACTGGATCATGCATTTCAACGGATCCAAAATGTTGGCTGGCTTGGGGCTGGCGTCGTCTGGCGTCACCAACGGAGACACAATCAATACGTACTTCAAATAATGTACATGGATTCCAACAACGCGGCGAATCTGAGGCCCTTCTACATGGCCTCCGGATGGCAATCTCCATGGGCATTCAACGCCTAGAGGTGCGAGGATTCAAACCTCGCAATATCCCAAGTAAATGGAGACTTGACGCCAAAGATCCAAAATGGCAGCTTACATAGCGCCGTCCTAAAATGTCAGCTTGGTTGAAGGACTAGAATTCCATTATGTAGCCGGGATAATAACCAGGCAGCAGATGTGTTAGCGCATCGGCGCTAAGCGAACGCCGTCCCTCCTAACATCTTCTGGAGCGGCTCTTTAAGCCATCCGTATTATGGGAAGAGGAGTCGGAAATAACAATCCGGAGCCACCTGCATCACCTAACTCAGACCATTACGACACAATCGGTGGCTCACCAGCGAAATAACACCTTCAGCTCACGAAATAATGGCAGTCATTGCCCGTGGACAAAACCATTCCTAGCCTACTTAATGCGGCAGGAACTTCCCGAAGACCAAAATGAGGCCCGCTGCATAGTTCGGCGATCTAAAGCCTACAAGGTCCATGAGGAAGAGCTTTATAAGAAAATCACAACCGGAGTCCTTCAAAGGTGTATCTCCGAAGAGGAAGGGCGAAATCTCCTGGCTGAAATTCACGACGGACTCGGCGGGCACCACGCTGCAGCCCGGGCCCTTGTAGGCAAGGCCTTCCATACAGGATTTTATTGGCCGACAGCCGGGCAGATGCTCGAGATTTAGTCCAACGATCGTCGGTTGCCGACTCTTTGCTAATCGAGCCATATGCCACCCACCGCCCTCAAAACTGTACCCATTACCTGGCCGTTTGCGGTCTGGGGGCTTGACATGGTCGGACCCCTTAAAGGGGGAACCCACAAGCACAAATACTTATTGGTCATGGTGGACAAATTCACCAAATGGATTGAGGCCAAGCCGGTCAAAACGGCAGAATCCGGACCGGTGATAGACTTCATATCCGGGGTAGTACACCGTTTCGGTGTCCCCTACAGCATCATCACTGACAACGGCACGAACTTCACGGCCGACAAGGTTAAACTCTGGTGCAAAATCATGGGCATTAAGCTCGATTACGCTTCAGTCTATCACCCCCAAACTAACGGTCAAGTTGAGCGAGCAAATGGTCTAATCATGAGCGGCATCAAACCCAGACTAGTGCGGTCCCTCAAGGAATCTAACACGCACTGGGTAGAGGAGCTCGACTCCGTACTCTGGGGGCTGCGGACCATGCCAAACCAAACTACCGGATTCACACCATTTTTTTATGGTATACGGCGCAGAGGCAGTCCTGCCTGCGATATAATTCATGACTCACCTGGGTAATGCGCATGTACGAAGAAAGAGAAGCCGAGCTAGATCGGCAGGACAGTCTGACGCCTTAGAGGAGGGCGGGGCGTGGCAAAGGCTCGTTCCGCATTTTATCGGCAGCGAGCTCGAAGATATCAAAGCAGAGAAATACGGGCCAAAACTTACAATGTTGGCGAACTTGTTCTCGCTTGCGGACAAGAAAAGGACAAACTCAAGCCCAAGTGGGAAGGTCCCTTCATCATCGACCAAGTCGACCGGCGGAGCGTACCGTCTATGTAACGCATCGGACAACCGACTCGAGCCGAACCCATGGAGCATAGCCCGTCTCCGAAGATTCTCGCCTAACGCGGACTCGGGTTCGTCTCACTCCCGTCCACTCCTTGTTTATTACTGTCTCTCCTCCTCCTCCTTCTTCCCACTTTTTTCCACCTTTTATGGGCTGATTTGCGCTTTGTTACTTTACACTTGATGTGCCCTGGCACTCATTATACTGGGGCTTCTTTAAGCGAAGCTTATTCATACGGGCTTCATGCCAACACATGTGTCATACTTCCCCATGTACC
Organism: Aegilops longissima; assembly: GCA_021605205.1. Lineage (NCBI taxonomy): Eukaryota > Viridiplantae > Streptophyta > Magnoliopsida > Poales > Poaceae > Aegilops > Aegilops longissima. The sequence continues at coordinate 727,050,575 of CM038677.1, read as the reverse complement.
TTTTATTCACCATTATATGCATCGATATGACTTAAGTTTTGGCCAAGTTGGGTTGCACGGCTCCTGTGCTTACCCCTCGTTCCCGATTGTTCGGCTAGGAGGTAAAGGAGCACCTCTGCGATTATTCTTGCGGGTCAGCCGGATGTGTACCTCGGTGGGTGAAGCCGAAAGCTAGCGTTCTTAAGAGAATATTCGGTCGGTGACTTGAAAGATGATTTATTACTTACTTATTTATCTGCCCCCAGATGCTTTTTCTGCTATTTTCGCAGTCCGGCATTGCACTTTAGGGCATGCCTCCGAGGGAAAGGAACCCTTAGCGGAACTATTCTCCCTGGAAGATGTTTCTTACTAACCATGTAATATAACATAACTAGTTGGGCACTTGTGCGATAAAGCAATTATGACCCCGACGCCTTGTCTCCATGCATGCCCGGTTCTTTTATAACCGTAAGGGTATTCGGACACACTCCGGACTGTTGGGTCCCGAGTTTGAAGCGAAAGCAGTCCGCAAAGACAAAGCGATCTACAATCCGGCTAGAAGGCATTTTACATGTCATTTCAAATTACATCGTCAAACCGGTGATTGTACTCCTCTTCAATCCCATCTAATAGGCTGTCTAATTTACGATCCTGTTGGGAATATTTTGCCAGTTCTACTTGGCGTAAATCAACTCACAGGATCTCCTTCCCATCAGGCCCGCAGGTCCGACCTCGGCCATGTGGTTTGGGTCGGACTTCCGGTGCGATGTCTTCACCATGGCCCAGCCTCCTGGCGCCTGACGGCGGCCGATATCTTCCACAAGCGGAGGCGTCGCCGTGCTCCTCAAGCTTCTCGGCAAGCTCACCAAGGCCCTCGGGTAGGGAGGCGGATGGCCATAAAGCATGAGCAGCGCCACTCATCGCCTGCCGAACACGTTCGAGCAATTGCACTAGCTCGAGAAGTTGGTCGCCCGTTGACTCAGGCATTTCCTCCGCAGGGCGACCTGTGAGCACTCCTAAAGACATATTTCTGTCAATCGTCTTCCTCGCCGAATTCTTCTTTTCAAAGGAATTCATTCAAGCACTTACTATAAATGCCGCGACGAAGCCGCTGATTCTCCTTAACGGAGCCAGACAGCTGGGCCCGAACACCTTTCAGCTCTTCTCCTTGCTGGGTGTCGGCATCTTGGAGCTTGTTTCTCTCCAGCTGCACCTTCATAAGCACCCTCTCGCCGGCCTTTAGCTGACGCAGTAGCTGTTGCTTGTCCGGATCTAGTCCGGCGCCCTCTGCAATATTATTGTCAGATTCACGCCACACTTTGCTAAATAATTACCTTTTAACAGTACGTCTTACCAGCGGGGGTCTCTGTGGCTCCCCCTGTGGCGGCCAGTGCGGCTTCAAGTTGGGCCTTGCACTCTTGCAGCTCCTGGGACAGCTGGGTATTCTTCTCCGCAAGACCCTGCATAATAATTGATCCTTAAATCAGTTATTTCAACTATTTTAAGTCTCGGGGGCTACTGGCACATATAACTATTAAAATTACTTACCCGTATGTCTTTCACATACTGCTCCGTGACTCTGGTTAACCCATCTTGAGTGGCACGGAGGTGCGCGTTTCTCGCTTTAAAGGCATTTAACGCCTCCGGGGAGAAACACGCGTCACGAAGAACTGTCCGGCGACGCCTGTGATTCATGGCGCTCTCCACCTCAGACCGGGTGGCGGACAGCCTGTCGGCATCCTCCGTCGGAGGAGCGTCCGGTTTACGCTTTGTATTCACCTCCCCTCCCGGACCATGCGTTGGAGCATGGCCGGCGGAGGCTTGATTGGCAACCTCTCCGGACACGGTCCGGCGAGTGCTCTTTCTGGAAAAGTTATGAGCATTAATATACCTTCTGGGGATCCTTCCCTTAAAAATAGCGGTGCTCCGTACCGTTGCGGCGACGTTTCTGTTCGCGTCGCGCTCCTCTTCCTCCTGTTGGGCCGGACTGACCCTTGTTGTCCGGCCGCCGCGGGTTCGGCTTCCCACCTTAAAGGCACCTCCTGCGATGCACCATCAGTATGGGATGGTTAGAATTGAGCCCGGATCAAATGATGGTGTCAAGACCTTGGTCACGGTCACCTGGGAAGCCGGGAACAAACCGGGGTAGTCAGCTGTAATGGCGACTAGGGCATTGTCTATGCTACGTTGGTGGAACACCCCGTCAATCAGCTCCACCTTTATATCCGGATCCTCTTCGGAGGTCGGATCAAGGGATCGTTCCGGATCCTCGGGCTGTGGAGCTAGGCCCGTATGCCCTCCACGTCCGGCGCAGCTCTGCGTCGAAATCCTGAGTAAGATACTTGACTTTAACAAAGGTATGGATCGGGTAGATAAACATCCGCTTACCCAGCTCCGAGGGTTATGCATAGAAAATCCATTCAGCGGGTTCTTGCGGAGAAGTCCTCCTCCTCTCCCTTGTACAAGCGGACGGGATCTTTGCGGATCGGCTGCCGAGCCTAACCCTTTGCGGCCATGGCGGGTGGCGTCATCTTCCCGTTGAAATCCCACATAGGGTGGCCCCTATATTGGAGTGGCTGCACCCTCGCATAATGCTGCGTGGCCATGACTCCAATCATGGTCAATCCGAAATGGGCGATAACCTAATCCGTCCCATCGGATAATGGGCGCTCTGTCATCTTCCGTTGAGGGCTCATGGCGCCAACTCGGCGTTTCTTCAAGGGAGCATTGTTGAACTCGGGAGGCCGATCCGGACTGGATCCGCAGAGGGCGTCCTCCATGTAGAACCATTCGAAGGCCGGTCTTGGACACCTTCTTCGAGTGCGGATAGATATCCGTCCCGGCGATCGCCATATTTCAGCTCCGCCCACTTGGTATATCGACCCCTCATGAGAGCGGGGTATGAGACAAAACAATCGCTTCCACAGGGCAAAATGGGGCTCGATGCCCAAGAACAGCTCATAAAAAGCTACTGAAGCCCGCGATGTGCAAAATGGAGGCGGGCGTGAGGTGGTGAAGTTGGAGTCCGTAGAACTCTAGGAGCCCCGGAGAAAGCGGATGTATGGGAAATCCGAGTCCCCTTATTAGATAGGGGACAAAGCATACCCGCTCCCCTTTGGAAGGGTTGGGGCGCTCTCCACCGCTTCCCACCCTTGTAGGTGGCCAGTCCGCTCGAACCGGAACCATGAAAGCTGGAGGAAGATATCCCTCGGTTTGAAGCACCACTAGCTTGCTGTGTGGGCTGAGCATCTCCCCAATCTCTGGCTTAGGGCTGGGGCGCGAGAGGAGGAGCAGCGTCGGCTATCCATGATGGAATGGATTTTTGTCGAGGCTCTTGATGAGAACTTGCGGATGGAGGATGGTGTGAGCTAGATCTAGATCCTCGCCTCTCTTGTAGGCGGCTCGTTCGCACGGCTAGGGGTAAAATGTAAAATATCGCAGCCTTTCGCATTAAATGCGACACGTGGAAGAAGGCCATTATTGGGCGTAGAAGCCAAGGGCGCAACATTTATAAAGAAGCGGACACTATTCGGCGGGAACATGAAGGCGAAGGAGAACCCGCCTTGCAATGCCTAAGACAACATGCGCGCGGACTCATCGTCATTGAAGCCTGGTTAAGGGGCTCTTGAGGAGTTCGGACTAGGGGGTGTCCGGATAGCGAACTATCATCATCGGCGGACTCCAAGACTATGAAGATACAAGATTGAAGACTTCGTCCCGTGTCCGGATGGGACTTTCCTTGGCGTGGAAGGCAAGCTTGGCGTCTGGATATGTAGATCTCCTACCATTGTAACCGACTACTGTGTAAACTTAACCCTATCCGGTGTCTATATAAACCGGAGGGTTTTAGTCCGTGGGGACGAACAACAATCATACCATAGGCTAGCTTCTAGGGTTTAGCCTCTTGATCTCGTGGTAGATCCACTCTTGTAACACACATTATCAATATTAATCTAGCGGGACGTAGGGTTTTACCTCCATCAAGAGGGCCCGAACCTGGGTAAAACATCGTGTCCCTTGTCTCCTGTTACCATCCGCCTAGACGCACAGTTCGGGACCCCCTACCCGAGATCCGCCGGTTTTGACACCGACAAGGACCATGGGTTGAACTTCGGGGCGACTGGCTCCATCGCATATACGTCCCTTAGCGCACGCTTCCGCTCCCTTTTGGGTATGTGGGTTGCGTATATCATGTTCACCGTCTGCACTTGTGTGGGAAAGCCCTTCTGTCCTCTATTGTTCGGCGGCCGGGCCTCCTGCTCGTCATCTCTATGCAGCCCCTTGTCATTGTTTTCGGCGCTTAGCTTGCCTAATTGCTTGAATACCCAACAATCCCTGTTGGTGTGGTTGGCTGGTTTTTCGGGGGTGCCTGTAACATCCCAAACTTTCAATTTGGAATGTTATACATAGAGTATCATTGCATATCATATTTTTCATTGCATTTTCTTTGCATTTTTGCTCTATCCTAGAAATTCTACACAACTCAAGGACCCACGGAGAGAGTTGGGGACTTTCGTTATTTTCATATTTGAGTTTTCTCAAATTTTGAAAATAGGATTGTTGATTTTAATTATTTTATCTTCAATTATTTCTATTACAAAAATATGCGAGAGGGAATAAAATGACTTTCCCAAAATAAAGAAATAATGAAGATTTAATAATAAAATCAAATAAGATTTTATTTTGGAGTTTTTCGCCTTTTTATTTGAATTTAGGAAGAATGCGCGTTTTTCAAAATTGCATTTAGGCCCAAAATAAATGTTCTTTAAATCCGGCTTGATTTTAGAAACCGGGGAAAATTTATTTCGGGATTTTTGGAATCCGTTTGATACTTCTTTTGATTTTTTTCTACGCGTAATGTTTTATTAAAAAAAGCGAACCGCCTTACCGGGCGTGCCAGCGGGACTCCGCGGGCGCTAAATAAATAGACCACCCCGAGCCGCCAAGCCCACCGAGCCCCAGCCCAGCCCGCCCTTGCTTGGTTGGAGTTCGCCGCCCATGTGCCGGCTTCATGGGAGTTCGCCATGCCGAGGTTTCGCGCCCGATTTCGGTGCGATTTTATTTAAAAAAACGATCGGTTTTCTTCGGTTTTTTTGGTTTTTTTATTTTATTTATTCATTTTTTCTTTTTATTTTTTTTCTTTTTCAGTTCGAATCTGTTCGTAGTATTTTTCTTTTTCTCGGATTTAATCCGCGATTTTTCTGATCGCAATTCCAGATCTGATTTTCGTTTTAGTATAACTTTTTGTTCGTTTATCGGAATCAGGCGATTCAAGCGCCTGGAGTTTCGTCTCGAAACTCTCTTTCCGAATAATCTACTTAAACAAGTTTTGCATCTGTAAAATTGACCTAGATCCAGATTAGTAAAACGAAGCTGTTTTCTTCGCCGTTTGACTTTCGTTGCTTCGTTTGATTTGATTCTTTTTGCAAACCGGAGTTCTTAAGTTGAACTATCTGGTTAGATCTATTTGAGTTTTACCTGTGCATTAGATGAGTACTTATTGTATGCTTGTTTGTTTGTCTGCGATAGAATACCGAGTGCGCCGCTTGTTACTTGAATCTCTAGGTTTCGCGGATCATCAGCAAGGCAAGTAACACTTTGATCATACTCTTCTCATACCCAGTTTTATGCATTAGATCTATTCCTCAAACATTTGCATGATTAGGATCTAATTAAATTGTGGGATGGGAAGTAGATGAGGTAGTACCTATTACTGTTTTATTATCAACCCTTGGGAGTTACTTCTCGTTTGCTTATTATGCCATGCTATGCTAGTAGGCGTGGATTGGGTGAGTGTATTCCATGACAGATGTGAGATTGTTATTTAATGGTTTATTTAAGGTGGCAACTTAAACACACATCCGGGTGGATTGAGGCACCTAGTTTCTATCGAGATTTGCCTGTATTTCTTGGACCGCCACCCGGGCTCAAAGGGATCATGAGATTATTCAAACTAGAAACTTCCGTGTGCAGCCACAAGCCATTATGGGCTCTGGCATAGTTGACTAAGTTGTGCGAACTCTTACGGGTAGACTAGCGAGATGTAGGGGAAAGTTGGTGTACGGTCTACCCACAAGTAAGGTGCTAGTGCTACGAAAGACTATGTCTCGGTCATCCGTTTCTCAAACACCATGTAGTGCGAGAAATCAAACGGAGGCGATCGAGTCTTTGTGGGGAAAAGTGCGCAAACCTCTGCAGAGTGTATAAACTAATCATGGTTAGCCGTGTCCCCGGTTATGGACATCTTGAGTATCTAGTACCTGGATATCATGTGAATCTCATCATGTTACTTCTAATTAATATTGTTGGGTTTAATGAGTACTTTTATTGGGATTGAGGATGCTGTCAACCATTCTCAATGTTTCACAACCACCATGATAGTTAAATAAATTTATTCCTTTGCAGTAGGAAAAAATTGGCTTTATGCAAAACTGTAACCGTAGAGCTTTCCACCAGCCATATATGCATGTAGTATAGGCTTACTCTTTCATTATTCTCTATGTGTTACATTGCCAGCATATTCCATGTGCTGACCCATTTTCGGGCTGCAACGTTTCATGTTGCAGACTTTTCAGACGACGAGTAAGGTGCTTAGGTCGTGGTTCTATACTCAGTGATGCCGTTGGAGTTGATGGACTCGCTTATTCTTCCAAGCCTTCCGCTGTTATCGTTATTAGATGGCCTTAAGCCATATTTATTTTATTAAGTTCTCTCTTGAGACATTCGATTGTAATAAGTGTGTGATTGCTACTCTGTTATAAATCCTTGAAATCTTGTTGTGTGTCGGCATTCTTGATCCAGGATGACAACGAGCACGAGAGACTTGACCGTTTGAGGTCGGGTCGCTACTGAAGATAGTATCGAGCACCGTTGTTGTAGAGACACGACCATTAAGCTAAAACCCTAGATCACTACTCTCTCTTCTCATTTCGACTCCTCATCTTTTCTACTCTTTTAGGATGGCGAAGCGAGGATCAAGTTCACTCAGCCGGATGAAGATACACCCTTTGGGCGACACGAAGGAAGTCACTAAGTACCTTAACATTGGATTACCAAGCTTCACGGGACCTACAATTCCACTTTACGAAGAGGAGCCTTGGAAGATTCAAGCTCAATTTCCGGAAGGACGTTTGCGCCAATCACGGAGCCCATAGAGTGTGTTTTCAATGCACCAACCTGGAGTTCGGGAAAGAGTATGGCAGCCCACATAACCATGGGACGCATTGGAGAAGTTTACAAAGAAGATCTCAAGGATACTATCTACCAGATTTGCTGGCGCCGAGATGAACAATGGGAGATAGTTGGCACTAAGAAGGATCGATCCATTGCAGCTTTCATCCATGAGTTAAACCAGCACATTCGACGTCAGGAGAACCAGATGTGCGCAGACATGATGGAGTTGAAGACAGAAAAAGCCAAGATTATTGAACTAGAAGGAGAACTGAAGGCCACTCGCAAGGACTACATGGAGGAGATTGTAGCGCTAGTGGGACAAAATGGCGATCTTAAGGAGAAGATTGAAGAACTCATGGGAAATTCAGCACCCGGAGGAGAATATGAAGTTAGCACCTGTCCAGAGAACTACATCATCATCGACGACACCGATTCCGATCCTAGTGATGATGATTACGAAGATGAAGCTGGAGCAGATATCATGGAGTCTTCATCGGAGCAGTTTTTCTAGTTGACCACCATAACAGTAGTAGATTACCCCCATGTTATTTTAGTTTTAGTTTCAGCACTTTGTAACGATAGATGGACCGTTGTATGCCTTGTTTGATTTGATTGGAGTGATATTGTGTGATTTGTCTCATGTGCATATGGGTAGTGTTTCTCTCTAGACCTCATTCTATTCTTAATTCTCGTCTTTTTTTAAACCCCTCAGATGCCTCCGAGACGCGACCCCGGATTTATTTTCCCGCCAGAGATCACCCAGTTGATTCAGCAGCAGAATACCTTGATTCAAACATTGGTACAGAACCAAGGCAACAACAACAACAACAACCCACCGCCACCACCACCTGTTGACCATTTGACCCGTTTCTTAAGGCTAAATCCGCCGGTGTTTTCCAATAGCACCAAGCCGATTGTTGCAGATGATTGGCTCCGTAAGATAGGGAGGAGTTGACCACTCCGGGATGTCAGATGGAGAAAGGGTGAAGTTTGCCGCACACCAGCTTGAAGGACCCGCAGAAGCATGGTGGGAGAATTTTGACCACTTACCACAGAGACAACATCACATGGGATCGGTTTCAACAAGCTTTTGTATCTGCCCATGTTTCAGCAGGAGCTATGGCCATGAAGAAGCGTGATTTTCGCAACTTTCGCCAAGGAGGGACAGACAGTTGGCAATATGTATATGATTTGATAAGCTAGCACGTTATGCCCCGGATAGCGTTGCTACGGACGCAACTAAGAAGGAGAAGTTTCTAGAAGGACTGAATGATGAGCTGAGCATGCAGTTGATGGTAGCCACTTTCAATAACTACCAGGAGTTAGTAGACCGTGCGCTTATGATTGAAGGAAAGCAGCAGCAGATTTAAATCGCAAGAGGAAGTATGGACAGGGGAAGAATAACTCTGGAGCTCAGCAGAAACTTCGCTTTACCCCGAAGACAGGAGGACAATTTCAGCATACCCATGGAGGAGGTAGCTCGCACAACCATAATGGCACCAAGAATGGGAACGGGAATGGACGAAGCAATGGACAGAACCGCACCAACCCGTCAACACCATCCAAGGTAGACCTGAGCCACTTAACTTGCTTTAAATGCCGCAAGACTGGGCATTATGTAAACGAATGTCCAGAGGCCAGAATGGAAATGGCAATGGAAGCTCACGAAAGAAGCCGAACCCTTTCAATAAAGGACAAGTGAACCACGTCACCATGGAGGAGGTTGAAGCTCAGCCAGATGCAGTAATAGGTAAGTTTTTGGTTAAGTCATTTACTGCAGTTGTTCTTTTTGATACTGGTGCATCGCATTCATTCATATCAAGGGTATTTGCGGATAAGTTTAGCCTACCCACAAAAACTCTTAAGACACCCATGCTAGTAAGCTCACCGGGAGCGGAATATATGGCAAGTCAAGGATGTTTTCAAGTGCCATTAAGTATAGGGAGGCATGTTTTCCCAACGGATTTAATCATATTGGAATCCCAAGGATTGGATGTAATTCTTGGTATGGATTGGTTGTCGATGTATGGAGGAAACATCGATTGCTTGAGAAGACAATTTTGCTTACCACCCGGAAGGAAGGAGAATCAAGTATGTATCACGGCATGAGCGAGGAGAGCACATGTAAATTCTTTATCGGGAGTTGTGCGGGAAGAAGTACCGGTGGTAAAGGATTTCCGGACGTGTTTAGGAAGAGTTGCGGGCATGCCACCGGATAGAGACATTGAGTTTGATTGAACTATTGCGAGCCTTTGGGCGATATCTAAGAGACCGTATAGGATGCCAGCCCAAGATTTGGAGGAAATTAAGAAGCAGATTAAGGAGTTCTTGGATAAAGGTTTTATTCGCCCAAGTTCTTCGCCTTGGGGATCACCGTACTTCTAGTGGAGAAGAAGGATGGATCATTAAGAATGGTTGTTGATTATCGAGGATTGAATGAAGTGACCATTAAGAACAAATACCGTTACCGATGATCAATGACTTGTTTGACCAATTGCAAGGAGCTAAGGTGTTTTCAAAGATCGATTTGCGATCGTGGTACCATCGATTGAAGATTCGAGAGCAGGATATACCTAAGACGGCTTTTACCACAGTGCACGGGCTGTATGAGTACACCGTTATGTCATTTGGTGCGACTAACGACCTGCCTATTTATGAACATGATGAACAAAGTGTTTATGGAGTTTTTGGATAAGTTAAATCGTGGTGTTCATTGATGATATTTTGGTTTACTCGAAGAATGAAGAGGAACATAAGGAGCATTTGCGTTTGGTTCTCGAGAAGCTCGAGAGAACACCGGTTATATGCCAAGTTCAGCAAGTGTGAGTTTTGGTTGAAGGAAGTTGGATTTCTTGGACATGTTATATCCGGAGAAGGTATAGCAGAGACCCCACTAAAGTTGTTCTTTGTAACAAAGCGGGAAGCGCCAACAACCGTTGGAGAGATCCGGAGTTTCCTTGGACTAGCAGGATATTACCGGAGATTCATTGAGAATTTATCAAGGATTGCGAAGCCTATGACAGAATTGTTGAAGAAGGATACCAAGTTTATTTGGACCGAGGAGTGTGAAGTTAGTTTCAAGAGTTGAAGAAAGCGTTTGGTTACCTCACCGGTGTTAATTCTGCGGATCGGACCAAGGATTACGAGGTATATTGCGGCGCTTCACGTCGAGGACTTGGAGCGCGTGCTTATGCGGGGAGGGAAGAGTTGTTTCGTATGCTTCACGACAGCTTAAGCCTCATGAGCTAAATTATGCTACGCATGATTTGGAGTTAGCAGCCGTAGTGCATGCGTTGAAGACATGGAGACATTTCCTCATTGGAAATCGTTGTGAGGTGTATACGGATCACAAGAGTTTGAAGTACATCTTCACGCAGAAGGAGTAAAATCTCAGGCAAAGGAGATGGTTGGAGCTTATCAAAGATTATGATATGAGATTGCATTATCACCCGGAAGGCTAACGTTGTAGCAGGCGCGTTGAGCCGTAAGAGTCACGTCAACACATTAATGACGGAGAAATACCAAAGGAGTTAGCGAAGATCTTGAGAGCTATGTTTGGAAATAGTTCCGAGAGGCTATGTAGCAGCATTGGAGATTGATCAACTTTGATGGACAAGATCGGGGAAGCTCGAGAAGACCGACAAAGAGATTGCCTCTATAAAGGAGAGAATGAGCGAAGGAAAGGCTAAGGGATTTCGTGAGGATGAGCACGATACCCTATGGTTTGAGGACCGTGTTTATGTGCCCAATGACCGGAGATCGGAAGTTGATTCTACAAGAGGCACATGATTCACCATATTCGATTCACCCAGAAATACCAAGATGTATTTGGATTTGAAGAATACTTTCGGTGGACCGGAATGAAGAAGGATATTGCAGAGTGCGTAGCAGTTTGTGATGTATGTCGGAGGTGAAGGCGAACATCGAAGCGGCAGGATTGTTATTACAGCCATTGCCTATACCCGAATGGAAGTGGGATAAACTAGGTATGGATTTCATCAGGATTGCCCAGGACTCGTTAGAGCTATGACTCGATTTGGGTTATAGTCGATCGTTTGTGAAGGTAGCTCATTTCATTCGATAAAGACTACCTACAGCGATGCCAAATTGGCTAAGATATACATGACCAGGATTGTATGCTTGCATGGAGTTCCGAGGAGTATCGTATCGGATAGAGGAACCCAATTTACCTCAAAGTTCTGGAAGCAGTTGCATGAAACTTTGGGAACCATAGTGGAGTTAAGCACAGCTTTCCATCCACAGACAGATGGACAAACCGAGAGAGTTAACCAGATTTTGGAGGATATGCTTAGAGCTTGTGCATTGGATTATGGATCAAGTTGGGATGACAATTTTCCGTATGCGGAGTTTTCTTACAACAACAGTTACCAGACCAGTCTGAAGATGGCCCCTTTCGAAGCCTTGTACGGAAGGAGGTGCAGGACCCCGTTGTTGTGGGATGAAGTTGGAGACCGCCGATTGTTTGGACGGATTTGATTAAGGAGTGCGAGCAGAAAGTAAAGTTGATTCGCGATAGGCTCAAGGTAGCCAGTCAAGGCGAGAAAAGTTATGCGGATTCAAAGCGCAAGGAGATGAATCTGAAGTCGGAGCGAGTTTATCTTGATATCGCCACTTCGAGGAGTTAAGCGTTTTGGAGTTAAGGAAAGTTAACACCTCGATTTGTTGGACCTTATCGTGTTTTGGAACGCATGGGAGAAGTTGCGTATAAGTTGGAATTACCCGAGGGATTGTCGGGAGTTCATGATGTGTTTCACGTTTCACAGTTGAAGAAGTGTCACGAGAGATGGCTGATATACCACCGAGAGATCTGATTACCACCGGAAGGCGATTGAGTTGAATGATGATTTGACCTACGAGGAGAAACGGTTAAGATTTTGGAGTATGCCAGCAGAGTCACTCGCAGGAAGGTCATTAAGTTTTGCAAAGTTCAGTGGAGCCACCACACAGAGGATGAAGCCACCTGGGAGCGAGAGGAAGATTTGCTTAAAGACCACCCTCACCTATTTTCTAGCCAACCCGAATCTCGAGGGCGAGATTCATCTTTAGGGGGTAGGTTTGTAATATCCCAAATTTTCAATATGGAATGTTATACATAGAGCATCATTGCATATCATATTTTTCATTGCATTTTCTTTGCAATTTTGCTCGATCCTAGAAATTCTACACAACTCAAGGACCCACAGAGAGAGTTGGGGATTTTCGTTATTTTCATATTTGAGTTTTCTCAAATTTTGAAAATAGGATTGTTGATTTTAATTATTTTATCTTCAATTATTTCTATTACAAAAATATGCGAGAGGGAATAAAATGACTTTCCCAAAATAAAGAAATAATGAAGATTTAATAATAAAATCAAATAAGATTTTATTTTGGAGTTTTTCGCCTTTTTATTTGAATTTAGGAAAAATGCGCGTTTTTCAAAATTGCATTTAGGCCCCAAATAAATGTTCATTAAATCCGGCTTGATTTTAGAAACGGGGGAAAATTTATTTCGGGATTTTTGGAGTCCGTTTGATACTTCTTTTGATTTTTTCCTACGCGTAATGTTTTATAAAAAAAAACGAACCGCCTTACGGGCCGTGCCAGCGGGACTCGCTCGGGCGCTTTTAAATAGCGGCCACCCGAGCCGCTAAGCCAAAGCCCAGCCAGCCGCCTTGCCGCCGACTCATGGGAGTTCGCCACGCCGAGGTTCGCCGCGCCTCGATTTCCGTGCCGATTTTTATTTAAAAAAAACGATCGGTTTTCTTCGGGTTTTTTTTCTGGTTTTTCTATTTTTTTTTCTTTTTCCGTTCGAATCTGTTCGTCGTATTTTTCTTTTTCTCGGATTTAATCCGCGATTTTTCTGATCGCGATTCCAGATCCGATTTCGTTTTAGTATAACTTTTCGCTCGTTTATCGGAATCAGGCGATTCAAGCGCCTGGAGTTTCGTCTTGAAACCCTCTTTCCGAATAATCTGCTTAAACAAGTTTTTGCATCTGTAAAATTTGACCTAGATCCAGATTAGTAAAACGAAGCTGTTTTCTTCTGCCGTTTGACTTTCGTTGCTTCGTTTGATTTGATTCTTTTTGCAAACCAGAGTTCTTAAGTTGAACTATCTGGTTAGATCTATTTGAGTTTTACCTATGCATTAGATGAGTACTTATTGTATGCTTGTTTGTTTGTCTGCGATAGAATAACCGGAGTGCGCCGCTTGTTACTTCGAATCTCTAGGTTTCGCGGATCATCAGCAAGGCAAGTAACACTTTGATCATACTCTTCTCATACCCAGTTTTATGCATTAGATCTATTCCTCAAACACTTGCATGATTAAGATCTAATTAAATTGTGGGATGGGAAGTAGATGAGGTAGTACCTATTACCTGTTTTATTATCAACCCTTGGGAGTTACTTGTACGTTTGCTTATTATGCCATGCTATGCCAGTAGACGTGGATTGGGTGAGTGTATTCCATGACAGATGTGAGATTGTTATTTAATGGTTTATTTAAGGTGGCAACTTAAACACACATCTGGGTGGATTGAGGCACCTGGTTTCTATCAGATTTGCTGTATTTCTTGGACCGCCACCTGGGCTCAAAGGGATCATGAGATTATTCAAACTAGAAACTTCCGTGTGCAGCCACAAGCCATTATGGGCTCTGGCATAGTTGACTAAGTTGTGCGAACTCTTACGGGTAGACTAGCAAATGTAGGGGAAAGTAGGTGTGCGGTCTACCCACAAGTAAGGTGCTAGTGCTTACGAAGACTATGTCTCGGTCATCCGTTTCTCATACACCATGTAGTGCGAGAAATCAAGCGGAGGCGATCGAGTCTTGTGGGGAAAAGTGCATAAACCTCTGCGAGTGTATAAACTAATCATGGTTAGCCGTGTCCCGGTTATGGACATCTTGAGTATCTAGTACCGGATATCATGTGAATCTCATCATGTTACTTCTAATTAATATTGTTGGGTTTAATGAGTACTTTTATTGGGATTGAGGATCTGTCAACCATTCTCAATGTTTCACAACCACCATGATAGTTAAATAAATTTATTCCTTTGCGGTAGGAAAAAATTGGCTTTATGCAAAAGCTGTAACCATAGAGCTTTCCACCAGCCATATATGCATGTAGTATAGGCTTACTCTTTCATTACTCTCTATGTGTTACATTGCGGCATATTCCATGTCTTGACCGTTTTCAGGCTGCAACGTTTCATGTTGCGAGACTTTTCGAACGACGAGTAAGGTGCTTAGGTCGTGGTTCTATACTCGATGATGCCGTTGGAGTTGATGGACTCGCTTATTCTTCCAAGCCTTCGCTGTTATCGTTATTAGATGGCCTTAAGCCATATTTATTTTATTAAGTTCTCTCTTGAGACATTCGATTGTAATAAGTGTGTGATTGCTACTCTGTTATAAATCCTTGAAATCTTGTGTGGTGTCGGCATTCTTGATCCGAGGATGACATCGAGCACGAGACTTGACCGTTTGAGGTCGGGTCGCCACGATGCCATGTATCCGCACAAGCGATCGAGTATTACATCCAAGTTGGACGGGCCCAGGTATTTCTTTTGAATGGCTTCTTCCGCCGACCGGGTTTAGAGCCTCTGAATTCGGCATTCTTGTCGTATCTTGAGTATTATCACCGCACGCGGCGTTTATGCTTGTTGCGACGCGACCGCCATTCTGTCCTTGGTATCCGAACTACTGTGGTGTTTGGCCAAGTTGTTGCTTCGAGCTAGCCAGCTGTCCTCTCCCGCATAAAATCGGGTCATGAGTGTGGTGAGGGCTGCCATGGATTCGGCTTTTCTGTCCTAGGTGCGGGCTAGCCACTCGTCAGCGATGTTGTGTTTGAAGGCTGCTAAGCGCCTACGCATTCGGACGATCGGCGATCTGATTTTTCTTTGTTAGGAACCGCGTCCGAGAATTATGCGGCGATTCTTACGGCTGCTGAATTATATGGCTAAGGTCATCGGCGTCGGTGGTCGCACATATGTGCCTGGAAGTTATCAAGGAATGCGGCTTCCGGTCCTCCCAACAACCGATTGACTCTGGCTGGCAAGCTGTTGAGCCAATGCCGAGCTGGTCCTTTAAGATTGAGTGGGAGGTATTTGATGGCATGTAGATCATCACCGCGGGCCATGTGGATATGGAGGAGATAGTCCTCGATCCGGACCACACGATCCGTGGTACCATCGTATGATTCGATGTTTACGGGTTTGAAGCCCTCGAGTTTGATGATCCATTACTTCATCATGAAGCATAGTGGGTGTCTTGGCGCCTAGTATTGGGCTATATCACGGCGTAGCTAATATGAGCTTTGTCTCATCGTGTTCGCCCGACCGGGTTTGTTGTATCGGCGTGGACGGTAATCATCCAGTCGTTGGGCGCACGCGATCGTATATCGATCTTGTATGCTTTGCCTTATCCTCCAATATATCTTGCAAGTCCGCGCGTTTTCCCTTGCCTTGGTACTTTTTGAGCGGCGTTGGGGCGTGGCTTGGCGGAGGCGAGAGGCTTCTGTCGTGACCGCACGGGTGGCGATCTGCCATGTCGTATGCTGGTGGCGTGGGTGCTTCCTCCTCGATCGAGGCAGCGGCCTGCGTTTGGGGTAGCTTTTGGAGGGCATTCGAGTTCATACTCTTTGGCTGCAAGGACTTGATCCATCTGTTAGCTAGCAGGTCTTGGTCAGCTCTAAGTTGTTGCTGCTTTTCTTGAGGCTGCTTGCCGTAGCCATGAGCCTGCGTTTAAGCGCTCTTGTTCGACGGGGTCCTCAGCACGACGAATTAAATCGTCGTCGAGCTTGCCTCGTCTTGGGCGCATAATTATCATCCTCTACCTCTCTTTACGCCGCCTTGTCGTGCGGACTTGCTTCTCCTCCTCTGCTTGAGTCCTGCTGGAGGGTGCGTCTTCGGCACTTGTCGGGGTATTATTGTCTCCGTGCGGAATCGCCGTTTCTTGTGGCGGGATTTAGAGCGGCGCCGCGACGTTGGCGCTTGGGTTGTTTCTTGGAGGGGTCATCCTCCGCGTTCCATCGCCATTCCCATCTTTTGGGATGTCCACCATGTATATGTCATATGACGAGGTGGCCTTCCAGTGCCCCGTGGGCGCTGGCTCTTGATCGTCTCCGGCACCGTCTTCCATACCGTCGATGTCTTCGGAGTCAAAGTCGAGCATGTCGGTTAAATCATCGACAGTGGCTACAAAGTGGGTGGTGGGTGGGCGTTGAATTTCTTCGTCGTCCGAATCCCAACCTTCCTGACCGTAGTTCGGCCAGGGCTCCCCTGACAAAGAGAGAGACTTTAATGAGTTCAGGATGTCGCCAGAGTCTTGAAAGATGTCTGGTGGTGAACTCCATAACGGCGCCTGATCGGATTCGATTAGCAGGGGCGCGGGAGGTTCGGTGTCCGGAAAGGAGTCCGGCACCTGGGAGTCACGAGCTTTGCAAAGGACAGGGATGGTGTTTGGCTCAATTGCCGTAGAGATTTTAGCCCCCGAGGCGGTGTCCAAACAACCGTCCTCGATCAGTGAAACCGGCTCCGGATTAAGGGTCGGAGCGGGCATCGTGCGACCTCGTGGCACTGTTGGGCGGCAGAGCTAGATCGTACCCATCGAGACGGTCTGGCGCTCGGCTGTGGCTTGAATCCGTCGATGATCAAGTCTCCGCGGACATCGGCCGTATAGTTCAAGCTTCCAAATCTGACTCGATGGTCGAGGCGTAGCTTCGATCTGCTCGGATGGCCTAGCGAATTGGCCCATGATGCGAAGCCGCCGAATCTGAAGATCTGTCCGGGAGAAAAGTATCACCTGGACTGCGTTATTCTTGATGATTGAAGGAGCCATCGGGCCTATAGGTGGCGACACGGAGGAACTCTCAATGAAAGCACCAATGTCGGTGTCAAAACTGGCGGATCTCGGGTAGGGGTCCCCGGCTGTGCATCTAGGCGGATGCTAACAGAAACAAGGGACACGATGTTTTTACCCAGTTAGGGCCCTCTCGATGGAGGTAATACCCTACTCACGCTTGATTAATATTGATGATATGGGTAGTACAAGAGTAGATCTACCACGAGATCGAGAGGCTAAACCTAGAAGCTAGCCTATGGTATGATTGTTGTTAGTCCCCACGGACTAAAACCCTTCGGTTTATATAGACACCGAATAGGGTTAGGGTTACATGTAGTCGGTTACAATGGTAGGAAATCTACATATCCGTATCGCCAAGCTTGCCTTCCACGCCAAGGAAAGTCCTATCCGGACACGGGACGAAGTCTTCAATCTTGTATCTTCATAGTCTAGGAGTCCGGCCAAAGATGATAGTTCGGCTATTCGGGCACCCCCTAGTCCAGGACACCCTCAGGGTCCCCTTCCTTTCCAAGAGAGGGTGAGAGGTAAGGAGGAGAAAGGGGAGAAGGAAAGAAGGGGCGCCGCCCCCCTCCCTAGTCCAACTCGGACTGACCATGGGGGGCACATCTCCCTTGTGGCCCTTCTCTCCTGTCCAATAAGGCGCATGAAGGCCCATGGACTTCCCGGGGGGTTCCGGTAACCCTCGGTACTCCGAAACTTATCCGAAACGACCCGAACCATTTCGGTGTCCGAATGTAACCTTCCAATATATGAATCCTTATGTCTTGACCATTTCGAGACTCCTCGCCATGTCCATGATCTCATCCGGGACTCCGAACCTTCGGTCATCAAATCACATAACTCATAATACAAATCATCATCGAACATTAAGCGTGCGGACCCTACGGGTTCGAGAACTATGTAGACATGACCAAGACACATCTCTGATCAATAACCAATAGCGGAACCTGGATTCTCATATTGGCTCCTAAATATTCTACGAAGATCTTTATCAGTCAACCGCATAACAACATACGTTGTTCCCTTTATCATCGGTATGTTACTTGCCCGAGATTCGATCGTCGTATCCTCATACCTAGTTCAATCTCGTTATCAGCAAGCCTATTTACTCATTCCTTAATGCATCATCCTGTAACTAACTCATTAACCACCTTGCTTGCAAGTCTTATAGTGATGTGCATTATCGATAGGGCCCAGAGATACCTCTCCGATACACAGAGTGACAAATCCTAATCTCGATCTATGCCAACTCAACAAATACCATCAGAGACACCTGAGAGAATCTTATAATCACCCAGTTACGTTGTGACGTTTGATAGCACAAAAGGTGTTCATACGGTATTGGGAGTTGCATAATGTCATAGTCAGAGGAACATGTATAAGTCATGATGAAAGCAATAGCAATAAACTAAACGGTCATAGTGGTAAACTAACGGATGGGTCTTGTCCATCACATCATTCTCTAATGATGTGATCCCGTTCATCAAATGACAACACATGTCCATGGCTAGGAAACTTAACCATCTTTGACTAACGAGCTAGTCAAGTAGAGGCATACTAGGGACACTCTATTTGTCTATGTATTCACACATGTATTTAGTTTCCGGTTAATACAATTCTAGCATGAATAATAACCATTTATCATGATATAAGGAAATACAAATAACAACTTTATTATTGCCTCTAGGGCATATTTCCTTCAGTCTCCCACTTGCACTAGAGTCTCCAATTAAGTGTCTTGATCTATCTCTATAGATCTTGATGCCCAATATATAAGCAGCTTCACCGAGGTCTTTCATTGAAAAATTCTTATTCAAGTATCCTTTTATGCTACCCAGAAATTCCGTATCATTTCCGATCAACAAATTGTCATCCACATATAATATCAGAAATGCTACAGAGCTCCCACTCACTTTCTTGTAAATACAGGCTTCTCCTAAAGTCTGTATAAAACCATATGCTTTGATCACACTATCAAAGCGTATATTCCAACTCCGAGAGGCTTGCACCAGTCCATAAATGGATCGCTAGAGCTTGCACACTTTATTAGTACCTTTTGGATCGACAAAACCTTCTGGTTGCATCATATACAACTCTTCTTTAAGATATCCATTAAGGAATGCGGTTTTGACATCCATTTGATAAATTTCATAATCATAAAATGCGGCAATTGCTAACATGATTCGGACAGACTTAAGCATCGCTATGGGTGAGAAGGTCTCATCGTAGTCAACTCCTTGAACTTGTCAGAAACCTTTCGCAACAAGTCGAGCTTTGTAGACAGTAACATTACCGGCAGCGTCAGTCTTCTTATTGAAGATCCATTTATTCTCTATGGCTTGCCGATCATCGGGCAAGTCAACCAAAGTCCACACTTTGTTCTCATACATGGATCCCATCTCAGGTTTCATGGCTTCAAGCCATTTCGCGGAATCTGGGCTCATCATCGCATCCTCATAGTTCGTAGGTTCGTCATGTTCAACTAACATGACCTCCAAAACGGGATTACCGTACGACTCTTGTGCGGATCTTACTCTGGTTGACCTACGAGGTTCAGTAGTAACTTGATCTGAAGTTTCATGATCATCATCATTAGCTTCCTCACTAATTTGTGTAGGAATCACTGGAACTGATTTATTTGATGAACTACTTTCCAATTCGGGAGCAGGTACAGTTACCTCATCAAGTTCTACTTTCCTCCCTTCTTTCGAGAGAAACTCCTTCTCTAGAAAGGATCCATTCTTAGCAACAAATGTTTTCGGATCTGTGATAGAAGGTGTACCCAACAGTTTCCTTTGGGTATCCTATGAAGACAAATTTCTCCAATTTGGGTTCGAGCTTATCAGGTTGAAGCTTTTTCACATAAGCTTTGCAGCCCCAAACTTTAAGAAACGACAGCTTAGGTTTCTTGCCAAACCACAGTTCATATGGTGTCGTCTCAACGGATTTAGATTGTGCCCTATTTAACGCGAATGCAGCCGTTTCTAAAGCATAACCTCAAAACGATAGTGGTAAATCGGTAAGAGACATCATAGATCGCACCATATCTAATAAAGTACGGTTACGACGTTCGGACACACCATTACGCTGTGGTGTTCTAGGTGGTGTGAGTTGCGAAACTATTCCGCATTGTTTCAAATGAAGATCAAACTCATAACTCAAATATTCACCTCCACGATCAGATCGTAGAAATTTTATTTTCTTGTTACGATGATTTTCTACTTCACTCTGAAATTCTTTGAACTTTTCAAATGTTTCACACTTATGTTTCATCAAATAGATATACCCATATCTGCTCAAATCATTTGTGAAGGTCAGAAAATAACAATACCCGCCGCGAGCCTCAACACTTATCGGACCGCATACATCAGTATGTATTATTTCCAACAAGTCTGTTGCTTGCTCCATTGTTCCAGAGAACGGAGTCTTAGTCATCTTGCCCATGAGGCATGGTTCGCAAGCTTCAAGTGATTCCAAAAGCCCATCAGCATGGAGTTTCTTCATGCGCTTTATACCAATATGACCTAAACGGCAGTGCCACAAAAAAGTTGCCTATCATTATTAACCTTGCATCTTTTTGCTTCAATATTATGAATATGTGTATCACTACTATTGAGATTCAACAAAAATAGACCACTCATCAAGGGTGCATAACCATTAAAGATATTACTCATATAAATAGAACAACCATTATTCTTTGATTTAAATGAATAACCACCTCGCATCAAATAAGATCCAGATATAATGTTCATGCTTAACGCTCGCACCAAATAACAATTATTCAGGTCTAATACCAATCCCGATGGTGATCACATCGACTTTGGAACCATTTCCCACGCGCATCGTCACCTCGTCCTTAGCCAATCTTAAGCAATCAGAGCCCTGTTTGAGTTGCAAATATGAGCAATGAACCGATTATCAAATACACAGGCGCTACTATGAGCATTAGTAGGGTACACATCAATAACATGTATATCAAATATACCTTTCACTTTGCCATCCTTCTTATCCGCCAAATACTTGGGGCAGTTACGCTTCAGGTGACCAGTCCCTTTGCAGTAGAAGCACTCAGTCTCAGGCTTAGGTCCGGACTTGGGCTTCTTCACTTGAGCAGCAACTTGCTTGCCATTTTTCTTGAAGTTCCCCTTCTTCCCTTTGCCCTTTTTCTTGAAACTAGTGGTCTTGTTAACAATCAACACTTGATGCTCCTTCTTCATTTCTACCTCCACAACCTTTAGCAATGCGAAGAGCTCAGGAATTGTCTTATCCATCCCTTGGATATTATAGTTCATCATGAAGCTTTTGTAGCTTGGTGGCAGTGATTGAAGAACTCTGTCAATGACACTATCATCAGGAAGATTAACTCCTAGTTGAGTCAAGTGGTTGTGGTACCTAGACATTCTAAGTATATGTTCACTCACAGAACTATTCTCCTCCATTTTGCAGTTGTAGAACTTATTAGAGACTTCATATCTCTCAATCTGGGCCTTTGCTTGAAATATTAACTTCAACTCTTGGAACATCTCATATGCTCCATGACGTTCAAAATGTCGTTGAAGTCCCGATTCTAAGCCGTAAAGCATGGCACACTGAACTATCGAGTAGTCATCAGCTTTGCTCTGCCAGACGTTCATAACGTCCAGTGTTGCTACTGCAGCGGGTCTTGCACCTTGAGGTGCTTCCAGGATGTAATTCTTCTGTGCAGCAATGAGGATAATCCTCAAGTTACGGACCCAGTCCGTGTAGTTTCTACCATAATCTTTCAACTTAGCTTTCTCTAGGAACGCATTAAAATTCAAAGGAACAGTAGCACGGGCCATTGATCTACAACAACATAGACATGCAAAATACTATCACATACTAAGTTCATGAACAATTAAAGTTTAATTAATCATATTACCTAAGAACTCCCACTTAGATAGACATCCCCCTAGTCATCTAAATGATCATGTGATCCATATCAACTAAACCATGTCCGATCATCACGTGAGATGGAGTAGCTTTCAATAGTGAACATCACTATGTTGATCATATCTACTATATGATTCACGCTCGACCTTCAGTGTTCCGAGTCCATATCTGCATCCGCTAGGCTCGTCAAGTTTAACCCGAGTATTCTGCGTGTGCAAAAATTGGTTTGCACCCGTTGTATGTGAACGTAGAGCTTATCACACCCGATCATCACATGGTGTCTCAGCACGACGAACTATGCAACGGTGCATACTCAGGGAGAACACTTATACCTTGAAATTTAGTGAGAGATCACCTTATAATGCTACCGCCGTACTAAGCAAAATAAGATGCAAAAACTTCACATGCAATCATAATAAGTGATATGATATGGCCATCATCATCTTGTGACTTTGATCTCCATCTCCAAAGCACCGTCATGATCACCATCGTCACCGGCTTGACACCTTGATCTCCATCGTAGCATCGTTGTCGTCTCGCCAACTATTGCTTCTACGACTATCGCTACCGTTTCTATGACTACCACTACCGTTTAGTGATAAAGTAAAGTAATTACATGGCGATTGCATTTCATAAAATAAAGCGACAACCATAAGGCTCCTGCCAGTTGCCGATAACTTCTACAAAACATGATCATCTCATACAACAATTTATATATCATCACGTCTTGACCATATCACATCACAGCAAGCCCTGCAAAAACAAGTTAGACGTCCTCTACTTTGTTTTTGCAAGTTTTACATGGCTGCTACGGGCTTCTAGCAAGAACCATTCTTACCTACGCATAAAAACCACAACGATTTTTCGTCAAGTGTGTTGTTTTAACGTTCAACAAGGACCGGGCGTATTCAAAGTCGATTCAACTAAAGTTGGAGAAACTGACACCCACTAGCCACCTGTGTGCGAAGCACGTCGGTAGAACCAGTCTCATGAACGCGGTCATGTAATGTCGGTCTGGGTCGCTTCATCCAACAATACCGCCGAATCAAAGGAAGACGTTGCTGGTAAGCAGTATGACTATTATCTCCCACAACTCTTTGTGTTCTACTCGTGCATATAACATCTACGCATAAACCTGGCTCGGATGCCACTTTTGGGGAACGTATTTCAAAAAAATTCCTACGATCACGCAAGATCTATCTAGGAGAAGCATAGCAACGAGAAGGGAGAGTGTGTCCACGTACCCTCGTAGACTGAAAGTGGAAGCGTTTAGTAACACGGTTGATGTAGTCAAACGTCTTCGCGATCCAACCGATCCAAGCACCGAACGTACGACACCTTCGTGTTCAGCACACGTTCAACTGGATGACGTCCCTCGTACTCTTAATCTAGTTGAGTCCGAGGGAGATTTCCAACAGCACGACGGCGTGGCGACGGTGATGATGAAGTTACCAGCGCAGGGCTTCGCCTAAGCACTACGACGATATGATCGAAGTGTGTAACTATGGAGAGGGCACCGCACACGGCTAGGAGAAACTTGTGTGTCTTTGGGATGCCCCCTTCCCACGTATATAAAGGGGGGAGGATAGGAGGCCGGCCATAGGGGGGCGCGCGCCATAGGGGAGTCCAACTAGCATTCCCAATCCTAGTTGGAGTCCCCTTCCTTTAAAAGAGAGGGAGGGAGGGAAGGAGGAGAAAGGGGAGAAGGAAAGAGGGGGCGCTGCCCCCTCCCTAGTCCAATTAGGACTGGCCATGCGGGGTGGCCTCCCTTGTGGCCCTTCTCTCCTATCCACTAAGGCCCATGAACTTCCCGGGGGGTTCCAGTAACCCCCAGTACTCCGAAACTTATCCGAAACGACCCGAACCATTCTGGTGTCCGAATGTAACCTTCCAATATATGAATCTTTATGTCTCGGCCATTTTGAGACTCAACGTCATGTCCGTGATCTCATCCAGGACTCCAAACAAACTTAGGTCATCAAATCACATAACTCATAATACAAATCGTCATCAAACGTTAAGCATGCGGACCCTACGGGTTCAAGAACTATGTAGACATAACCGATACAAGTCTCCGGTCAATAACCAATAGCGGAACCTAGATGTCCATATTGGCTCCTACATATTCTACGAAGATATTTATCGGTCAAACCGCATAACAACATAAGTAGTTCCCTTTGTCATCAGTATGTTAGTTGCCCAAGATTCGATCGTCGGTATCCTCATACCTAGTTCAATCTCGTTACCGGCAAGTATCTTTACTCGTTCCGTAATGCATCATCCCGTAACTAACTCATTAGCCACATTGCTTGCAAGGCTTATAGTGATGTGTATTACCGAGAGGGCCCAGAGATACCTCTTCGATACACGGAGTGACAAATCCTAATCTCGATCTATGCCAAGTCAACAAACACCATCAGAGACACCTGTAGAGCATCTTTATAATCTCCCAGTTACATTGTGACATTTGATAGCACACAAGGTGTTCATCCAGTATTCGGGAGTTGCATAATCTCATAGTCAGAGGAACATGTATAAGTCATGATGAAAGCAATAGCAATAAACTAAACAATCATAGTGCTAAGCTAACGATGGGTCTTGTCAATCACATCATTCTCTAATGATGTGATCCCGTTCATCAAATGAGAACACATGTCCATGGCTAGGAAACTTAACCATCTTTGATTAACGAGCTAGTCAAGTAGAGGCATACTAGAGACACTTTGTTTGTTTATGTATTCACACATGTACTAAGTTTCCGGTTAATACAATTCTAGCATGAATAATAAACATATATCATGATATAAGGAAATATAAATAACAACTTTATTATTGCCTCTAGGGCATATTTCCTTCATTTTCAATAAACCTTTCTTTGTTGGAGTGGTTTTCCTGGCTTGTTGGAATATCTGGATCACTAGGAATGCAATAATCTTGAGAAAAGAGAGGCCCACTTTCTATAAGTGGAAGATGGGATTTCTGCATGACACAACCTTGTTGGTGCATAGAATTAAGCCTAGGTTTAGGGATGATTTGTTGAAATGGGTTTCTTATCTCCCACCTTAAAGGGTAAGTTGCACTGTAGCTTTTGCTCCTTTTCTTTATTCCTCATATGAGGTTGTTTACTATGTACCGTTCCATGTATATTAAATAAAGTTGCAAAGCTTTGGGGCTTTACAACTCATAGTAAAAAAAACTCCTGACCTAACGAAGGTGATGAAATGCACACAATGCAATCTAAAATCGTGCGAACACCAAGTAGGTTATCCGACCACAGATGTCAACAGTTCAGCAATGAACAGTCAAGAGAACAGTCCACCAAAATCTCTAATTGGGAAAGGTTATGCGATCTCATGCCGACATCACAAGTGTATGCCAGCGGTGGACATGACAACCTGTGTGCCATGTTGGATGTTCATTACTTTTTGAGCATTGCAAACTTGGCTCGAGTGGGTGGTTTCTAACCCCCAAACTTTGCCTTCCTTTTCCACCGAGTCGATATTACAGTAAAAGCGATATATGTTTTAGTTGAATAGGCAATGACAAGCTTCGTCATTTCCTTTTACTTGCTCAACCTCAAAGTGCACTAATTAAAGTGTGAGTTGATCATGTTAGACTTGATCGGCTCAGATCTAATTTTTTGGAACCTTGTTATAAGGCAACCATTTTTGTAATTTCCGTTGGAGAAGAAAGTCGGTCCAGTTATTAGAAAAATAATTGGAAAACTTGAACCTTAAAACTTAACAAAAATTGGGTTATGTTTTGTAGACTTGAGCTAAAACCACCACACACTCACACTGGTGGGTAGGGAGGAGGGGAGACTATCAACAGAAGTGGAGGGAGAAGCAAGAATCGATGTGAAGTGGTTCTAGGCCTTATCGACCCATCAAGTAAGACAAATTGCCATGAAAATGTTTAACGTGTAGCCTAGGCATGACAAGACCATTCTTATTGTTAAAATTTGTATTGTGATCAATTATTGCATCCAAATTGGCTAAGTTTGACATATATTTCTAAAGAAGAAGAAACATCACAGTCGTATAAATTTTCAGGGAATGTCCTTGAGATATAGTACAATTGTAAGGTTCACCCATGTGGGAAGATCAACGTAGAGTCACCAAATCGGCCAATTCACTTGCACAAAATTACTCCCTCTATTTAAAAATATAGGAAGTTTTGGATCTTTTAATATGTAAACCACATTTGGACTGAAATGACTCAACAACCACACTGTGTCTATACATATCTGATTCATAAAAAAGGTTAGAACATCTTATATTTGTGAACAGAGTCGGAGGAAAACTTTTCCTCCTGACCCCCGCGCCGTTGCTTCTAGGCGAGTCGGGGCAACCTAGCCCGCCGCCGTCGCCCACCTCTAGGCGCCCCTCCTCCCGCCGATGCCGCCAGCCACGCCGCAGTTGCGGTGGCCGCCGCATCTAAAGGTGGCGTCAGAGACCTGCCGTGGACGCGGCGGTGTGCTCTGATGGCGCGCAGTGGCTTCGTCGGTGATGGATTCGGGCGTGCGCAGTGGAGGCGCAGCCGACGGGCATGTGCACACTGATGGTGGTCGCTCTGGTAGCGGGGTGCGCGAGGTCATGGGCGATCTTCCGCTGCTTGCTCTACGTCAGTGCACCCATGACTAGGGGTTGCATTCACCTGGATCTGGCCGTTGCGCCACACGGGCGCACACAAGCCCGTGCGACGGCCCAGGCATGGTGGAAGTTCCTTTCCTTCCATTCACCGTCTGCGGTTGGGGTGGGAAAGTGTTGTCGCCGACCATCGCGGACCCATCTCCCTGATACAATGGTGGCGACACTCGATTGTGCTCCAATGGCAGTGTTGTGGTGGCCGTAGGACAACCTTGTGGGATACGGGATCCTCCCTTGGCCTTATGGAGCTGTGATGGTGGCGGTGAGCTACATGTTTAGAAGGCGGCATGGGCCGCCGCTTAGGAGGGTGTGCTCCGGTGGTCGTGGAGATGGGTCTCCGGCCTCTATGGTGGTGTGCTGTCTGTCTGTTC
Source organism: Aegilops longissima (assembly GCA_021605205.1). Lineage (NCBI taxonomy): Eukaryota > Viridiplantae > Streptophyta > Magnoliopsida > Poales > Poaceae > Aegilops > Aegilops longissima. Next base: position 727,023,623 of record CM038677.1, on the reverse strand, counting down.
CTACCGTGCATGCGGTAGAGCAGAGGTCGGGGCTTGAGGAAGTCGGGGCGGCGGCCCCGGATCGGCGGTTCGCTAGTGTGGCTGCATGATGAGCCACTGCCGCTGCGGCATGTAGGTGGTTTTGCCGGTCTGGATAATGCTCTATGCTTAGCTTGTTGCGTCCTTGCACCCCCGGGCTCCCTTGTGTGGCTCGACGGTGGTGGAGATTCTATGGAAATGTCTTGCATGTGCTTGGTCGGTGTTGATGACGGTGACATCCTCGGGCGACGTATTCCTTCCCGAAGGCCTCATCGAGGAGCTACCTCAGCCAACACAAGTGTCATGTGATCTCTAGGTGAAAGCCCAAGATCTGTCAGAGCGGCCGGTGATGACACCCATGTCGTTACCTTGTTGGAGACGCCACCTTGGAATGTTTGACCAATGTGGGGCGGCGGATTTTCAGCAGTTGTGCGGTTGCCTTGTGGTCCAGGCGGTGCATGCCGGTGCGGCGGTTCCACACGGTGGATGTAAGCCGAGGCGGCGGCCTCCTACGGCCATGCAATGACGACTCTATGAGGTAGACCCACTGCTCTCCATGGCATGGGTGGCTACCACGTGTTGCGAGGGTGGCTAGTTTGCCGGTACGGTCGTGGTTTATTTTTTGCACGGTTGTCCCTTAATCAATCGTGTGGTCGGATTTTTTGCACGGTTGTTCCTTAATCAATCATGTGGTTGGGGTGTTTTCACGGTTGCGCCTTAATCAATCGTGTGGGTGGGGTGTTTGGACGGTTGTCCCTTATTCAATTGATAGGTGTGTGCAGGTGTGCGTGGGTGGGTGGGGTGGGGTGGGGGGGGGGGGAGGGTCGCTGGTTTTCCTCCTTATGTTATGCTTGTGTACCGGAAAAATCTTTTGTTCTTAATAAAATGCATAAAATCTCTGCCCCTTTCGAGGTGTTCTTGAAAAAAAATTGAACAGAGGAAGTAAAAAATCTCAAAAGATGATATAGCAAAAAAAGCATAGAATTATATGGATAAAATCCCGGCTAAAATCATATTGACATATCACTAGAAACATTAGGGACGCTAACCCGAAAAGTAAAACAAAATTTAGGGGAAGATAATTTGTAGGTCGATTTCCATGTTGTTTTTACAGTGACAGTGCTGTTGCAAAGTGTCCCTCGCATGTGATACCCAAAACCAAACAGGATCCAATCATTGAAGGGAAACAAAACAAGAGAGGACGTACAAGAGCGACCCAAATAGAAGTTAAAACAAAATACGAATCATGTTTGATTGCTTTCTTCATATCCATGGCCTTTTCTATTTTGTTTCGAACCAAATCAATTCATCGGCAGAGCACAGACTGACCAAGAATCAGGTACAATCCTTTCCTCCCACCTGGGCAGCCTAATTAGCTTGCCATGGGAAGCTACACGCAGCTATGCTTCGTGCCGCCTGATGCTACCCTGCCTTGCCTTGCCTCCTGTAGGCGGCGCCAAGCTGCATCCCCGACGGGCGGTGGCCAGGCCAGGGCGCCGGCCGGTGAGACGGAGACATCGATGGTTCTTCAGAATACAGATGTTGTTTCTTCAGAATTCAGATCTTGTCGATTCAAACAAAACTTTCCTCTACCAGGCTGGCCGCTTAGCTCGCGACGGACATCTTCGTGGACTGCCGCTGCCCACGGTGGGACTCCGTCCCCGCCGAGAACCGCTGCTGCCTCCGCGCGGCCTGCTTGGCATAGACGGCGTCGAGGTGCATCTGCTCGTGGCGGCACTCCTCGCTGCAGTAGGGCGTGTCCCCTCTGTACATGAAGACGTCGCTGTCGCGCGCCAGCGGCTTGGCGCAGAGCGCGCACGCGTCCATCGCCGGCATGCCGGTCTCGCCGATCAGCTCGGCGTCGAAGAAGAAGGAGCAACCCACTGATGGCGCCATGGTATATTGGTATGTGTGTAGGTGACTTTGGAGCAAAATGCTGAGCAGAGCAGAGCTGAGCTTGGTGGTGCGCTTGGTTGCTGCTTGTGGTGGTGCGAGGAGAGGGAGGAAGAGGAGAGCGAGCGAGTTGGGTGAGGAAAGGAGTGGAAGGCTCAGGTATAAATGGTGTGTGGAGACGGACACGGCAAGGCCGTCGGAATACTGTGGCCCGGTGCGCCCACGGGTCGGGCATGGCAATACCGCGCGCCGGACGCCCGGGCATGCATGCGCTCGTCTCCACCGAGAGGAAAACGACGGCGATCGTGCTATGTCTGTGAAGAGGTCGACCGGTCCCCAATGATGAAAAAGGAGACGCCGCTCTGGAATGTCCTTGTTGACGCAAGTTGTGATATTTTCAAGTTAAAAAAAGGTTGTGATATTTCCTGAAGACCGGAAATGTAGCCGTACTTGAAAACTCTCGAAAATACAATTAGCAACTATACCAGACTGGTAGCAAATCATTGGAGAAGAATTCGTTGTGCCTCCCCTAGTCGTAGACTTGGGCATCAATTTATTCTGATCGTACTTGCATCGCTATAATAGGCAGCTTCGCTTAAACTAGTGCTAGGCTTAGTGCCGATAATTAGCGTGCCAGGCTTTTTGCCAACATACGAGACAGGTGCCCCACATGGTTAGCCCACGCCAATAATAGACACAAATGTCTGTCTAGAAAGTTGTAGCCTAGCTCGGCCTACACGGTACTCATTATCCTGGGCGTCTATTCACATCGTGATATGTGCATCATCTGACCACCTCCTGACCGCGCTACCGTCATTAGCCAGATTTGACCAAGCCTGTAGGTCTCGTGCTACTGTTTCACCTTGGCAGCTGTAGTCACGTGGGCTGACACAGAGGTGAAAGGGCTGGACAGAGTCAAAGAGAGGGAACCCAACCTGCCGACACATCTTTTCATTGTGTGTCAGTGAAAGGTGGGAGTGGAGGGAGCGTGATTTTTCTGAGAAAGAGGTGATGTGTGAGAGAGAGGGGTGAGGTGCTATGAGAGAGAAAGCATGTTTTTCTGAGAAGAGCACCGAGATAACATTTTTTTGTGTAAGAGAGAAAGGTGCTGTGAGAAAAACAGAAAGAGGGGAGGTGAGAGAGCGTGTTTTTTCTGTGAAAGTGACGATGTGACATACGAGTGAGGAGGCTATGAGAGAGAGAGAAACAGCAAAGAGAGAGGATGAGGAGAAAGAACGAGTTTTGCATGTACGGCTCAGAAAAAAATATGGAGAGAGAGCCAGCTTTGTGCATGCATGTGCGACTCAGAAAAAGTAAGGATAGAGAGACACTGTGTTCTGCATGCATGTCAGTTGGAGCATGAACAGTGAACAGTAGGCACGTCAGATTATTAGCACATATCCGCATGCACCTGGGTCCAGCTTGAACAGTGACGATAGAAGGTGCCGTGTAGCTCGTGCTACGAAAAACCACACTCATGTCTGTCGTGCAACCCCAAAAAAATGTCTGTCGTGCAGTGTACTGTACGCGATATTTTTAAGAGACAAGATGAAGAACAGAAAATACGGAACACAGAAATTAAAAACCTGGAGGTTCCCTCCTTCAGTTTGTGTCATATACGGGAGGGAAATCTTGAGCTGTGGTGCATCTGCACCAGCTTGCTGCAGCTACAAGCAATGCTTGCAGCCATTTGCAGTCTTAAAAACTTGATGCTGAAGGATGCTGCTGGAAAAAGTGGCAGATGGTCGAGATGTTTAACTAAAAAAAGGCTTTGTTTGGATTCATGAGTTAGAGTTAGTTTGGGTTAGTTTTTCTTAGAGAAAGAGGATGACCCCCGGTCTCTGCATCTGGGCGATGCATACGATCATTTTATTAAATATTTTCACAAGACCTTACAAAGCCATACAACAGTAAGATTAAAGCCACCGTCTAAGCAACAACTGTCGCTACACCTGTCCAATTAATGAAGGGGCGCAGATAGTCTGGGCCTAATACCAAACAGACATCATAGCTAAACATAAACATCTAAGACCTGAGGTCCCAACCAGAACGCCTGTCGGGTATGGGGCACCTACCAGTCCAGCACACTCCTCAACCAGAACGCCTGCCGGGTATGAGGCCGCCGCAGCCACCGCCACCAATCCATCTTCGAGTTGTATGTTGCATGTACCGTGCGAGTCTCTCTCGCCATCGACGCCACCACGACGCCTCGACAGCGTCGTCCTCCTGCGTGAGTCCATCCTCCCACAGCGAACTCCGAATCTGCACTGCGCCACGCCGTTAAGATCCGTCGCCATCAGTGTGTAGGATGAATCACCGCTCCACCAAAGAATCCGTCATTTGGTCCCTCGATCACGTGTGTACCAAAAGAATGACGCCCCCAAGGGAGGAATGACACCAGAGTGTCGCCGTCATCCGATCTAGGGTTTCCCTCGGAGGTAGCAGTGAGTGACCTTGAACTTCTCCACGGCGATGCCTTCAAGAAGGGAACGACGCAGATAGTGCCGCCACCGCCGGCCTTAGCAGATGCCGAAGGCAAGTTTTCACCGGATCGGTTGAAGGATCCAACTCGCGTGCGGCCGCCACCACCAAAGACCACCATGCGTAACCACCGAGCATCGGCAGATCAACGAGCCGCCGGCACCACCGCATCCAGATCGCCGGCCAAGCCGGGCCGCCGCCATCCCCTGCGCCGTCCGGGTCAGAAGCGGAGCCGCCGACCGCGCACAGGGACCACCGCCGCTTGCACACGCTGGAGCTGCGCCGAGAGCCCATGTAACGCCCCGAGACCGACGCTCAGAAGACTTCCATATTTTGTGACCTCTGTGTGTTTTTATTTGTGCTTGCTCTATTTATTTTTGCATTGCATCATGTCATCATGCCAGCATGTCATTTAATTTTTAAAAAACCTCAACTAAATAAACTGCATAGATCTTTTGATCTATTTAAATCGAGGGAATTCACATGGTGTTTTCTCTTTATAACATATCCTCCTAATATTTATGGAGCTATCATAAAATATTCCATTGTTTTGGAATCACCCATGAACCCACTTGCATATTAAATCCCTTGACCTTTTCTTCTTCAAGTTTTGGCTCTCTAACCTTGCCAATAATTCTTTTGCCATTTTCCGGAGCTCCATCAAAAATCCGAACATTTTTTTGGACCTTCCCAAACCCTCACTTCCTATTCAAATCATTTGAATTATAAATCAAATGAGTTGAATTCAAATCTTTCAATCACGCCTCTATTATTTTCCTGGATCGAGCTCATTTTGCGAGTTCGGGAAAATAATCCCCATGCGCAAAATCTTTCCCTAACCCTCTCTTTCTTTTCCTCTCTCTATTTCTTTTTCGGTAGAAAATATAAGAGAGAGAGCAGCTCACCAGACCCCTGTTCCCCTCGGCCCACTAAGACCCAAAGAAGAGAGAGGCTGCTGTTCGCCCAGGCCGGCAGCCTCCTCCGAACCCTAGCTAACCTAGCCGAAACCTGCAACCCTCCTCGTCGTTCCTCGGCCAGACTCGATCCCCATCGACGCACACCCGCATCGCTGGATCCCCATCTCCTCCCGAAGGCCACACGCAGGAGAGGGCAGCTAACCCTCTCCCGATCCACTTCTCTCCCTCGATCCCCACGCTTCTCCTTCCTCTCGCTCGTCTCCCTCCACTCCTCGCCGCCTCTCCACCGCGCCATCGCCTCGCGCCTCCACCTCGCGCCGACCAGCGAGCCCGCGACCACGCCCAGCCGCCCTGCGCCCGGCCTCCGAACACCACCGGACGGCTAACTCCGGCGGCCCTCCGTCGCTCTTGGCCGTGCCCCTCCTCCGCCTCGTCCAGTAGCGCCTCTCCTTCCTCGATGGGTTTCTCCTCTGCCCGTGTCCGCACTCTCGCCGCTCCCCTTGGCCTCCTGCGGCTGCTCTGTTGCCGCGTCGCCCGTGATGCCCGCGCTCCCTCTGCTGCACCTCCAACGACGGGCCTCGAACGAGCAGCAGCTTGCCCGGCCTTCTCTCTCGTGCCGCCTCCTTGCAGCTCCAAACGGATATGTGCATTGCTCCACCTTGGCCGAGGTTTTGCCGCCTCCTGGGTGCCACGCCTCCTGCTCCGGCCAAGGTTCCTTCGACTCCAAGCCGCTGCTCTGCTTCTAGAGCTGCCGCTCGAGGCTGTAACCCTGTGTGTGTGACCACCACCTTCTGTTGCATCCCGTGCACACCCATTTGTTTTCCGTCATGGATGCCAAGACCACCTAGTAATTGTTGGACTCAAGGACCATCAAGACCGAGACCGCCCCGAACCATGTCGTCTCACCGGATCGTCAAGACCATCTCGGTTTTCGCAAGTACCTCTACGCCCGAAGACGTTGGATGCGTCAAGTTCCACTATGACATGCACCACTACTGTTGTTGAGGGTTTCGTCAAGTTCAACTACATAGACTACGAGCCGTGTACGACTACCATCGCCAAGACCGCCAAGTTCAACTACCGCCGACGTGTACAACTTCAGTCGCGAGAACGTCTACTTCCACTACGACATGAGTACAACTACTTCCACTACAACCCATGTACCACTACTTCCTTCGACGAACGCGTTCCGCCCCAAAAATGCACGCTTCGAAGGTATAACCCCGAGATGACGTCCGTGGACCGAATGCATTTGTTGTATGAGATGCACCCTATGTTTGGACCGTGTCCGCATTGTCACTCGTTTCCATGCCGCCGTCCCGTGGGAACCCGGTAGTCGGGAGCACCCCACCATCTCTAGCATGTTGCGCACATCCGCACGCCTCCTTTTGCACCGGTATCTCCATGAGCTACCGGTACCGATATGTTGCCGTGGCATCATTTTCGGATTCGTTGCCGTGGCACCCGTTTTGTTCCGCCATGGTGACCCAAATGCTTCATAACATGCTCATGTCAACTTTTAATAAAAATTGCATATAACTTGTATATGTCATCCAGATCATGTTAACAACATTAAAATGTTTATATTTGTTGTTTCCATTAATTTGCTAAATGCATATGGGCATTTCGGAATTGTTGTTTGTTATTTCCGCCTCATTTAAATTTGCCTAAATAGTTAGTTTACTTATGCCTCACCTCTTGCCATGTTTAACAACATTTAATATTGTTGAGTACCTAACCGGGAGTGAACTAAATAATTGATGTGGTGTTTTGCATTTTGAGCTCCACTTAACTTGTAGTTTTGTTTGTGCATATTGCCATGCCATGCTATTTAAACCGGACATGCATCATACTTGGTTGTGCATCATGACATGTTTATGCTTGTGTGTTTACCATGTTGTTTGCTTCTTTCCGGGTTGCTTCTCTCGTTAGCTTCGGTTTCGTTCCGGAGTTGTGAGGATTCGTTCGACTTCGTCCGTTTGTCTTCTTCATGGACTCGTTCTTCTTCCTTGCGGGATTTCAGGCAAGATGACCATACCCTCGAAATCACTTCTATCTTTGCTTGCTAGTTGCTCGCTCTTTTGCTATGCCTATGCTACGATGCCTATCACTTGCTTATCATGCCTCCCATATTGCCATGTCAAGCCCTAACCATCCTTTCCTAGCAAACCGTTGATTGGCTATGTTACCGCTTTGCTCAGCCCTCTTATAGCGTTGCTAGTTGCGGTGAAGATGAAGTTTGTTCCTTGTTGGAACATGGAGATGTTGTTCCTTGTTGGAACATGTTTACTTGTTGGGATATCACAATATATCTTATTTAATTAATGCATCTATATATTTGGTAAAGGGTGGAAGGCTCGACCTTATGCAGTGTTTTCTTCCACTCTTGCCGCCCTAGTTTCCGTCATATCGGTATTATGTTCCCGGATTTTGCGTCCCTAACGCGGTTGGGTGATTTATGGGACCCCTTGACAGTTCGCTTTGAATAAGACTCCTCCAAAGAAGGCCCAACCTTGGTTTTACCATTTGACTACCTACCACGATACCCCTTCCCTTGGGTTCTGCAGACTCAAGGGTCATCTTTATTTTAGCCCCGGGCGGTGCTCCTCAGTGTTGGTCCGAACCGAGTAACTCTTGGGGCCATCACGGGAAACTCGAGGCTTGGTTTTACTCATAGCTTGACTTATCCGGTGTGCCACGAGAACGAGGTGCGTGCGACTCCTATCGGGATTTGTCGGCACATCGGGCGGCTTTGCTGGTCTTGTTTTATTTTGTCGAAATGTCTTGTAGCCGGATTCGAGACTGATCGGGTCTTCCGGGAGAAGGAATATCCTTCGTTGATCGCGAGAGCTTATCATGGGCTAAGTTGGGACACCCTGCAGGTATTATCTTTCAAAGCCGTGCCGCGGTTATGAGGCAGATGGGAATTTGTTAATGTCGGTTGTAGAAAACCGAAGTTGACCTTAATTAAAATACATCAACCACGTGTGTAACCGTGATGGTCTCTTCTCGGCGGAGTCCGGGAAGTGAACACGGTGTTGGAGTTATGTTTGGCGTAAGTAGTTTGGGATCACTTCTTGATCGCTACTAGCTTCACGAACGTGCCTTGCTTCTCTTCTCGCTCTCTTTTGCGAATGTAGCCACCATATATGCTAGTCGTAAACTGCAGCTCCACCTCACTACCCTGTCCTACCTTTAAGCTTAAATAGTCTTGATCTCGCGGGTGTGAGATTGCTGAGTCCCGTGACTCACAGATACTTCAAAACCAGTTTGCGGTGCCGATGAAACCGTGCGGTGGACGATCCGAGCTCAAGGAAGAGCTCGATGAAGATCTTGTTCATTGTGTTGTTTCGTTTCAGTTGATCATAGTGGAGCCAGTTGGGACGATCGGGGATCTGTGTAGCATTTGGGGTAGTCTTCTTTTATTTTGGTTCCGTAGTCGGACCTTGATTGTATCTGTTTGATGTAATGTTTTACTCATGTATTGTGTGAAGTGGCGATTGTAAGCCAACTATGTATCTCTTTCCCTTATGTATTACATGGGTTGTGTGAAGATTACCTCACTTGCGACATTGCTTTCAATGCGGTTATGCCTCTAAGTCGTGCTTCGACACGTGGGAGATATAGCCGCATCGAGGGCATTACAAGTTGGTAATCAGAGCCATCCCCAACTTAGGATCCCCCTGCTTGATTGTTTGCTGGCGTTGTTGAGTCTAGAACAAATTTTTTTTGAGTCTTAGGATTATATATATCGGAGAGTAGGATTCTTTTTACTCCTCAGTCCCTTCGTCGCTCTGGTGAGGTCTCCTGACGTAGAAGTTTTGACTCTTCTCTCCTCAAATTTCACTAAATTTTTTTTTAGGATCACGCGGGTATCTTGGAATCGTTCCGATGGTTTTGTGACGAGAACATTGTTCTTGGTGCCTCGACATTTAGGGGTTGTGGCGGTGTCCCGGGAGTTGAGCTCCGAGGTGTTGTCGTCACAATTTTATCGTTGCGATTCGGAATACGAGTTTTGCCGACATCGAAAATCTCTTTTATGCAGTTGTTGGTGAGATAACCTCGATAACCCGATCTTTCGGGCGAGCTCGAGAGTATTGCCATAACTCGTATAACGGATGCTTTTCGAAGGTCGAGGTAAACGATTTCCGGAGTTTTCTTGGTTATGTGTTGAAGGATGGATACAGCTGGATCTAGGTATTGTTAGTTTGGGTGATATATTTTGTGTCCCCTGTATCCCCAACACCTAATTGCATAACCAGACAGTTTCGGGAGTTTATAAGTGGGAATTCAAGTATCTCGTAGGATATCTTTCCAACACACACATGATACGATATGGGATATATCATATGTTTGTTTCGGGCTTATTCTGCAAGCCAAATCCTTTGTTTTTGTTTTGTTTTGTGGTATTCGAGTTGCTTCAATGCCAAGTGTTGATTCCATACCTTATTCTAAGCGGTGTTCCCATATTTCTATGTGAATACTAATCCTTCTTGATCACTGAGCTTGTCATGTCCATTCTCTTCCAACCGACGTGCTTCTCTTCAAGTGGATCCGATCATTCCAACATTCGCAAGATCAATTCTAAGCTTTCTCAATGGTGTTCATTTCATCCGACCCAAGTTGTTTTGTTTTCCCACCCTCCCACCCTTTTCTTCAAGGACTCAGATTTCTTAATCAAATATCCATCGTATGGATGTGAAGTCTCTTCATTCTTTTCCTCAATGCTCTTATCCGGTGATTCTCATGAAGATGCTAAAGGAAGCTTCGAGTTTATTATTCTTCGTTCTTTTCTTCTCCCGTGGATTCAATTCAAGCTTGGCCGATCATATATTTTCCTCGTTTCAAATGTTTTCCCATACCGGTGCACCTCATAATCTTTCAGTTCTTTTTATTCAATTGTTCCGGAGTGTTGAAGATATCTCAGAAGATTCGTGTTTCCATTCTTAATCCGTTCAAGTTATTTCGAGATTGTTATCTCATTCAAGCCATTTAATTCAACCGGTGCAATCTCTCTTTTCAAACAATTGTTCAACGGTGTTTCTTTTGAGTGGGCCCTAACCCAAAGGTCTTTTCCAGTATCTTACCTGACACTTCTAATATTTCCGGAGCTTCTAAAATTCATTGCAAAGTTTGACGTAAGAATGATTTATCATCAGTCAAATGCTTTTCTCCAAGATCTTTCAAATTATTTTCATTGTTAGCTCAACCTTTCTAATTTTCATCCCGGAGTATCTCAACAATTCATGATGGTGTTTCTCATCGTCATTCTCAACATTTGAAGACCAAAGAAGAGTTTCTCTTAAATCTTGCTCCATTCTCTTCAAGATTCATGGTTCTAGCTTCGTGCCATCCTCATAATTGTTTTGATTGTGAGAATTCTTTTCACCCATCCGGAGCAATTCAGGAGTCTTTTCAGTTTGATTCTTCTGAGCCCATCATCTCAGAATTATTCATTCCAGCTTTCAGCTCTTGTTCCCCAAATCTTACCGGTGCATCATTCAAGTATTCTCTAATCAGTTCATGATCTCTCCGTTCTCATGTATCTAAATCCCCTCAAGTATCTTCGTTCATTTTCTAATTCTTCCCAAGGTTTCGCTATCTTTTCTTTGTTTGTTTTTTTAATTCTTATGGTGGTTCGTTCAAGAGTTCTCTTCGTTCGTTATTATATAGATTCATTCGTTCTTCCCAAATCCTACCGGCGGATCGTTGAAGACCTTCCCAAGTTGAGCAATATCTCTCTTGAATCCTTTTTCAACGAGAATAAGTAGTATGCCTAATCCGTTGCTTGTCATCAATCTAAATTGGTGAAGGATCGCATAACATAATTCTTGTTCTTGTTTCATCCAAGTGATTGATTCATTCTTAGGAGTTCGTAATGGTATCAATTTCTCAGTTCTAAGTTGTTCATCTCTTCTTTCCGAGTTTGTTCATCATATCACATTCTCGGTCCGAGATGCTTCATCTTTTCTTTCCGGAGTTCAAAGTTTTCTCGGTTATATCATTTCAAAGCTTCTTCTTATCTTTGCAAGGCTTCACCTTGTGTTTTCAACTTCTCTTTCTTTTATCATCCTTTCATTACGGAGTTCTTCATGGAGGCTCTACATAGTGGTTCATCAAGGATTCTTTTCATTCTTCAATTGTTCTTCAAGATTTTCTCGAAGTTAAGATCCGTAAGCTATACTCAAAATTAAACATGGTGTTCAACACATGTTTGTTTAGAGGAGCTCAAGCATTTCTTCATCTTGCATTTCAAAGTGCAATTCTTTCTACAATATCTTTTGAGGTGGTGTTATGTCATTTTGACAGTTTCATTCATGTTTCATGATTCACTTGTTGTCAAGAATGAGATATTTAAATCCATCAATCTCTTCATTGGAGTTATCTTGGGCTATATTTCACCTAAAGCTTTCCCTAAGGATTCTTGCTATTTATGGTGCTTATAAATGACCCAAGTTCTTCATTTGTCCTCTCAGTGAAATAAGTTTCTCGTCTCCTTGTTGATATCAATCCAATCGTTTGTTTCCGTTGGTGGCAAAAGCTCACCTCATAATGTTGAGATGTTTCCATAAGTCCACTACAAGGTTATTCTTTTCGTTGTTGGTTTTCCAACAACTCCGTTCTATCCTTCTTTTTAAGTGTGCTTTCCAAACTCATTTGTGGTAGAAGTTGTCATTTTCTTCTCCATTCCTTTATTCCAATGATCTATCTTCAATTTTTCTTCCGGAGGCATTATGATGTTGCTCTCTTCGACCCATCATCTTGTTTTGTCAAGATCATGTTCTTCTCCTTGCTTCTCTGTTTAGTCGGAGTGTCATGTTTTCATTCGAGTTCTCTCATCTTATCAAGTTTTGCCTCTCTTTTCAACCGGAGTGTTGTCTGAAATCTTTCTTACCCCTTGTGCCATTTTTCAATAGTTCCGGAGGCTGTGTGTTGTTGATTTTATCAAGTATCATCCCATCTTTTCAAGTTCATGATTCTAATTTCTTCCATTTTCAGTCGGAGTGCTGCCAAAATTATATCATTCTTATTCATTCTTATCTCGTTTCAACCAGAGTGGTTCCAATTCCTTCTTGTCCATTGTACTCGTCATTCTTAGCTTTGCAACCCCCAAGGTTCACATGGTGTTCCTTGTTTCTATTTTCTACTGGAATGCTCTCAATTTCGTTCAACTCTATTGTGTTATTCTTTCAAGTTTTCAACCTCTCGAGGTTCATTGGTTTCACTCGTTTGTCAAAGAAGCAACTTAGTTTTACCTCTTTCGTCTTCTGTTTTCTATCCGGTGCCATCCTAGATCTCGGGACGAGATCCTCTCGTAGTGGTGGAGTGTTGTAACGCCCCGAGACCGACGCTCAGAAGACTTCCATATTTTGTGACCTCTATGTGTTTTTATTTGTGCTTGCTCTATTTATTTTTGCATTGCATCATGTCATCATGCCAGCATGTCATTTAATTTTTAAAAAACCTCAACTAAATAAACTGCATAGATCTTTTGATCTATTTAAATCGAGGGAATTCACATGGTGTTTTCTCTTTATAACATATCCTCCTAATATTTATGGAGCTATCATAAAATATTCCATTGTTTTGGAATCACCCATGAACCCACTTGCATATTAAATACCTTGACCTTTTCTTCTTCAAGTTTTGGCTCTCTAACCTTGCCAATAATTCTTTTGCCATTTTCCGGAGCTCCATCAAAAATCCGAACATTTTTTTGGACCTTCCCAAACCCTCACTTCCTATTCAAATCATTTGAATTATAAATCAAATGAGTTGAATTCAAATCTTTCAATCACGCCTCTTTTATTTTCCTGGATCGAGCTCATTTTTGCGAGTTCGGGAAAATAATCCCCATGCGCAAAATCTTTCCCTGACCCTCTCTTTCTTTTCCTCTCTCTATTTCTTTTCTGGTAGAAAATATAAGAGAGAGAGAGAGCAGCTAACCTGAGACCCCCTGTTCCCCCTCAGCCCACAAGACCCGAAGCAGTGGCTGCCGGTTAAACCAGGCCGGCAGCCTCCTCCCGAACCCTAGCTAACCTAGCCCGACCCTGCAACCCTCCTCGTCGTTCCTCAGCGCCACACTCGATCCCCATCGCACGCACACCCGCATCGCTGGATCCCCATCTCCCTCCCGAGCGTCGTCACGCAGGGAGAGGGCAGCGCTAACCCCTCTCCCGATCCACTTCTCTCCCTCGATCCCCATGCTTCTCCTTCCTCTCGCTCGTCTCCCCTCCTCTCCTCGCGTCGCCTCTCCACCGCGCCATCGCCTCGCGCCTCCACCCCCTCGCGCCGACCAGCGAGCCCGCGACCACGCCCAGCCCGCCCGCGCCCGGCCTCCGCGAACACCACCGGACGGCCAACTCCGGCGGCCCTCCGTCGCCTGCGGCCGTGCCCCTCCTCTGCCTCGTCCAGCGCGCCCTCTCCTTCCTCGATGGGTTTCTCCTCTGCCCGTGTCCGCACCTCGCCGCTCCCCTTGGCCTCCCGCGGCTGCTCTGTTGCCGTCGTCGTGATGCCCGCGCTCCTCCTCTGCTGCACCTCCAACGACGGGCCTCGGGAACGAGCAGCTTGCCCGGCCTTCTCTCGTGCCGGCCTCCTTGCAGCTCCAAACGGATACGTCCATTTCTCCACCTTGGCCGTGGTTTTGCCGCCTCCTGGGTGCCCCACCTCCTGCTCCGGCCAAGGTTCCTTCGACTCCAAGCTGCTGCTCTGCTTCTCGAGCTGCCGCCGAGGTCAGAACCCTGTGTGTGCGACCACCACCTTCTGTTGCATCCCGTGCACACCCGTTTGTTTTCCGTCATGGATGCCAAGACCACCTAGTAATTGTTGGACTCAAGGACCATCAAGACCGAGACCGCCCCGAACCATGTCGTCTCACCGGATCGTCAAGACCATCTCGGTTTTCGCAAGTACCTCTACGCCCGAAGACGTTGGATGCGTCAAGTTCCACTATGACATGCACCACTACTGTTGTTGAGGGTTTCGTCAAGTTCAACTACATAGACTACGAGCCGTGTACGACTACCATCGCCAAGACCGCCAAGTTCGACTACCGCCGATGTGTACAACTTCAGTCACGAGAACGTCTACTTCCACTACGACACGAGTACAACTACTTCCACTACAACCCGTGTACCACTACTTCCTTCGACGAACGCGTTCCGCCCCAAAAATGCACGCTTCGAAGGTATAACCCCGAGACAACGTCCGTGGACCGAATGCATTTGTTGTATGAGATGCACCCTATGTTTGGACCGTGTCCGAATTGTCACTCGTTTCCATGCCGCCGTCCCGTGGGAACCCGGTAGTCGGGAGCACCCCACCATCTCTAGCATGTTGCGCACATCCGCACGCCTCCTTTTGCACCGGTATCTCCGTGAGCTACCGGTACCGATATGTTGCCGTGGCATCATTTTCGGATTCGTTGCCGTGGCACCCGTTTTGTTCCGCCATGGTGACCCAAATGCTTCATAACATGCTCATGTCAACTTTTAATAAAAATTGCATATAACTTGTATATGTCATCCGCATCATGTTAACAACATTAAAATGTTTATATTTGTTGTTTCCATTAATTTGCTAAATGCATATGGGCATTTCCGGAATTGTTGTTTGTTATTTCCGGCCTCATTTAAATTTGCCTAAATAGTTAGTTTACTTATGCCTCACCTCTTGCCATGTTTAACAACATTTAATATTGTTGAGTACCTAACCGGGAGTGAACTAAATAATTGATGTGGTGTTTTGCATTTTGAGCTCCACTTAACTTGTAGTTTTGTTTGTGCATATTGCCATGCCATGCTATTTAAACCGGACATGCATCATACTTGGTTGTGCATCATGACATGTTTATGCTTGTGTGTTTACCATGTTGTTTGCTTCTTTCCGGGTTGCTTCTCTCGTTAGCTTCGGTTTCGTTCCGGAGTTGTGAGGATTCGTTCGACTTCGTCCGTTTGTCTTCTTCATGGACTCGTTCTTCTTCCTTGCGGGATTTCAGGCAAGATGACCATACCCTCGAAATAACTTCTATCTTTGCTTGCTAGTTGCTCGCTCTTTTGCTATGCCTATGCTACGATGCCTATCACTTGCTTATCATGCCTCCCATATTGCCATGTCAAGCCCCTAACCATCCTTTCCTAGCAAACCGTTGATTGGCTATGTTACCACTTTGCTCAGCCCCTCTTATAGCGTTGCTAGTTGCAGGTGAAGATGAAGTTTGTTCCTTGTTGGAACATGGAGATGTTGTTCCTTGTTGGAACATGTTTACTTGTTGGGATATCACAATATATCTTATTTAATTAATGCATCTATATATTTGGTAAAGGGTGGAAGGCTCGGCCTTATGCCTGGTGTTTTGTTCCACTCTTGCCACCCTAGTTTCCATCATATCGGTATTATGTTCCCGGATTTTGCGTCCCTAACGCGGTTGGGTGATTTATGGGACCCCTTGACAGTTCGCTTTGAATAAGACTCCTCCAAAGAAGGCCCAACCTTGGTTTTACCATTTGACTACCTACCACATATACCCCTTCCTTGGGTTCTGCAGACTCAAGGGTCATCTTTATTTTAGCCCCCGGGCGGTGCTCCTCGAGTGTTGGTCCGAACCGAGCAGATCATGGGGCCACCACGGGAAACTTCGAGGCTTGGTTTTACTCGTAGCTTGACTTATCCGGTGTGCCCCGAGAACGAGGTGCGTGCGACTCCTATCGGGATTTGTCGGCACATCGGGCGGCTTTGCTGGTCTTGTTTTATTCTTGTCGAAATTTCTTGTAGCCGGATTCGAGACTGGTCGGGTCTTCCGGGAGAAGGAATATCCTTCGTTGATCGCGAGAGCTTATCATGGGCTAAGTTGGGACACCTGCAGGTATTATCTTTCAAAGCCGTGCCCGCGGTTATGAGGCAGATGGGAATTTGTTAATGTCGGTTGTAGAAAACCCGAAGTTGACCTTAATTAAAATACATCAACGCGTGTGTAACCGTGATGGTCTCTTCTCGGAGTCCGGGAAGTGAACACGGTGTTGGAGTTATGTTTGACGTAAGTAGTTTCAGGATCACTTCTTGATCGCTACTAGCTTCACGACCGTGCCTTGCTTCTCTTCTCGCTCTCTTTTGCGAATGTAGCCACCATATATGCTAGTCGCTTGCTGCAGCTCCACCTCACTACCCTGTCCTACCTTTAAGCTTAAATAGTCTTGATCTCGCGGGTGTGAGATTGCTGAGTCCCCGTGACTCACAGATACTTCCAAAACCAGTTTGCAGGTGCCGATGAAACCGTGCAGGTGACGCATCCGAGCTCAAGGAAGAGCTCGATGAAGATCTTGTTCATTGTGTTGTTTCGTTTCAGTTGATCAGTAGTAGAGCCTAGTTGGGACGATCGGGGATATGTGTAGCATTTGGGGTAGTCTTCTTTTATTTTGGTTCCGTAGTCGGACCTTGATTGTATCTGTTTGATGTAATGTTTTACTCACGTATTGTGTGAAGTGGCGATTGTAAGCCAACTATGTATCTCTTTCCCTTATGTATTACATGGGTTGTGTGAAGATTACCTCACTTGCGACATTGCTTTCAATGCGGTTATGCCTCTAAGTCGTGCTTCGACACGTGGGAGATATAGCCGCATCGAGGGCGTTACAGCCCAGCGCCCGCCCCGCTTGCCGAGGGCCGCCGCCGCGCGCCCCGAGCGGACTCCCACGCACACCAGGGGAAACCGGGAGCGTGAGCCCTGCCGTCACTCCCAAGCCCGCACCAGCGCGCCCCGCCTCCAGCGCGCCGCCAACAACCGCCGCGATCCTCCCGCTCCAGATCCAGCGAGCCGTGGGAGAAGAGATCCCACCGCTGCCGACGCCGAACGGGCTTTGCCCGGCGGCGCGTCCCAGTGGCGGCGAGAAGGAGAGGTAGGGGGAGGGACGAGGACGCGGCGGCGCTAGGGTTCCCCCCGGTCGCCGCGCAGGGGCGACACCGGAGGAGTAGGGAGGTGAACGAAGGGAACAATCATAAAGTCTACCAGGTTCGATTGCTCTTGGGTTAATTTGGACTCAACTAACCCAAAAATATCCAAACAGAAGGGTTAGTTTGGGTTAGGTGCATCTAACCCATCCAAGCGATGCTTATTTGGGTTAGTTCTTCTCGACATCACTAAAAAAAACACATTTTTCTCTCGCTCTCTCCGCAGTAGATCCCTTCCCACTTCCTCGAAGCTTCTCGTCCTCTTCCTCCCTCCCTCTCGCACCGCCCGTGAAGGCGCCTCGCCGTATCCGCGCTCCATTTAAGGCGCCTTGCCGTATCCGCGCTCCATCCGTACCCTGCCATCCAAACACCTCTTTGGCTAGAGTTAGTTCAGGGTTAGAATCTAACTCTAACCTCTAAGAGAAAATCCAATGGGGCGACCCATTTCGTCCGCGGCCGTCCGTTTGGGTCGGCACGGACAGAAAAGGCGGCCCAATGCGCCGACCCAAACGGACGCGCGTCCGTTTTTCGTCCGCGGGCGACCCATTCCCGGCCCATTTTTTAGCCTGATTTGCGTCGGCGCGAACACGCGGCGGATGCGCGCGCAGTCGCCTACTCCTGCCCCCAGGCCCGCTTGTCTGTGGCACATTGGCCTCCCCTCCCCCCGGCCAACAAGCAACCCTCGCCCCTGCCTCTTCCGTCACCGACGCCGTCGCCCATTTTTGTCCGCGACTCTTTCCAGCTGTCGCCGCCTCCACATCCGCCCAGCAACGCCGCCCCTGCCCCCAGTCGCCCGCCGCCGTCGTTTCGCCGCCGGGGAGCAAACTGGTTCCCGCCGCCGCTTCCCCCACTGCCCAGCCGCCCGCGACCAAGAAGATGCCTCGCCACCCCCGCCACATACGATCGGCACGCTCGTCCGATGCCGTCACACTCGTCGGACTCCGGCAGGGCAGCTAGCTGGTCTGTCGGCGCCGCATCTCCCCTCGCCGGCCATCTCCTTCTTCGACGCCCGCAAGCTGTTTGACAGTTTGCCAAGGTACGAAAATGGACTCCGCCGACGAGTTCTTTTTCCACAATTTTATTTGCGACTCCGATGATTCATCGTCCGACGACGAGGAGGAGATATTGGCTGCCGTGTTGGTCCATCACCACCTCAACAACCAGCGGTCGTTGTTTCGTGGCTCCATTCTGGGCCACCTTCCGGCATTGAATCGTAACCGGGAGAGCGGGCATTTCCTTCTCTGGAAGGACTACTTTGATACAACAAACCCGTTGTTCAAACATCACAAATTCCGCCACCGGTTCCGTATGAGTAGGCATGTTTTCAACCGTATTAGAGAGGGAGTGGTCGGCTATGATGACTACTTCGAGTGCAAAGAGGATGCCGTCGGCAAGATTGGTTTCTCCTCTTATTAGAAATGCACTTCCGCCGTCCGAATGCATGCATACGGAGTGCCTAGTGATCTCATTGATAAGTACGTCCGTATGAGCGAGTCTACATGCCTAGAGTCCCTGTGTAAGTTCTGCAAGGCTGTGATTGCTGTGTTTGGCCCTGAGTACTTGAGAGAGCCGACAGCTGAAGATACAGCCCGTTTGTTGGCGATGAATGCTAGCAGGGGCTTCCCGGGGATGCTTGGCAGCATAGACTGCATGCACTGGGAGTGGAAGAACTGCCCTTCTTCTTGGCAAGGGCAGTATAAGGGACATGTCAGGGCTTGCACTATCATACTAGAGGCCGTGGCGTCTCAAGATCTCTGGATGGCACTCTTTCTTTGGCATGGCTGGATCACACAATGATATCAACGTGCTTCAGCGCTCGTTGGTGTTTGCTAGGCTTGCCGAAGGCAACAGCCCACCGGTGAACTTTACTGTCAACGGACACAACTACAACAAAGGGTATTATTTGGGTGACGGTATCTATCCTCAGTGGATCACTATTGTAAAGACAATACCCAACCCTGTCGGAGAGAAACGGAAAAGATTTGCCCAAGAGCAAGAGAGTGCTAGAAAGGATGTCGAGCGTGCCTTTGGTGTTTTGCAATCTCGATGGGGCATCGTTCGGTATCCTGCTAATACTTGGAGCACGCAGAAACTATGGAAGGTGATGACTGCTTCTGTGATCATGCATGATATGATCGTAGAAGACGAGCGCCCGGAACGTCTGTACGATCAAGGCTTTTAGTTTCAGGGTGAGAATGTTGTGCCTGAGCATGGAATAGCGGCAACATTTGAGCAGTTCACTCAGTTTCATGAAGACATGCGTGATTGGGAAACTCACGTGCAACTGTAAAATGATTTGGTTGAGCATATGTGGACTCATGTTGGCAACCAATAGATGCATCTTCTTTTATTCGTTTGCAAAACTATGTGAAACATTTTTATTTTTGTTTGGCCTGTAAAACTATACTACTCCCTCCGTCCCAAAATACTTGTCGAAGAAATGAATAAAAATGGATGTATCTAAAACTAAAATATGTCTAGATATATCCATTCCTTCGACAAGTATTTCCGGACGGAGGGAGTATTTATTTGGGCGGCTAAATTATTTTGCTTGTTAAATTTTCATTTCACAATATGTTGAATGCAATGTAAAATTGGGCGGTCAACCGGCCACGTCTGCACATACGGGTCAGCGCGTTGGGCGCGCTGCCGACCCATATGTAAAACAGGGCGGACGGCGGGCGGGCCGCCGACCCAAACGGAAAAAAAAAACGGACGAAATCACCTTCCGTTTGGGTCGACCCAAACGGACAAAAAGCGGACGAAATCACCGTCCGTTTGGGTCGATCCGTTGGAGTTGCTCTAACTGAGTTAGAGTATCCAAACAGGGCCAGACATTGCCAGCCGGGTTTGTTTAGGCAGCTCGGAAATCGTGCACGTTTTCGTTATTCATGATGGGAAGCACCTCCCAGTTCAGCTGCGGTTGCCGTTGAGCGTTGAACATCTCGAGATTCCACTGGCACTCACCTCGCAGTCCACCGGACTTTCTTGCCGGCGAGGCAGGCAGGCCTCGTCCTGGGGAACAGCTTTTCTCGAGATCTGCGTGCAATTTGTTTTTACGTATTCCTCGAGTAATAAAACACTGACGCGTCGGACGTAATCATCGAAGTACGCGAACATCGGGAGAAGGTCGACATCTTCCTCCAGGACGGGAGCGAAACTTGGGAGTATCTGACTACAAATCGCTGGCACGCATGGCGATCTCTTGGAAGTACTCGCGGTCGACTGCTCTGAGCGCTGCCGACCACAACCAACCTTGGCTCCGGAGTGTGTAGTACTTGGGTTTAGGGTTTTTTCGCATTCAGGAACAGAAAAGTGGCCGTGCACGTGCACGAGTACTCGCCGAATCACGGGCTGCGAAGCGGCGACGGCGCACATCATTGGTTGTATGTCGACACTGTAACACCAACCAACGCGCCAAGCCATGATGAATCATCTCCTCACGCGTCTGACTCAGGGATGAGTTGTCTGAGGGACGTACAGAAAAAGCGAAACATACAAATTAAGGATGTCTGCTCAGTCAATCAGTCGTGTCAATGTGTGATATTTATCCCCAATCTGGCGTTTCGCGTACTCACTTCACAAACACTAAATCTTACTTCGTTTGCTTCTCTCCCGTGATTGCTTAGCAACGTACTCCCTCCGGTCCATTTTTGTCTGCACATAAGTTATTTTCCGAAATCAAATTACCTCTGTTTCGACCAAACTTATATAAAATATCAACATTCACAATGCCAAAATAAATATTATTAGATTGATTGTGAAATGCAGTTTCACAGTATATAGATTTTGTATTGTAGATGTTGATATTATCTTAATATAAATTTTGTCAAACTTTGTAAACTTGACTTGACTAAAATGTACTCCCTCCGTCTCAATATAAGTGTCTTAACCTTAGTATAATTTTATACTAAAGTTAGTACAAAATTGAGATATTTATTTTGGGACGGAGAGAGTAATACACGAAGTAAAAGGACCGGAGGGACAACTTAAATTTGGCAACATACAGTTGTTATGAACTGCTGGTAACCTCTATAGATGAAACCAGGAAGGACAAAGTACGAGTGATTTCCTTTATAGAATGGGCATAGTCAAATTTAAGCACAACACATGAAATGGTAAAATTCATGTAGTTGCCAAGATGTTGTATTATTGTAACAAAACATACAACATTTAAACACCCATTGGTCTTTATATACACACCGAGCTCATATATACCATCCATCGGCAGACCTTCCTTCGCCAAGCTACACTGGGCCACTCACTCACCACAACTGCTAAATAGTACCGCTATGGCGCCGACTCAACCTGGCAGTCGGGTCGGGTTTGCCAGGGTCGAGGTCTACCAAACCCATGCCCGATAACTAAAAGGGTCAACCCATTCGCCCACGACCCTACCCATGGGCGTTGGAGCAGACCCATGCCCGAACCCAATGGGTAATCCGACCTGATGGGTTACCCATCGGGTTGCTGTACAGTGCGCAATAGAGAACACTGGCAAAAATTCATATATCACCGACTGGTTCACACAGTGGCAAAAAATGCACAAATAGCTTCAGCTCCTAACCATCAAAGTGAGTATATAGTAGAACAAATAAAAATCACAGTAGCTTAGGAGGTTCAGGAGCACAAATAGCATCACAAATACATGGTTCAGGTCTTCAGGAGCACAAATACATGGTTCAGAAGCACAAATACAAGGTTCAGGTGCCAACACGCTAGCAGCAGCAGGTACTCCCTCCGTCCGGAAATACTTGTCTTAGAAATGGTTGAAAATGGATGTATCTATAACTGAAATAAGTCTATATACAACCATTCCTAAGACAAGTATTTCCGGACGGAGGGAGTAGTAGTGTAGCACCTCATGTTAAAATGTAAACAACAGCAGGTAGCCAGGTAGTAGTGTAGCAGGCCGGGTCGTCGGCCTTCTCATCACAACCAAGCAGCAGCAGCAGCATCATATAATTAGGCTTACATTTATAGAACAAAAACCAACAAGGACAAAAGATCGATTTATAGAACAAAAACCAACATGGACAAGGGACATATGCCCCCCCTCCTCGACACACTTCCACATTGTATTTATTCAAGAGTTATTTGTAGTTGAGTACATTATAATCATATAACCAGTTCTAGCGCGACTGCCGAGTTATTTGTAGTTGAGTACATTATAATCATATAACTAGTTCTAGCGCGACTGCCGCGTCATCGACACTGTCGACTTCGTCTTCGGAGACGCCACAGCGGTCTTCCAAGACTGTCTCATCCTAGCCCGTGCCTCGCTCCCGGGCAACAACGGTTCCTTCAACAACGGCTTCTCCTTCCAGTTTTGCAACATTTCCGTGTAGGACGACCTCCTACATGCGCAGGCTAACCAGACCGTCAAAGCCGTCGCGACGCAGACCTTCCTGAGCCGGCCATGGAAGGCATACTCGTGGGTGGTGTTCATGGAGGTGGAGTCCTACATCGGCGGCTTGGTGCGACCCGAGGGGTGGCTCGCGTGGGAAAAAAACTAGACCATGCTCTACTACGGGGAGTACATGAACACAGGCTCCAGCGCGGGCGTCGGCGGCAGGTTGAGGTGGCCGGGCTACCACGTGAATATGAGCCAGGCCAAGGCCAGGAACTTCACCGTCGCGCAGTTCATCAACGGAAATATGTTGCTACCGCCACGAGCATCGAGTTCACATATGGACTGCTCGCGTCTTGACCGATTAGCTGATGAGTCTGTCTACCATGAGAGGGTCCCGAGGTGCGATGAGTTGTAGTTACCCGTCATATACAAGTACTATGGATGGAAGAAACTCAGAAATGTCTTGTTAGAATGAAGTTAACTTAGGGATAGCCGTTGTTCTCGAATGGGACAAGATAGATTAATGCTCACCTTCTCTCCTTGTTAGGAATGATAATTAATTGGATACTTACACCAATTTTACGCAACGATCATGTGTGTCTTGCAGGCCATCAGTGCGCCAGAGCACCACAAGACCTAACAAGCGATCGGGGCCTTCCTAGTCGTCTTACATCAAATTTTTCAAACTTGAAAGAAGACAATGTGATTTTGATAAACTTGGCCATCGTAAAACATAATATCAGCCAATCTGACGTGTGAATGAGTGATATTTTTCTCCGCCCTGGCCTTTGCTTACTCACCTCACGTACTGCAAATCTTGCTTTGTTTTTATTCTCTCATGTGATTGCTAAATTTGGCAAGGTATAGTTTTCTGTGACGTGTGAGTAATCTCTGTAGATGAAAACAGGAAGGATGGAATAAGAGTGCTTTCCTTTAGAGCATGAGCATAGTCAAATTCAAGAACAACACATGGAATGATAAATTTCATTTTATTACCAAGAATTTGTTTTGTTGTGACAAAGTTTACAATATTTAATTTTACTAGTATAAGGAACACTAAGGAGACTAGGTAGAATATCTGGTGCTACGGGAGTTGCTAAGATCATGTGCTGCATAGAGAGCGCAACCGTGGATGTGAAATCCAACGGTCAAAACACAAACAAATGGATACTAACATTTTGACTTTTGCTTTTGTGATACTATTTGTGATGATTTTTACCGTTTCTTCTTTCGTGTTTTATGTCTTGATTTGTATTTTTCACAATTTGTAGAGACATGTCTTGTGAACACTCATAATTTTTTTGGATTTATTTAAAACATTTAAAATGTGTTTTTTGAAAAGTGATAGCATGATAGCACCTAATGTGTGTAGCACCTGATATTCCCCCATGTAAGTGCATCTAGTGCCCCTTAGTGATTTTGGTGTATTGAAGACTTATAGGTTAAGGAACTAATGTGTTTGTGAGTGTACGCAGGTTCTACAAGTCTATGAGGAGTTTGATATTTACGAACAAAGTCGACACCTAAAAATATATGTCTTCATTTGAAGACTTTGGTTTTCTTAAAGACTTTGAACATGAGGAAATTGGTGTGATCTTGAAGACTTCGATATTGATGCGAGGATTATGAAGCGTGAAGACTTTTGTTTTCGTAGTTTCATTTTCTCTTTCTTAAGTCATAGGAAACACCGTACTGTTAAAGGGGGTCGAGGTAAAACTAAGGAAAAGTTTCCAAGTGATGCTCATCTCAAATCCTACACCTACCCAATCCTTCGAGTGAAGCCATTGGAAATCACATACAGTTCAGCCAATTTCTTAAGTGACAGAGACGAAGATCTTCTGTTCTCTGAGAAATTTGTTCTGACTGAGGAGTTAAGAATTCGCCAGTGCGGATTGGATACAAGTAAGGAACATGATAGCCCTGAGGAATTTGAGAGCTCAAATTTCCGACCGTTACTGTGCTATGCGCCAGCTGTCCCAAAATATCCTACCCACCTAACGGTCATATCATTGAAGGGCATTTATGTCTTATCATGTCGGGCTGCTCCCCGACTATAAATATCCGCCCCCTACAACCACTAGCTGGTTGGCTGCTCCGAGAGAAACTGACACTTGTCATTGAGAGCATCCCATCCTCCGACGACTTTGAGCGAAAATCATCAGTGAGGAAAAACCCAAACCCAAACACCTACAACCCAAAGTGATTGAGCATCACTAAAGAGAACGTTCCTGTGTGGAACCGATGCTTGTTACTTTTGAGGACTGTGCATCCTCCAGACGGTTAGGCGTCATGGTCTAGAGCATCCAAGAGGGATTGTGGATCGCCGAGTGACCGAGTGTGTGAAGGTTTGGAAGTCACCTGAAGACTTACCACGGGTGATTGGGCGAGGTTCTGTGTGACCTTATTTCAAGGAGAATACGGTGAGGATTGTGTGTCCGGGACTGTGTGTCCTCAGGTTTAAATACCTAGCCGCTCCAACCAGACGTACAACTGTGACAGCAGTTGGAACTGGTCTACCAAATCATCGTCTTCACCAAGCCACTGGTTCTATTTCCTCAACCCTTTCATTTCCTCATTCATGTGTTGATGAACTTGATTATTACTATTTGAAGACTTTGACTGAAGACTTTATCAATTTCCTCAATCCTAATTCTTCAGTCATCTTATCTTCAGCCTGCTTATCCTGTTTACACGCTACCTGTGCTCTGTGCTTGTTTCATATCATCATGATGACTGTGTTACTGCCATGTTATGATTGCACCTGAGTACTTATTCCGCCGCATGTATTTCGTTGCTTACCAAGTTCCTCAAGTTGAATTTCCTCAGTGACGAATTTGTAAAAATCGCATATTCACCCCCCTCTAGACGATATAACGCACTTTCACCCCAGTAGTCTAGACATTCATTTTTTTGGTTATGGCAAGGGAAGTATACAAGGATGTATTCCGCGTAGTATGAATAGGATACAAAATACGATGAGCACACACCTGACCTCTGCACAACTAGAATGTACACAACTAGCATTAACGGAACACGGAAAGTACCACATCAGTAAAAAATAAAGTTATACATGGCCGATGGAATGCTTTGACATGCAAAGAATAGAGCAATGATGATCCACATCAAGCAATCACAGCTGACGTAACAATCAATGTGATGTGTTGCTCTAGCTCTAGGGTAGATAGAGATCATTTGTTCTTTCTATTTAATTTTAGTATTAGAGTCTGGAACTACTTGCAGGTGGATTGGCAGTCAAAAGGTGATATGAGGAGTATTGCTACTCAGGCTAGGAAGGATTTCGATAACAAAAGTGCCTTTCTGGTCCTAGGTGCAAATGCACTTGCACCTGTTCGAACAGTAAATTCTGAAAAATGGCAAAAACAATTACAAAAAAATTGTAGACAGACATTCTTGAGTGTTCTTTCTATGTATAAATTTTCTTGAAGAGATCACATTCACATAATTTTTAGTAGAAAAACAAAACAAGCACCCCAAAATACTTAAAAAATCTCCTTTTCATACTACTGTTTTTTGTTCAGTGCACATGGAATGTTATTTCTTCACGAAAATTTGCATCGGAGTAGAACATTCCTAGATGTGTAAAAGAACCATATTTTTTTAATTTATATTAGTATTGTTTAGCATTTTACTGTTCATCCAAAAGTGCATGTGCACCCGGCAGCAGATATTGCATGTCCTTCAAAAACCTTTCTTTGCTGAAGTGGTTTTGCTATCTTGCTGGAATATCTGGATCGCTAGGAATGCAAAAAATCTTCAAAAAAGAGAGGCCCACTTTCTCTAAGTGGAAGAGGGGATTTGCGCATGATACAACCCTGCTGGCGCATAGAATTAAGTCTTGGTCTAGGGATAATTTGTTGAAATGGGTTTCTTACCTTCCACCTTAAAGCGTCAGTTGCATTGTAGTTCTTGCTCTTATTCCATCTTTCTGATATGAAGTTGTATGTTATGTACCGTTCCATGCTCTACAGTAAATAAAGTTGCAAGGTTGTGAGGTTTTGCCCTACGCTTCATAGTCTCAAAAATAAATGCTGACCAACGAAGATGATGTAAGTGCACACAATGCAAACTGAAATCATCTTAACACCAAGCAGATAGTCCAACTACCGAGATTCACATTTGGAGACAAGAGCATCCGTCGACACATGTCCACACTTCACATATGAATTTTCGAAAGAGCATATCACTAAAATCTCTAATTGGGAAAGCTTAGGCAACACTAGTGGAAAAAGGGGCTTTCGTTCGGGCCTGGCCAGCCCATTAGTCCCGGTTCTTATACGAACCGGGACCAACGGGTGCATTCATCCCGGTTCGTGAGCCCATGTGGCCGGTCGGGGCCTCGCGGGCTTTGGTCCCGGTTCGTCTGGACCGATTTGTACCGGTTCTAGGAACGAACCGGGACCAATGGGCCTCGCTCCTGGCCCATAACCGTTGGTCCCGGTTCTAGCCACGAACCGCGACAAATGATTTGCCTATATATAGCCCATCGCCAGCGAGCAGAGCACTCCACCCTGCTCCGTTTTTTGCTGGCCGGCGAGGACAGGGCATTTGGGTGCTCTAGCTCACCTCCTATGCACATGAGGTGTTCGATGAAATGTCCGAGCCACACTAGTTAATATTTCTTCTCTCGAAACACGAACTTCGAGCTCCATTTTACCCGAGAATTTTCTAGGTTTAGCGGTCCGTCACGTCCCGTCTCTGTCTTCACCGCCGTCGATCGCCCGCGCCGATCTCGTCGCCGGCACCACCGTGGTGAGCCTCTTGTTCTTATCTTCTTTCTGAAAGAAAAAATTCTTACTTGAGATAGATACTTGTCTAATTTTCTTACTTTTATTATTCCTTGTTATTATATAGTGCGATGGTTCTGGTATCCGCCCCCGTCAGCCCTCGTCCTGTCTATGATTCGGATGTGGTATATATTACTCTCTCCGTTTCTAAATATTTGTCTTTCTAGAGGTTTCAAATGGTCACCACATACGGATGTATATAGACATATTTTAGAGTGTAGATTCACTCATTTTGTTCCGTATGTAGTCACCATTTGAAACCTCTAGAAAGACAAATATTTAGGAACGGAGGGAGTATCTTTTTATAACTATTTGGTTCATTTATTGTTTATGACAATTATGCCGACCAACGTGACATAGATTTTATTTATGTAGGAGGTGGTTGAACCGGAAATTCCAACCGACCCTATTGTCGAGAGGTTAAATTTAGTCGAAGAAGAAAACAAATACTTGAAGGAAAAAATAAAAAAATTGAGAAGGAGAAGATGATATTGGAGTTGCATGTTGCGGATGTCGTCGATGATCACAAGATCAAGATGGATGCAATGCGGTTGAAGATTAGAAAGATTAGAAAATATGCCATTCATACCGAGGCTTGGTATCATTATGCCGTTGGATCAATTGTTATCTTAGTTGTGATTATGATCGCATTTGTTGTTGCATTGAAAGGTTTTACATAGTTTCAATGTATGGTTTAACTAGATGCTCTGGAGAGCTATATGTTGTTCAATTTGAACTATGTATGTACTTTGGTTTTAATGTGATGATGAACTACTATTAATTTGGTCACTTATCTATCCATGTTCATTTGTAGTGCTTTTCAATTTCAGGGTCTTATACCTGAAAAAAATCCGTGAATGCATGAAAAATAACAAATGAAGTCAGAAAGGGTTGAAAATTGATGATGTGGCTTTGAATGGTACATTTCGAACATAGAAAAACTATGGAGTTCAAATAAGTTCAAAAAAATTGAAATCCTTTTGTAACAAACGAGTTTCCGTATGAAACCCTGATACTTCGAAAGAGATTGTCCGTTTTGTACACGAAGTGCATCCAGTTTTTGCCGTAAGCCTACCTACTTTCTTGCACATGCTATGTGGGTGAAATGATGATACCATGCCAACTTTTAACCTTTTCAGAGTTCATTTGAAATGCTTTTCAATTTCAGGGTCTTATAGCTGAAAAAATTAGTAAATGCATGAAAAATAACAAATGAAGTCAGAAAGGGTTGAAAATTGATGATGTGGCTTTAAATGGTGCATTTTGAACATAGAAAAACTATGGAGTTCAAATAAGTTCAAAAAGAAAAGAAATCCTTTTGTAACGGACGAGTTTCCGACTGAAACCGTGATACTTCGAAAGAGATTGTCCGTTTTGTACACGAAGTGCATTCAGTTTTTGCCGTAAGCCTCTCTACTTTCTTGCACATGCTATGTGGGTGAAATGATGATACCATGCCAACTTTTAACCTTTTCAGAGTTCATTTGAAATGCTTTTCAATTTCAGGGTATTATAGCTGAAAAAAATTTAGTAAATGCATGAAAAATAACAAATGAAGTGAGAAAGGGTTGAAAATTGATGATGTGGCTTTGAATGGTGCATTTTTAACATATAAAAACTATGGAGTTCAAATAAGTTCAAAAAGAAAAGAAATCCTTTTGTAATGGACGAGTTTCCGTATGAAACCCTGATACTTCGAAAGAGATTGTCCGTTTTGTACACGAAGTGCATCCAGTTTTTGCCGTAAGCCTCTCTACTTTCTTGCACATGCTATGTGGGTGAAATGATGATACCATGCCAACTTTTAACCTTTTCAGAGTTCATTTGAAATGCTTTTAAATTTCAGGGTCTTATAGGAAAAAATCAGTAAATGCATGAAAAATAACAAATGAAGTCAGAAAGGGTTGAAAATTGATTATGTGGCTTTGAATGGTGCACTTTGAACATAGAAAAACTATGGAGTTCAAATAAGTTCAAAAAAATGAAATCCTTTTGTAACAGACGAGTTTCCGTATGAAACCCTGATTCTTCGAAAGAGATTGTCCGTTTTGTACACGAAGGGCATCCAGTTTTTGCCGTAAGCCTCTCTACTTTCTTGCACATGCTATGTGGGTGAAATGATGATACCATGCCAACTTTTAGACTTTTCAGAGTTCATTTGAAATGCTTTTCAATTTCAGGGTCTTATAGCTGAAAAAAATCAGTAAATGCATGAAAAATAACAAACGAAGCAGAAAGGGTTGAAAATTGATGATGTGGCTTTGAATGGTGCATTTTGAACATGGAAAAACTATGCAGTTCAAATAAGTTCAAAAAAATGAAATCCTTTTGTAACAGACGAGTTTCCGTATGAAACCCTAATACTTTGAAAGAGAAATAAAATAAAATAATCAGTAAATGCATGAAAATTTAATAGCAAAAAGAATTATCTCAAAATAAAATAAATAAGTAATTTGAAACAAAATAATATAAACTTTAATAAAATATATAAGTAGAACCAAAATAAAATAAAATAAAATAAAATTTAATAATATAAATAAAATTTATAAAACTAAAATTATCAAAGTATTTTCTGTTCAAAACATTATAAGCAACCTCTAAAATTTATGAAACTAAAATTATATAAAATTGATGCAACTAAAATTATCAAAGTATTTTACATGCTCAAAATCATTAAAAGCAAAAATAATTTTCATAAAGAACTTTGTTTGTTAGAAACTTTAATAGCAAATATATAAGTAGAAACAAAATAAAATAAAATAAATAAGTATTTTGTTGTAAGTACAAACAAAATAAAAAAAGAAAACAAAAAACTGGGAAAAAATAAAAAAATTGCCACCTACTGGGCCACCACGGCCTGAATCGACTAGAAACCCATCAATGGGCCAGATTCAGAGCCCTTGAAGGCCCAGATTGGCCCATCCGGCATAGCGATTACATTTAGGCCCGTAAGCTTTCTGTAATAGGGAGGAGCTCGAGAGGGTGCGGCGGTGGGGCTTATAAACCACTGCACGCCCCTCTCAACTAGTGAGGTGGGACTAAACCCCATGCACCACGCCGTTGTGTGCGGCCTTTGGTCCCGGTTGGTGGCACCAACGGGACTAAGTGAGCATTGGTCCCGTTCGTGCCACCAACCGTACCAATGCCCCCTTTAGTACCGGTTGGTGCCCTCAACCGACCAAAGGTCGCCGCTTCCCGCCCTTTGGACTACTGAAAAGAAACCTTTGGTCCCGGTTGGTTGCACCAACCGGTACTAAAGGGGGGCATTGGTACCGGTTGGTGGCATGAACTGGGACCAATGCTCTGTGTATATAAGCTGGCTTGTGAAAATTTTCATTCAGTTCTTGATCGCCTCTCGCCGCCGAACGCCTCGACCGCCAGTTGCCGGAACGCGACGCCGATGTTGCCGCTGCGTTCGTTTCGCCGACGCCGCCGCCCAGCGCCAGCGCCCTGACGTGCCGTGCGTCTCGCGCGCCTGCGACGCGCCGCGCGCGCTTGTTGCCGTGCCCGACGCCGACGTCGTGCGCCCTGCCCTGCCCGACACCAAGCGTTGTGCGCCCTGCCTCGCCGACGCCGTCGCGCCCTACCCTGCCCGGCGACACCGCGTGCGCCCGCCTCGACCTTGACGCTAACGCCGCGCGCTGCCTGCCCTGCCGCGCTGCGCCCGCCTGCCCTGCGTCAACGTCGCGCTGACCTCGCCCGCCAGACAGGCGGTACTCGCTCCTACCTCCCACCCCTCTCCTCTGTCCTTCCTTCATGTATGCGATGATGGTGAAGTTGGTTCAGTGCAAAGTTTCAGAGAATTGCATGTTTTCAGCCATGTCCACAAGGTGTTTGATGAAATGCTAGGGCTAGCTAGGGAACTTTGTTTTATGTGAAACTTGGCAGGATGATGTCTCCTTGGATGTTGGTGAAGATGGTCAAGTTGGTTTGTTAAAAGGAAAAACTTGTTAGTGCAAGTTTTATTCAAATTTAGTGCTGGACACAAACTACATGAATTTTTTTGGTGGACTTGCTAGATGAAATTGGGGCTGCCCTTCTGGACTTAAGGGTTTAGTAGGAAAGACTACAAGATGTAAAAAACTCGAAAAAAATTTAGCAACAAAAAATAGGGTTGTAGTTCAATGCCAAGATTGGACCAAAATTGAAAAATGGAAGTTGTGCTCAAAATTTTCAAATGACCAAAGTGGGTTTTTGAATAAAAATGATCTATAGGCATCAGAGGACTTCTCAAAAATTTTGTGGCATTTGAAAGGAATTATTTGAAATAGTTCTAGTGCAAAAAGTTACATTTAAGAAAAAATAAGAAAATTCTACTCATGTTTTTGTTCATAGCATTTTTTTGTCCATGTATGTATGTATGTATGTATGAATGGATGGATGTATATACAAAATATTCATATATGATGTTTTTTTGTTCATAGCAATTTTTTCCATGTATGTATAATTTATGTATGTATGTTCATATATGCAAAAGTTACATTTAAGAACAAATAAGAAAATTCTATTTTTTTTCTTCTTCTCTTCTATCCCGATAACTTCAAAACGAGGGGGGTCGATATACCCCCTCCCCGATAACATTATTTTCCCATGTATGTATGTAAATCGTTGTCGATATAACCCTCCCGGATAACCCGACATGAGGGCGGTCGATATATATACCCCTCTCGACCGTGATAACTTATACCACAGAGCACCCGGCCCTCTCGCTCGACCAAAACTCTCGAGGACACCCAAACCCTAGAAAAAAACGATGTCTGTCTCCTACCCCCCTTGGCGCCCCTACCCGATCGACAAACTCTCTTGAGGCCACCCAAATTTACCAATTTAGAAGAGCGTTGTCGTCGAGGCCACCCCGAACCCTTGAAGCGTTGTTGAGGCCACCCCAAACCCTTGAAGCGTTGTTGAGGCCACCCCAAACCCTTGAAGCGTTGCCGAGGCCACCCCAAACCCTAGAGAAGCGTCGAGGCCATGCCACTAATATGATTCCTTATTGTGCTTAGCTAGCTAGTTCAACGTTTGCCACTAATATATCCATCTGTCATGTTTGAATAATAATTGCCATGTTGTAAATATTTGCAGAAACTATGGATCCGCACCCCCGAGACGAAGCAAAAGAAGCGGTGTTGGGGGAGATAATCGCACACGGAAGTGATGCCGTCTTGTCGTTTCTCAACGACACATGCACCGATGGTCTAGAAAGACATGATGAAGAAGCAGGCTACGACGATGATCAAACAATGGAGGAGGAAGGACACCGTGGTGACGGCTCCGGTGACCGAATGGAGGGGGAAGGACACCGTGATGATGACTCCGGTGAGCGAATGGAGGGGGAAAGGACACCGTGATGACGGCTCCGGTGACCGAACGGAGTCCGGCCAGGTATATATATTAATTAATTAAGCATGTGCTGACTATAGCTAATTGATGCATTAATTTTTTTTGGTATGTACACATATTAACTCTCTTCTTTTTCTTCTTTTCTAGCCCTTCGGATCGAGCAACACTTCGGTAACGAGACGAGGACCAAAGAGAAAGTTGTGCGCGGATGAAAGGTACACGATCATCGAAATTGATCGCGCTGGCCAACCGATTGAACCCCTCCGGACCAAGCAAAAATTTAATGCTCATTGCGGGGTTCTAGTGAGGGACATGATCCCGATCAGCATCGATTAATGGTTGAAGCCTAAGGACAAAGACTCTCAGGTGTCTCATGTCAGCGATAGGCAGAAAGCTAATCTTTGGACAGCGCTGCAGGAAAATTTCACCTTCCCGCCAGAGGAGGATCCGGAGAATCCAGTTAAAAAGCCAATGATCAAGGCTTATGATCTTAAGAAGATGGCCGAGCTATTCAGGAGGTGGAAAAATGAGCTGAAATCATCGTTTGTCGACCAAGACAAAACTCCAGAATTCATCGGCCGATTTGAGAAGATCAAAGTGTTGGGGATCGTAGCAGAAATTCAAAATTTTCTACGCATCACCAAGATCAATCTATGGAGTCATCTAGCAACAAAAGAGAGGAGTGCATCTACATACCCTTGTAGATCGCGAGTGGAAGCGTTCAAGAGAACGGGGTTGATGGAGTCGTACTCGTCGTGATCCAAATCACCGATGATCCTAGTGCCGAACGGACGGCACCTCCGTGTTCCACACACGTACGGAGCGGAGACGTCTCCCGTGCCTTGATCTACCAAGGAGGAGGGAGAGGTTGAGGAAGAGAGCTCCAACAGCAGCACGACGGCGTGGTGGTGATGGAGTGGCAGTACTCCGGCAGGGCTTCGCCAAGCTCTTAACGGAGGAGGAGAGGTGTTGGGGAGGGGAGGGGCTGCGCCTTGGATGTGGTTTGCAGCCCTCCCCTCGCCCCTCCATTTATAGGGAAGGGGGAAGGGGGCCGGCCCCCTCTAGATGAGATCTAGAGGGGGGGCGGCGGCCAAGGGGAAGGGGCTTGCCCCCCAAGCAAGGCGGGCGCCCCCTCTAGGGTTCCCCCCCCCCAACCCTAGGCGCATGGGCCCAAGGGGGATGCGCCCAGCCCACTTAGGGGCTGGTTCCCTTACACCTACGGCCCATAAGGCCCTCCGGGGCAGGTGGACCCTCCCGGTGGACCCGCGGACCCCTCCGGTGGCCCCGGTACAATACCGGTATGCCCCTGAACTTTTCCGGTGACCATATGCCTCGTGACGTCCGGGATCTCATCCGAGACTCCGAACAACATTCGGTAATCACATACATATCTTCCTTATAACCCTAGCGTCATCGAACCTTAAGTGTGTAGACCTACGGGTTTGGGAATCACGCAGACATGACTGAGACAGCTCTCCGGCCAATAACCAACAGCGGGATCTTGATACCCATGTTGGCTGCCACATGTTCCACGATGATCTCATCGGATGAACCACGATGTCGAGGATTCAAGTAATCCCGTATACAATTCCCTTTGTCAATCGGTACGTTACTTGCCCGAGATTCGATCATCGGTATCCCAATACCTCGTTCAATCTTGTTACCGGCAAGTCACTTTACTCGTACCATAATGCATGATCCCATGACCAACCACTTGGTCAGATTGAGCTCATTATGATGATGCATTACCGAGTGGGCCCAGAGATACCTCTCCGTCATACTAAGTGACAAATCCCAGTCTCGATCCGTGCCAACCCAACAGACACTTTCGGAGATACCTGTAGTGCACCTTTATAGCCACCCAGTGACGTTGTGACGTTTGGTACACCCAAAGCACTCCTATGGTATCCGGGAGTTGCACGATCTCATGGTCTAAGGAAATGATACTTGACATCAGAAAAGCTCTAGCAAACGAACTACACGATCTTGTGCTATGCTTAGGATTGGGTCTTGTCTATCACGTCATTCTCCCAATGATGTGATCCCGTTATAAATGACATCCAATGTCCATGGTCAGGAAACCGTAACCATCCATTGATCAACGATCTAGTCAACTAGAGGCTCACTAGGGACATGTTGTGGTCTATGTATTCACACATGTATTACGATTTCCGGATAACACAATTATAGCATGAAAAATTGCAATTATCATGAACAAGGAAATATAATGATCATTTTCTTATTGCCTCTAGGGCATATTTCCAACAGTCTCCCACTTGCACTAGAGTCAATAATCTAGTTACATTGTGATGAATCGAACACCCATAGAGTTCCGGTGTTGATCATGTTTTGCTCGCGGAAGAGGTTTAGTTAACGGATCTGCGACATTCAGATCCGTATGCACTTTGCAAATATCTATGTCTCCATCTTGAACATTTTCACGAATGGAGTTGAAGCGACGCTTGATGTGCCTGGTCTTCTTGTGAAACCTGGGTTCCTTGGCAAGGGCAATGGCTCCGGTGTTGTCACGAAGAGAGTCATCGGCCCCGACGCATTGGGAATAACTCCTAGGTCGGTAATGAACTCCTTCATCCAGATTGCTTCATGTGCTGCCTCCGAGGCTGCCATGTACTCCGCTTCACATGTAGATCCCGCCACGACGCTTTGCTTGCAATCGCACCAGCTTCTTGCCCCACCATTCAAAATATACACGTATCCGGTTTGTGACTTAGAGTCATCCAGATCTGTGTCGAAGCTAAGCGTCGGCGTAACCCTTCTGACGAGCTCTTCGTCACCTCCATAAACGAAACATATCCTTAGTCCTTTTCGGTACTTCAGGATATTCTTGACCGTTGTCCTGTGTTCCATGCGGGATTACTTTGGTACCTTCCTACCAAACTTACGGCAAGGTTTACATCAAGTCTGGTACACTGCATGGCATACATAATAGACCCTATGGCTGAGGCATAGGGACGACACTCATCTTTTCTCTATCTTCGCCGTGGTGGGACATTGAGCCGAGCTCAATTTCACACCTTGCAACACAGCAAGAACCCTTCTTGGACTGATCCATATTGAACTTCTTCAATATCTTATCAAGGTATGTGCTTTGTGAAAGACCTATGAGGCGTCTTGATCTATCTTTATAGATCTTGATGCCTAATATGTAAGCAGCTTCTCCAAGGTCCTTCATCGAAAAACACTTATTCAAGTAGGCCTTTATGCTCTCCAAGAGTTCTAAATCATTTCCTATCAACAATATGTCATCCACATATAATATGAGAAATACTACAGAGCTCCCACTCACTTTCTTGTAAACGCATGCTTCTCCATAAGTCTGCATAAACCCAAACGCTTTGATCATTTCATCAAAGTGAATGTTCCAACTCCGAGATGCTTGCACCAGCCCATAGATGGAGCGCTGGGGCTTGCATGCCTTGTTAGCATTCTTAGGATCGACAAAACCTTCCGGCTGCAGCATATACAATTCTTCCTTAAGAAAGCCGTTAAGGAATGCCGTTTTGACGTCCATTTGCCATATTTCATAATCGTAGAATGCGGCAATTGCTAACATGATTCGGACGGACTTAAGCTTCGCTACGGGTGAGAAGGTCTCATCGTAGTCAACCCCTTGAACTTGTCGATAACCCTTAGCGACAAGTCGAGCTTTGTAGATGGTAACATTACCATCCGCGTCCGTCTTCTTCTTAAAGATCCATTTATTTTCTATTGCTCGCCGATCATCGGGCAAGTCTATCAAAGTCCATACTTTGTTTTAATACATGGATCCTATCTCGGATTGCATGGCTCCAAGCCATTTGTTGGAATATGGGCCCGCCATCGCTTCTTCATAGTTCGAAGGTTCACCGTTGTCTAACAACATGATTCCAGGACGGGGTTGCCATACCATTCTAGTGTGGAACGTGTCCTCGTGGACCTACGAAGTTCAGTAGCAACTTGATCCGAAGTACCTTCATCATCATCATTAACCTCCTCTCTAGACGGTGTAGGCACCACAGGAACATCTTCCTGAGCTGCGCTACTTTCTGCTTCAAGAGGCAGTACTTCATCAAGTTCTACTTTCCTCCCACTTCTTTCGAAAGAAACTCTTTCTCCAGAAAGGACCCGTTCTTGGCAACAAAGATCTTGCCTTCGGATCTGAGGTAGAAGGTATACCCAATGGTTTCCTTAGGGTATATACTATGAAGACGCATTTTTCGACTTGGGTTCGAGCTTTTCAGGTTGAAGTTTCTTGACATAAGCATCGCATCCCAAACTTTTAGAAAGCGATGACTTAGGTTTCTTCCCAAACCATAATTCATACGGTGTCGTTTCAGCAGTTCGACAGACCCTATTTAAAGTGAATCGGCGATCTCTAAAGCATAGCCCCAAAATGAGAGCGGTAGTTCGGTAAGAGACATCATAGATCACACCATATCCAATAGAGTGCGATTACGACGTTCAGACACACCATTATGCTGAGGTGTTCCAGGCGGCGTGAGTTGTGAAATGATTCCACGTTTCCTTAAGTGTGTGCCAAATTCGTGACTTAAATATTCCCCTCCACGATCTGATCGTAAGAACTTTATTTTTCTGTCACGTTGATTTTCAACCTCACTCTGAAATTCCTTGAACCTTTCAAAGGTCTCAAACTTGTGTTTCATTAAGTAGATATACCCATATATACTCAAGTCATCAGTGAGGGTGAGAACATAACGATAGCCACCGCGTGCCTCAACGCTCATTGGACCGCATACATCAACATGTATGATTTCCAATAAGTTGGTTGCTCGCTCCATTCACTACAAAAAAAAGACACATCCGTGACATTTTGGGTCGAACGAATTTTTTTTCTGTCATACATATGACACTTCTATAGCGATAATTGTGACAAAACCGGTATCATCATAGATGTGGTGGGCTCCTACTTCTATGACAAAAAATCATGATGAGAAAATGGGCTTTTCGTCTGGGCGGGCCGTGAGCGCAGCTGCATGACATTCTTTGGTTCGTCCATGACGGAAAAAACCGTGGTAGAAGCGAGAGGGAGGAAAATTTTGGGAGTTGCGGTTACGGTGGGGGCGGGGGCGGCGATGCGCAGCGTTCTCAGACACGTGCGTGCGTGTGTGCGGCGTTGGCTCTAACTAAACCCGAGCAAGGCGTTGGGCTCTAGCGAACCCGGCGATTGCGGTGCGAGGCTACGCGTTCTTGAACCCGGCGATCAATCAATGGCTGTTAATCGAACCCGATGGGCGATTCCTTGCTGATCCGCTAAGCGAAGCCGATCGATTGGATGAGCGATGGCGTTATGGGGGGTTGGATGAGCGATGGCGGTGGTGTTGCCTCTGGATGAACAGGACCCGTGGTGTGGAGGGCTGGATGAGCGATGAGCGGTGGAGGGTGGCCGTGGAGGGTGGTTGAATAGGACCCGTGGTGTGGAGGGCTGGATGAGCGATGAGCGGCGGAGGGTGCCCGTGGAGGGTGGTTGAACAATAGCGGTGGAGTAAGCGCGGTGGAGGCTGGATGAGCAGGAGCCCGTGGAGGTGGAGGAGGTCGACGGTAGCCCGTGGAGGCCGGAGGAGGTCGATGGTGGAGATGAGCGGTATCCGTGGAGTCCCGTTTTGCGACGCCACACCCTCCCGATGAACAGGACCCCGTTTGACCATAGCGCTCCAACACAAGTCCGTTTGGTCCATTTTGCGACGCCACACCCTCCCGATCAACAGGACCCCGTTCGACCGTAGGAGGTCCGTTTAAATGCTTTTTGCGATCGCCACACCCTCCCGATCAATAGGACCCCCATTTCGATCGTAGGAGGTCCGTTTCCTCCGTTTTGCGGTACGCCACACCCC
This sequence comes from Aegilops longissima, assembly GCA_021605205.1. Taxonomy (NCBI): domain Eukaryota; kingdom Viridiplantae; phylum Streptophyta; class Magnoliopsida; order Poales; family Poaceae; genus Aegilops; species Aegilops longissima. The sequence continues at coordinate 726,985,018 of CM038677.1, read as the reverse complement.
TCCCGATCAACAGGACCCCGTTCCGAACGTAGGAGGTCCGTTTCCTCCGTTGTGTGGTACGCTAGGCCTCGTTTCCATCGCCTGTTCCATCCAAGCCCTCCCGACGAACACGACCACACATTCCGTTCCGACCCAGCCGGTTGGCTCCCCTTGAACACGACAACAACGCTATTTCTCCTTTCCGACCCAGCCATGTACGTATGCATGAGTAGGCGTTCGAGACCCTGCCCGTATGTACGTACGTGGCCGTATTTTCTTTCTTGCACCCTCGCCGCTGTACGTACGTGTACATGCTACGTGCGCGCCTCTACTACGACACGTGCGCGCCTCTACTACGACACGTGCGCGCCTCTACATCGACCAGTATGTACGTACACGTCGACCAGAATGACAACGCTACATACGCTTCGACCAGGTGGGTCCGGACCGCCGAGCACTTCCTTGCTCTGCAAAGATGTAGCTGGTGGGTCCCAGCGGTGGGGGCGGTGTTTTGTTTTTCTTGCCGGACGCACTTCCTTGCATGCGAAGATGTAGTTGGTGGGTCCCAGCAGTCAGGGGAGCGAATCGTTTTTTTTCCCGGACGTACTTCCTTGCGTGCGAAGATATAGCTGGTGGGTCCGGCGGTTAGGGGAAGCGTTTTTTCGCGAAATCGGTGGCCCGTCGGTGGGTCCCATTGTCGGTGGAGGAATAATGATTTTTGCGTAATAAGGAGGCACTTCCTTGCTGCGGCCGTGGACCCAAAGATCAGCCTCTCCACGTCTGATCCACGTCCGATGGAAGTCGTTCCTTGACCATGTTGACCACGCCGCGCCGAGAGCACCAGGGCAGTGGACAACGGCAAGGCCTAGGAAGGGGACGACGCGGAGCCGCGGAAGACGCGACAGTGGATGCCCATGTGTAGAGGAGTACGAGGGTTCACTGGTTCGCTGAGGTGTGAGGCTGTCGTCGCCGCAGAATAAAAGGGGGTGTGGGTGAGTAGAGGGATGGCCTGGCCAGCGGTGGGAGTAGTAGCGGCGGTGATGCCTCCACCGCATCGCAGACGGCCACGGGAGGCAGGAGCACAAGGCACGAGCGGCACTGGTTTTGGCCGCTGGAGCAAGAAGACCAGAGGTTGAAGAAGCACTACGACCGTTGGATGGACATCGTACGGTCACTGGAGCTAGAATCGTGCATATTGACTAAGTTGACAAAGCCCTCCGTCCCGTCAACTTAGTAGGCCCACAAGTCAGCCTGCCACTATCTCGGGTCCCAGCTAACGGGGAGTATTCATTTTTTCATGCGTAATAAGGAGGCACTTCCTTGCTGCGAAGATATAGCTGGTGGGTCCGAGCATCAACGGCGGTAATGTTTTTTCACGAAATCTGAGAGGCCCTTTCGGTGGGTCCACGATGTCGTGGAGGAATCATTATTTTGTGCATAATAAGGAGGCATTTCCTTGCGTGCGGCCGTCGACCAGGTATCGGCCTCTCCACGTCTGATCCGCCGGATGCATGTCGGTTGTTGACCACGTTGACCAGGCCGCGCCAAGAGCACCAGGTCGGTGGACGACGGCGAGGCCTAGGAAGGGGACGACGTGGAGGCATGGAAGACTCGGCAGTTGTTTCCCACATTGAGGGGAGTACGACTGTACGAGGGTTTACTGGTTCATCTGTTGTGCCGGAGATTAACAGCAGGTGTGGGTGAGTAGAGGGATGGCTAGGCCAATGTGGGAGTACGGTGGGGCGGCGAGGCATGCGCGTCAGCACAGCCGGCCACGGGGAGGAGGGATCAGGCAGTCCCGCCGGCGCTTGTTTGAGTGGCTGGAGCAGGAAGAGCAGAGATTGAAGAAGCACGACAGCCGTTGGATGGACATCGTACGATCACTTGAGCTAGAATCGTTCATATTGACTAAGTTGACAAAGCCCTCCGTCCCCGTCAACTTGGTATGCCCACAAGTCAGCCTCCCACCATGGTGGGTCCCAGCTAGCAGGGGGAGTATTCATTTTTTTGTGCGTAATGAGGAGGCACTTCCGGTGGGTCCGAGTGACAATGGGGAACGTTTTTTCGCGAAATCGATGGTCCGTTCGGTGGGTCCCAGCGATCGAGGGCAAACGTTTTTTCGCGAAATCGGTGGCCCGTCCGGTGGGTCCCAGCAGTCGGGGAAACGTTTTTCCGTGAAATCTTGGTGGCCCGTCCGATGGGTCCTCTTTGTCGGTGTAGGAATAATTATTTTTGCGCAATAAGGAGGCACTTCCTTGCGGCTTCCGTAGAGCCAGCTCTCAGCCTCTCCACGTACAGTACTCTTCCGATGGAAGTCGGTCGTTGACCACATTGACCACGCCGCGCTGAGAGCACCATGGCGGTGGACGACGGCGAGGCCTGGGAAGGGGACGACGCGGAGCCGGGGAAGACGCGGCAGTGGATGCCCACGCGGAGAGGAGCACGAGGGTTCACTGGTTTGGCTACGGTATGAGGCTGCCGTTGCCGCAGAATAACAGGGGGAGTGGGTGAGTGGAGGGATGGCCTGGCCAGCGGTGGGAGTAGTATGGGGACGGTGAGGCCTCCACGCCAAAGACTGACCCGCCACGGAGGCAGGAGCATGCGGCACGACCGGCGCTGCTTTGGGCGGTTGGGGCAAAAAGACCAGAGGTTGAAGAAGCACTACGGCCGTTGGATGGACATCATTGACCACGCCGCGCCGAGAGCACCAGGGCGGTGGACGACGGCGAGGCCTACTGAAGGAGCGACACGGAGCCGGGGAAGACACGGCGGTGGCTGCCTGTGATGGAAATACGAGGTTGACTGGTTCGGCTGTCGTCCGCGGAAAATAACAGGAGGTGTGGGTGAGTAGAGGATAGAGCGGCCAGGGATGCGAGTATGATGGGGCCGTGAGGCCTGCCCGGCAAGCACCGCCGCCACGGAGGCGGAGCAAAGCGGTTCCGACGGGCTGGTTTGGGCGGCTGGGGCAGGAAGATCAGAGACTGAAGAAGTACGATTGCCGTTAGATTGACATCTAACGGTCTGACGCTGGTAGAGTCGATTCTTGACTAAGTTTCTTTTTGCGAAACCTTGTGTACGCATGAACTTAGTAGGCCCACAAGTCAGCCTCCAAATCTGTGGCAGACAACATAAAGCCCATTAGCTATTTTTTATAATTTGCAGCCCATTTGCTAATTCTTAAGTAATTTATTACAGCCCATTTTCTGCCCACGACCACGGTCAAAAAGTTCAACCTTATTTTGCATATTTCGGTGGAGTCTGAACTGTTGTAATCCCGAAATGATAAAAAAAATTTAAGAACTTATTGGTTTGCCAAAAAATCGTTTTGTTTTTGTGAGCAAATAAGACGTGGGACAATTGAGTTGGTTTAAGGGAAAACCAGTGGTAAAAAAATCAGCGCTGGGTGGGAAAAAACAACAAAAATAAGGATGTAAATATGAAAAGGGAATTTCTTGTGTTTTAAATATAATGGTACGTGTATATGAACTAGTAAAACTATAGGTAGAAATTAGAAAACGGATGTAGGACATGCATTTCAAGAGGAAAATAGAACTGGGCTGTGTGTTTGATTCAGTAAAAAAAAACTGCGTGCGGATGTTGTAAGACAAAATATAACTAACGCTGGCAGGCCAGAGGCCAGTAGACACCTGTTGGATCTTTGTGCCCCGTTGTCATCATGGGCTAGGCCTGTTAAAAACAAAACCAACCCTGGGCAGTCTGCAGCCCAGTTGAAACTTGCTCGACCTGAAAAAACAATATACGTGCTCAATAAACGAGAGAATTCTGCAAGTACAGACTCATAACTAGGATGCAGCATGGATATTGTTTTTTTATCGTGATAATAAGTGCATGCACTTGTTTCAAAAAAATTGGAGAACTGGGAATTTGAAAGGCGGGTGCTTATGCTACCCATCAAATAAAAATCAGGTGCCTGAAAATTCATTTCGAAACAAATGATTCAGCTTTATATCCAAGCCGACCCTCGGCATGATGGTTGGAAGCAAATGCAAGTTCATACCAAAATATCGTTAACAACAATACCAACTTGCGGACGACAAGGTAGTACAACTACAAATACCTAACTAACTTATAATCTTTTTACTACTGGCCCTAGTGTTCGTCTGGTAGAAAATCTTGCAGAGGACCAGTTCCCGCTCCTTCTCTTGCTCCAGGTCCCCGAGGTGGTACTGGTGCATCACCCAGTTGGTCCTCTGCTGGTCGAAGTTCTTGTTGGTGTGCAGCACCAGAACCTTTTTTGCTACCCATCTGCCGGCCGTTGACCATCACCGGCAAGGTATTGCCGGTCTTGTGCCACATCGCGTGCATGCTGCACTCTGACTGTATCTTGCGACACCTCCACGTGCCCCTTTTGAATGCCCTGGAATTGCGCTGGAAGAATTGCTTCCTTAGGCCACTTAGTGTGATACCTGCAGTATTGTGGAATACAGGTATTAGTGTACGTAGTTGGCATTTTCATAACATCTTTGGCATGTTGCAGTCACTTGTTTCACTCTTTATTAACTATCAAATTGTAATTGCTTCACCAGGTCTGCGTCTAAAAAGAAAAATAGAGCTGTAAATAAAGGAATATGTTTGTGCAAGTAGACGGCCAATCGGTGTCTTACCTGGAAGTTTCTCAGGTTGGGTGTAGCATATGCCGTGCTCGCTGTCGATGGTTGGTATGAACAAATAAATGAGAGACTGAAATCTCGCGCTGTTAGCACTCACTTTGGCTTCAAGGTGCTCGATCAGCTCCAGATCCGTGGGATCGAACTTGACGCCAGCCGGCACCACCGGCCAATCCTTCTTCAACTTGCATCGGTACTTCTAGTTATATGGTACTCAATGTATGATCAATCGACTGTTTTAAGTGAATGATGAAAGATTTCGATAGATAAGTGGTACTCCAAATCTGAAGTCCAGAATACCCGAACACGCCGCCGGGATTCTTGTGTCACCTCACCGCAGCGTGTTGTCACGTCAATTCAATGTGTGGACATGATGAATAATTTGACCGACATATACTAGTACTGCTACTGTACTACTTACTAGTCGTATTTAGTGTCACAATTTATACATAGGTTTAACTAACAAGTACGCACTTGAAGCCTAACTGATATATATATATATATATATATATATATATATATATATATATATATATATATGGCTTCGCACAGCATCTCCATCATCATTATCGGTACATCCCACGCAGGTGAGTTAGGATGCACTTGATCCCAGGAAGGTATCTATCCTTCAAACCAGAGGAGTGCTTCAAACTAACAACAGTACATAATATCCAACAAAAGAGGGTCGTGCTACAGCAGCAGAATACATGGCTCAGTCTAGATATCAGCATGAATCAAGTTGTGCATATTTGTTGTTGGCATGAACCACATCTCCGCATGTCGGGTTTGCAAAAGCCATCCATCGCATGGAAGCTTGATGCCTTTCACACACTGAAGATTACCTGGCAACAAGCTGTGTCAACGAATCTCTAGATATGGTGATTCATGAAACCCATGGTATGATGTGTAAACACAGCCCCCCCTCGTGAATGGAAGTTGCGTAGCACAGTAATCATCGCCGGTGATATGATCGATGATTGGTTGGATGATCGGATAATTGAGCCGAGGAACAAGGAGTGGTTGCGAGGCTGTAAACCCGCCTCGATTGAATCGCCGCCCAACGGAGCTGGGATCTTTCTCGAACATGAAGCAGCCATAGCCATCAATGTCACGAACGCCCCACGCATTGTACTGCATGTGGTTTGATGTAATGATTTGGTCAATTTGGTACGTGCAAATGAGCACCAAATGATCGCCGTCAGCTGAACGAGCGATAAACCACCACCCATCGGCTGGTATGATTCCAGGTCCTGGAATCATGAAGGCCAGCGCATTTGCGTCTGCTACAACAATTCAAATTGGAGACCAAAAGGACAAAAATAAACAATCATGTTCAGAGTATGTGTGGAATTAAGATTATTATAACAGTGACACATATCATAGACAGAGAATTGCAATGCCATGGTCATAATCATACCCCAAGTTAAAAAAATAAGCCAATGGCTTTCATATTCTAGCAACATGTCATGGTTCAAACATCATGTAACAATGAGAGGAAAACAGCTATGACAGTGCCTACTCATATTCTACCATAGCACTTACTACTACTATTCTCATATCAACTCTAAGCAATAACATGCGTTGTTATAAAAATCTTGTAAACGAGAGTAACATATAGCAATCATGATGTTATGCTCATAATATGTATTCTAACAATCATTAGATGCCAATTGTTCTCATATCAACTCTAACAATAACATGTGTGGTCATAAAAATCTAGGAAATGAGAGGAACACAGAGCAATGATGTGGTTATAGACATGCTATGCATTCTAAATTTGTAACAAATGAACAAGCAGTCGTATTGATAAGGTAAAGATGAGATGAGATAGAACAATTACACGACGATAGATTCCACCAGATAGGAAGCCAATCTGTGCGTCGACTGCGTAAACGATGCCATCATGCACTATAGCATCAGACAGAAATGTTGCCTCAATAGGATTGATGATGAGCCATAACCATATATGGCGATCGGATTCCAGATAGGCTAATCCCATGTTGAACAAGGCAATGAGCTTGTAATTCATGTAGTCTTCTGATGGTGTGGGCACTTCGCAGATTACAACTTTCTGCAAACAGAGGTCGAGTCAAAAGCTTGACGCGCCTCGTGCGTAGTAGCAGGAGTGTCCGGCGGGCCGCGAGGCTCGATGTCGGCGGTATCCAACGATGGAAGGTAATCTCGTTGGGTGTAGATATCCACGAGGCGCCACGGACTACCGATGTGGTGGATGAGGGCGATCGATTGGCCTTCATGCCCGCCCGATGGTGGCGCGCATGAAGGATAGGTGGACGGGTAGTGGTAGCATGTCGAGGGCACCACGGCAACCTCCGTGAGGATCGTAAAGTCGGTGTCTGGGCCACCTGCGAGGATCGGGCATCGACAAGCGTGGTGTCTTGAAAAGAGCCCGCCGGTTGCGAGCGAGAAGACGGTACAAAGACACCGAGCATGCGGCCAGACGGGCGGTCTTGAGTAGGTCCATACGACTACAGATCTGCTCCAAGAGAACATCGGGAGGGAATTCCAACAGCGGCTCTGTGTGTCGGTCGGTTCGCCATTGGGGTTTCGGTGCTGCGAGCCAGCGAGGAAGTGGATTCAGGCGGGTGGCGAAGAAGCTTCTCCTCGTGTGCCGAGCAAAGTGGCGGGGGATATGGTACGCACGAGCTACCAAGGAAGATGGCGCGGGCGGGCGAGCAGTGAGCGGGGGTAAATGGTGTGCGGCCGATGATGGGAAGAGAGGAGGAAGAATAAGAGAGGAGGAGGAAGAGTGGAAGACAGGGAAGAAAGTGCATTAAATCTCAATTCTACTAGTACTACTACCAGGATATACCGTCCTTCGGAGTGTAAATAGTTACACCGATGACATGTGGGTCTACCACAAGAGGGCCCATATGTCAGTTAATGGAGGACAGAGGTGCGTAGGCGTATTTCCGGAAGCGTGCTCTACTGGCAAACATGATGGCAGTACTGGGTAAGGCTGATTTAGTAACAACAACACGCTGGTTCAGCTTATTAATTACGTGTCCCATAAGCTGCAGCGTGTATTGTCACTTAACTGCGAAGACTAGTTGAATAGTTCTCTCTGACCGAGATGGGGAATAATGGATCGCGATGACTTCCTTTCTATAGTATCCCTATGCCTCTACGCTCACTTCACTCATTTTGCTCCGTACCTAGTCACTTGTTGAAATCTGTAGAAAGACAAATACTCTGTATTTGAGAATAGAGGGAGGCTTTTACTCCGCACTATTTGGGAACAGAGGGAGTATCACCATATGGAGGGAACGGAGGAAGCTTGAAATATGAACATGTCAATGGCAGGGAGTAAGCCCCATGCATGCATGCAACATGCAACACTCACACGTACACATGGACGCACGCAACACTCACGCACCCATGCGGCACACAGCACACGACGCAACACACACAGCTCACGCTCAAGTGCTCAACCTACTCCCTACGTCCGTGAAAGACTGTACATTTAGAGATTTACACATTGACAAGGGCATAATTAACGCCCAAAAGTAGCAGACTTATGTGTGCATGCGACCATTGAGATAAGAAGATTAAATGAAGGCCGTTGCATGCTGTAATTAAGGATAGACATGTAGCCTATACCTACAGCACAAGTTGGCGCATTAGTCAATCAATATCGATTTAGATTAAAGGATAAATGCATTGGAAGTGTAGATGTACATTATGTACCACACTCTTTGTTTTGTAGCCGATGTACACTCTTTGTTGGAAGACCGAGGGAGGACACGTGCATGCACTCACATACACAGCCAGGGTGGTTCGCGCGCAAGGGTTGGACTCGTGTCGCGCCTGCGTAAAGTTTTGTTTAACTGATTTCTTTGCTCTACCAACTGACAGGTGGGACCCAGAAACCAGGTGACAATTTAACCAGTCAACAAAGTGCCACGTCGACTATATGGCCGGTCAGTAGGGTGCAATACTATGCTCTACGATGAGCTAGTGATCGTATAATCACCGCAAAACTATATATAGTGACCGTAAAGAGCGTATTGTTACATACGTTGACCGCCAGTGTATTTTTCTCGTTTCAAATTAAGCCATATTAATCGGAAAGGACGCAGTATGGACTACTACTAGTACTAGTACTCCTTTGATGTGTCTCGTCAACTCGCCGAACGAGGAGAAGCTTGCTTACTACGCCTCTCCCTCGCCCACGCGCGCGGTGGTTCACAGGACGAGGAGAGGGTTTTGACTACAACGCCCTCTCCCTCTCCCTCCCTCTCCCTCTCCCTCGACCTCACCCTCGCCCTCGCGGTGGACGTGCAGCAGTTCAATCGGTATCAGATTGCCACAAGCATATTGTACTGTAGTATCATCATTGTTGGACCTTTCGAAGAGGCGAAGAGCCAAGTGCAAGGTTCACACGAGTACGAACTGTTGAACCTCCCTAAGAGGCAAAGAGCCAAGTGCAAGGTTTTATAGGAGTTGTCGTCCTAGTATGAGTGTACTACAACTATAGCGAACGATGGTACTGTATGATGCCGCCACGTCACGTATATCCAAAGATGTGCCACCTTTTTTTCCTCAAAGAGCGTGTTGGAGCCCGTGCAACAACCACACAAGTTGCACGTACACATAACACATTTACTAGTAATAAATTCTAAAGGAAAAATGCCAGTATGCCACACAAGTTCATCTCCAATTCATGTGATAAATTTGTGCACGACTAGTCTACATATATTCACGGCGCTACCGTTCACAATTACCGTACTCCACTTACACGTTATAGATGGACTACATGCATGTCCTCCTCCAGGTTCCAGTCCCAGGTGTTCTTCATGGATGGCATGATCCATAGCGGTGGGCAACGGGAATCATTATCGCAGCTTTCTAGTCCGGTTCCACACGATGGAGACTCATCCAAGCTGAAGTGGCATAAATCAGGGATAGCGTGTCCCAGCATGTCGTTCATCTGGCGGTGCGCAATGAAGACACAACCATGCTTCATGAATGGCAGGCCTTCCGTGTCGTGCACGGAAGGTGGCATCCGCTTCACAATGGGGTAGCTGTCCCCGATGAAAAGCGACTACTCTCCAAGAGTGTTCCTCGGCACCCACGTAGCATCACGGGGGTCGAACTCGACGCCGTTCATCTGGTACATGCGGCATCCCAGATCTGGACACATGGTGACGTACATAGTCAAGGTCCATGCATAATAATGTTGTGCTCAAACATGGCGGTTAGTAATACTGTGCAGCAAATAGTACTACTCCGATATAGAGGAAGTAAAATAACCGGCTTATTATATATAGCCACTCTTGGCTACATGGATGAGATAGTAAGACATGGAAAAACAAAAATGGTGGCAGCTAGCGGGTTCAAGTCTTCAAGGGCCTAGCTAGCTATATGCGTCCTCCAAGGTAAAAAGTACTCCTACTAGTACTACTAAGTATACTACTAGTACAACAATGAAAGAGAAGGCGAGAGGGTTAAAAAAATGGAATACCTAGGTAGATGGTGACGGTCCGATCGTGGTAGATTGTGTGACCATGTTGCACATCAGTGGTACCATGGGTAACGACTTCTAAGATAGTTGATCCCAATATGCCAAAGTCAGCTACAAGGTTCCAGGTTAGACCGAATCGCAGATGCAAATGCACATCCAGGATCGGCGATCTTATTTTTATCAGGGGATGGCTGGTCCCTGCAAAATAATGGAGTACCATTAGGGATGCAAATGATGGTTTGTGCATTCCGTTTGTAATCTCCCGTACCGTAGGATGGCAACTAGATGAAACAAGTCCCCTGGCTTGTCACCGCGAAGAAGCGGCCTAGATGGCGCACGGCGTCTTCGAACGTGTAGGGGTACAAATCTGCCGTCACCAACATGCGCCAGCCTCTGCCGTTACTGCGTCTTGCATTGATGGCAATCCTTATGTCGAACACCGCGATGAGATAGTAATCGTCGTAGCCGCGTCACTTTGTCGGCGGGTCCGCAATTTCTATCTTCTTCAATCTCATGTAGGCATCATCATACGTATTCAAGCCCAGCCAGTCCGGAAGGCCGATCCCAATGGTGGAGAAGGGGTCTACCAGAACGGCCGCACTGCTGTGGATGTTGTGCAAAATGATGGTGGTATCCGGCCGGAGGTATGCAAGCCAATCTTCGTTGGCACTGACCCAGACCTATATATAAGAGGGTGGGCAGCGGAGAAATTACAGGATGGAAATGGAATAACTAAGTACTACATGATCAAACTCCATTACTGACCTGCTCCTCGGACAAAATCCGACTACCTCTCAACGTCGGCAACTCTAGCGGAGTCAACGTAGTACCATGGCCAGGGAGCGGTGGACTGTTTGAAGGATTGTCCCATAGAAGAACCTTCTCCTCGAGGAAGCATGGAAGACCAACAAGCATGGCCTTTTCCAAAGCCTTTTTAAGCAGCGTCTTGAAAAAGTTGGTGCGGGAAGCACCGAGTCTTGCGGCGGTGAGGACGTCGGAGCGGCGTGCGATTTCTCCCAGAGGATCGTCGTCCAAGGTATCCCAGCCCCGACGAGGAGGAGAACCGCCTGGAAAATCCATGGGAGCAGCGACGAACTGCCTTCTCTTCGGGGGGAGGGGAACTGGCGAGGAGGAGATAAGAGCGTAGTAACCGCAGGGCCTCGTACCTTCCAACTGTAGATCGTTCCTCGGCGAAGGGGTGAGGCTATTATTTATTACTAGTACTAGCATTATGGAACGTTATGGGATTGCATTATACTGTAAATAATAGCACTAATAAGAAATTTTTGGCACTAGGTAGTTGTTTTTGGCGTGGATTAAGAAATTTTGGCTATGTTTTTGCCATTTTTTGTACACGCCAACTAGTGTCAAAAAACGTCTTACATTATGTGACAGAGGAGTACGTACTCGTAATAGAGCAGTACCAGTACTACTTTTCTCAACTAGTAGTGCGATGTACTGTACTTCTAGTCTAGTCTAGTATAGTGCACCAGTTTTGAACTCTTGAATCTCATGGCCAAGGAGCTACAGTTGGAAGTGGAGGGTACTACTGTTCTCTGGAACCATCATTGTACTATCAATGCAGGGGAAGTACACCTGCGTAGTGGCCTAGTGGGTACTCTCGGTGCTATATTCAGCCGCTCCTCTCACGTAGGAGTAGCTGGCCTACTCAGCCGCTCCTCTCACGCACACACTAGCAGCCTGTTTATCGGTGACAGTTATCATGAGGCAGAACATTTGAGTTATTTGATACAGCGAGACTAGGATTTTCGCTTCCATTTGTGGAGGTGTAATGGATCTCGTCGAACTTTGTTAGTACTTCCTTCTTTATGAATGAGATGAAGCAAAGCTTTTGCCTCCGTTTAAAAAAAACACGTCAAGAGGAATTTCTTTTATAGTAGAGCCGATAATGGAGTGAAGTCCATGCGTGCAACGCCACAAGCTACAGAGTAGTAGTAGAACACTTTACGTACGGAGCCATATTGCACAGTTCCCAATGCCCCACCAGGCTTTTCCGGCTCCTCGGGCTTAATTGGGAGGCGCTAGTTTAAATATGCTACTAGCTGATGAGGAAGCTGCAAGCGAGGTGCGGCTAGGGCGAGCACGCGAGCCACAGGATGCTAGGAAGGAAAACCCGTTCATGTGGCTAGGCTGTCCAGTGCACCCAGATTATGGGGCCGCACGTCCGTTCGACTTCAAACCTAAACTAGCCGTGTAAAATATGGCTCGCAGCGAAGTGTAGTAGTACTATTTTTTTTAAAGGCTACCGTGCGTTCGGCCGGGATCGAACCCACAAAACGAGGTATACACTCCCGCGACCACTAGTAGTACTCGTTGGAGTACAACGCAACCTAGAATCGCCTTTTGTCGCTAGTAGTACGTACATTTCCTTACAAGAAACCCCTAATAATGCAAGAAACCACTAAAATGCCAAGAAACTACTACCACTTGCATACGTGGCGGACTTAAGATAAGACTACCTTATCAACCATTGTACATCCTCTTACCAACAAAAATCCTCGAGTGACCTCCTACCTCCGGCCCGTCCACCTTGTCATCCTCGGCCATGGGACGCAGCTACCGCCGCTGGCAGAAGGCGAGGTCAAAACCGCCGGCGGTGCGGAGCCCATGTTGCGGCAGCCCGGATGCCAGCTCCATCCGGCGCTCGCGGCCGCTAGCTAGCCAAGATAGCTCCGTCCAGCTGCTTGTCTGCAAGGTTTTCTAGCTAGATTGGCACGGCGGCGCGGCGGCTTGCTCACGCGCGCCGCGCTAAGGCCAGCCATCTGGCTCGAGCGAAGGCCAGCGCGGCGGCTTGCTCGCTCGTGAGTCACGCTCGGGCCAGCCTGCCAACCCGTGCGGAGGCCAGCGCGGCGTCCGGCCCGTCCGCGGCGGCGGCGCCAACTCGTTCATCACCGGCGCCACCGACAAACACGCATCAGTACTGTTTGAAGTAATGTTAAGGAAAAATAATGATTTGAGGGGGAATAACGGGATAGAAGGTCAGATGTGGGTCCCTCGTGTCAACGGTCAAACAAAATGTGTTGGTTTAAGCTGCCTCGTCAGCATGGACGTGTGGGCCAACCCTGTCATAAATGGGTTTAAACGAACCTAATCGGTAGGAGTACTAGGTAGTAGTTTTTGGCGTGTATTAAGAAATTTTGGGTATGTTTTTTCTATTTTTTGTACAATAGATTCTTCCTAGGGATGGTTGAAAGTGGTAGTTTTTTGTTAAATACTCTACATATTATAAGTAGGAGTGAAAGTTAAGCTTTGGAAGCCAATAAGCAAGGCTAGTTACATAGTGCATATGTGTACATGATTGAAAGTAAATATCAACCATCAGTGACTAATATCTTGATGGAAAACTCGAAACTATGGAATACTAGGAAAAAATGCATGGTTGGAAATACTAGCAATGTTCATGTCCGTTGCAACGAATCTTAATTAGAATAATACTTATTCACAAACTTGGTATAAAACACTCTAATTTTGATATACATATGTTTCAATTAGAATATATTCCTTGGGCTGCTTTGGTGAGATCAGGGAGGGATGTGGTTGGTTTTAAGATACTAATTATGGGTTTTTCTGCAAATTGGTACACAAGTGGGATGTTGGTGAGAAAAGGCAACAACTTACCTCACAATCGTTAGATGTAGATCTAATGGTCAGAAACGACGGATGGCAGACACACCACAACTTAATTAGTCTTGTGTAGGAGTACTAGCAAGATCCGTGCATTGCACGGAACATCAAGATGCATTTTTTTTATAAAACACTTGTTCTGATTGATCCTTGCGGGAGTAATCCCATGTGTAAAAACTAATGATATCTCGAGAAATATGAGATAAGGTGAAGAGGAGTGGGGTGTGGTGGTGGTTGGTGGTCGGACTGAGCGGAGGCATGGGGATTGACGACGCCGGCAGCGGCCACCAGGCCAGTTTGTTCCAGAGGCTTCCTTTCTTAATTCCTCAACAATGAGGTTTGTTGGAGATAGGGATGAACGAGGGAAGGCCTTGTCTGCAAATGTGGAGAGGGGTGCGGGTATCTTTTAGTTTAATTTCCATCCGTCAGATATAGATCGGACGGTCTATATTGCAAGATGGCACACGTACCATCATCACCACCTCGGTTTTTTATAAGAGAAGAAATATAAGTATGGAGATACAAACATATTATCGATACTTGCTTCCGTAAACTAGCATCTACATTCTATTCAATGCCTCGGCACGTGGGGCCTTAGCACAATGACTTCTCGACTGTGTAAAACAAAGATTTTCCGTCGCCGACAAGGAGGGGGGTGGCGGCGCGCTTTTGGCTTGCTCTAGTCCTAGTAGTCATACTAGGTGGTCTAAGCACGTGTAGATTTATTCTTTTTCACGTCTCGTGTTCGCCGTACTGCCACGATTGTTGATGAATAGACGGTAAGTTATTCACGGGGAAACCCTTGATGAGCGTGTTTGAGAGAGAGAGAGAGAGAGAGAGAGAGAGAGAGAGAGAGAGAGAGAGAGAGTGCGTGTGTGATATGTTAGAGACTGAGGCAATGATAACAGATTCTTTGTGTCTATGTGTGTGGAGGATAGAGAGAGACATGTACATGGGGCTTTGTGTTGTGTAACACGGAGACACATATACATAATTAGAGAGTGAGTGTGTGAGATACACATGCGGACATGGGGAGAGATGAGGAACCAGATAAATGGGTGTTTGTGCGTGTTTGTGTGTGTTTGTGCACACGTATATGTGTGAGAGGGAGAGAGTGTACGTGGAATAGAGAGACCACTGATGATGTAAACCTAGTATAAGGGAAGGGGGAATGGTGTGACATGTGTAGTAGCGGATAATGCAGTGCGGGCTGGGGAGCAGACTATTTGGAAGAGACATCGAGTGTGTGTGTGGGAGAGGGGTGTGAGAGCGAGAGAAAGAGAGAGCTAGCGACGGAGAGAGAGAGAGAGAGAGAGAGAGAGAGAGAGAGAGAGAGAGAGAGAGAGAGAGAGAGAGAGAGAGAGAGAGGAAGAGAGGGGCGAGAGGGGTGATTTGTGTCCATAAATGGCATATAGATAGGGAGACAATGTTGATGTTGTCCGAAATTGGCCTATGAACGAAGACGCAAGGGAAGCGAGTCATCGTGTGTGTGATAGGGACTTCATGAGAGATCTAGAACCATTATACATTAGGAGCTATGCAAAGAATCACGACATATATGTATGCAGGGAAGGAGCTGGGGCGGGTCCGCATGTGGGAGAGATAGAAAGAGGAGAGTGGTGCACAAGGAGACAAAGTGTGCTTGTTTGCAGTGGGGGTGGTGTGTGAGGTGAGTGCGCGAGAACCACATAACTAGGGAGATAGACGTTTGGGGGCGACGTTTTGTGTGTATGGGAAATATACACTCTACATAGTGCGTGTGCTTGGGTAAGAGAGATAGCGGGAGACATAGAGAGTGAGGGAAGATATGTGTGCATGCCTGAGAGACAAAGTGTTAGAGACCTATGTTGGGGTCCGGACTTTATAAGAGAGAGGGGTGTTACTGTGCTCGTGTGTTGGTGTTTGGGGGAGAGAACGACTTCTCTATGTGTGTGTGTGTGTGTGGTGGTGGTGGGGGGGGGGGGGTTGACTTCAGATAAAGAGTGAGGAGTCTATATTTGAGGGACTTTAGCATAATTGAGATATTGTGCACTCATGGTTGGTCCATTTGTTTCACAGTTTGTACTAATGAGATAACGATACTTTTGAACATGCGTGATATACCTTGATGTACCCGAATTACAAACCTAAGATTGGAATTTTGGAATTCGACTCCATCATTAGCTTTTGTAATTCATTTAAACGGAGGTACATTTTTTAAGCCGGGATTTCGTGATTTCAAATTCATATATCAAACCTAGAGATATACACATACGGGCATGTTCAAACTTTATAATCATCCACTTTATTCATACACATACACATTTTTGCTTTTGTCATCATATTTAGGATAAACACATTTGGAATTTCATTTGAATTGGACCGTATGATGGTATTTTCTTGTAGTAGCTCAATGATCCATATTTGAATTGAATGGACAATCTAAGTTTCGAGTTGGAGACATTGATTTTCAAACTTGCACATTTTTTTGCGTGCAAAACAAACAAATTGTCGGCCATGATATCATAGTCGGCCGTACGAGAGCAGAATACTTATAATTTTAGGCGCCAAAAGCTTTCAAACTTCCCGCTCACATCGAAATATCACGCGCCCAAAAGTTTAGCCCTGCGATATTCCTGTTTTACCCCTGCCAAATGAACGGAAAAGGGCTGCTTTGGTAACTCCATTGTTTTCCCCTCTTTTCCCCCAACATTCTTCCCAAGAGCCCTCCCCTTCCCCTCCCCGACCCCCCCAACCACGGCAAGCCGCCGAATCTAGTCCTCTGCCGCAGCGGTGGACCTCACACCCCGCCGGATCTACCTTCCGCACCTTGGAACCCCCAACTGCCAACTCACCACTTCACCGAAGCCGCTTCAGCGACTGGCTTGTCCACCGCTCCAGATCTCCTTGACCGCCATCATGGTCCACCGCACCGGATCTGCTTAACCGGCGCCCTCCACCACAGCATAGGCCCTTCACTGACTCCCTCGTCCGCCCCTTCGCTAGCCCTTCATACAAGCCCTCGTTCGACGCAACAGATCCGCCTCACCGAAAGCACTATACAACGTGCTCGCCGAAGACTTCGTCCACTGCACCGGAACAGCTCCACGGACGCCATATTCAACTCCACCGGCCCTACTTTACCAACGCCGCAGCCTCATAAGGTTATTTCGATTTGTACTCCTTCAGTTTTTCTCTTTATCGTGCAACTGTTCACTTACCACAGATGAGCTTTCTTGTATGTCGACAGGCGCCGCAACCGTAGTACCGGAGCAGCTTCAGCGACGGCGACAGCCGGCCCAAACTCAACCGCAACACGAGCACCATCGACGATCCTTAGCTATCAAGTATGACAACGATACCCATACTCCACCGAGAATCAGGTACTATTATCCAACGGCGGCGCTACGTTCACTTTCCTAGCATAAGCACCGCACCTTTGAATTTCTTGAGGCATCATTCAGTTTTTCATGAGACGCGTTATTCTCGCTTGCACAGAGGGCCATACTTCGGCAAAGTGAACATGGTACATGTGTTAAATTACATACCAGTGCACATATAGTTAATATGCTTTAGTTTTGTTCTGATGCCACCTGTTGGTTCCATCAGACTGCTTAATGTTCTCTATGCTTAATTACACATCAGCAAACTAGCATGTGGTTCCACTACTTTTTGTTTGTTTTACCATAAATTTTCTGATGCTAGCTATTACATCACTGCTCCGAGCCTCTGTTCATTAGTTGTTTGTGTGTTATTGATCTTACCAAGTTGCATGACTAATTTGATGCTTCTATTAATTATGGAGCTGCCAACCCCATCAAGCAAAATATTTGTTCTTTTTGTGCTGGCACCTCGAACAAGCATAAAAATAGAGGGAAGCAGATATATTGTTGTGTATGCACACACCCTTCTTTCATTAGTTTAGATGAACCATTGATGATCAATTCGGACCAGTGCATGCGATTAAACTTAATTTTACCTAAATAGACGGTGCAGAATAAACTACAACAACTAGATTTGCAACCACGGGATGTTGACGATATCTTCAAAGAACATTGCAACAGCAGCTAGGCTTCACAGCAACATATGGTAAGCCAGTGTGTTTTAGTACATGTTAAATGTAATGCGAGTGGGCTGCTTTCTTGGTTTGTGCCCTCAACGCGTAATCCTACCGAATTACAAATAGTTCAGTTGTCTGCTTTGCTGTATTGCTTGATTCGAATACTTGTTTGTTGTTACGTTATACCTGAGTTGGCCAATATGTCAGCAGTGTATGCTGTACTATCGTAAAGAAATGCATGCCTATTTCATTTTAGTCCTTAACTTTTCCTCTCAACTTCATCACAAGACTGTCTTCGTAGTTTATATGAGGCCACACTGTTAAGTGCTTTCTCAGATTATTTCAACTGCTTAGATGCCTTGGCAACTTAAATATAGCGGTTGTACACTCCCTTTCAACTTTCATCTTACCATTTTAATTTCTTTTCGACTGATGCTGCTTCGAACCATTTAAATATAGTTCGCCATGCTCGGCAATAATTCATCCGTCGTTTACCATGTAAGCTTACTGCCTGGATCATACGATAACTATCTCTTACTTATGTCCAACGGAAACCTTTCAGGATGCCGTTCACACTAGGACACAATGTACAACCCCAGAATCTATTTGTGGAAGCAGTGCGCCATCCATGTTACCAGATGGTAGCAGTTCAGAGGCAACACCGCCGGAGAGCAGTCTGAGCACATATATTATAGTGCTTGAGGCTCTACTAGAGGCAGAAAGAGATGGTGTGGCTGCCATGAATGAGGTAATCTTTATCTTGAGGCTGGAAATTACGGAATTAGCGGCACGCATTATGCAAGCAACCCAAGAATTGGAGGAAGTAAGAATGTTGCATTTAAAGACGGAGGAGGTCCTGCTGTTTCTACTATCTGAAGCCCAAGGTAATCCCGGTTCTTCTTTAGATACCAGTTGAAATTGTCATTAGATTATTGTACTTGCATGTTGTGTCATGTCAATGAATGGATTACGTTGCAAGACCCCCTATGTTGTCCGGAATTCCATATTGTCCATGTGTTGTAATGATCCGAATTTTTTAGGCGAGGTAATCCTCAGTACTTGTATGATTAACATAAGGTGAACTGTTTTTCGTGTGAGCATATTGTATTGGATGAAATAACTGTTTGAATCAGAGTGTATCCAACCTACTGAATTCGAAGATCACGACATTTCTAAATCATAATCATATATAAAGGTGGAATAAATCTTTGTTGTGGTTTTGAAGAAATAAATAACAAAACGTATAATTATCTGTGGATATTCGTAATTGAATACAAACTGGATTTAAATTTAGTTTTCCAGGTCCTACGGCAAACGTGAATGCTAATTCTCCCAAGTTTTGAACGAAGCGGCTAAACAACCACTATAATTTGTGGGCTGCCCAAAGCAAGTGTTTGCGAGATGGAAATTACTGTCTACCCCTGACACTTGACATCCTTATCGACCGGATTTACACTGCTGTCGATAGGGGTAGACTAGTAACTTCAATCAGACGTGACACGACGGCCTCTGAGCCCATTCAGACACGGTGGGCGCCAAACATGGGCGGCAAAACACATTTGATTCAAGCTCGTCCGAAAGACATATGTCTCTTCCTTCATTTCCCCATTCATACACGATGGGCGGCAAAACAAACTCTCCTCGTCCTAAATCGATGTAGGCTAATATTTTAAATAGGGGCAGATGTGTAACTTCCATCAGACGTGACATAGCCGCCCTACTTGTCAGCCCAGTTCATACACCATGGGCGCCAACCGTGGGCGGTAAAACACCCTCTCCTCGCCTGAAATAGTTACCGGCAAATATTTGGGAGATGCGAGATTACCATCCTATCCCCAACCGACGCGATGTCTGGTATTTTAAACGGGGGATAAGTTCGTAACTTTCCCCCATTTCAGAGAAGCGCGTCCCAAAGTTTGAGATCGCCCTCCTCCCCTCCATTTCCCCATTCATACACCGTCGGCAGCACGACAACCTCCGCACTGCGGCCAGCCTCCTCCGTCCGCCTTGCCGGAGCCGCTACCCCTACCCCGTCGTCCACTGCAAGAGATGGACGTCTCTCATCCACGGCGCTGGACCAGGATCCTTTCATCGCCTCCTCTCGCTTCATCGGTGTCATCGTCCACCTTTCCGTTGCCGCTCCTACGACTGCCTCGTCCACGGCAACAGGATATATCCCCCGACCCGGCCGTCTGCCATCTAAAGTCTTCTTCCCCGCCGCCGACAGCCATCGCACCCGCAGCACCCTCAACGTATCAGCATAGGCCTACACGGCGTTGCAAGAGAGGTGGTACTCTTCCATATGTGCATAAGTTATTGATCTCACCCGGAAAATAGATCAATAACTGTACTTTTCTTGTCCGTACCAAATCGTAGTGGCTAGTTGAAAGCAAACATTGGTTGCGAAGTAGCTTTGTCCGGTTTGCACCTTCAGATCCACCATGGCACGGGCACTATAGTCGTAAAGCTTATGGTTTCCCCCTTTATATTCACTACCATCATCGTAGGTGCTTCGTGTCGTGCTAGCACTGCTCCTCAAGACCTCAACCCAAAGCTTACGTGTTCAAATACGAATCTGATATGATGCTCATATAACTAAAACAGAGAATGTTTAATTGGTCGCCTAATGTTCCTATATTTGTTTCGAAAAGCATGTGCGCCACCCACTGGTCCAGCTAGTTCCACTTTCCTGATTTTTCTCTTGATGCTTAGGGTTTTCCCTTTATCTACTCTACTATGATCTCCGTAGGTGCTTTACGTCGTACTAGCATTACTCCACCCTTCAAGCTAAACAACACAACACTCGAATTCAAAGCTTAGTTGTTCAAATATGATTGTGATATGATACGATATTAGTTAACCGACACATTTATTTGGTTAGCTAAAGGTCCCACTTGAGTTTCCAAATGCATGTCGCGACATATAGATAGACAGCATAATTGCATTTCTTTGTCACTTGTTGACCGTACTTTCTTGTCCGTACCAAATCTTAGTTGTTATTTCAAAGCAAACATCGGTCGCTAACTACCCTTTGCACGGTTTGCAGCTTCAGATCTGCCATCCCACTGCCAGGTCAACACTGTACTAATCATGCTTATGTTTTCCCCATTTTATGATGACCACAATCAGCCTACGTGGTTTGTGTCGTAATAGCACTGCTCCACCCATCAAGCTAAACAAACTTAGTTGTACAAATTCATATCTGATATTATTGCTGATATTAGTAAAACTGAGAGATGTTTAATTGTTAGCTAAATGTTCCTACTTTAGTTTCGAAATGCATGTGAGCCACATATGGAGAGACCGGAAAGAATAGTATTTCTTTGTGCGCTCTGGTTCATCATGGGTGGCCAACCGACATTGTATTGAAACACTTGTAATATCTTCAATCTGCCTGCTCTTCTGCTCTTCTTTAAGATGATACTCTTCTCTTGCGGTCGACTGGTCAGGTCGAGTTGTTCTCCCTTAGTATATTCTGAATCTGTCAGGTCAGGTCGACTTGTTCTTCTTTACTATATGTTGAAGCTATCATCTGCGAAGTGTCATCACTACGGAGCTCTCATATTTTGAGTAGTAGGCCACATTATATTAATGCACACAACAAATTACAGCATGCATGGCATCTTTTAAAAGAATTGCAGAGATAGCACAAAGGGGTTTACAGGAGGCGTATTGGATTAGAATCACTTCGCATTACAAAGAAAATCTCACTTGTTTTTATGTTTTCATGCATGTCGATATTGAACATTATCAAAATGAATATGAGAATGGGCGATGATAGGAATATTATGAACGATCCACTGGCTAACAAACTTGGCATGGTGGAGGATGGCATATCTTATTCACCCATCAAGGTGCTTCCTCTAACTTTGCAAAGTTGTATTGGTCGCACATATTTTGCATCTGACCTACTGCATTTCTTCTACTTTGTTACACCATCTGCTTAGTTTAAGCATCATATATGAGTATATGCCATAACTATCCATTTTCTGTACCTATTCCATGTGTCGTCACACTATGTTTTTTCAGTAAAATGTTGTTCTTTCGTGATAGATGTCCAAAAGGAAGAGGGTGAGTGCAGATCCTCAAGGAGTACAAACTAGATATTTGGAAATGGTAGTGGTACATGTTAAATCAGATAGATCAGCAGCCACAGAAAACACAGACCCAACTGTACCACACTTTACCCCTACTCCAGTGGACAAACCCCTATTAGAACTGTTGGGAGCCCAGCGTCAGGTACTGTCTATGATATCAATTCAAAATTTGATCTCCTAAATTTCTGCTTGTGCCTTACCTTCTCTCTTGTATGAAAACTAATTTCAGATGAATCTCCTTGCTCAAAGGATCATACGATCTCAAAACAATGATGGGCTCTGCATTGCTCTTGTCAGTACCTCTCTCCCTTTTGCCTTGTAACGCTGTACTAAATTAATTGCTATTTGATTATGTATCATCAATCTACACCTGAGCTTCATTATCCTATGTGCAAAATGTAGAATAATGGCAACGCCTATAAAGAATTTTCTTTGGGGAATTTATTGAATTATCCTTCCATCAACATGGAGAAGGGCTTTGTCCAGCCCGTGTTAACATGTAATGTAAGTTCATCCTTCTCAAGCCTTCAAACTTTGTTCTAGTATAGATTTGGATAGGCATCATTGCCTCCACTGCTGTTTGCTTTGCCGTTTACATCTGATTGGATGTTTGCAACAACTACCAATTTTAAATTGTAGTTGTAAAAACATGTTCCTTATGCAGAACATATCCATTTATTTGCTTATATAATTGTGAAACCTGTTACGTGTCTCCTTGTTTCTCTTTCAGAGTCGTATCTCTTACGCCAGGCAGAACTTTAGGGAAGATAGTGAGCCAAACCATCTTGAGGACAGCGTGATGACCCCAAGGTCCTGCCTTGATGAAGACAGTGAGTTGAAGCTACTCACGAGCAGGTGTGAGACAACCTCTGTGCAGTCGCTGCCTCAATCAGTTCGACTTCTTCACTCTCAACATAAAGCGGAAAGGCTTGCTTCAGCTCAGCTCCGACATGAAGTCAAAGATGCAATGAAGATGTCAGAGGACTACCGTGCGCACCATCATGCCTTAAATCTAGTGTTGATGCATCTATCATTGACACAACTGAGGTCTACTCAGCTTCTTCAGCTGTTTGGGGGGCCCGACCTGGCCAGGCCTAGTGCCTTCTGAAGTGCTCTCAGTTTTTTATATACTTTTGTCGGCGCGTTTATTTGCACTGGTGGCGAACTTTGATGCCCAGTGGATGTAATATGTGTGATAGCCGTGATAGCCTAGCGTATGTTGCTTGCTTATTTATTTCCTTGTTGTCTTGTTTATTTGTTTGCTTGTAGTCATTGCAGTTCTTTTTCTGCGGTTTGCTAGTGGCTGCAATAACCTATTTTTTAAAACTAGGCCACAATAACCATGGACTAATATTTACTGTAGTGACACTGGGCCTCCTACGGGCCGTAGAAACAGTGGGCCTTCTACGGGCCATAGAAACAACGGGCCGTATCATCAATGGGCCTTATACGGGCAGTATGATCGATTGGCCAAACATGGGCCAATAACATGACGCATTATGGCCGTAAGCGGGCTAGAGTTGGAATCGTCCATTCATGGGCCGACCATAACGGGCCATCGTTAATAGGCCGTATTTCATGACGCTATGAAAACGGCCCAACGTGTTAATGGACCACAAACGGTCCGACTGTAACCACGGGCTGAATTTGGCCCATAAGCACACTACAACAAGAACCCCCCTATAACAACACATGATTTGCAACGCCTTAAGTATGTGTTGCAAAGGATCTGCCATAGCCACACATATATGTGTTGGGAACTCTAGACGTTGCTTGTTGTGTGAGCAACAATGAATACTTTGTGTTGCAGGTTGTGCGTTGCCATTTTGATAAATAGAGCAACATTTTATTTATAAGATAATAATATAGGTGCACAATGCAGGTCGCATGTTAATATTTATTATATTACATGATTGAAAAAGAAAAAAGTGCTCAATGATACTCGAACCAGCCAACGTCCTTTAGAAAGGACAGAACGAGCCAACTCGGATAGGTGCTTCCTGTGTTTCCTGTTAAGGTTTCACCTTAATGACAATGCGTTCCCAGCTGGGCCTTAGAAAGTCGGGGCCCATGAACACGCGCACTGGGGCTAGCGAGCCGGGCCGCCCATGATTTTTGTACGAATTCTCAAAACAAAAGTTGCTACTTGTACGTGTATGTTTGTCTAAAAAAAACTTGTACGTGTATGTTCACTTGAAATCCGACAATTTAGGAAATCAGGAATCTATTTTTTTAAAACAAATATTTAACTAATTCTATTTTACTAGGTCTACAAAATTAAGTAGTGAAAATTGTTATTGTAATTTTGAAGAGTGTTCACATTTCTTGGAAAACATGGATTTTTTAAAGTAAAAAATGGGAAAAATTCTTTGTGAATTTTAAAAATGTCATCATACAATTAAAAATGTTTATCATCATGTATTTGATAAATATTCATCATCTATTTTAAAAATTATACATGCTCTATTTTAGCAATTGTTCATTGTGTTTTTCAATAATGCTCCTCATAGATTATCAAAAGTCATATTTATTTAAAAATGTTTACTGTGTATTCATAATTTGTTCATCGTGTATTTAGACAAATGTCCATAAATTTCAAAGGAATTATGTATTTGAGAATAAAGTTGATCGTGTATTTTAAACATGTTTGTTGTGTATTTCAAAATGGTCATCAAGTATTTTACATGTTTAATTTATATTTCAAAAGGTTTATTGTGTGTTTAGAAATGTTCATCACATATTTTAAGTTCTTTATAGCGCAATTAGAAAAAGTTCATCATATATCTAAAAGTTTTCATATATAAAAGTATTTAAAATGAAAAGGAAAACATGGAAAAACATATAAAAATACGGGTTCCTTGTTACTGCCTTGGTCCCCTTCCTCTCTTTGGTCCAGTGACCTCGTTGTTAGCTTGAGGAGTGATGACTCTGCCATTTCTCTGTTCTAAGTTCTAGTATAGCATTGCTTTCTCTAGGGTACTGGTTCCTTGGTGACGTTGACATAGTGGTGACAACAATGGCACATTGAGATAAGGACTTTCTGAACTCTCCTTAGGGATTATGCTTGATCTGGCACTGACGAAGAGCCTGTGAGGATATGTATTTGTTTCTTTTCTCTGGATCGTGTTATTTGTTGTGTCAACCAAGGGCAACAGTTGGTTGGCTATTTGTACAACATCTTTGACTTCTTCTACTTAATTTTGCAGCATTGCGTGGTTTTCTCCAACCCTCTGGGTCACTAGGTGAACACTGCAAGCATGTGTTGTGTGGTGTGATTTCTCAGTGGATGTTCCTTTTGTGGTTTATAGATCTCGCTGCTATGGACAAGTGTCTATTGTGTTTTCAGAGCCTTGTAAGATAAGGGCGCTTGCGGGTGTCTCTTTTTCGTGCTGTCGATTTAGTGTAATTTTCAAAATGTAGTCTAAATCTTCGTCGATGGAGTCGTCTGTGTTCCACGTCCTGTTCTTCCCCTTGTCTAGCGAGATCAACAGTCGTGAGCCCCGGGAAGTGAAGCCGTGCGCGCCGACAGAGGCCCACATAGGACACGAGACATTCCATTTCCTACCCTTTCCAGAGTTCACCATGTGGACATCGCATGTCGAGGCGACGTCCACGATCGACATGGACGGTCCAGCCTTGTGGTCGTTGCAACCCGGTGCGAAGAATGCGGAGCTGTCGACATTCCCGTCCATGATCGCCAGTGTCACTTCCATGTCTACCATCGTCGTGATCGCATTGCAGCCGACGTGAGCGCTACACACGGCCTTGCAGAGCGCACCGTATTGGTCGACGAAGTTTAGGGTCCTCCGCTACCATGCCGCCATGGTCTCTTTCACTCGCAACTCGCCGTTGATTTGGCCCTCCGCCATCTGGTGATGCCTGAGGAGGGTGAGGTTGTAGTGTTTGTCCTCATGCGCCTGCCGAAACGCTGACACCGGCGCCGGTTGCTCCTTCGACATGACGACGTTGATGTGTTCCTTCGCCTACTCCATGGTGAAGTCGGCATAGACCAGTGCAGTAGCTGGCTCGTCGTTGGACGCCTCCCCCATCATCGGGTCACCATCGCTCACCTCAGGCATCATCGGGTCACCATCTCTCACCTCAGGCAAGCTCATTGGCATGCAGGGCTCTATCCGTCGCACATGAAAGGCCTACCATCCGACCGCAAGGCGGTCACCTCGTGCTTCTGCTCCATCGAGAGGCACTCCTACAACGCGCTACAGATCTCGCAACGGAGGTGGTGCGGAGGAGGAGCGAAAGCGGATGTGGTGTGATGTGGATTGTGCCGTGCGCGATCACATATAACTAGAGAGCAACGAACGGGGGCGTCGAAGTGGGTTTTCTAGTCTCTGTGCCTGTTTAAAGCTGGTAGGCGGGCGGGCAGACAAACTATGTCCGAACACCTTGGTCCGGACGTTTGCAAGCATTTTAAGGGTTCGTTTTGGAGATACCCTAAATACGTCTCCCTCTGTTCACAAATATAGATATTTTAGATATATTTTAGTATAGATTACGCACGAACTGAAATGAATGAACAACACACCAAAATACGTCTATATAATCGTCGCAAAAAAATACGTCTATATAAATCTGAATCATAAATAAATTAGAACATCAGTTAATGAAGGAAGTATTTAGTTAAACTTGATGAGATGAACAATGTGACGTGGTGCATCTAGAATTTTCGAACCAAGCAGATCAGTCAAACTAACAATGCAACGTGGGAACTCATGAGGTGTAAAGGTGGGTTCCAATAGCCACGTACCCAACGGAAAAAGACATCGTGGAAAATATAATGAGCGAACGGCGCGAGATGTTTTGACACGCGTGGCGGGATCTTGGAAATTTCCTGTTACCATATACGGAGAACGAATACTTATTAATCTAGCTCTATGAAACCCTAAGCTTCATTCCCTCGAACGCACGACCACAACGCTGCCGGCTCTCTCCTTGCAACCTCCCACTATACTAGAGCCGCCGATCTCATCTGACCCGCCACCGTTTGCGCCTTCATGGCTCTCCTCCCCGCCGGATCTAGCCTCTCCGGTGTTTGTCCTCTTCATCCGGCCAACCCCTCACCATCGTTGTCTCGCCGCTCATTTACCTTGCGCCGCCGGACTGCCGGAGACGAAGACGAGCACCGTGGGGAAGTCGGTCGCCACCTATTCCTTCACTCCCTCCGTCATTCTAATCCACCTCCATCCGTTCTCTTGGATCATGCGGCAGCGGTACAGGTTCATGGCGGTGGCCCACCACCGATGCGGGATGACGTCAAGTTTGACCTCCTCCACATCGCCTCCTCAATGGTCTCCGGCCAGCAGCACCGCTCATGGCACATCCGTTCAGCTCAGGTATCTCCACCTCGCCGATGCCTCCTCGTAGTCGCTTCGCCTACCTCCCTTCCGGCAGCACCGCCAGCATGGTAAGTCCACCTTAAGGCTGCTGTATCGCTCAACCCTCTACCCCCACTAGTAGAAAAGGGGGCAATGGCCCAGGCCGGTTCAGCCCATTAGTCCCGGTTCAATCCAGAACCGGGACCAATGGAGCTATTTGTCCCGGTTCGTGAGCCCAGGGGGCCGGCCGGGCCACATGGGCCATTGGTCCCGGTTCGTCCGGACCTTTTGGTCCCGGTTGGTGGGACGAACGGGACCAATGGGCTGGCTCGCCCACCACTATTGGTCCGGTTGGTGGCTTGAACGGGACCAAAGGCTTCCCTTTAGTCGGTTCATGCCACCAACCGGGGCTAATGGTGGTGTTTATATATACCCCTCAGCGCAAGAGCAGAGCACACTGCTCTGTTTTTTCTGGCCGAGGGGGAGAGGGCTTGGTGGTGCTCTAGCTCACCTCCTATGTGCACACAAGGTGTTCGATAGAATGCCCGAGCCACACTACTTAAGGTTTCTCCTTTCCAAGCTCGACCGCCAAGCTCCATTTTCCTCAATATTTATCTAGGTTTAGCGGTCCGTCACGCCCCGTCCCCGTCTTCATCGTCGTCGATCACCCGGCCGATCTCATTGCCGGCACCACCGTGGTGAGCCTCTTGTTCTTATCTTCTTTCTGAAAGGAAAAATATTCTTACTTGTATGTTTAGATAGATACTTGTATTATTTTCTTACTTTTATTATTGCATCTTATATAGTGCGATGGTTTTGGTATCCGCCCCCGTCGGCCCTCGTCCTGTCTATGATTCGGATGTGGTATATATTATCTTTTCATAACTATTGGTTCATTTATTGTTTATGAAAATTATGCCGACCAACGTGACATAGATTTTATTTATCTAGGAGGTTTTTGAACCGGAAATTCCAACCGACCCTATTGTCGAGAGGTTAAATTTAGTTGAAGAAGAAAACAATTTCTTGAAGGAAAAAATAAAAAAACTTGAGGAGGAGAAGATGATATTGGAGTTGCATGTTGCGGATGTCGTCGATGATCACAAGATCAAGATGGATGCAATGTGCTTGAAGATTAGAAAGATTAGAAAATATGCCATTCATACCGAGGCTTGGTATCATTATGTCGTTGGATCAGTTGTTACCTTGGTTGCGATTATGATCGCATTGGTTTTCGCATTGAAATGTTTTACATAGTTTCAATGTATGGTTTAATTAATTTAGATGCTCTGCAGAGCTTTATGTTGTTAGATGAGAACTATGTATGTACTTTGGTTTTTATGTGATGATGAACTTCTATTAATTTGGTCACTTAATTATCTATTCATGATGTTTTGTAATGATTTTTGACACACTTAATTATATATAATGCACGCAGATGAACCGGCAATGGATGTACGGTGACAGACACACCTCCGAGTACACTAAGGGCGTGCATGATTTTCTCGAAGTGGCTGAGGCAAACAAGTAGAATGGTTTTATGTGTTGTCCAAGCCCTATATGTGGGAATACGAAGTCTTACTCTGACCGGAAAATCCTTCACACCCACCTACTTTACAAGGGTTTCATGCCACACTATAATGTTTGGACGAGGCACGGATACGTTGGGGTTATGATGGAAGACGGCAAAGTAGAAGATTATGATGACAACTATGTGCCCCCTGAATACGGTGATGCTACTAAACATCAAGAGGAAACAGACGATGTGCACGATGGTGCTGCAACAGGCGAAGCTGCTGAAGATCAAGAGGAACCAGACGATGTGCCCGATGATGATGATCTCCGCCGGGTCATTGTCGATGCAAGGACGCAATGCGAAAGTCAAAAGGAGAAGCTGAAGTTCGATCGCATGTTAGAGGATCACAAAAAGGGTTGTACCCCAATTGCGAAGATGGCAACACAAAGCTCGGTACCGCATCTTTGGAATTGCTGCGATGGAAGGCAGAGAATGTTGTGCTCGATAAAGGATTTGAGAAGCTACTGAAAATAATGAAGAAGAAGCTTCCAAAGGATAACGAATTGTTCGACAAAGACATACGCAACAAAGAAGTTCGTATGGCCTCTAGGATTGGAGGTGGAGAAGATACATGCATGCCCTAATGATCTGCATCCTCTATCGCGGTGCATACAAGGATCTGAATGCATGCACGGTATGCGGTGCATTGCGCTATAAGATCGACGAGATGACCCCGGTGATGTTGACGGCGAGCCTCCCGGAAGAGGGTTCCTCTGAAGGTGATGTGGTATGCTGCTATAATACCATGGTTGAAACGTCTGCTCGAAACGGAGAGCATGCCAAGTTGATGCGATGGCACAGTGAGGACCGTAAGAAAGACGTGAAGTTGAGAGCACCCACGACGGGTCGCATGGAGAAAAATCGAGAGAAAGTATCGGGATGAGTTTGCAAAGGACCCAAGGAACGTATGGTTTGCTTTAAGCGCGGATGGCATTAATCCTTTCGGGAGCGAGCAGCAATCACAGCACTGCCCGTGACTCTATGTATGTATAACCTTCCTCCTTGGATGTGCATGAAGCGGAAGTTCATTATGATGCCGTTCTCATCCAAGGCCCTAAGCAACCCAAGAACGACATTGATGTGTACCTAAGGCCATTAGTTGAAGAACTTTTACAGCTGTGGAATGGAAACGGTGTACGTGAGTGGGATGAGCACAAAAAGGAGGAATTTCACCTAAAGGCGTTGCTGTTCGTGACCATCAACGATTGGCCCGCTCTCAAGAACCTTTCGTGATGACAAACAAGGGATACCACGATGCACGCACTGTTTACTTGACACCGATAGTATATACCAGGAAGCTGCGGGAAGAATGTGTACAGGCCATCGTCGATTTCTTCCGACCAACCATCAATGTCGAAAGAAAGGCAAGCATTTCAAAGGCGAGGCAGATCACCGAAGAAGCCCACCATGCGCATCGGTGATCACGCATTTGCTATGGTCAATGATTTACACGTAATCTTTGGAAAGGGTCGGCGGACTAGCTGTTCCGAATGACGCTGACAATGACGCACCCATGTGGAAGAAGAAATCTATATTTTGGGACCTACCCTACTGGAAAGACCTAGAGGTCGGCTCTTCGATCGACGTGATGCACGTGAGGAAGAACCTTCGCGTGAACCTGCTAGGCTTCTTCGGCGTGTATGGGAAGACAAAAGATACAACTGAGGCACGGGAGGACCTGCAACGCTTGCACGAAAAAGAGGGCATGCCTCCAAGCAAGATGAAGGTCCCGCCAGCTACGCTCTTACGAAAGAAGAGAAAAATCTTCTCTGAATGCCTGCTCAAGATGAAGGTCCCGACTGGCTTCTCTTGAATATGAAGGGAATAATAAATATGCCGAGAAAAGTTCCGAACCTAAAGTCTCATGACTGCCACGTGATTATGACGCAAGCGCTTCCGGTTGCATTGAGGGGATTCTGCCGAAAACGTCCGATTAGCCATTGTGAAGCTATGTGCATTCCTTAATGCAACATCTCGTAAGGTGATCGATCCAGAAATCATACCAACGCTAAGGAGTGATGTGGCGCAATGTCTTGTCGTTTCGAGCTGGTGTTTCCACCATCCTTCTTCAATATCATGACGCACGCCCTAGTTCATCTAGTCGACGAGATTGTCATTCGGGGCCCGTATTTCTACACAATATGTACCCCTTTGAGAGGTTCATGGAGTCCTAAAGAAATATGTTCAGAATCGTGCTAGGCCGAAGGAAGCATCTCCATGGGCCATCAAGCAGAGGATGTCATCGGGTTTTGTGATGACTTCATTCCTGGCCTTAAGAAGATAGGTCTCCCTAAATTGCGGTATGAGGGGAGACTGATTGAAAAGGCACGCTTGGAAGGGACTCAATAATATGCAGGACGGATATTCTTGGTCTCAAGCACACTACAGTTCTCTGAACTCTACCTTGGTGACCCGTATGTCGATGAACACAAGAACGATCTGCGCCCAAACACCCGAGAAAGGCGACGATCGGATTACATGTGAACACATCAGGACTTTCAGCAGTTGGTTGGAAACACGTCTCAGAGGTGACAGCACTGTTTGTGATGAGCTGTACTTGTTGTCCAGGGGCCCATCTTCGACTGTAATGATTTGGAAAGGATACGAGATAAATGGGATTACATTTTACATGATTGACCAAGATCAAAAGAGCACCAACCAAAACAGCGGTGTCCGCTTTGATGCAGCAACCGACAGGGGAAAGGACACATATTATGGTTACATAGTACACATATGGGAACTTGACTATGGAGTAGATTTTAAGGTCCCTTTGTTTAAGTGCAAGTGGGTCAATCATCAGAGGCGGGAATGCAGGTAGACCCACGATGACGGAATGACAACAGTGGATCTGAAAAATCTTGGGTACACCGATGAACCGTTTGTCCTAGCCAATGATGTGGCACAGGTTATCTATGTGAAGGACATGTCTACCGGATCGAGGAAAAGAAAAGATAAGGAAGCGAATACATCATACGATGAGCCAAAGCGCCACATAGTTCTTTCGGGAAAAAGGACATCCCGGGAGTGGAGGGCAAGATGACATGTATGAAGAGTATGAAAAGTTTCATGAAATTCCTCCTTCAAAGTCAAGGCTGACCCAAGCATCCCGATAAACGATGAAGATTATCCATGGTTACGGCGCAATAATAAAATGACACAAGCGAAGAAAAAATGAAGACTTTCTCCCGCAACTATTATGATGATACCATGCCAACTTTGTAATAGACGAGTATGATACCATTGTCCGTTTTGTACATGCACATGCTATGCCAACTTTTTCAGAGTTCATTTGAAAACTATGAATTGCAAAGAATTTAAATTTTAACTATTCAAATTTAAAAACTAATGGCACAAACAGAAAGTCTAAAACTAATGGCACTAACAGAAAGTTTATAATTTTGCTGACCTAAAAGCAAAAAGAATTAAAAAATAAAGCAAAAAACCAAAAGAAAATAAATAATGCAGAAAACAAAACAAAAAACTGGAAAAAAAATAAAAATAGCAACAATAAGTATTTTGTTGTAAGTAGAAACAAAATAAAATGAATAAAGCAACAAAGGAAACAAAAAAAGTGTTTTCAAATTTGAAAACTAATGGCACTAACAGAAAGTTTATAATTTTGTAAAACTAATAGCAAAAAGAATTAAAAAATAAAGCAAAAACAAAAGAAAATAAATAATGCAGAAAACAAAACAAAAAACTGGAAAAAATAAAATAGCAACAATAAGTATTTTGTTGTAAGTAGAAACAAAATAAAATGAATAAAGCAACAAAGGAAACAAAAAGTGTTCTCAAATTTGAAAACTAATGGCACTAACAGAAAGTTTATAATTTTTCTAAAACTAAAAGCAAAAAGAATTAAAAATAAAGCAAAAACAAAATAAAATAAATAATGCAGAAAACAAAACAAAAAACTGGAAAATAAATAAATATAGCAACAAGTATTTTGTTGTAAATAGAAAGAAAATAAACTAAATAAAGCAAAAATAAAAAAAAAATTTGCCACCCATCGGGCCCCACGACCTGAATACGACTAGAAACCCTACCATGGGCCAGATTCAGCCCGCAGGAGGCCCAGAGGGCCCACAGCACTGATTGCGTGGTTAGGCCCAAAGCCTGCTTTAGAGAGGAGCTCGAGAGGAAGGCGCACCGCACCTTATAAACAGTGCGCCTCCCTCTCAACTAGCGAGTGGGACTAAATATTTGGGTTGGGGCAGACAAGGCCTTTGGTCCCGGTTGGTGGCACCAACCGGGGCTAAAAGTGCATTAGTCCGGTTGGTGCTATGAGGGACTAATGCCCCCTTTGTCCCGTTTGGTGCCACCAACCGACCAAAGGCCGCCGCTTCCGCCCTTTGAGCTCATGAAAAGAGGCCTTTGGTCGGTTGGTGGCACCAACCGGGACTAGCAGATTAGTCCCGGTTTGTGCCACAAACCGACCAATCTCTTGCTATATATCTGAGACTTAGCAGTTTTCGCCAAAATCCATCTGTTTTTTCTCGCCCGACGCTATCGCTCCTCGTCGCCGCCGCCGAAGCCCTGCCCCGACGCCGTCAGTTGGTCCACTCGCCGCCGCCGCCGCCGAGCCATCGCTTCGACACCGTCGCCGCGCCCGCCGCCCGCCCGCCCCGACACCGTCGCTGCTGCTGCTGCCGCCCCTCGCCCGACCCATCGCCGTCGCCGCAAGGCCACCCGTTCTCGACCCGTCGCCGCTCACGCGGCGCGCCCTTCCCGACCCGTCGCCGTCGCCGTCTGAGCCGCCCTTCCCAACCACTGTCGCGTGCGCGCCGACCACACGCCGCCGCCTTTGGTCCGGCCCCCGGCGCCCTTTCCTTTTATTTTTTTGTGCATTTTATGTATATGTTCTCTGTGTATATATGTATATGTTCTCTGTGTATATATGTTCATATATGCAAAAGTTAGATTTTAGAAAAACTTTATATATGCAAAAATTTATACATATATGTAAGTATATATGTATGTATAGATGTATGTATGTGGATACATGAGGGGGGTCGATATACCCCCTCTCCAATAGCATTTTTGTGCATTTTAGGTTAGTGTATATATATGTTGATGTATATATACAAAAGATAGATTTTAGAAAAATACTATTTTTCTGTTGATGATATGATGATGTTTTTTTCATATATGCATTTTTTCATATATGTATTATTTTTTAAGTTGTTAGTAGATATCGATTTTAGGTTTGTGCATTTTATCACTGATTTTAGGTTAGTTGATCGATTTAGTGCATTTTATGTTAGTGGAGAGGAAAAAGTAAAATAAGGAAAAGGAAAATAAGTAGAGAAAGAAGGAGAAGAATAAGGAGAAGACGAGGAGAGGAAGATAAGAAAGAAGAAGAAAAAAAAAAGGAGAAGAAGAAGGAATAGAGGAGCTTATTCTCCTTTTTTTTCTCCTCTTTTTTTTTCTTCTTCTTCTTAATTTTTATCGGGAACGAGGGTGTCGAGGATCGCCGAGGGGTCGAGGGTCGGGAACTAGGGTAGAGGGTCGAGGGTCGTTAAGGGGTCAAGGGTCGAGGGTTTCAGGGTCGAGGGTTCGAGGGTTCTAGGGTCGAGTGATCGAGGGTCGAGGGTTCCAGGGTCGTCTAGGGGTCGAGGGTTCCAGGGTCGTTGAGGGTTCGTGGGGTCGAGAGGTTTCCTAGTGTCAAAGTATTGAAGAAATCCATGGCTTCATCATTAGCCGGAAGTAACCATGGCATGATGGTACGAAGTCCTCCAAAGTTATTCTAGAATGGAGTCCCGGATAGGATAATTTACCTTTTTGTATGAATTTCAGCAAAGGCCTTCCAAATAACGATATTCGGAAGGTTCTTGCTGAACTTTGTACCAAAAAGCAAATTATCCTATCTAGGACTCCGTTCCAAAATAACTTTGGAGAGCTTGCACCATCATGCACCACATTTTCGCCTAATGATGAAGACATGGTTTTGTTGAATCCTTTGACACTAGGCAACCTCCCGACCCCTCGGCGATCCTCGACCCCTTGACCCTCGACCGCTCGGTGATCCACGACCCTCTACCCCACCGCGGGCCTCGATGCCCATGTCACTTGTGGGACATAGATGTAGTGTTCAACGCCGACCCCCTCCCGATAGCTTCAACACGTGGGGGGGGGGGGTCGATACCCCCTCCTTGAAGCATTCTCGAGGCCACCCTCTAACCCTTGAAGCGTTCGAGGCCACCCGAAACCCTAGAGAAGCAGCGTCGAGGCCACTAATTAATATGATTCCTTATTGTGATTAGCTAGCTAGTTCTACGTTTTCCACTAATATATCCATATCTGTCATGTTTGAATAATAATTGCCATGTTGTAAATATTTGTAGAAACTATGGACACCCGCCCCGAGACGAAGCAGAAGAAGCGTTGTTGAGGGACATAATCGTAGAAGGAAGTGATGCCCTCAGCTCGTTGATGTATCTCAACGACACCGATGGTCTGGAAGGAGAGGGTGAAGAAGCAGCTGGCTATGATTATGATGGCTCCGATGACCCAATGCCGGTGGAAGAAGGAGAGGGTGAAGAAGTAGACCGTGAGGACTGCTCCGGTGATCATCGAACTGAGTCCGCCGGTATATATATTAGTTAAGCTGTCTTGACTAGATAATTGATGCATTCATTGTTTTGGTATGTACACATATTAATTAACTCTCGTCTTTCTTCCTTTTCTAGCCCTCCGGATCGAGCACAACTTCGGTAAAGAGACGTGGCCCAAGAAAAGTTGAGCTCGGATGAAAGGTTTGAGATCATAGAAATCGTGTGACGGCCAACCGATTGAACCCATCCGGACAAAGAAGGCATTTGTTGCTCGGTGCAGGGTTCTCGGTTAGGGACAAGATCCCGATCAGCATCCACAATGGTATAAGCCTAAGAACGAAGACCCCGAGGTGTCTTATGTCAATGATCTGCGAAAAATGATCTTTGGACTGAGCTGAAGTCAAATTTCACCCTACCGCCAGAGGATGATCCGGAGAAGCCGTTATAGAGCCATTAATCAAGTCTTTTCTCTTAAGAAGATGGCAGACCTATTCAGGAATTGGAAGAAAGACCTGAATAAGTTTGTCCATAAAAAGAGACACCAGAATTCAAGGAAAATATGAGAAGATCGAGATGATCTGCCCGCATTTGTGGCCCAGGACATCGGAAAAGAGTAAAAAGATGTCGGCGACAAACAAGCAAAATGCTTCAAGAAGAAGCTTCACCATCGCACGGGTCGGTGGCTACCTCATAGCCCGGCCTAAGTGGGCCAAGGCTGAGAGTGATCTCGCTTGATAAAGGGATCGAACCGAGACAATGAATCGCCGAGACCGCTGCGGACTTTGTTCTTCGGGGCTGGCGGAACCTTGGACCCTGTCTCAGGGAAGTGCATTTGGACGGACAATCAATTGGACATACCAGTTAGGAGGCTAAAGCAATATATCGAAGCAGCGCAACAAGGGAAGTTCGTTCCAGACAGGGAGAAGGACGAGCTCACAATGGCCCTTGGGAATCCTAAGCACCCTGGACGGACACGAGGCACGCCAGGCTCCGTTTCGTGGAAGGCTGGATTTCCGGATGCAGGGGCTTACAAAACCCATGAGAGGAGGAAGAAACTGGAGCAGAGCCAAATGCAGGCGTTGCACGAAAGGGTAATGGGGCTAGAGGAACGAGAAGAAGAACGGATCAAACGACATGCCGAAGCTTCCCCCGAAGCTACCCCGCCATCTCAGCGGAGAAGCAGCGTGGCTTCCACCGAGCTGCTTCAGCCGGAGCATGCCTTGACGGCTCCTGCCAGCTATCCCGTGGATGCTATAACGGAGTCTCAAAATTGCCACCTTATGGCGCAATTGAGCAAATTGAAGGTCAAGGCGGCTGTTGGCTCTGTTTATCCTACTAAACCCGACTCAACTTTTCACTGCCGGCCGATTCCAGAAGGATATGCTAAGGTGATGGTGGACGAAATAACGGAGGGATTTGAGGACCTCCGGCTTGACCACCCTACCGGTGAAGGGGAGTATCGGCTGGGTTCTGCTCTGAAGACTCCATGCCTATGGCGGAAGGATCTCATCAACCTTCCGAACTGGACGCCTTCGCCTCCTCCTCCTCCTCCGGCGAGTCAGGGCACTCCGCCTCCTCCACCGCCTCCTCCTCCAGCGAGTGATGATCAGGGCACTCGGCCGGCTTCTTCTCTGGCGCGTGGCGGCACTCCGCCTCCTTCTCCGCCTGCACCGACGCGCCCGAGCAGCCAGCCTCCTCCTTCTCCGCCTCGTCAGCAAGGGCGGAAGAGACCCGCCGCCACTCCGGCTGCTCCGGCGCGTCGTAGTCCTTCTCCTCCGCCTCGTAAGCAAGGAAAGAAGACATCCGCTCTGCTGCTCTGCGGCGTCTAGCAAGACAGCCAAAGGCGGGAGGAGATCTGATTCGGTCCTTCTCAAGAATCTAGAAAAGTTACCGACGAGAGGACCGAGGAGGAAAACGCAAGATCGCGCAGATCAAGTGCATGACTGGGTTGAAGGGTTGAAAGCAAAGAGACATCCACCTCACGGAGGAGAAGGTAGATCCGGTGAAAGCGAAGCGCACTCTGGCTGCCCTGACAAAACCACCCAAGTCTCCGCCGAAAGGCAACTATGAGCGCATTATTGGAAAGGCATTTGCCGAAGCGGAGAGGTCGGGAACTACTAAAAGTGATCAAAGAATGAAAGAACGACGAGCTGGGAAACAAATTGCCCAGCTCGGCGAACAAGCGAAGCAATCGTGCCCCCCGCTAAAGGTGCCTGAAGATTACCTGCCCGACGATGTACATTATGATTTCTTGGAGGTGCAGATACAAAGATACGAGTACGGGAAGCCTCTCGTCAAAGATGAAAGCTCTCATCAACGATGATCACGAAGATTGCATGATTGGTACATGAAAACCTGCAGAGAGTCCGAGGGAGGAGTACTTTGAATGTGAGAGTTAAAAGGAGCATGACCTCGTTGGAATTGAACTGTTGCCTATTCCATTTGAGGAGTTCTATCAGTTTTTCAATCAATTGGCCCTCGATAAAGCAACGGTGACCTGCTATCGTCGTAAGTAGTACTACTTCATCATTTAGTCTCTATATAACTCAGCTCTTTCATTGCATGTATTTATAATTATCCTCACTATATTATGCAGATTGAAGATCGCCGAATTGAAGAAAAGACAAGTGGGTTCCATTGGGTTCATTAACACATATCTCATAGATGCAACTGAGGTTTAATTTCATGCCGAAAATACCAAGGCCAACTTGCTACAATCGTTGGTAATAAATGAACACAAGGATATAATACTCTTTCCTTACAACTTCAAGTGAGTGTTACTGTCTTATGGCATATTTGGTTTCCCTTATTAGTCCAGGTTATAGTAACGTAATATTGATGAGTTATGCATGCATGCGCTGGTACCACTATATTCTCCTAGATATTAAGCTTGAGCAGGGAGTAGTAACTGTCTTAGACTCGAGACGAAAAGATCCCAAGGAGTATGCGGACATGAATGAAATCTCGAGAAGTAAGTTAAATCGATCATTATCCACCATATCAGCAACTTTGTTCATTTCTGATATCAAGTAATTGTTTTCTTTGTATGACAGGGTTTGGAGAAAATTCACCAAAAAAGCTCCGGGACTGCCGAAGAAGCTGCAATTTAGACACCCGAAAGTAAGTACTATAGTAGCATATTCCACGCATCTCCTAGTGATTCAAGCGCTAGTTTCATCAATACCATTTAACATGCTTGCTAATTATCAGTTTGATTGACCTCCATTTCTTGTAAAGTGGTTGTGGCAGGAACAAGGGAATGATTTCTGTGGATACTACATTTGCGAGTCTATTCGCCACACGACCTGTGAGTGGGGCTACTCTGACAAACAATATGAAGTGCGTAAATAACAATATTCACAATTTTATTTTATTACCATCATTTGTGTTGAGTTTCATTCATTCATATATATATATATATATATATATATATATATATATATATATATATATATATATATATATATATATATATATATATATGTTCATGACGATCTTACATTTCCTTCGCTTGCTTACTAGCTAGCTAGCGTGTCTAGCTAGTCCTCTCTATATGTATGTATAGTACGAAGGCGTCGACCAAGCATGGACAAAAGAGAGGACACTTTCTCTATTAATTAGCTAGCTAACACAATATATGAAACACCTAAATTAACCCCCAAAACCCCAAACCCCCCTTTTCAAAAAAAAACAAAACCCCAGCCACGTAAATCTTGACGCGTGGATGACTATTGGTCCCGGTTGGTGCTACCAACCGGGACCAAGGCCTCCCGCTGGGCTCAGCCAAGACAAGCCACGTGGAGGCCCATCAGTCCCGGTCCTGGATTGAACCGGGACTAAAGGGCCAGGGTATTAGTACTGACCCTTTAGTCCCGGGACTAAAGGGTCTCACCAACCGGGTCAATAGGCCCCTTTTCTACTAGTGCTTATAAGTAGGGCCAGGGGTCCCTTTCACTTTGCCCCCTTGCCTCTTCGTCTCTTTAATCTTCCTCACGTCGCCTCAGCACCCAAGCTCCGCCGCCGTCGACCTTTTAGGGACTAAAGGGCCAGGGTATTGGTATCGACCCTTTAGTCCCGGTTCATAAACCGGGACTAAAGGCCCTCACCAACCGGGTCAATAGGCCCCTTTTCTACTAGTGCCCTCGCCCTCAGCCTGTGCAAAACCGAACTGAAAAAAACAAAACCGAACCGAAATTCGATTTTTTCAGGTTTTGGTTTCAGTTTCAGTTTTCACTTTTGAAAACCATATAACCTTCGGTTTTTTCAGTTAGAAACCGATGGTTTTCGGTTAAACCGAATTAAACCAATAGAACCTTCATAGTGTGAAGATATTTAGTTAAAGCCAGCGCCACACCTCCTTTTATAGCCTTGCGCTCACCGCGCTTCAGCTCCATACGCGAGGTGGTACTAAACTTTGCAGAGACAGCCAACGGCCTAAGCACCTGGCGCTTCGTTTTACTTTCTTGGGCCTCAATTATCCAGCCCATATAGCCAGTTCGGGTCTTCTGGCGCAAGTTGGAGATCGCTTGCCTAAAAGAAAGGCCAGTCGGCCGCTGTAGTGGGTCGTGGCTCGTGGGTCAAACTCTTTTCTTTTCTTTTTTGCTCCCTCACGTAATTAAAAGCTTTGCCTAATCCTCAGATCTGCTGTAATGCCTAGGACCAAATCATGTGGGCCACTGCCATCTAATAATGATCTAATCAAACCCCAAAAAAATGATCTAATCTACGTAGGCATTTCTTACAAGAAAAATCTTACGTGCATGGCTACATGCACATACCAAATCATGTGACCAAAAATATTTGTTGTCCATTCAAAAATTCGCGTCAACTTTGGTTAATTTGGTTATTACCGAAACCAAACCGAAAGCAAATGGTTACAAGCGAAACCGAACTGTATCTCCGTATAAAACTGTATAAATCGAAGTATTAAAACTGTATAAGCCAAAAACCGTATAAACCGAACCGAATCAAACCGAAAAAACCGAATGCACGGGCTGACCTCGCCCCCTTCTCGGATTGCTTGTTAACAATTTAACTAATTGACCAATTGAATTGTTAACTGCTACACACTGAGATGCAATTTCCTCGTCCATACCTAACCTCATATTGTCGTAGCTTTATGAATCTGCTTAATTGCTAACCAATTACTACTAATAATCATCCCCTGCGACACTACTGTCCTATACTCAAGTGGCAACTAATTAGTGCCAATCGTACTTGCAGTTCACTTCAACAATGTTACGTCATCTAATCTGCTCTGTTTTCCTTCGCAGGGTACAGGAGGTGTGAGATCCATAATGCTAGCTTCAGTAAATCATCCAAATCTGGCCAAAGGAACTCATGAGGATATTTTACAAATTACTATCGGTGTTCCACCCCAGTGAGATGACTGAATTCGTGTACGCCCAGGATACTCACCAGGTACTAATAAGTAATAGTAGTACCTCTCCACAAGTTTATGTTGTAGTCTCTAGCTAGTCTGTCTGAATGATTTCTGCGCGTCAAACCCTAGCTAGTGACTAGGCGCATGCATATCTGATTGATTTCTCCACGAGGGAATATTTACTATTCTATGTACTACCCACGAGGGAATTCCCAGTTTTTTGACTGATTTCTAAATGTATTCAGGCCCAGTTTAGCATAATTTCAAGTAGTAGCTCTGGATCGCCATACGGAGTTTATAGGTTACAAAACTGCCTAGTTTACTACAGTAACAACAGTGCATTATATATACTCCCTCCGTAAACTAATATAAGAGTGTTTAGATCACTAAAGTAGTGATCTAAATGCTCTTATATTAGTTTACAGAGGGAGTGCATGACAAATGCACCATAAATACAAGTTATGGAGCATGGGCTGTTATCTCCAAAGACAACAAAAATACATTGTGATGAGCTAACATAATAAATTACACAATGTGGAGTATAGTGGAAAGGCCAAGGGAAAAGTCAATTAATTTCAGCGAAGACTACGATGATGGCAGACTTCATCGTAGAACTTAATATAATCAACAATGATTACCTCATTTGCAACAGCAATGAACTTGGTGTCCTGACTATGTACGTATGTATTTGAGTTAGATAGAAACTAGACTACCTTTTTGTCATGATGACCATATTCTTAACATATACATCTTGATAAATATTTTGGTTGGTCTTTAGGGGCCCAAGCTGTGGTTTTTGAGGCCGAGGGATGCTTGCTTTTGAACAGACGGATCTTCAAAAATTGGAGCCCTATTTGACAAGCAAATTCCTGATTGTAATGATCTTGGTGGTTTGTGTGAGGAAGATCGTGGTTTCTGTTTTGATTACTTGATCAGGTGATATCTCAAGCCATTAACTTAATTTACCAGTTTCATTTGGATATGGTTTTCCTATCAGCAGACGTAAAATGTCATGATGATCGAATATTATGAAAAGTAGTGTTTTGTTAGGTAATATTTGCATAAGCTACAATCAGGAGAACATGGTTAATACTAATATCTGAATTTTGTTGCAATGGTAGATATTCTTTTGTAACTCATGCTTTCCTCATCCTTACAAATATGTTTACATGGTTGTTGCAAATTCTAGCCATATTCTTATGATGGGATGATATGCAGCTCATCTTTCAAGAAGTTGGGATGGACAAATGAAGACCAAAGCAACCCACCTTCAAGACGCCAGGAGAAAAGGCCTCCAACAAATGCAATTTGAAGAGAGCTATATGATTATGTTAACGTTTAAGAGTCAAGACGACCGTCATCTGTTAATCTATTTCTTAGTTCTGGTGATGCTACATGTTGTATCAGGTTGATATATAGCTTGTGTTATTTTGGCTTATGGGAATGTGAACAACGAACCATGATGTGGAATTGGCATTGATGTTATAGAGTAATTAATTTTCATGTGATATGAAAATACCCTTTGTTGGTTAATTCACTTGTGAATGGAAAAAATAGACTACATGGAATTGGGCTAACTGATAACTATATAGAATTTTTTTCAATAGAAAATAGGAGAGATGGTCACGGCCTATTAAAATTGTGGACTGCTCTACCCATATTGGGCTGGATGAAAATATTACATATATATGCCCATTTGGAAAGCCTAAAAGCCTAATCCATATTGGGCTGGAGCCCATTTGGAAAGCCTATCCCATATTGAGAGGGTGGTCAGCAACGTATATGTAGTGTTGTTAGACTATAACAAT
The DNA here is from genome assembly GCA_021605205.1 of Aegilops longissima. Lineage (NCBI taxonomy): Eukaryota > Viridiplantae > Streptophyta > Magnoliopsida > Poales > Poaceae > Aegilops > Aegilops longissima. The sequence goes on along the minus strand of CM038677.1, from coordinate 726,942,494 downwards.
ATACGTTGCTATAGCAACGTTTCTAGACGTCGTTTACTAACAGATGTATATACGTTGTTGTAGACCCTTGCAACGCCACCAACGGCAACGCATATTAATCCGTTGGTGTAGACCATCGCAACGCTTATACAGACCTAAAACAACGCATTGATGCGTTGCTATATGGGGGTTTCTGTTGTAGTGGCAGAAAATAACAGTAACGGGCCGTAAGTAAACGAATGCTGGAAATGAGCCCAAGAATAAATGGGCTCTGAGAAGGCCGAAAGATAACATGGGCTGGAAACGGCCCAACGGAATAACGGGCCCTTAATGGGTATAAAGTGATACACTGTTCATTACGGGCCAGTTTCACCATGGGCCGTTAATGGGTGTAAAGTAATACACTGTTAATTACGGGTCAGTTTCACCACGGGCCGTTAATAGGCCAAGAGTTACATAGGGCCTCATATGGGCCGAAAGACGTCATGGGCCATACATGGGCCAGAAGTTAAAACGGGCTGGAATCATATTGGGTGGCCCAGATGACGCTACTGGGCCTAATTCAGATAGGGCGTAACGGGCTTTGGGTTAGCGGGCTGTAAATGGGCTATGTCGTGAATTTTTCACGGCAGATGTCCTTAGTGTCAGGACTTAGTCGCGAGGCCAACGCATCTATGTGGTAGCTTGAGAGGGGTTGAGCGGAATCGAGAGACGTAACACAAGACAAGGATTTAGACAGCTTCGGGCCCCGGGAAACATCATCCGGTAATAGCCCTACATGCTGTTTGTGGCTAGGTCTCATTATGATCATGAGAGAGTCGCCGCATAAGCTGGCTCTCCCTTTGTGTCTAGCCCTAGATATTGTTTCTTGTTGCTTGTCCCTCTTTGGGGAGCCCTGCCCCTCCTTATATAAGTTGAAGGGGCAGCTTACATGTAGAGTCCTATTAGGATTAGAACTAACTTATTCTCTATTACAAGTCAGATACAAGTATGGGTCTTGCTTCGTCGTAAAGGAAATATTCCTCATGCCTTCTGTCTTAAGCTGGCCCACCATAATATGAGCCGGCCTACTGGGCCTTGGGCCTAGTCTCTATGTGACCATTGTCGGGTCATCCGTGAGTCGTCGACGGTGAGCCGCTGCACCGTGAGTGGCCAGTCCTCCAGCGGGTCATCGGTGAAGTGCCAAGTCCGGCCGGGTCATACTTCCGGCCGGGTCATACCGCGGGGTATATCCCTGACATTAGCCCCCAGTTTAATTTGGATTTATTCATGTTAAACTGATCCTCAAAACAAACACAAGTACAACTTTGACAAAGTTGTGTTCGGGTTAAAATTCTTGTACGCCGCACTGATCATCCTTAATTCCTTGTGCTCCGGGTTAAATATTCTCCTGAGACGGGACCTGATTATCCTTAAGTCCAATTGTCATTTCCTTCATCTAGAAAATCCGGGTCAAATAAGCTAGCTTCATACTCAATTTGCTGATGTTGGTTTCTCACAGAAAAATATTGTGAAGAATAATCCACTTGAGTCGGCTTCCAAGGCGCCGGGTTAAATAATTTTGGTCTTCAAATACTCATCTGATATTCAGCCGACTTGAAGATGTAAAACTTGCCGGTTTATCATTACCAAAAACTGCCGGATTTATAAACTAGGCGATGCCGGGTCATAATTGTTGTTGGCACCGGTTTATGTAAATGATCCTCCTGATTTGCTCAAAACTGATAATTTGAAGATTTTTCTCCCTTATATCCATATTACCTGTAGCCCCCAAGTCTTGACCAGAACAAAGTGATGGTTTAAGACTTGCTCCAATAAATGTTGCAATCTTGAAGAAATCTGGTTTATTCATCCCAATCATATAACTGAATATTCCACACATGTAGCCCCCAAGTGCCGGGTTGTCATGCTTGCAGCAACCTGGGACTTGTAATTGCTTTATGCTCATGAAAATTTCAACCAGTGTAGCCCCCAAGGGCAGGGTCATTATGCAATAATGAGCAGGGACTTTGTAGATATAACCATGTAAATTTGAACAGCAATGTGTAGCCCCCAAGGGTCGGCTTAGTAAGATAATACTGAGCTGGGAATTTATATATAATCGATAATAACATCATATAATATAGTCTCCACCATGGGGCTTGAACCCACGTCCACAAGTTTAAGAGCTTTGTACTTCACCAACTGAATAGTGGACCGTTCAATATAATGGATTAATGCTTGTGTACCTTGAATTTTTTACAGGAGCAATTGATAGCCCCCAAGGGCCAACTCATTTAGAATGTGATGAGTCGGGTCTTCAATAAGTTGAGCAAAAAAATGACTTTGCATTAGCCCCCAAGTGCAATGGTGCATGCTGGCAGTGACATGGGACTTCCATATTTGATATAATCCCAATCTGAATAATATAGCCCCCAAGTGCCGGGTCGTAAGCCTGCAGCGACTCGGGACTATTCCTTCCATTGTAGAATAAATCATATCCATTGATAAAAATAGTAGCCGTTGCGCTAAAGCGATTTTGAAAACCTCAATCATAACACTGGTTATTAATAATCACAATAGAAATCCAACCATGTTGGCTATTCGAGATTTGAATAATATAATCCGGTATGAAAACCTCAATCATTCAATATCATCATGAAAATCTAGCCAGTTTTGGCTATTAAAGATTTGAATACCTCATAGGTTAACAAGTAAATCCGGAGTTTAAATACCTGGCGGCTCTTGGCCGATGACGACTTAATGTGCATTCATTGTAAGCCGGAATTTTTGTAACCCGGTGGCCTATAGCCCTTGAGAAAATCAATAATTGATAACCCTTTTGAGACACCAATTTCAGTGAGAACTTGGACTGAAGCATTTATATAAGTCATAATTCTACAAATCCTGCACAGAGTTTAAACAACATATGCCCTGGCGACTTAACGTCAAGGGCGAGTATGGTAACCACCCAAATGTAGTCTTACCCCGCACACAAGTAGATCACAAGAACCCTTGGCGGTTTATCGCAGGCGGGTCATAATACCTCACATATAACCACTTTGTGATATTGAATTTGTACTACCGGTTTACATGACTGTGCAGTAAGGGTGATAACCCAATCTTTAGAAGCCAATGCTTCCACATAGATGATGATTGTCATAAGCTGGCGACTTATAGTCAAAAGTCTAGCCGGGTTAAGCATAAAACACTTATATACATTTGAGATATAATCCAAAAAGGTCTCAAGTCAAACCCAAAATTGTTCGCAAAAAGACTTAAAACTTAAGGCTTCGATTCAGATCTGATCGTAAAACCGCTCCAAAGGGGTTGAGCTAAGATTGAATACGATCATATAGCCCCAGTGGCTTTGGCATTGCCGATCAAGAGGGTACCGACAACTATGTTCTCTTTGGTTCGAATACGACCTATGTTTGAACAGGAAGCCCCCAAATGACCTTGAGAGTTGTTTAACGACGGTGATTCGAATACGATCCACGTCGGACCCAAAAGAGGTTAAGCTATGATTCGGATACGATCAAGAAGCCCCCTAGTGAGTTTGGCAGTGTGCCGATCAAAAGGGTTTCGACAACTATGTTTTGTTTGGTTCGAATACGACCTACGTTTGAACAGGAAGCCCCCAAGTGACCATATATTAGCATTGCACCGATCAAGATGGTACCCACAGCTACGCTCGATGAGCAGGAAGCCCCCAAGTGACCATAATTAGATAAGCCGAAAGGCAGGATACCTATGTTTGAACCGCGCATCATGGCAGCAAGTTCTTTTTGGCAACCTTTAATTTTTCTTAGAACTCGAACTTGCGAGAGGTTAATTCTTTTTGAACCGGAACTTTAAACCGTATTTGAAAGCTTAAAAAATTTGTGAGGGACAAATTTACCTTGAGCCGGATTTTGAACCGGATTTGAGAGCTTCAAAATTTTGTGAGGGACAAATTTACCTTGAGCCGGATTTCGAACCGGATTTGAGAGCTTCAAAAATTTGTGCGGGACAAATTTACCCTAGGCCGGCTTTTGAACCGGATTTGAGAGCTTCAGTGCTTTGTGGGAGAAAGATGTCTCTTGAACCAGATTTTAAACCAGAAACCGGACTTCTTATTTTGAGCCGGAAATCTTCTGACGGCTTTTAAATTTTCATCGATCTAGCAGTAATCTCTGGGGCCCGGGTTATTATTCCCTTCAATGACCCGGAGTTCTTGAATTCATTAAAACAGGCTAATTTTGCCGAGTCATACCATTGTAGCCCCCGAGTCTCAAGACGACTCGAGGAGTTGGCTTGAGATTCTCCATATTTGACCATAGCAGTAGGTATACATCATTGGCGTTGATAGCGCGATGTGAACCCACAGAAGGTTGAGGTGACTGCGGCGGGTTATAAATGAACCCGTATGAGCCGTGTCAGCAACTCGGCCAATGGCTCCTTCCAACTGGTTGTTTGAAGTTAACCAAACTATAGTGGCGGCGACTTGTGCACCTGCCCATTGAACCATCCAGTGTAGATGGCGGCTGATAATATATGATAATTTGCCTCTAATTTGTTGAAAGGAAACCGGGCTTCCCAAGTAGTGACTTGCTCATACTCAATAAATAGCTCATCCAGACAAGTGCGGCTCGGTGTGTCGATATAGACCAGGCTGCGAGAGACGGACGGTAAAGACGACCGTAACATCAGAGGCGACATAGACAAATGAACCGACCGTGGCGTTGTAAGTCGGTGCGGACGGGCAAGCTGTCCTCTTTGTTGTAAGCCGGCGTGGTCGCGAGAGATGGCCACGGCGTTGTAAGCCGGTGCGGGAGTCCGTTGAGTAACGACGACCACCTGTGCAAAAAGATGTTGGCGTACCTCCATCTCTGCGGTATAATATCACTTTTTGTCATAAATAATTGCCCTGCATAAACAATATTGTAGACCAAGGCAAAGGTAAACTTGTTTTTTTGGCAAAAACAACATGTGCCAATAAAATATATTTTAGATGGATACCACCTGACTCGTTCGGACAGTAAATGAGTCGGCTGCGACGTTGTAAGTTGTGCGGACGGGTGAGTTGGCAGCGGTGTTGAAAAAACATCACGGACACGGGTGAGCCGGCCGCGAGCACAGACGACGAGTCAGTCCCGTGTGTTGATGAAGCAGGGGGCGGCGATTTGCTCACATATACATTCAACAGCATAATACGGGCGAGCGCCGGTGCAAAATATTGCTAGCGTACACTCCGTACCCACCGTATAAATCACTTTTGTAGTGAACAATTATCCTGTACACAAAAAAGGTACAGATCAAATTAATTGTCCTTTGACAAAGAACAATATACGCTAATAAAATAAACTTAGATGGATGTCACCTGATTTGCTCGGATGACCGATGATCCATTCAACGCAACAGAAAATGGCTTAGGCAGACCGGCAACTCATGGCAGGTCAACACAGCAGAGAAACGGAGGCATCACTATGGCGGTGGCTCAGGAACTGCAGTGGCAGCGTGTTTGAGACGGCGGGGGCGGCGACTTGAACAGCTTGAAACAGACGTGAGTCGATCCGGGGGCAGACGGCAGCTCATTGTGTGTCGGCTGTACAAACCAAGAAGTCTCACATGGAGGCAGAACGTGGTGAGTTTGGGTGTGGTCGATTGCGGTCGAGGCCGGCTTGACCAGGAGTGACCACAGAAGCCCGCTGTAAGTCGCCCAGTCATCGTGGCGACCTGGAGGCACAGGCAAACTTGACACGGCGCTCAAACAGTGCCTTGAGGTATGCGAACGAAGGCGAGTCATGAAAGGCAACAATGGCGGAAGCAAATCCATGTCCGCATCTGCGTCTTCCTCCTGGTTGTTGCTTTTTCCATTGTTGACTGATGGTTGACCTATAGTCAATCAGCGTTTGTAGTAGTTATCGGAGTAGTACTCAAATGCCTTCATCACGTACTACAGGAGTATTCTTGGAAGTACTTTTGGATTTGACTTGAGTACGTACTAGCACCTGAGCCGATGGACAGAATTAGCACTTGAGATTGAGGCAACGCGCTAGCTTACACGGGACTTGATCTGCCAACTGCGGTTTTGATGGGAGTAGAGGAGCAGGCGCTCGACAAGTTGGTGGAGACAGAGCCACTGCAGCAGAGCGAGACCACAAAGGCAAAGGCAGAGTGAGGTCAGGCGGGTCGGACTCTTCCTCCGGGTCGTGTTGGTTTTGGACGATCCATGCGCGGATCTCAGCCGTGGTTGCAAGTGGTTGACGCTGCGGGAGCAGAGGCGAGAAGAAACCGCAGAAGCAGGTCGCGCAGGGGTAGCTCATACAGGCGTGGGTGGCCGGCTTGGATCGGAGGAAGACCGCGGATCCAGGCGACTCGGCGGCTCGGCCGGAGGAGAATGGCAGGCGAGGCGACCGGCGACTTGACGAAGACGGCTCAGGCGCAGAATTGAAGACGAATCTCGAGTCCGAGTTGTGGTTGTAGTTGTTTTGACCCCCTTTTTTTTACAGGACGGACGGATCACACGTTTTTTCGTCAGCTTCGGGTCTTGACCCTTTAGTGACAGCTGATGTTGACATAGTAGCAATCAGACTTGGCTTTTAATTTTGGTAGCAAAAAATCCCCAATGAATTTGATTGCGACGGATACGATCCTATCAATCTTGGCGACTTACAGTAGCGAATAGATCGCAACCCTGATTTCCTTGAACTTTTTGATCTCGCAGATTGTAAATTTGGACGGACGAACTCAACGCCAATGCAGATCCTTCCAAACCGGCTCTTCTTCATCCGAAAAATTATGAGCCCCTCGAACCCTAAAAACGATCCCTTCAAGAACTCAACACCACCGTGCGCGAGCCCCACGGTGGGCGCCAACTGTCGTGGATTTGTCATGGAAGATGTCCTAGTGTCAGAACTTAGTCGCGAGGCCAACGCATCTATGTGGTAGCTTGAGAGGGGTTGAGCGGAATCGAGAGACGCAACACAAGACAAGGATTTAGACAGCTTCGGGCCCCGGGAAACATCATCTGGTAATAGCCCTGCATGATGTTTGTGGCTAGGTCTCATTATGATCATGAGAGAGTCGCCGCATAAGCCGGCTCTCCCTTTGTGTCTAGCCCTAGATATTGTTTCTTGTTGCTTGTCCCTCTTTGGGGAGCCCTGCCCCTCCTTATATAAGTTGAAGGGCGGCTTACATGTAGAGTCCTACTAGGATTAGAACTAACTTATTCTCTATTACAAGTCGGATACAAGTACGGGTCTTGCTTCCTCGTAAAGGAAATATTCCTCATGCCTTCTGTCTTAAGCCGGCCCACCATAATATGAGTCGGCCTACTGGGCCTTGGGCCTAGTCTTCTATGTGACCCGCCGTCGGGGTCATCCATGAGTCGTCTGACCAGTGAGCCGCCAGACCCGTGAGTCGCCAGTCCTCCGGCGGGTCATCGGTGAAGCGCCAAGTCCGGCCGGGTCATACTTCCGGCCGGGTCATACCGCGGGGTATATCCCCGACAGGCTATATGCGAACAGGCCGTTAACAGGCTTTACATAGGGCCGGCACGCCATCTTTTGACCAAGGCAAACGGGTCGGCCTTTTCACAGGAATGGGCCTCTGTTGGGCCGTGCCACGTGTCGACGTATCATAGGCGCATTCTGTCCAATGAGTGGATGACATCTGTCCCAACAGTGAGCCGACACGTGTTTCCTCCAGCCAATGATGATTTTACACGAGGAAAATCCCCATTGGCACTAAATAACAATTATTGAGGTTTAAAACTAATCCCGTAGGTAAATGTAGAGGTAGCGTGCCGACGGCGATCACATCGACCCTGGAACCATTCCCGACGCGCATCGTCACCTCGTCCTTCGCCAGTCTCCGCTTATTCCACAGCTCCTGTTTTGAGTTACAAATATGAGCAACCGCACCGGTATCAAATACCCAGGAGCTACTACGAGTACTGGTAAGGTACACATCAATTACATGTATATCACATATACCTTTGGTGTTGCCGGCCTTCTTGTCCGCTAAGTACTTGGGGCAGTTCCGCTTCCAGTGACCACTTCCCTTGCAATAAAAACACTCATTCTCAGGCTTGGGTCCATTCTTTGGTTTCTTCCCGGCAGCTTGCTTGCCGTGCGCGGCACCTCCCTTGTCGTCTTTCTTGAAACCCTTTTTACGCTTGCCCTTCTTGAACTTAGTGGTTTTATTCACCATCAACACTTGATGTTCCTTTTTGATTTCCACCTTCGCTGATTTCAGCATTGAATATACTTCAGGAATGGTATTCTCCATCCCCTACATATTGAAGTTCATCACAAAGCTCTTGTAGCTTGGTGGAAGCGACTGAAAGATTCTGTCAACGACCGCGTCATCCGGGAGATTAACTCCCAGCTGAGACAAGCGGTTGTACAACCCAGACATTTTGAGTATGTGCTCGCTGACGGAACTATTTTCATCCATCTTACAACTGTAGAACTTGTCGGAGACTTCATATCTCTCGACCCGGGCATGAGCTTGGAAAACCATTCTCAGCTCTTGGAACATCTCATATGCTCCTGCTGCTCGAAACGTTTTTGGAGCCCCGGTTCTAAGCTGTAAAGCATGCCGCACTGAACCAGGGAGTAATCATCAACACGCGACTGCCAAGCCTTCATAACGTCTTGGTTCGCTGGGGGTGGTGCTTCACCTAACGGTGCTTCAAGGACATATGCTTTCTTGGCAGCTATGAGGATGATCCTCAAGTTCCAGACCCAGTCCGTATGGTTGCTACCATCGTCTTTCAGCTTGGTTTTCTCTAGGAACGCGTTGAAATTGAGGTTGACATGAGCGTTGGCCATTTGATCTACAAGACATTTTTGCAAAAGTTTTAGACTAAGTTCATGATAATTAAGTTCATCTAATAAAATTATTTAATGAACTCCCACTCAGACAGACATCCCTCTAGTCATCTAAGTGATACATGATCCGAGTCAACTAGGCCGTGTCCGATCATCACGTGAGACGGACTAGTCATCATCGGTGAACATCTTCATGTTGATCGTATCTTCTATACGACTCATGTTCGACCTTTCGGTCTTCCGTGTTCTGAGGCCATGTCTATACATGTTAGGCTCGTCAAGTCAACCTAAGTGTATTGCGTGTGTAAATCTGGCTTACACCCACTGTATTCGAACGTTAGAATCTATCACACCCGATCATCACGTGGTGCTTCGAAACAACGAACCTTCGCAACGGTGCACAGTTAGGGGGAACACTTTCTTGAAATTATTATGAGGGATTATCTTATTTATGCTACCGTCGTTCTAAGAAAATAAGATGCAAAAACATGATAAACATCACATGCAATCAAATAGTGACATGATATGGCCAATATCATTTTGCTCCTTTTGATCTCCATCTTCGGGGCGCCATGATCATCGTCGTCACCGGCATGACACCATGATCTCCATCGTCATGATCTCCATCATCGTGTCTTCATGAAGTTGTCTTGCCAACTATTACTTCTACTACTATGGCTAATAGTTTAGCAATAAAGTAAAGTAATTACATGCCGTTATTCATTGACACGCAGGTCATACAATAAATTAAGACAACTCCTATGGCTCCTGCCGGTTGTCATACTTATCGACATGCAAGTCGTGATTCCTATTACAAGAACATGATCAATCTCATACATCAAATATATATCATTCATCACATCCTTTTGGCCATATCACATCACACGGCATATGCTGCAAAAACAAGTTAGACGTCCTCTAATTGTTGTTGCAACTTTTTACGTGGCTGCTATAGGTTTCTAGCAAGAACGTTTCTTACCTATGCCAAAACCACAACGTGATATGCCAATTTCTATTTACCCTTCATAAGGACCCTTTTCATCGAATCCGATCCGACTAGAGTGGGAGAGACAGACATCCGCTAGCCACCTTATGCAACTAGTGCATGTCAGTCGGTGGAACCTGTCTCACGTAAGTGTACGTGTAAGGTCAGTCCGGGCCACTTCATCCCACGATGCCGCCAAATCAAGATAAGACTAGTAACGGCAAGTAAATTGACAAAATCGACGCCCACAACAACTTGTGTTCTACTCGTGCATTGAAACTGCGCATAGACCTAGCTCATGATGCCACTGTTGGGGATTGTAGCAGAAATTTAAAATTTTCTACGCATCACCAAGATCAATCTATGGAGTCATCTAGCAACGAGAGAGAGAGGAGTGCATCTACATACCCTTCTAGATCGCGAGCGGAAGCGTTCAAGAGAACGGGGTTGATGGAGTCGTACTTGTCGTGATCCAAATCACCGATGATCCTAGTGCCGAACGGACGGCACCTCCGCGTTCAACACACGTACAGAGCAGAGACGTCTCCCGCACCTTGATCCGGCAAGGAGGAGGGAGAGGTTGAGAAAGAGAGCTCCAACAGCAGCACGACGGCGTGGTGGTGATGGAGTGGCAGTACTCCGGCAGGGCTTCGCCAAGCTCTTAATGGAGGATGAGAGGTGTTGGTGAGGGGAGGGGCTGCGCCTTGGATGTGGTTTGCAGCCCTCCCCTCGCTCCTCTATTTATAGGAGAAGGGGGAAGGTGGCCGGCCCCCTCTAGATGAGATCTAGAGGGGGGGCGGTTAAGGAAGGGGCTTGCCCCCAAGCAAGGGGCGCCCTCTAGGGTTCCCCCAACCCTAGGCGCATGGGCCCAAGGGGGGATGCGCCCAGCCCACTTAGGGGCTGGTTCCCTTCCACCTACAGCCCATAAGGCCCTCCGGGGCAGGTGGACCCTCCCGGTGGACCCTCGGAACCCCTCTGGTGGCCCCGGTACAATACCGGTATGCCCCCGAACTTTTCCGGTGACCGTATGATAACTTCCCATATATAAATCTTCACCTCCGGACCATTCCGGAACTCCTCGTGACGTCCGAGATCTCATCCGGGACTCCGAACAACATTTGGTAATCACATACATATCTTCCTTATAACCCTAGCATCATCGAACCTTAAGTGTGTAGACCCTACGGGTTCGGGAATCACGCAGACATGACCGAGACAGCTCTCCGGCCAATAACCAACAGCGGGATCTGGATACCCATGTTGGCTCCCACATGTTCCACGATGATCTCATCAGATGAACCATGATGTCGAGGATTCAAGTAATCCCGTATACAATTCCCTTTTTCAATCGGTATGTTACTTGCCCGAGATTCCATCGTCGGTATCCCAATACCTCGTTCAATCTCATTACCGGCAAGTCACTTTACTTGTACCGTAATGAATGATCCCATGACCAACCAGTTGGTCACATTGAGCTCATTATGATGATGCATTACCGAGTGGGCCCAGAGATAACTCTCCGTCATACGGAGTGACAAATCCCAGTCTCGATCCGTGACAACCCAACAGACTCTTTTGGAGATACCTGTAGTGCACCTTTATAGCCACCCAGTTACGTTGTGACGTTTGGTACACCCAAAGCACTCCTACAGTATCCGGGAGTTGCACGATCTCATGGTCTAAGGAAATGATACTTGACATCAGAAAAGCTCTAGCAAACGAAATACACGATCTTGTGCTATGCTTAGGATTGGGTCTTGGCCATCACATCATTCTCCCAATGATGTGATCCCGTTATCAATGACATCCAATTTACATGGTCAGGAAACCGTAACCATCCATTGATCAACGAGCTAGTCAACTAGAGGCTCACTAGGGACATGTTGTGGTCTATGTATTCACACATGTATTACGATTTCCGGATGACACAATTATAGCATGAACAATAGACAATTATCATGAAAAAGGAAATATAATAATCATTTTATTATTGCCTCTAGGGCATATTTCCAACACAAAGATCAGTGGCCCGAATTTGTCACCAAAAAGAAATCTGAGAGAGCAGCGAAGATGTCAGCGACAAACAAGAAAAATGCTGCAAAGAAGAAGCATCACCATCGCACGGGGTCAGCTGGCTACCTGAAAGCCCGGCCGTTGTGGGACAAGGCTGAGAAGGACCTCATTGATAAAGGGATCGAACCAGAGATGCGACGCTGGCCAGACCGTTGTAGGACTTGGTTCTTCGGGGTTGGGGGAAAATTGGACCCTGTAACAGGGAAGTGCATTTGGACCGACGAGCAGCTGAACACACCCATCGTGAAGCTTCAGGAGTATATCGAAAAGGCGCAGCAAGGGACGTCCGTTCCGGACAGAGAGAACGATGAGCTCACAGAGGCCCTCGGGAATCCTGAGCAACCCGGACGGACACGAGGCACGCCAGGCTCCCTTTCATGGAAGGCTGGATTTCCCGACGCAGGCGGTTACAAACGCCGGGAGAGGAAGAAGAAAAAGGATTTGACCCAAATACACGCGCTGCACACAAGGGTACAAGCGCTAGAGGAACGAGAGGCAGTTCGTAACACGCGACCTGCCGAAGCTACACCCGAAGCTACCCCGCCATCTCAGCGGAGAAGCAGCGTGGCTTCCACGGAGCTGCTTCAGGAGCCTGTCTTCACGGCTCCTGCTAGCTATCCCGTAGATGCTATCACGGAGTTTCAGCATTGCCACCTTATGACGCAATGGACGGAATTGAAAGTCAAGGCGGCTGTTGGCTCTGTTGCACCTCCTGAACCTGGCGCAACTTTTCACTGCCGGCCGATTCGAGAAGGATATGCTAGGGTGATGGTGGATGAAATCACAGAAGGATTTGAGGACCTCCAGCTTGACCACCCTACGGGTGAAGGGGAGACTCGGCTGGGTTCTTGTCTGAAGACTCCATGCCTATGGCGGAAGGAGCTCATCAACCTTCCGAACTGTATGCCTCCGCCTCCTCCTCCTCCTCCGGCGAGTCAAGGCACTCCACCTCCTCCACCGCCTCCTCCTCCGGCGAGTGACGATCAGAGCACTCAGATTCGGCGCGTGGCGGCACTCCGCCTCCTTCTCCGCCTGCGCCGGCGCGCCCGAGCAGCCACCAGCTTCCTCCTTCTCCGCCTCGCTAGCAAGGGCGGAAGAGACCCGCCACCGCCCCGGCTGCTCCGGCGCGTCGTAGTCCTTCTCCTCCGCCTCGTAAGCAAGCACGAAAGAAGACAGCCGCAGCCGCTCAAATGCGCTCCGTCGTCTAGCAAGAGACAGCCAGTCGGGAGGCAATACATATACGATCCACCTCTCAAGCCTCTAGAGAAGTTACCATACGAGATGACCGTGGAAGAAAACAACAAGATCGTGCAAAAAGAAGTGAAGGACTTCTTTGAAGGGGTGAAAGCAAAGAGACATCCACATCCGGAGGAGAAGGTAGATGCGGTGAAAGCAAAGCGCACTATCGATGCCCTGAGGAAACCACCAAAGTTTCTGACGAAAACCAACTATGAGTGCGTTACTGAAAAGGCATATCTCGAAGCGGAGCGGTCGGGAAGTACTGTCAGTGATCAAAGGTTAAAAGAACGATGAGCAGCTGGAAAAAAATTGCCCAGCTCGACGAACAAGCGAACCAATCGTGCCCCCCGCTCAATGTGTCTAGCGACATCGTCGCTAATGCTCCGGGGATGGTGCCCGGTTATAGCAATCTTGGAGATTACCTGCCCGACGATGTGCATAATGATTTCTTGGTGGTGGACGAACACAGATACGAGTACGGGAAGCCTCTCGTCTAAGATGAAAAATCTCTAACAACGATGATGCGAAGATTCCATAATTGGTACATGAAAACCTGCAGAGAGTCTGGGGGGACGAATACTTTGTATTTGAGAGTTAAAGAGGAGCACGACCTCGTTGGAATTGATCTGTTAACTGTTCCATTTGAGGAATTCTTCCAGTTCTTCAATCAAAAGGCCCTCGATAAATTAACGGTCACTTGCTACTGTCTGTAAGTACTACTTCTGTCATTAAGTCTCTATATATAGCTCAGCTCTTTCATTGCATGTATTTATAATTATCCTCACTATATTATGCAGATTGAAGATCGTCGAGTGCAGAAAAGCAGAAATGTATGATATTGGTTTCATTAACACAAATCTCATAGATGAATTTCAGGTTAAAAAGAGCGCCGAAGAGGCCGAGGCCAACTTCCTCAAATCATTGTTAATAAATCAAAACAAAGATTTAGTACTCTTTCCTTACAACTTCAAGTGAGTGTTACTGTCATGTGCATATTCGGTTTCCCTTATTACTCGAGCGAGGTTATAGTAATGTAATTGATGAGTTATGCATGCGTGCGCAGCTCCCACTATATTCTCCTAGAGATTAAGCTTGAGCGGGGACTAGTAACCGTCTTAGACTCGAGACGAAAAGATCCCGAGACCTATACGGACATGGCTAAAATTCTCAACAGGTAAGTTCAATCGATCATTATCGCACCATATCGGCAACTTTTTGTTCATTTCCTGGTATCTCAAGTAATCATTATTTTCTTTGTCTTGCAGGGTTTGGAAACAGTTCACCGCAGAAGCTCCGGGACTGCCGAAGGAGCTGCGATGTACATACCCGAAAGTAAGTACTACTAGCTAGCTAGTTGCGCGCATCTCCCGTTGATTCTAGCTACTTTCATCAATGCCATTTATAATGCTTCATTATCAGTTTGATTGACCTCTATTTCTCGTAAAGTGCTTGTGGCAGGAACAAGTAAATGATTACTGTGGATACTACGTGTGCGAGTTCATCTACAACGCGACTTGCAAAGATAAGCGGGGCTACTCTAAAAGACAATATGAAGTGCGTAAGCAATAATATTCACAATTTCATTTTATTACACCATCATTTCTGTTGAGTTTCATTCATATATATGTATTAACCCCCTTCTTCAAATTAGACGTGGCAGATGCGGAATAAACTCCTACCACAAGATCTCATGAAAGCAATTCAAGAGGAATTGGCGGGATTCTTTCGTGACCACGTCATCAATAAAGCCGGAGAATACCATGTGGAAATTGAGTTCAAATGCTAGGGGATTATAAGAGATCTTACATATTGCATATGTATGTAGCCAGTAGCGTCGGATAGATAATACGAAAACTTGTTGTTCGACCGATCTCTCGGAGAAGGAGAGGTCGATCACTTCTCTCGGTATGCATGACGAACTTCTGTACTTAATGGTTTCCATCATTTTCTTACTTGCTAGCATGTCGAGGATCTCTCTATACGTATAGTACGTACCGTCGACAAAGCACGGAGATAAGAGAGGACACTTCTCTCTATTAATTAATTAGCTACCTAACACAATATATGAAACACCTTAATTAACCATACAAAACCCCAAATCCACCCTCCCCTACGAGAAAAAAACAAAACCCTAACCCTGAACAAATGACGTGGATGCCTATTGGTCCCGGTTGGTACTACCAACCGGGACTAAAGGGCCTCCTGCCTGGGCTCGCAGCACCGGCCACGTGGAGGCACATCTGTCCCGGTTAGTATAAGAACCGGGACTAAAGGCCTAGGCATTAGTAACGACCATTTTGTCCCGGTTCCCCAACCGGGACAGATGGGCCTTAATGACCTGGACAAATGGCCTTTTTTCTACTAGTGCAATCTCATACCCACATTGCAACTATACGCCATCTGGACATGACAACCTAAGTGTGACATGTTGGATGTTCATTACTTTTTTAGCATGGAAACTTGGCACGAGTGGGTGGTGTCTAAACCCAAATGTTGCCTTCATTTTCCACTGAGTTAATATTAGAGTGATACAGATATATGTTTTAGTTGTATAGGCGACGACAAACTTCGTCATTTCCTTTCACTTGTTATGCCTCAAAGTGCACTAACTCAACTGCGAGTAGATCAGGGTTAGACTTCATCGGCTCATATCTAATTTTTAGGAACCTTGTTGGCGGGCAACCATTTTTGTAATTTTCATTGGAGGAAGCGAGTCGGTCCAGTTTATGAGGAAAATAACCGAAAAATCGAACCTTAAAACTTAGCAAAATTTGCTTGTTTTAGTAAACTTGAGCTAAAACAACCCACGCACTCGCACTGATGGATGAGGAAGGGGGGACTGACAACCCAGGTCGGATGGAATAGCAGGATCCAATGTGAAGCGATTCTAGGCACAGTTTTAAATAGCCGGCTATAGCTCTGATATAGCCTTTTTAGCAGGGTGCCGATAAATGATCACCTTCATAAATAGTCAGCTTTAGCCTGCTATAGCTGATTTGGAGGCCCGCCGTTATTTTCCATAGCCCGCTATTTAAAACATTATTCTAGGCCTTGTCGACCCATCAAGAAAGACAAATCGCCATGAAAATGTTTGATGTTTAGCCTAGGCATGACAAGATCGTTCTCATTCTTAAAATTGGAATTGTGGTGAATTATTGCACCCAAATTGGGTAAGTTTGACATATATTTCAAAAGAAGAAAATTCACAATGGTCCAGGTTCTTGGCGTCGCCTAATTAGCTTGCCATGCTTCGTGCCGCCTGATGCTGCTGCCCTGCCTTGTCTTCCGCAGGCGACGCCAAGCTGCATCTCGTGCCTCCACCGGTCCAGGTTAGAGCACCGGCCGGGGAGCCGGAGACGTCGATGGTTCTTCAGGCCAGGCCGGCCAGTTAGCTCGCGACCGACACCTTGCAGGACTGCCGCTGCCCACGGTGGGACTCCGTCTCCGCCGAGAACCGCTGCAGCCTCCGCGCGGCCTGCCTGGCGCAGACGGCGTCGAGCTGCATCTCCTCCTGGCGGCATTCCTCGCTGCAGTAGGGCGTGTCCCCTCTGTACATGAAGACGTCACTGTCGCGTGCCAGCGGCTTGGCGCAGAGCGCGCACGCGTCCATCGCCGGCATGCCGGGCTCGCCGAGCAGCTCGGTGTCGAAGAAGAAGGAGCAAGCCACTGATGCCGCCATGGTAGGTGTGTGTAGGTGGCTTTCGAGCAGAAATGCTGGGCAGAGATTATCTTCATGGTGCGCTTTCTTGCTTGCTGCTTTTGGTGCCGCGGGGAGAGGGAGGAAGATGGGCGAGCGACTTGGGTGGAGAAAAGAGTGGAAGGCTCAGGTATATATGTGCGTGGGGACGGACATGGCAAGGCCGTTGGAATACTGTGGTCCGGTGCGCCCACGCGTCGGGCAAATATCGCGCGTCGGACGGTCGTCCCGGGCGGTGGTAGGCGGCTGCACCCGTCCACCGAGAGGAAAACGACGGGCAATCCTGCTATTTCCGGGCGAGGTCGACCAGGAGACGTCGCTCTTCAAGGTCCATGCATGCTGTGCTATTTTCTCAAGAGTAGAAATGTAGCTGTAGTTGAAAACTCTCAAAATTACAATTAGCAACTAGCTCTACAAAAGTTACTAAATTCCAGGAGCTTTTTGTATTGTGAAAAAATAGGTCATGCAACTCGGTTTAAACATAAGTCTATCCAGCTCGTCATTTTATAGCCGATTTGTAAACTATCAGCTCCTACTAGACTGGCACCATATCATACGAAAAGAATGATACATGCGCAGCCTTTTTTTTAGGGGACATGCGCAGCCTTTTAGTATTCGCGTCTATAACCATTGCAGCAGACTTCGTCATGCATCCAGTCGGAAACTTGGGCACCAATATATTCCGGCTGTACTTGAGTGAGTAATAAGATGAAGATTTGGCATGTTTGCTTAAACTAGTATATACGCTTAGTGCTGATAATTAGCGCGCCAGGCTTTTTGCTAATATACGAGACATGCACGCCACAGCAGCCACTTGCGAACAGTGGACTCGCGCACACACTTGCAGATCTTGTCTACGCGTGCACCAGCTAGCGGCAGCCGCAAGCAATGCGCGCAGCCATTTGCAGTCTTAAAAACTTCGGGCTGGAGTAGTAAAAACGAGAGATGCTGCCAGCCAGTTGCAGTTGCGGTTGAGCGTTGAAAGGATCAACTCAAGATTCTGTCGGCACTCACCTCGCAGTCCACCGTTGTTTTTTGCCGGCGAGGCAGGCAGAACTCGTCCTGCGGGGCAACTTTTCTCGAGATCTGCGTGCAATTTGTTTTTACAGCTTCCTTCCTCGAGTAGTAACACTGACGCATCGGACGTAATCATCGGAGTAGGCGAACATCGGGAGAAGCTCGACATCTTTCTCTTCCTCCGGCAGGCCTCGTCCTGGTCTCTTGGAAGTATTCGTTGTGGACTGCGGATCGAGTGCCGACCACAGCTCACCTTGGCTGCGGAGTGTGGAGTACGAGCAACGTATTGGAGGCTTCCGAAGAAAAGAGAGGACGTGCACGATATCTCCTGCTGCATACTCGGTGAGTCACGGACTACTTGGTGGTGACGCGGCACATCATTGCTCGTGGTATGTCGACACCAACGAGTGCGCCAAGCAGCCATGGCGCATCATCTCCTGGTGGCTCTGACTCAGCGATGGGTGGCGAGAGAGACGTACGGAAAAAGAAAAAGAGCATACGGACGCGTTCAGCCCATCTGACGTGTGAATTTGTGATATTTTTCTCCCCTCAGCCGTTCAGCTTTGCTCGACTCACGCATTGCAAACCTTGCTTCGATTAGCTTTCCACAAGTGATTGGTAGTGACGTACGAACTTGTTTTTAAGCAAATGTATGGTTGTTGTTAACATGTGAGTAATATGAAACCAGGAAGGACAGGGTAAGAACTAAGAATGCTTTCCTTTAGAGCATGAGCACAATCAAATTCAAGCACAACACATGGAACAGTAAATTTCATTTTGTTACCAAAAAGTTGAGTTGTCGTTTACTCACGGTGCTAAGACTCACTTGTTGCGGTGTCAATTTTTTAGACAAAAGGTAAGAATGCCTGACTTCACATTAATGAAGCCATCAACCGGCTAGGATACAAGGGTGCTGAATACAAAGGCAAAAAACTTGACAAAAAAACTGAAGATTACACGCACAGCTCGCTAGCAACCAAGCAAAGCAAAGTGACAGCGAGTAAGCACAAAGAGAAACCAAGTTCAAGCCGCCGGAGAACTCGTCGCAAGCAGAACAGCAGTGCAGCTGCAACCAGAAGACGGCAAGTCGATGGGAGCGAGATGATCCAAGCCACTTGAAGAAAGCATTGACTCAGCTACCCGCCTCCTCGGGCCACTGCCGGAGCGGAGACCACTATCTCCCCTTAGTCCAAAACGTGTAACAGCACGCCGACACCGATGCACCGGCCGACAACGCACAGGCAGGCAGGGCAGGGAGTCGCTGAAAGGTGCGGGAGGACAAGCTTGCCACCACCAAATCCGACGAGCAGGAGAGCAGAGCACCGCCACCACCAACAACCACCTCGCAACGGGACCACAACCCCCTTCCTATCCTTGAACGACGCCTTCAGGGAGGACTGAGACACCTGAGCGTCGCCGCCGTCCGGCAAAGGCCAAGGTTTTCACCCGGAGCAGGAAGGAGGAGGAGGTGCGGCCACGGAAGCTCGACACGCCCTCAGGAGGTAGCGCAACACCGGAGCGCCGCCGTCACCAAGGTCGATGCGATGTCGACTAGGGGTTTCCCGCGTTCCAGGGAGCACACACCCCACCCAAACCGCCGGATCTGATAGTCTGGCCGAAGCCGCGACCAGATCGGCGAGGGAGGACCACTGTCAGTGTCAAAACCGGTGGATCTCTGGTAGGGGGTCCCGAACTGTGCGTCTAGGATCGATGGTAACAGGAGACGGGGGACACGATATTTACCCAGGTTCGGGCCCTCTCTATGGAGGTAATACCCTACTTCCTACTTGATTGATCTTGATGAATATGAGTATTACATGAGTTGATCTACCACGAGATCGTAATGGCTAAACCCTAGAAGCCTAGTGTAAGTGCATCTAGTGCCCCTTAGTGATTTTGGTGTATTGAAGACTTATAGGTTAAGGAACTAATGCGTTTGTGAGTGTACACAGGTCTATAAGTCTATGAGGAGTTTGATATTTACAGAGAAAGTCGACCCCTAAAAATGAAGTTCTTCGACTGAAGACTTTGATATTTTGAAGACTTTTTGAAGACTTTGAAAGTGAAGAAACTGGTGTGACCTTGTAGACTTGGTATTTAATTGAGGAACATGAAGCGTGAAGACTTTTGTTTTCGTAGTTTCATTTTCTCTTTCTTGAGTCATAGGAAACACCGTACTGTTAAAGGGGGTCGAGGAAATACTAAGGAAAAATTTCCATGTGATGCTCAACTCAAAATCCTACACCTACCAATCCCTTTGAGTGAAGCCTTTGAAATCTCATACAGTCCGATCAATTTCTTGATGTGAGACGAAGTTCTTACAGTGTTGAGGAATTTGTTCGGCGAGGAGGTAGGAATTGCAAGCGCGGATTGCCTACGATGAGGAACATGATTGCCACGAGGAATTTGAGATTCAAATTTCCGATCGTTCTTTGTCTTCTTGCGCGCCAGCTGTCCCAAATATCTTATCCACCTAACGGTCATATCATTGAAGGGCATTTATGTCTTATCATGTCGGGCTGCTCCCTAGGCTATAAATAGTCGCCCCCTACAACCACTAGCTGGTTGGCTGCTCCGAGAGAACTTGACACTTGTCATTTGAGAGCAACCCATCCTCTGAAGACTTTGAGCGAAAATCATCAAGTGAGGAAAAACCCAAAAACCAAACCCCTACAAACCCAAAGTGATTGAGCATCACTGAAGAAATTGATCCTGCGTGGATCCGACGCTTGTTACCTTTGAAGACTGTGCTTCTTCCAGACGGTTAGGCGTCATGGTCTAGAGCATCCAAGAGGAATTGTGGATCGCCGAGTGACCAAGTCTGTGAAGGTTTGGAAGTCGCCTGAAGACTTACTACGAGTGATTCGACGAGGTCTGTGTGACCTTAGTTCAAGGAGAATACGGTGAGGACTTGGTGTCTGAGCTGCGTGCTCAGCGATCGGGTGTCCGGGACTGTGTCCTCGAGTTTAAATACTCAGCCGCTCCAACCAGACGTATAACCGAGACAGCAGTTGGAACTGGTCTACCAAATCATTGTCTTCACCAACCTAATCTGGTTCTATTTCCTCAACCCTTTCATTTCCTTATTCTTGTGTTGATTGTTTGTTCATATCTGTGTTTGAAGACTTTGATCAAGACTTTCTCAATTTCCTCAGTTCAATTTCTTCACCGTTTGTCTTCATCTTGTGTTATCCTGTGATTACGCTTTACGTACTCTGTGCTAGTCTTCATTTCATCGTGATGACCATGCGTGTATTCTGTTATGCTTACTTCGAGTACTTATTCCGCTGCAAGTAGTTCTTCGCTAAGGAATTTCCTCACCGCAAATTCCTCGATGAAGAATTCATAAAATCGCCTATTCACCCCCTCTAGTCGATATAACGCACTTTCAATTGGTATCGAGCAAGGTACTCCCTTGTTCGTGTGATTTTGGTTTAACCACCTGGAGTTTTAGTTATGTCGACCGCAGGTATGAAGAAAGTGACATGCCCTATCTTTGACGGTCATGATTATCCCAAGTGGAAGGCCATGATGAGGAAGCGCCTCATGGCAATGGACAGCGAGCTGTGGACCGTCACTGAAATTGGCCTCACTGATCTATGCAAGACGGCGAACACAGATGATATTCACAAGTACACTCGACTTGACATCATGGCGAAGGATATCATCTGTTCCTGCCTATCTAGAGATGAATTCAATCGCATTATGCATCTTTGCAATGCGAAGCTTATCTGGGACCGAATCTCCGACGTCTATGAAGGTCATCGAACCAGAATCATTATCTTCTGCATCATGTCTCATGGCAAAGGGTGTCGAGGTAACCGAATGTTCCTCATCTGAATTTAGTGACTGTGGATCTAATGATGATGAATCTGATGATGATATTGAACTTAGCTATACCAAACTTGTTTGCATTGCCACTAAACAGCAAACGACCTTAGAAAAGGTTCAAAACATGTTAGGTAAAAGTGATGATATGTTAGGTGAAGAAATGGATCGCATTAAAGCCCTGGCTGAAAATCTTCAGAGACTTCAGTCTAGGCTTGACAGCCTTCAAAGTCATCATAACACTCTCTTATCTGATCATGAGAAACTTTCTTATGAATTTCTTCAAAGAAAGCAAGATCTTGAGAAGCTAAGAGTGAGTTATGAAGATCTTCAGAAGGAGCGCGATTCATTACTTGCTCAACAAATCAGCGCTTCTCAAGAAGAATTTGTCCTCCATGCTTAAAGTGCATTGAGCGTGAATCGCTAATTGTTCACCGAATGTTCAAATGCTTCAACTGTTACAAATTCTTCACCTGCCTCGCTATCACTAATTCCTCATCGAGGACATTGCTAGTATCCTTGACGATGCAGGATGAAGGAATTGTACATGAAAGGCATGTACAAAAGCCTCAAAGGGCATCGACTCTTTGTGATGTGCTTAAAAGCAGATCCTCAACAGAACCCTAGGAAAGAGGGTATTGCCTTTGAGAGGAAACTCAATGCTGATGGAACATATTGGAAGCCCGAGCAGATCCCAAAACCTCATGGGTTGCTGCAAAGGGACCTCCAGATTGATCCATCTAACTTATCTGGCTTTACATGCGAATCTCCTCATTCTTCTGATGAGTCATTTGACTCCAATTATAAACTGTTCAAAAATCAGAATGGTGAAGTATTTGCTAGATATGTTGGCACTAACTGCAGGAACGGTTCCCCTCTGAAGAAAATCTGGGTTCCCAAGATCTGCCTTGAAAGTCTTCAGGTGAATGTCCTCATGACACCACCTGTGAAGAATAGGAACCCCAGATCAAATTCTTCATATGGAACCAAATTCTTCATATGGATCCAAATCCTCATACGGACCAAATTCCTCACGTGGATCAAATTCCTCAAAAGGATCAAAGTCCTCATATCATTATCATCGTGCTAACAACTCTGTTTCGCAGGGTAGAGCTAAGGGCTATGAATATGTGCATTATTCTTCAAACCAATATGTTCATAAGTCCTCGAAGAATTTCTCTGCTTATTCATATGCTTACCCTAACCCCTCTTATGTGAAACGAAATGGATTGGCCTCTATGCCACCATTCTCGTATGTTGCTCGCAGAGTGATGAACTCTTTGCCACCCCTTCAGATGTGGGTGGTGAAGAAAAGAACTAATCTCTTCTGCGAGGGTCAGGTCTCCAGACGTGCCTTAACGTCCCAAGAATTTCTTTGGGACCCGACAAAATTGCTCGAAAGGACGCAGCTAACCATGATGAAATGTACTTTCATTTCACACGCCCTCATCTCGCTTATCTCTCGAATCTTGACCGATGAAATTCATCGATGAACTTGATATCATATTCTTCACCGATGAAGTATATGAGATCGTAAGTTGTACTAATTCATCTGCAGGATGATCAACCCAAAGCCACTGAGTGGGTTCTCGATAGTGGATGTACAAATCACATGACTGGTGACAAGAATCTATTGATGGATGCTCCCTTATCACCGTCACATCTGAAGCATATCATCTTTGCTGACAAAGGCAAAAGTCAGGTATTGGGTCTTGGTAATGTTGCGATCTCTAAGGACATACACATGGACAAAGTCATGCTTGTTGAGTCCTTAGAATACAACCTCATGTCAGTCTCAATGCTTTGTGATCTTGATATGGTAGTTATCTTTGGCAAGTATCGGTGTGTTGTGATTATGGAAGTCGACAATTCAAAGTCTTGAAGGCTTTAGGAGAGGAGACTTGTATATTGTTGACTTCTCTACTGGGACCACAACCCCGTCTGTTTACTTGCAAAAGCTTCAGAAGGCTGGCTATGGCATCGGCGACTTGGTCACGCAGGCATGAGGAATTTGCAAACGCTTGCGAAGAAAAAGCATGTTATTGGCATTGAGAATGTCAAATTCCTCAAGGATCACTTGTGCAGAGCCTGTGAAGCTGGAAAAATGACCAAGGCCAAGCATCCAGCGAAGACTATCATGACCACTACTCGTCCCTTTGAATTGCTTCACATGGACCTCTTTGGTCCCAATCATTACTCAGCTATCGTTAATGATGCATCTCTATATGGCTTTGTTATTGTTGATGATTACTCTCGTTACACATGGGTACACATTGTTACTTACAAAAATCAAGTGCAGGAAGTCTTCAAACGATTTTCCTCGAGGGCTTCAACCAACTTTGGTGTGAAGATCAAGCACATCAGGAGTGACAATGGAACTGAGTTCAAGAATTCCGGTCTTGATGCCTATCTTGATGAACTTGGCATTACTCATGAGTTATCTGCTCCTTATACTCCTCAGCAAAATGGAGTCGTGGAGCGCAAGAACAGAACTCTTGTTGAGATGGCTCGCACTATGCTTGATGAATACAAAACGCCTAGTCTCTTTTGGATTGATGCAATTGATCTGCATGCCACATCATCAGCAGTATATCTTCACAAATTCTTCAAAAGACTGCCTATGAACTCCTCACCGACAAGAAACCCAATGTAAGTTATTTCAAAGTCTTGATTGCTAAATGCTGGATTAGAGATCCTCATCACAACTCTAAATTTGCACGAAAGCACATGAAAGTTTTATGCTTGGTTACGGAAAGGACTCGCACACCTACAGAGTCTTCAACATCACTCTTCACAAGATTGTTGACCTTTGTAGATGTGCGGTTCGATGAATCTAATGGCTCGCAAAGAGAGCACCTACCTTCGTGTTAGATGAACCAGCACGAGGATTCAATCAGGTTCAAGGCAAGCGAGGATGTCATTCCTCTTGAAGAAACTGCTAAAGAATTCATTCTCAGACGCGAAGAACATCGAGTGATGCACTGAAGATAATGTGAAGAAAATGGTCTTTGAGGAAAATGATCAAATTCCTCGACGACAACCAGCTCATTCTCGCGTTGCAAAAGAAGTGCAAGTTGACAAGATCATCGCGCCAGGTCCTCTCACACGCTCAAAATCTTCACATTTATCTAACTTTTGTGGGCACTATGCTTTTGTCTCTATCACAGAGCCCACTAAGGTAGATGAAGCATTCTGGGCGGAGTGGATTCAGGCTATGCAAGAAGAATTACATCGATTCGAGCTCAACAATGTCAGGAACTGGTCAAACGTCCAGATCCTCGCAAGCATAATATCATTGGCACAAAGTGGATCTACCGCAACAAGCAAGATGAAAATGGTCTTGTGGTGAGGAATAAGGCACGACTAGTAGCTCAAGGCTACACACAAGTTGAAGGAATTGATTTCGATGAAACTTTTGCACTGTTGCTAGACTTGAGTCTATTCGCATATTACTCGCCTATGCTAACCATCACAATATCACTTTATATCAAATGGATGTGAAAAGTGCATTCCTCAATGCTAAGCTTGAGGAAGAAGTATATGTTGCTCAACCCCGTGTTTTGAAGATCCAAAGAATCCCGACAAAGTCTTGAGACTCAATAAGGCCCTCTATGGCCTCAAGCAAGCCCCTCGGCGTGGTATGATACATTGAAGGAATTCTTCGTGAAGAATGGCTTCACACCCGTTCACTCGACCCTACTCTCTTTACTAAATCTTATGATGGTGAACTGTTTGTGTGCCAAATATATGTTGATGATATTATCTTTGGCTGTCTTGACCAACGTTATAGTGATGAATTTGCCTATATGATGAGTGAAGAATATCAAATGTCTATGATGGGAGAGTTGAAATTCTTCTTAGGTCTTCAAATTAAATCAACAACACAATGGCATATTCATATCTCAGAGAAATACCTCAAAGATGTCGAAGAAATTGGCATGCAAGATTGCAAAGCGTCAAAATTCCTATGCCCACAAATGGCCATCTATGCATCGATGAAAATGGTATTGACTTCGATCACAAGGTATACCGCTCCATGATTGGTTCTTTATTGTACTTATGTGCATCTAGGCCAGATATAATGCTTAGTGTTTGCATGTGTGCCCGATTTCAAGCTACACCGAAGGAATCACACCATAAGGCTGTGAAGCATATTCTTCGATATCTAGCTCACACACCAACACTAGGATTATGGTACCCCAAGGGCTCTACTTTTGATCTCATTGGATATTCTGACTCTAACTATGCTGGTGATCGTGTGGACCGCAAGTCAACATCTGGTACTTGTCATTTCCTCGGATGATCTTTGGTCTGTTGGTCCTCGAAGAAACAGAACTGCGTATCACTGTCTACTGCGGAAGCTAAATACATTGCTGCTGGCTCGTGTTGTGCTCAATTGCTGTGGATGAAGGAAACTCTCAAGGACTACGGCATCAACGTGAAGAATGTGCCTCTCTACTGTGACAATGAGAGTGCCATCAAGATTGCTCACAACCCAGTTCAGCACTCGAAGACAAAGCACATTCAAATTCGTCATCATTTTCTTCGTGATCATGTGTTGAAGGGCGACATCTCCATTGAGCACGTGAAGACTGAAGAACAGCTAGCTGATATCTTCACTAAGCCCTTGGATGAGTAGAGATTTAGCAAGTTGCGGTGTGAGCTAAATATCTTAGAATCTTCAAACGTTCTTTGAAAAAGACACACATTCTAACACTTATGCAAAATTGATGACTTAGATGTGCAACACATGAAGAAACGTTTTTTCTTCAATCAATGAAGAATAACACTCTTAGTGTGAAGAAATTAATGAAGAATTTGATTCTCGAGAACCCTCGACAATTATGCGCGGTGTCTGAAATCATCATTCTTACTGTGGGTCACGCCACCACCAAAGTTGAAAATCTTCAATTTGAGTTTTCCTCAGTTTTGAAATTCTTCAGTTTTTTATTCTTCAACTTTGCAAAATCTTCACTTTGTTTCCGTCGTCTTTCTTCATTGGCTATATATATTTATGGGTTTATGTCCTCTCAGCATTCACTTATGGCTATTTCTTCAAGTCGCTTTTTACGCTAAGTGAATGTGATGGGACCCTTACCCTCTATGCTATACTCAACCCAATCTATTCACAAATTCTTCATATGCGTTCTATTTTGAAACTTCGTTCAAAATCTTCACCGTGTCCTTGACACTGAAGAAATTGTGAGCGAAACTTTAAAACTGATCTTATCAAACTTTCGGTTTTGCCGCTCAAACCGTTCCGCATTCCACGATGCATTATTTTACTCACCCACAATCATACGATCTCCACTACGATGCGTGGAGGACACATGTCGTGAGAAGGAAATGGTCAGGCACGTTAGTCCCTAAATCTTGAGGCGAACCGTTTTTCACCGTGTCTATAAATACCCCTCTCCCCTTCCTCACTTCTTTTACTCCGCTCGACCTCTCTCTCCCGCTCGAGCTCCTCAAACCCTAGCGCCGCCGCTACTCTATCGTCGCCGGTGAGGAAGAGCTTCACTGCCTCAACCTCGTCGCCGACCGCGGAAATCCTCACTCCGCCGCCGCCGTAGCTTTCTTCCTCCGCCAAGTTAGGGCGTGGAAGATCTGAACTGACGAACTTCCCAACTGTTCTTCTTAGTTCGTCGTGTTCTTCACTTCGGGTAATTAAAAGTTACTTTTATTACTCGCTTTGATTCTCAAACCTTCCTAAAAATCTTCAAAGGTGTTTATTCTTCAAATCTTCACACATATGAACACCTCAAACAAAATATGCTCTTGATTCGTTTCTCTAAGCAATGATTTTCTTCAAGATTCCTCAATTGTGTGGATCCTCGATCTGTACAACTCTGGAACCTAAGACAAAGAACGCTTAGTGAAATTCTTCAAAACTCATCTGGTCAAAATCCTCAAAACTTGTTCTTTTGAAAAACCTTACGAGAGCATATGACCTCTCCAAATTCCTCGCAACTATACTCTGTTCACGGTACACATGTCGCTGCTTTGAATCACTAGGTTCTCATCAACTTAACTCATTTGCAGCGTTCCTCGAAGAAAAATTGCATACTTCTTCAGAGAACTCAATTGTTCAAATTCCTCAACTGAAGAATATGGCAGATGGTAAGAAGCCACAGAAAGGAGGAAAGAAACCTGAGGTTATGACTGCGTTTGAAATCCCTGAGGAAATTTATGCTGACTATTGCACACCTGAAGATTGAACGGAGATGGGCACAGGAATGGAGGGAGTACAGATATGTGACTCCAAAATACATGAAGAAATTCGCTCTCAATCCTTCATGCCCAAGAGCTCCATTGGCGCCTGGCCAAGTAGCTGACCCCACCAGCATCAAACGTGGTGAGGACTTTCGAGATGAATGGGATAAGCTCCAAGCTAAATTGGCAAAACAAGTGAAGGAGGCAGTGAAGAAATTCAATAAGGATTCTCAAAGCAAATTCCTCACACTGCTGCTGCTCCACCAAAGTCCTCAGCTGCTCCGTCAAAGTCTTCAGTTCCTGTGCACCTGGCTACATGTCAAAGGACCGCTGGCTTCTCGATTGCCTCAGGTGTTTCTGCAAGTTCCTCAGTAGCTCCAATTTCATCATCTGGCCCGACTCAGCTGAAGATCAAAGCAACAGCTGGACGAGGTCCTCGGCCAAGCCCAAAGAAGAAACAGGTTGTATTCCATGTGCCTTCTGATGATGAAGCTTCTGATGATGAACTTGCGGAAATCATCAGAGACCGTCAAGAAAAGGCCGCTAGAGCCAAAGGTGCGTTTGTGCCTTCTTTGTTGGATCGAAGAAAGTCCTCGATTCTATTGATCTACGGCACAAGGATCCCAATACCCCTATGCGACTTTCATCGACACTGGACAAAGTCATATGTTGACTCACTTCATCGCTGAAGAAAAATGGAAGTTTGAGAAGGCAAGAGAAATCAAAAGGCTCAATACTGAAAGGAGAAGTTCACAAGAAAACGTTGTCAAAATGACACGAGGAGCTTCTCAAGGTCCAGACTGAAATTCAAGACCTCAGCAAAAACTTCGATTCCTATTATGCTGGTTAGCAAGGAGCCAAGGTCAGATTCGTCAATCTGACGAAGAAATTCACAAATGTTGCTGCCCCAGCGCAACATGCAATTCCTCAGGCTGAAGCTTCAGCTCAGCAGACTGAAGAACATGCCAGCACCGCTGATGAAGTTCAGGCTGCTGATGAAAATGCTAGTTCCAGGGCTGATGATCCCATTCCAGCCGCTGAAGAAATTGTCAGGGCATCCTCTAGTGGTGCGCCTGAAGAAACTGAAGAAGTCAAGGCAACTGCATCAGTTGTGCCTGAAGAAAATCAACCAAATTCCTCAGCTCCTCCTGCGCCAACTCCAACTCCAATTCTTCCATCTGCCTCTGATGTGAAGAAAACCAAGGCTGCAGAACGAGCTGCGGTGAAGAAAAGGAAGGCATCAGATGTGTCAAATTCTTCGGCTGCGAAGAAAATGAAGCCAATGACCAGCTCATTCGAAAATCCAATTGATGTTGTTCCGATTTCCTCCATGCCATCAAAGGACCTTGTTCCTTTTGGAGAAGACTATGAGATCCCAATCGGATCTGATGAAGAACATCATTCTGCTTTGCTTCGTCGAGCAGATTGATGAAGAAATTGAAGTGGGCGCAATCCCTTCAACCCCGGTCATTTCCTCGCCTATGCCTCGGTTCACGGTGAAGAGGCTGGTGTTGAGAACTTGAAGATGAAGATGTGGATATTGGGTGCACCACACGGTGATGAATGGCGACTTTTGGGAAAGTCGCATCCCAATACTCCTCTCTTCACCCGCTCCAACAAATTCCTCGGTCCCTGCACAAACAGTCCAAATGGACTCAAGAAACTCAACCCACTTGCTCGTGCATGAAGAAATTCCAGCCACTAGTCTTGATGAACCCAATCTTCTGATCCTCGGTACTTTTGTTGAGAAGAAGAAATTCCTCACTGAAGAACTGAACTTGCGATTCACGAGGTGGTGATGCAACTCACGACACCCTCTGCCCAAGCAAAAGAATCCGTTCTCAAGCAAGCAAAAGTTCAAGGCTGATGATTTCTTTGCCGAGCACGTATTCTTCATCGACTATAATCCATATGATTACGCTCGCATTAGGAAGAGGCGTTTACGGACTGCCACCAAGCCAACTTCTATTCCTCGGTGCTCTTCAACAAGGATAAAGTCTTGATCATGCTCATATTCCTCATGTGGACATGGAGTCGCTGCGGGCTTTGAGCCAGTCCTCGGTGTTCTTCACGATGCAGGGCTTCGAATTTCTGCAGCGATATATGTGATGGAATGAAGAACTAATTCTTCAATTCTATGCAACGCTGCACATCACCGGAGACGCTAAAGACGTGAACTCATGGGTATTAGACTGGATGTCTGAAAATACTCACTACAAGGCACCAGCAACTGAATTGCTTCGCGCACTACCACTCAGTCCTCCACTTGATGGTGCTCGTTGTATCTACAACGAACCAGAACTTTCAAATCACTATATGCAAGTGCTGATGAAGCCTTTGAAACCAAGGCAGGCCCCAAGAACAAAATTCCTCGTCAAGGAATTATTGTATGTGCCACGGATTGTCTATCGAATTCTGACGAAGACAATGAGTCCTATCAAAGGCCATGACTCAGATGATGAAGAAGTCGTTGGCATCATGAAGAATATGCTCTTCAACATAATCCATGGCGTTCCCGTCAACTTCCATGATTTCTTCATGAGGACTCTGGCAAACATTGCAATGTCACCATTTGAGCTGAAGCCTTATGCGCCTTGGATAATGAGATTCATCCGGACAAGGTCTTCACTCAATTACAAGGCTGACACTTTGAACCACTGCAGCTACTTGCCCCCGATTGAAGTCCTCAAACGGACATTTACCTCGGTGATGACAAGGGCAAGGCCTTTGCTGTGATAGATGAAGGCATTCGTCCATTGGATGGACAGTTCGAAAGCAGCATCCTACTCCACTAATGATGACTCGCCACACATGACTCGCCGCAAATACCTCGGTCAAGCAAAGTCCTCAAGCTCGCACCTGTGGTGATGGTGATCGTGAGTTACTCCCGGTCTTCATCGGAAGGTTGATCGTAATCATAAATGGGTCAAGCGTCGGTTTGGTTCAATTCTTCACAACATGACCTCAACACACAATGCGGTGAAGAAAAACCACTACTACCTTCATGAAACCTTCAAGCGCACTGGGCTGTTCTTTCACATGTCTCAAAGATGAAGAAGAAGCGGCGTCAATGGGACTCAAGGAAGAATTTGAGTGGACTGCACCTCCTCCAAAGAAATACAAGAAGGTCAAAGTTCCTTCCTTGGTGGCCAGCTCCTATTCTTCATCGCGCGACACTGATGAAAATGAAGACTTGGACGACACCGCGGCTGGTCCTACTACAACAACCGACCCCAACAACACTGGCGCTCCGTCTTCAACTTGAAATTCTTCAAGAGCGTTAGTCCTCAGTTTCGATCCTTTTGGTCATTCGATGAAAAAGGGGGAGAAATATGAGTTAGTCTTCAAGCGGGTCTAGTTTATTGCCTATATACAGTATTTTATTCTTGTTAAGTTACAACTCTCGTTCTTCTGAAACTTTTATTGGATCGAGTTGTAATCTTAAACCCGATGGTGCTTTGATACTTTTGATGCATTATGCTCTTGCACTATGCTCTGATTCTCATGAGCTCCTTGAAAATCTTCATAGCAAATCTATTTGAGCTCGGATACTCTTGATGCGTTATTCTGCATGCTTGTTCCTCATTAATGTTATCGCACGCATGCTGAATTACATCAAGCACCATATTTCATCATGCATTTCAAATTCTTCATATTATATGTCAAATCGTGTATGAATTACAAGATATAGGGGAGATCTCCATGATTCAACTCTTCAAATGTGCATTGCCTCAAAAGCAAATTCCTCACTATGCACATCTTTGGGGAGTTCTTCTATATCTTGCAATCAAATTCCTCATTATCAGTATTTACACTTCATATGTTTATCCTCGTTGAAAACTTAACCTATATTGTCATCAATCACCAAAAAGGGGGAGATTGTAAGTGCATCTAGTGCCCCTTAGTGATTTTGGTGTATTGAAGACTTATAGGTTAAGGAACTAATGCGTTTGTGAGTGTACACAGGTCTATAAGTCTATGAGGAGTTTGATATTTACAGAGAAAGTCGACCCTAAAATGAAGTTCTTGATTGAAGACTTTGATATTTTGAAGACTTTCTGAAGACTTTGAAAGTGAAGAAACTGGTGTGACCTTGAAGACTTGGTATTTAATTGAGGAACATGAAGCGTGAAGACTTTTGTTTTCGTAGTTTCATTTTCTCTTTCTTGAGTCATAGGAAACACCGTACTGTTAAAGGGGGTCGAGGAAATACTAAGGAAAAATTTCCATGTGATGCTCAACTCAAAATCCTACACCTACCAATCCCTTGAGTGAAGCCTTTGGAAATCTCATATAGTCCAGTCAATTTCTTGATGTGATGAGACGAAGTTCTTCAGTGTTGAGAATTTATTCGACCGAGGAGTTAGGAATTCGCAAGTCGGATTGCCTACGATGAGGAACATGATTGTCCTGAGGAATTTGAGATTCAAATTTCCGACCGTTCTTTGTCTTCTTGGCGCGCCACCTGTCCCAAATATCTTATCCACCTAACGGTCATATCATTGAAGGGCATTTATGTCTTATCATGTCGGGCTGCTCCCTAGGCTATAAATAGCGCCCCTACAACCACTAGCTGGTTGGCTGCTTCGAAGAACTTGACACTTGTCATTTGAGAGCAACCCATCCTCTGAAGACTTTGGCGAAAATCATCAAGTGAGGAAAACCCAAAACCAAACCCTACAAACCCAAAGTGATTGAGCATCATTGAAGAAATTGATCCTGCGTGGATCCGGCGCTTATTACCTTTGAAGACTGTGCTTCTTCCAGACGGTTAGGCGTCATGGTCTAGAACATCTAAGAGGAATTGTGGATCGCCGAGTGACCAAGTCTGTGAAGGTTTGGAAGTCGCTGAAGACTTACCACGAGTGATTGGGACGAGTGTGTGACCTTAGTTCAAGGAGAATACGGTGAGGACTTGGTGTCTGAGCTGCGTGCTCAGCGACTGGGTGTCCGGGACTGTGTGTCCTCGAGTTTAAATACTCGGCCGCTCCAACCAGACGTACAACTGAGACAGCAGTTGGAACTGGTCTACCAAATCATTGTCTTCACCAACCTAACTGGTTCTATTTCCTCAACCCTTTCATTTCCTCATTACTGTGTTGAGCGTTTGTTCATATTTGTGTTTGAAGACTTTGACTGAAGACTTTCTCAATTTCCTCAGTTCAATTTCTTCAGTCTGTTTGTCTTCATCTTGTGTTATCCTGTGATTATGCTTTCTGTACTCTGTGCTAGTCTTCATTTCATCATGATGACCATGCGTGTATTCTGTTATGCTTACTTCTGAGTACTTATTCCGCTGCAAGTAGTTCTTCGCTAAGGAATTTCCTCACCGGCAAATTCCTCAGTGAAGAATTCATAAAAATCGCCTATTCACCCCCCCTCTAGTCGATATAACGCACTTTCACCTAGCCTATGTGTATATGGTAATGAATGTGTCCAATCCGGACTATGCCCTCCGGTTTATATAGACACCGGAGAGATCTAGGGTTACATGGGGTCGGTTACATAAGAAGGAATCTTCATAGTTGATCACCTAGCTTGCTTTCCACGCCAAGGAAAGTCCAATCCGGGCACGGGTACGGTCTTTGGTCTTCATGCCTCCACGGCCCATCAGTCCGGCCCAGGGATAACAGGCCGGATGCCCGAGGAACCCTTAGTCCAGGACTCCCTCAGTAGCCCCTGAACCTGGCTTCAATGACGAGGAGTCCGGCGCGCAGATTGTCTTCGGCATTGCAAGGCGGGTTCCCCTTTCTTCGAACTTCAAGATAGTCTTCGGACGCGATGATTGTATCCGGACCTGTTATACACCACACATAACCGCAGAGAGAATATAATATTTGCATGGATCCAACCTGTTGACAGTTTCTTCTGCCATCCCACGCCTCGAGACGCGGTTGCTATTGGCATGTCTTGTCGAAGCAGAGATCGTGTCCCCTTTATTGTGGGATTATCATTAATGCAGGCATGGGTAACTGAACCGCGCTATTTGCACAGCCCTTGGGAATAGCCGAATATTAAGGCGAGTGAGGAGGCGTTTAATGTTTGCTGCCTTTATAAGAGGATAAGGGTCCCCTCTCCCTCTTCCCAAGATTTCTCTCTGTCTCCGCTGAGGGAGTCCTGGATTAGGGGGTGTCCGGATAGCCGGACTACCATCATCAGCCGAACTATCATTTGCCGGACTATCATCATCGTCCGGACTCCAAGACTATGAAGATACAAGATTGAAGACTTCCCCTCGTGTCCAGATGGGACTTTCCTTGGCGTGGAAGGCAAGCTTGGCGATAGGGATATGTAGATCTCCTACCATTGTAACCGACTCTATGTAACCCTAGCCCTCTCCGGTGTCTATATAAACCGGATGGCTTTAGTCCGTAGGACAACAATCACAACAACCCTTACAATCATACCATAGGCTAGCTTCTAGGGTTTAGCCTCCTTGATCTCGTGGTAGATCCACTCTTGTAAACATCCACAATATCAATATCAATCAAGCGGGACGTAGGGTTTTACCTCCATCAAGAGGGCCGGACACAGGTAAACATCGTGTCCCTTGTCTCCTGTTACCATCCGCCTAGGCGCACGCAGTTCGGGACCCCCTACCGAGATCCGCGGTTTGACACCGACATTGGTGCTTTAATTGAGAGTTCCTCTATCTCGTCACCGATAGGCAGATGGCCTCTTCAATCAACAACGACGCAGATCTGGGTGAGACCTTTCTCCCGGACAGATCTTCAGATTATTCGGTGACCGCTGCGGGCCAACTCGCAGCCATCTGGAGCAGATCGAAGCTTCGCCCTGGCCGTCGAGTCAGGTTTGGAAGCTTTAAGTTTCATGGCCGATATCGCGGGGACTTGATCCTCGATGGATCCGAGCCACACCGAGCATGCCGCTGTCACTATGGGCATGACCTAACTCGCCGCCAGACGGCACCTTGGGGCCGCAGACTCGGATCCGCTCCGACTCATAGTCCGGAGCCGATCGCTCGAATCGAGGGCGGATGGCTGGACACCGCCTCGGAGCCGCAATTTCTCTGGTGATGGAGCCAAACACTTACCTTGTCCCACATAAAGCCCATGACTCGAGGTGTCGGACTCCTGCCGGACTCCGAACCTCCTGCGCCCCTTGATCGAATCCGATTAGGCGCCCGATCATGGAGTTCACCGCTGCGGACATCTTTCGGCTTTTCGCCCTTGGCGATATCATAAATTCATTAAGCATCTCTCGCTATCCGGAGAGCCTGGCGAACTACGGCGGGGCGGTAGGGACGCGGATGACGAAGAAATTCAGATCCCACCCACCACACGCCCGTAGCCACCGTTGGCGATTTAGCAAGCGTACTCAACTTCGACTCCGAAGACATCGGCGGTATGGGCGGCGATGCGGAGACTACCAAGAACCGGTGCCTACGGGACCTTTGGAAAACCACCTCATCATCGACATATACATGGTGGACACCCCAAAAGATGGGGACGGCGAAGAAGCGGCGGAGGCCGATTCCTTAAAGAAACAGCCCAAGCGCCGACGTCGCGGCACCGCTCCAAATCCGCCACGGCAAGAATGGAGATTCCGCACGGAGATAATAACACCCCGAAAGTGCGAAGACAACTCCCTCCAAAGACGATCCAGCGGAGGAGGAGGCGAGTAAGCCCTCGGGAGAGGCGGCGATTTAAGAGGTCGAGGATGACAATTACTTACCTCCCTCCGGAGGCGAGGCAAGCCTCGGCGACAGCAATTCGTCGTGCACGAGGATCCCGTCGAACAAGGCGTTTTAGGCGCGGGCTAATGGCCACGCAAACATCACGAAGAAAAAGCAACAACGACTTCAAGCTGATCAAGACCTCTTGGCCGACGGATGGACCGAGGTCCTCGCGGCGAAAATATGAACTCGAGCGCCCTCCAAAAGTTACCCAAAGCGCAAGTTGCTCCCCGATTAGAGGAGGCAGCATCTCCAGCGCTGTCTGGCAGACCGACCACCTCGTGGCGCGATAGAGGCGTGCAAGCCCTCCACAAAACCGTACCCGGCATCGCTCTAAAAGCAATAAGCCATGGGGAACACGCCGGGCTTGCGAGATATATTGGAGGACAAGGCAAGACAATCTAGATCTATCTATGGATCACGCGGGGCCCCGACCCACGGCGAATACCGTCGCACGGATACAACTACTCCGGCGGGCGAACACAGCGAGACAACGCTCTCTCGAGCTACGTCGCGATATTACTGTCTGAGGCGCCGCACACCCACTATGCTTCGCGGCGAAGTAATGGATCATCGAATCCTGAAGGGTTCAAACCCGTTAATATCGAATCCTCACGATGGCACAACAGACCCATGATGCTGGATTGAGATTATCTCCTCCATATACACATGGCCCGCGGCGGCAATCTTCACGCCATCAAATATCTCCCGCTCAAGCTTAAAGGACCAGCTCGGCATTGGCTTAACAGCCTGCCCGCAGAGTCAATTGGACGCTGGGAAGACCTGGAAGCCACATTCCTCGACAACTTCCAGGGCACACATGTGCAACCACCAGACGTAGATGACCTAAGACACATAATCCAGCAGCCAGTCGAATCGGCCAGGCAATTCTGGACACGGTTCTTAACAAAGAAAAATCAAATCGTTGACTGTCCGGATGCGAGGCACTCGCTGCCTTCAAACATAACATCCACGACGAGTGGCTGGCCCGGCACCTAGGGCGGAGAAGCGAAATCCATGGGAGCCCTCACTTCCCTCATGACCCGCTTACATGCGGTAGAGGATAACTGGCTCGCTTCGCGGTAACAACCTCAAAAAAAGCGGCGGCAGTCCGGATACCAAGGACCGCAATGGCAGGTTGCGTCGAAACAAAAACAAGCGCCGCATTAAAGGCGACACAAATGAGGATCTGGCGATTAACGCGGATTCGAGGCTCAAACCGGTCAGCGGAAGAAGCCATTCAAAAGAACCACTCGGGCCCGCCCAATTTGGACCGAATACTCGACCGCTCTTGTCAAATACATGGAACCACCGAAAAGCCAGCTAACCACACCAGAGATTGTTGGGTATTCAAGCGAGCGAGCAAATTAATCACCGAAAACAGTGACAAGGGGCTACAGCGATGATGCGAGGAAGAGACCCGGCCACCGAACAACGAGAGGACAAAGGATTCCCCCCTCCCCCAAGTTGGACGGTAAACATGATATACGCAACGCATATTCCCAAGAGGGAGTGGGCGTGCACTAAGGGGCGTATCTGCGATGGAGCGATCGCCCCAAAATTCAACCCATGGTCCTCTTGCCCGATCACTTTCGATCGAAGAGACCATCCGACCGATATCCGCCATGGCGGATTCGCGCGATTGGTTTTAGACCCAATCGTTGATGGATTTCACCTCACGAGAGTCTGATGGGCGGCGGCGATAGCTGAACCTGCTTTATCGGGATACGATCGCCAAGATGGGCATAGACCCTCAAGGATTAAACCTACAGCGGCGACCTTCAAAGCGTCATACCGGTGTCGAGGCCAATTATGCGAGGCTCGATTACTGAAGTGGTCTTGGATCCCGGATAATTTCGAGCGAGGTTAATCTTCGACATAGTCCCGTTCCGTAGCGGCTATCACGCTCTGCTTTCGGACGAACGCGTTTACAAAATTCAACACGGTGCCGCATTATGCATACCTTAAGCTCAAGATGCGAGGCCCTCGTGGAGTCATCACGGTCAATGGAAACACGGGCGCTCCCTCGAGCGGAGGAACATCTGGCGGCTCTCGCGGCGAAATACAGATCAGCCTTTTAAGGCAATTCTCGAGTCCGGCCGTTAAGCGGCGGACACGACCAAACGTGCCGAGCAACATCAACCAAGACCACAGCACGTTCCGTACCGCAGCGTAACAATGCGGCCCCAACCCCAGCCCTCGCAAAATTGCAAGACAAACTCTCCGCGTACATAATTCGCCTGGAGATACCATGGGCATAGGGGAAGGGCACAACCACAACAGACCAGTGCGGTTCGACCACACCGGGGATCCCAAGTGTGTCGCTCTTTTCTTTTTATTTTCTACAGAACTCAGTCCGGTGGCGAACTGCGAACTCATGATGCATCAGCCGGGGAAGGACAAAGGCGCGCGAACACTCGGTGGTCTCCATCACGACCATTAAATTTGTTAAAATACAACATTCGCGGCCTACCCCTGGAGGGAGCGCTTTAATTAGTCAATCCCTTGCTTTCCGCACTATTTGTATCATTCCGCCTTGATAGCATATCTTCTCGAATAAAATGCAGCACTTTTTGCCTATAATTGCATTACTGTATATATATATATATATATATATATATATATATATATATATATATATATATATATGTGTGTGTGTGTGTGTGTGTGTGTGTTCATTTAAGACATGTTGCACCGTGCATCTTAGTACGCCAAACACACAGGGGCTTATGTCCTCCGCTTTATGGTGTGATAAACTCCGCACACTCTCACAAGTCGGCACCCGAACTTATAGCATTATATGAATCAGCTCGAATCCTGCCTTGGGTCAATAGTTGGGTTTGCTCGGCTCCCATGTTCGGCACCTTACGTTCCGTTCTATCGGCTAAGGTAGCACTGGGAGAACCACTGCGATTGCGCCCGGTTGAGCAGGTTAACGCCTCGATGGAAAGCTAAAACTGACCGCACGATAAGGCGAGAGACTAGTCGCTGTTCGAGAGGTCCTTCAGTACTTAAAGACCTCGCCGCCGAGCTAAGTTTGGATTATGTCCGATGAAGGCGTGGATAGCGCCCCAATTCGGTCTTCGAATACTAGGGGCTTCGCCAAAATTTAAAATTATAGAATTCTATGGCTAAGTGAGAGTCTTCAAGCACTATAAGTCTGGTTGCCTTGTTCGTTGTGTTGGCGCCTCCTAGATGGACCCAAAATGGGAACAAGAGTGCTCAAGTTTATCCGAACACCCCAGCACTCGTGGCATGGGGGCTGAAAGCCGACGACTTGCCATCTCTCAGATTTAATAAATGGCCGCCTGAAGGTAATATTTTAAATTAAACAAGCGTTGCTTAGCGCATATGAACAAAGTTTTCAGCGCACGAGGATAACACATTGCGAATTCACTCAATAATTACATCCTGGGGCACTCATCCGCAATCTTGCGGGCACCCTTCAGGACAGCCTTATAGTAAATTTGGGCGTCGATGCTCCTTGCCGCTGGTGGCGCGTCGATGATTAGCTTCTCCGCATCCAGCTTGCCCTAATGCACCTTTGCGCGAGGAAGGGCCCGCGAGCACCTTCAATACAGGCGGAGCGCTTGATAACCTCCACCTGTGGGCACGCATCCACCAGCCGTCAGACGAGGCCGAAGTAGCTCCTGGCATGGCCTCTCCAGCCCACGGCCGGACTATGAGGCCCTTCATGGCCTGCTCGGCCACCTTGTGAAGCTCGACCAGCTGCTTTAGCTGGTCGCTAGGGGCACCGGATGGCGGCCTCGGCATCTTGAGACCGAAGACCTTCTCCGTTGAGCTCCCTCCTCGGCTCGGTAGAATCTGGCGGCATCGAGACACGCTGCGAGGCAGATCTGCAAACGCCTACGAGAGCTCGAATCCGGGTAAGTAACACGTAATTTACATTCACACGCTTGCTTTGCCTGAAAAATGCCTTACCGCCGCTATCTTCTTCATCAATTCAATCTCTGAAAGGACTTATGGGCCTCGCCCTTGGCGGTTTGGCACTTCGAGAGCGAGGCAAGCTCGGACTCTCGAGTCTTTGAGTCACGCTCCCAACTCTCATGCTTTTCCATGAGATCTGGAGCTCTTGCTGAACCACCGCCACCCGCGCCTCTTGCTTTTCTCGCTCTGCCCGTTCAGTGGCGCATTGCGTTGACGCGGAACACGGCCTCCTTTAAGGTTGCCACCTCGTTCGTGGCCCTGCAGTACCCATGTTATCCTTGTTATTTTTTGTCGCAACCTAAATCCTTTTTTACATAAGGTACAAATTCAAAGTGGTGTTACTCACCTTCTTTGTCTTGGAGCTGCTTCTGGCGCGGCCGAGCTCTTGCCGGACCGCTCGAGCTCTCGCTTCAACGCACCGACCTCCTTGATCGGTCTGGGCAGAGGTCAGCAGCGCAGCCTGCAACCCATATTGACATAACTTTTAGCAACCTGCGTATATCTTTTTAAGATACTCAGTCCGGCTTTTCTTTCGAACACGAACCGAGCATCGAGGGGCTACTGTCTATGCGGTATTACATTGCATATTTTAACTTCTTACCTCAAAGCCCGATAGAAGGCTATTGCGAGCTTGGTCAGCCCACCTTTGGCGAGCTGCACCTTGAATCACCGCACTCATAATAGTGCGGTGTTCTTCTCGATGGAAGCGCTCTGCAGCGCCTCCAACAAATTGCCGGCGCCTCGGTTGGGCCAGAAGCCGCCCGGCGTCACGGTCTTGCCCTTCGATCGAAGGGCGCTGCCGGACTCGGAACCACTGCGGGTTACATTGTGGAGTCGGCGCAAAGTCCGGAGGCGCCTTGTGGCGCCTCCGAGCCTCCCCGATGGGTCCCTTCGGGATCCCACCTCGGCGTCCTCGGCGTCGCGAGGTGGGCGGTCGGGATGGAGTCTACATCCGACGAAGCCAACGACCCGCTCGATGAAGCGGGGAGATCATCATTGGCCGGACTACAGGTAGCATGCGGCATTAGAATGACACTATGTGACGCAGAAAAAGAAATTATAAATCATTCAGGAATCCGGATACTTACGATCTCGCCGGAGACCTGGCCCTTGAAGGCCATTCTTCCTCGCCAACGTTGATGTTGGCAGAGCTGTCCGGGGGAATAGTCCTTCCCCTCTTGGACCCTCCGGCCTCCCAAGTTGGGGAAGCCTTCCTCTTCCTCTCTCCCTCCTCTAGGAGAGAGTCCTCTTCCTCCTCCTCATTTTCGGGGGAGGAGTCGGCCCAGAGTCGTCGGACACCTGGCAGGCACTCTTTCGAGCACCCGTGGCCTCCTTCTTGGCCTTCTTCTGCGGCACCACGTGCGGTGCGGAACCAGCAGAGCTCGCTAGGCAGCGTCTATTGGATTTTTCGGCATAGGGAGGACGGGTAATCTGCTCCGCCTTCTTCATCGATCTGTCTAAGGAAAAGGGAAATTAAAACCGCATAGAGTCAAACTATGGAAAACAAGTGTCCCGTAAAGGGTAGAATCACTTACCTCGTCGGCTGGTGCTGCGAGCTAAATCTGCGATCTTTGGTGGCGGATGCGGGCTTGGCGCCCTTGAACAGCACCTTCCAGCGCCCGTGCGTTGTGTCGAAGAGCTTGTTCGATGCTGGTGCTGTTCGGATCGAACTCCATAGATTGAATGCCCGCTCTTGGCATGGAAGAATCCGGCGGACGAGCATGACTTGGACCACGTTAACCAGCACTGAGCTTCTTCACCAGCTTTTGATACTGGTGCAGAGTCCCGTCGGCTCCTTCAAACTACCCACAGCAAGCCCTTCTCTTTCCGGGAGGTGAGCTGCGTGGGGATACCAGATCTAAACTCGGGGCGCCGCCCATTTAGGGTCCGCTGCTCGGTGATGTAGAACCACCCGATTGCCACCCCTTGACGGATTCCACGAAGGCCCTTGAACCAAAGGGCGTTGGGCATCTTGCCCAACATGGCGCCTCCGCCTCCGCTTGAATGCCCTTCACTACCTTGACGACATTGAAGGTCTTGAGCCTAAGCGAAGTGGGGCTGGATGCGAAGGAAGGCCTCGCACCGACGATAAACGCCGAGATGTTGAGGATGAAGTTGGCGCGGATCATGGAAATCCAGGCCGTAGTAGAACTTGAGCCCCGGACAAAGGGGTGAAGTGGAAAGCCCAGTCCAGCGGAGGAAGTGGGAAAGAAAGATAACCCTCTCATGGGGCACAGGGGTGGGGATGAGCTGCCCCTCGTCGGGCAACCGGTGCTTGCGATGTCGCCGGAAAGGTATCCGAGCAGCGAAGTTTGGCGATTGCTCCTCCTTAACGGTGGAGGCCAACCATTTACCTCCGCTCCGGACATGGTCGGAGAAGGTCGAGACGAGATCGCGAACTTGGGCCTTTGGAGCTTGATTGCGCGGAGATGGATAAGCAAAGGAGGAAGAAGGCGTGGGTGAGAGCGTGAATCCTTATCCCTTATATGGGCGGGCGAAGTCTTCGCGTCCCCACCGGCTGGTAAAACTCGCTTATCTCCCAAGCGTCACCATCAATGGCGGTCGGGTTACCACGCCCGTATTGATGAGAATCCCGGATTAAGGGAAACACGATCTCTGCCCGACAAGGCGTGCCAAGAAACCGCTTCGCTAAATCTTTGAGGTGGTAAAGTAAAAAACAATTGAGTAATGGCTTGGTAGTGGTGTGACGTCATGCCACGGAAAGCGTCGCAGATTGAACTTGTGTATACATTATTATTCTCTCTACGGTGGAATGTGGAATTTATTTTGCGAGCGGACACTATCTGGTGTTCCCAATCTTCTATCATTTCTAGGAGGAACCCGCCTTGCAATGCCAAGCAATATACACGCGGACTTATCGTCATTGAAGCCTGGTTCGAGGGCTACGAGGAGTCTGGATTAGGGGTGTCCGGATAGCGGACTACCATCATCACCGAACTATCATTTGCGGACTATCATCATCGACCGGACTCCAAGACTATGAAGATACAAGATTGAAGACTTCCCCGTGTCCGGATGGGACTTTCCTTGGCGTGGAAGGCAAGCTTGGCGTCTACGGATATGTAGATCTCCTACCATTGTAACCGACTCTATGTAACCCTAGCCCTCTCCGGTGTCTATATAAACCGGATGGCTTTAATCCGTGGGACAATAATCACAACAACCCTTACAATCATACCATAGGCTAGCTTCTAGGGTTTAGCCTCCTTGATCTCGTGGTAGATCCACTCTTGTAAACATCCACAATATCAATATCAATCAAGCAGGACATAGGGTTTTACCTCCATCAAGAGGGCGAACACAGGTAAACATCGTGTCCCTTGTCTCCTGTTACCATCCGCCTAGACGCACAGTTCGGGACCCCCTACCTGAGATCCGCCGGTTTTGACACCGACATCCCCCTTCCCGATCTCGAGGACAAATTGCTCGGCCGCACCGGCTTACAATGCCGGGCCGACTCATCTGTCTGCTCCTACAGTTAACTCGGCCGTGATTAATTTTTGCATCACTGTGGTGATCATCAACTCCATGCCAGATAATTTCCGGCCTAGCACATCAGGTGATATCCATCTAAAAAATATTTTATTACCTTTGCCTTGGTCTGCAATATTGTTTATGCAGGACAATTGTTCACTGCAAAAGCTATGGCTGTGTCATGGATGTATAAACTCGCGCCACCATTATGAATGCGCTAGTATCTTACCATGCCATC
This sequence comes from Aegilops longissima, assembly GCA_021605205.1. Lineage (NCBI taxonomy): Eukaryota > Viridiplantae > Streptophyta > Magnoliopsida > Poales > Poaceae > Aegilops > Aegilops longissima. Next base: position 726,899,288 of record CM038677.1, on the reverse strand, counting down.
AAGCTCGATGAATATATATGCAAACCGCCATTCTGCAGACCGGTTTACATCAATATCATGTGGCTAATTCGTCCGTCCACGCCGGTTTACAACGCCGCGGCCGACTCATCTGTCTGTGTCGCCTCTGATACGGCAGACGTCTTTACCAACCATCTCTCGCGATCCGGTCTACATCAACACACCGGGCCACACCTGTCCGCATGAGCTGTTTATTGAGTATGAGCAAGTCACAGCTTGGGTAGCCCGGTTTTCTTTCAACAAAATGGAGGCAAATTATCATGTACTATCAACCCCCGCTTGCACTGGATGGCTCAATGGGCAGGCGCACAAGTCGCCGCCACTACAGTTTGGTTAACTTCAAATCACCAGTTGGAAGGAACCATTGGCCGAGTTGCTGACACGGCTCATACGGGATCATTTATAACCCGCCGCAATCACCTCAATCTTCTGTGGATTCACATTGGGCTATCAACACCGATGATATACAACTTATGCCGGTTTACATCACGATCACATATGGAGAGTCTCAAGCCAACTCCTCGAGTCACCTTTGAGACTCAGGGGCTACGATGATATGACTCAGCAAATCTTGCCAGTTTCAGCAAAATTAAGAACCCTAGGACGATGGAGGGAAAGATAACCCGGTCCCGGAGGCTCCTGTTATATTGATGAAAACTTAAAGGTCGTCAGAAAATTTCCGGCATAGAAAGTATATGACAGTTATGTTGGGGTACGTAGCAGAAATTCAAAATTTTCCTACGTGTCACCAAGATCTATCTATGGAGAAACTAGCAACGAGGGGAAGGAGAGTGCATTTACATACCCTTGTAGATCGCTAAGCGGAAGCGTTCAAGAGAACGGGGTTGAAGGAGTCGTACTCGTCGTGATCCAAATCACGGAGATCCTAGTGCGAGCAGACGGCACCTCCGCGTTCAACACACGTACAGCCGGTGGCGTCTCCCATGCCTTGATCCAGCAAGGAGAGAGGGAGAGGTTGAGGAAGACTCCATCCAGCGATAGCACAAGCGGCATGGTGGTGATGGAGGCGTGGTAGTCTGGAGGGCCGCCAACCACCATGGGAGAGGAGGAGTAAGAGAGGTAGGGCTGCGCCAAGAGGGGAGAAACTTCGTGTATTGAGCAGCCCCAAAACCCCACTATTTATAGGAGGAGGGAGGTCGATCGCCCCATCTAGGGTTCCTCCCAAGGGTGCTGCAGCCCTAGATGGGAATTGAAGGGGGCGGCCAAGAGGGGGAGAGAGGGGGCGCCCCCTAGGGTGGGCCTTTAGGACCATCTGCGCCTAGGGTTTCCCCTCTCCCCACCTAGCTGTGCCTTGGGCCTTGTGGGGGCGCACCAGCCCACCTGGGGCTGGTCCCCTCCCACACTTAGCCCATGCAGCCCTCCGGGGATGGTGGCCCCACTTGGTGGACCCCCGGGACCCTCCCGGCGGTCCCGGTACGTTACTGATAAAACCCGAAACTTTTCTGGTGACCAAAACCTCACTTCCTATATATTATTCTTTACCTCCGGACCATTCCGGAACTCCTCGTGACGTCCGAGATCTCATCCGGGACTCCGGACAACATTCTGTTGGGGAACGTTGCAGAAAATTAAAATTTTTCCTACGGTTTCACCAAGATCCATCTATGAGTTCTACTAAGCAACGTGTCAAGAGAGAGAGTTTGCATCTACATACCACTTGTAGATCGAATACGGAAGCGTTCGAGGGAGTGGTGATGATGAAGACGTTCCCAACGTGATTCCGATCACCGATGACCAAGTGTTGAACGGACAGCACCTCCGCGTTCAACACACGTACGGGACGATGGCGTCACCTCCGTCTTGATCCAGCAAGGATGAAGGAGAGGTTGAGGAAGACAACTCCAATGGCAGCCGACGGCGTGGTGCGGTTGGTGCGGCAGTTCTCGGCGGGGCCGCCAAGCTTGCGTGGAGAAAGAGAGGTGTTGGGAGGGAGGGCTGCGCCTTCAATGGTGTGTGCAGCCCTCCCCCCCCCCTCTATTTATAGGAGGAGAGGGCAAGGGGGCCGGCCATCTGGGGAACCCTAGATGGGGGCGGCCAAAGGGAGGAGGGAGGGTGGCTTGCCCCCCCAAACTAGGGGCACCCCTTTGGGTTTCCCTCCCCATGCCCTAGCCGCATGGGCCTAGGTGGGGGGTGCGCCCAGCCACCGGGGCTGGCTCCTCTCCCACTTAGCCCATGTGGCCCCAGGGGGTGGCCCCTCCGGTGGACCTCGGAACTCTCCGTGGCCCGGTACATTACAGTATACCCCGAAACTTTCCGAGTCCGTTTAACCACTTTCCATATATATATCTTTACCTCCGGACCATTCCGAAACTCCTCGTGACGTCCGGGATCTCATCGGGACTCGAACAACATTCGGTAATCACATACTTGTCTTCCTATTAACCCTAGCGTCACAGAACCTTAAGTGTGTAGACCCTACGGGTTGGAGACATGTAGACATGACCGAGGCGATCTCGGTCAATAACCAACAGCGGGATCTGGATACCCATGTTGGTTCCCACATGTTCCTCGATGTTGTCATCGGATGAACCACGATGTCAAGGGTTCAAGCAACCCGTATTCTATTCCCTTTGTCGACGGTATGTTACTTGCACGAGACTCGATCGTCGGTATCCCAATATCTCGTTCAGTCTCGTTACCGGCAAGTCACTTTACTCATCCGTAATGCATGATCCGTGACGGACACTTGATCACTTTGAGCTCATTATGATGATGCACTACCGAGTGGGCCCGGTGATACCTCTCCGTCATACGGAGTGACAAATCCTGTCTCGATCCGTGTCAACCCAATGAGACACTTTCGGAGATACCTGTAGTGCACCTTTATAGTCACCCGATTCGTTGTGACGTTTGGTACACCAAAGCACTCCTACGGTATCCGGAGTTTACGATCTCACGGTCTAAGGAAGAGATACTTGACATTGGAAAAGCTCTAGCAAAGCGAACTACACGATCTTGTGCTATGCTTAGGATTGGGTCTTGTCCATCACGTCATTCTCCTAATGATGTGATCCGTTATCAATGACATCCGATGTCCATAGTCGAAACCATGACTATCTGTTGACAAACGAGCTAGTCTACTAGAGGCTTACTAGGACGTATTGTAGTCTATGTATTCACACGTGTATTACGATTTCCGGATAATACGGTTATAGCATGAATAAAGACAATTATCATGAACAAGGAAATATAATAATAATGCTTTTATTATTGCCTCTAGGGCATATTTCCAACAGTCTCCCACTTGCACTAGAGTCAATAATCTAGTTACATTGTGATGAATCGAACACCCATAGAGTTACGGTGTTGATCATGTTTTGCCCATGAGAGAGGTTTAGTCAGCGGATCTGCGACATTCAGATCCGTATGCACTTTACAAATTTCTATGTCTCCATCCTGAACATTTTCACGGATGGAGTTGAGCGACGCTTGATGTGCCTGGTCTTCTTGTGAAACCTGGGCTCCTTGGCAAGGGCAATAGCTCCGGTGTTGTCACAGAAGAGTTTGATCGGCCCGACGCATTGGGTATGACTCCTAGGTCGGTGATGAACTCCTTCACCCAAATTGCTTCATGCGCTGCCTCCGAGGCTGCCATGTACTCCGCTTCACATGTAGATCCCGCCACGACGCTTCGCTTGCAGCTGCACCAGCTTCTTGCTCCACCATTCAACATATACACGTATCCGGTTTGTGACTTTGAGTCATCAGATCGTGTCGAAGCTAGCATCGGCGTAACCCGTTCTGACGAGCTCTTCGTCACCTCCATAAACGAAACATGTCCTTTGTCCTTTTCGGTACTTCAGGATATTCTTGACCGCTGTCCAGTGTTCCTTGCGGGATTACTTTGGTACCTTCCTACCAAACTTACGGCAAGGTTTACATCAGTCCGGTACACAACATGGCATACATAATAGATCCTATGGCTGAGGCATAGGGATGACACTCATCTCTTCTTTATCTTTTGCCGTGGTGGGGCATTGAGCTGAGCTCAATCTCACACCTTGTCTGAGCAAGAACCCTTCTTGGACTGATCCATTTTGAACTTCTTCAAAATCTTATCAAGGTATGTGCTTTGTGAAAGACCTATGAGGCGTCTCGATCTATCTCTATAGATCTTGATGCCTAATATATAAGCAGCTTCTCCAAGGTCCTTCATTGAAAACACTTATTCAAGTAGGCCTTAATGCTGTCCAAGAATTCTATATCATTTCCCATCAAAAGTATGTCATCTACATATAATATGAGAAATGCTCTGAGCTCCCACTCACTTTCTTGTAAGCGCAGGCTTCTCCATAAGTGCATAAACTAAACGCTTTGATCATCTCATCAAAGCGAATGTTCCAACTCGAGATGCTTGCACCAGCCCATAAATGGATCGCTGGAGCTTGCATACTTTGTCGACATTCTTAGGATCGACAAAACCTTCCGGCTGCATCATATACAGCTCTTCCTTAAGATAACCGTTAAGGAACGCTGTTTTGGCGTCCATCTGCCATATCTCATAATCATAGTATGCGGCAATTGCTAACATGATTCGGACGGACTTAAGCTTCGCTCACGGAGAGAAAGTCTCATCGTAGTCAATCCCTTGAACTTGCCGATAACCCTTAGCGACAAGTCGAGCTTTATAGATGGTGACATTACCATCGCGTCCGTCTTCTTCTTAAAGATCCATTTGTTTTCTATCGCTCGCCGATCATCGAACAAGTCGGTCAAAGTCCACACTTTGTTTTCATACATGGATTCTATCTCGGATTTCATGGCTTCTAGCCATTTGTTGGAATCTGGGCCGCCATCGCTTCTTCATAGTTCGAAGGTTCACCGTTGTCTAACAACATGATTTCCGGGACAGGGTTGCCGTACCACTGCAGTGCGGAGCGTGTCCTTGTGGACCTCTGAGTTCAGTAGCAACTTGATCCAAGTACCTTGATCATCATCATTAATTTCCTCTTGGTTGGTGTAGGCATCACAGAACATTTTCTGAGCTGCACTACTATCCTGTTCAAGAGGTAGTACTTCATCGAGTTCTACTTTCCTCCCACTTACTTCTTTCGAGAGAAACTCTTTTTCCAGAAAGGATCCGTTCTTGGCAACAAAGATCTTGCCTTCGGATCTTAAGTAGAAGGTATACCCAATGGTTTCTTTAGGGTATCCTATGAAGACGCATTTTTCCGACTTGGGTTCGAGCTTTTCAGGTTGAAGTTTCTTGACATAAGCATCGCATCCCCAAACTTTTAGAAGCGCATAGCTTAGGTTTCTTCCCAAACCATAATTCATACGGTGTCGTCTCAGCGGACTTAGGCGGTGCCCTATTTAAAGTGAATGTAGCTCTCTAGGCGTATCCCCAAAATGATAGCGGTAAATCAGTAAGAGACATCATAGACCGCACCATATCCAATAGAGTGCGATTCGACGTTCGGACACACTATTACGTTGAGGTGTTCGGCGGCGTTAGTTGTGAAACGATTCCACATTTTCTTAAGTGTGTACCAAATTCGTGACTTAAATATTCTCCTCCACGATCTGATCGTAAGAATTTTATCTTTCGGTCACGTTGATTCTCTACTTCATTCTGAAATTCCTTGAACTTTTCAAAGGTCTCAGACTTGTGTTTCATCAAGTAGACATACCCATATCTACTCAAGTCATCGTGAGAGTGAGAACATAATGATATCCTCCATGAGCCTCAACGCTCATTGGACCGCACACATCGGTATGTATGATTTCCAACAAGTTGGTTGCTCGCTCCATTGTTCGAGAGAACGGAGTCTTGGTCATCTTGCCCATGAGGCATGGTTCGCATGTGTCAAATGATTCATAATCTAAAGACTCCAAAGTCCATCAGCATGGAGCTTCTTCATGCGCTTGACACCAATGTGACCAAGGCGGCAGTGCCACAAGTATGTGGGACTATCGTTATCAACTTTACATCTTTTGGTATTCACGCTATAGACATGTGTAATACTACGCCGAGATTCATTAAGAATAAACCATTGACCATCGGAGCATGACCATAAAACATATCTCTCATATAAATAGAACAACCATTATTCTCGGTTTAAATGAGTAGCCATCTCGCATTAAGCGAGATCCGGATACAATATTCATGCTCAAACTTGGCACCAAATAACAATTATTAAGGTTCATAACTAATCCCGTAGGTAAATGAAGAGGTAGCGTGACGGCGATCACATCTCTGGAACCATTCCCGACGCAAGATCGTCACCTCGTCCTTTGCCGATCTCCGCTTATTCCGCAGCTCTGCTGTGAGTTACAAATATGAGCAACGGCACGGTATCAAATACCCAGGAGTTACTACGAGTCTTGGTAAAGTACACATCAATTACATGTATATCAAATATACCTTTGGTGTTGCCGGCCTTCTTGTCCGCTAAGTATTTGGGGCAGTTCCGCTTCGGTGACCCCTCCCTTGCAATAAAAGCACTCGGTCTCGGGCTTGGGTCCATTCTTTGACTTCTTCCCGCAACTTGCTTGCAGGCGCGGCAACCTCCTTGCCGTCCTTCTTGAAGTTCTTCTTGCCCTTGCCCTTCTTGAACTTAGTGGTCTTATTGACCATCAACACTTGATGTTCTTTCTTGATTTCAACCTCGGTGACTTCAGCATAGAGAACACTTCAGAATGGTCTTTACCATCCCCTGCATGTTGTAGTTCATCACAAAGCTCTTGTAGCTTGGTGGGAGCGATGGAGGATTCATCAATGACCGCCTCATCGGGGAGGTTAATATTCATTTGGGTCATACGGTTGTGCAACCCTGACATCTTGATATGTGCTCACGATGCAGAACTGTTTTCCTCCATCTTACAACTATAGAACTTGTCGGAGATGTCATATCTCTCGACCCGGCGTGAGCTTGGAAAACAAGTTTCAGCTCCTCGAACATCTCATATGCTCCGTGATGCTCAAAACGCTTTTGGAGCCCGGTTCTAAGCTGTAAAGCATGCCGCCTTGAGCGAGGGAGTAATCATCAAGACGAGACTGCCAAGCATTCATAATGTCTTGGTTCTGCAGGGACGGGGCGTCACCTAGCGGTCCTTCTAGGACATATTGTTTCTGGCAGCTATGAGGATGATCCTCAAGTTCGGACCCAGTCCGTATAGTTGTTGCCGTCATCTTTCAGCTTGGTTTTCTCTAGGAGCGTTGAAGTTCAAGTTGACATGAGCGTTGGCCATTTGATCTACAAGACATATCATTCAAAAGTTTTAGACTAAGTTCATGATAATTAAGTTCATCTAATCAAATTATTTAAATGAACTCCCAGTCAGATTAGACATCCCTCTAGTCATCTAAGTGTTTCACGATCCGAGTCGACTAGGCCGTGTCCGATCATCACGTGAGACGGACTAGTCATCATCGGTGAACATTCTCATGTTGATCGTATCTTCTATCGACTCGTGTTCGACCTTTCGGTCTCCGTGTTCGAGGCCATGTCTGTACATGCTAGGCTCGTCAAGTAAACCCTAAGTGTTTTGCGTGTGTAAATCTGTCTTACACCGTTGTATGTGAACGTAAGAATCCATCACACCCGATCATCACGTGGTGCTTAGAAGCGACGAACTTTAGCAGCGGTGCACGATTAGGGGAAACACTTCTTGAAATTGTTGTAAGGGATCATCTTATTTACTACCATCGTTCTAAGTAAACAAGATGTATAAACATAATAAACATCACATGCAATTATATAGTAGTGACATGATATGGCCAATATCATAAAGCTCCATTGATCTCCATCTTGAGGCTCCATGATCATCTTGTCACCGGCATGACACCATGATCTCCATCATCATGATCTCCATCATTGTGCCTCCATGAAGTTGTCACGCCAACGACTACTTCTACTTCTATGGCTAACGCGTTTAGCAATAAAGTAAAGTAAGTTACATGGCGTTCTTCAATGACACGCAGTCATACAAAATAAAGACAACTCCTATGGCTCCTGCGGTTGTCATACTCATCGACATGCAAGTCGTGATTCCTATTACAAGAACATGATCTCATACATCACAATATGTCATTCATCATTCATCACAACTTGGCCATATCACATCACATGACAATTGCTGCAAAAACAAGTTAGGCGTCCTCTAATTGTTGTTGCATCTTTTACGTGGCTGCAATTGGGTTCTAGCAAGAACGTTTTCTTACCTACGAATAACCTGGCGTGATCTTGTCAACTTCTATTTACCCTTCATAAGGACCCTTTTCATCGAATCCGCTCCAACTAAAGTAGGAGAGCAGACACCGCCAGCCACCTTATGCAACTAGTGCATGTTAGTCGGTGGAACCGGTCTCACGAAGCGCACGTGTAAGGTTGGTCCGGGCCGCTTCATCCCACAATACCGCGGAAGCAAGATAAGATTAGTAGCGGCAAGTAAGTTGACAAGATCCACGCCCACAACTAAATTGTGTTCTACTCGTGCAATAGAGAACTACGCATAGACCTAGCTCATGATGCCACTGTTGGGGAACGTTGCAGAAAATTAAAATTTTTCCTACGGTTTCACCAAGATCCATCTATGAGTTCTACTAAGCAACGAGTCAAGAGAGAGAGTTTGCATCTACATACCACTTGTAGATCGAATACGGAAGCGTTCGAGGGAGTGGTGATGATGAAGACGTTCCCAACGTGATTCCGATCACCGATGACCAAGTGCTGAACGGACAGCACCTCCGCGTTCAACACACGTACGGGACGATGGCGTCTCCTCCGTCTTGATCCAGCAAGGATGAAGGAGAGGTTGAGGAAGACAACTCCAATGGCAGCACGACGGCGTGGTGCAGTTGGTACGGCAGTTCTCCAGCAGGGCTTCGCCAAGCTTGCGTGGAGAAAGAGAGGTGTTGGGGAGGGGAGGGGCTGCGCCTTCAATGGTGTGTGCAGCCCTCCCCCCCCTCTATTTATAGGAGGAGAGGGCAAGGGGGGCCGGCCATCTAGGGGAACCCTAGATGGGGCGGCGGCCAAAGGGGAGGAGGGGAGGGTGGCTTGCCCCCCAAGCTAGGGGGGCGCCCCCTTTAGGGTTTCCCCTCCCCATGCCCTAGCCGCATGGGCCTAGGTGGGGGGGTGCGCCCAGCCCACCAGGGGGTGGCTCCCTCTCCCACTTAGCCCATGTGGCCCCCCGGGAGGGGTGGCCCCTCCCGGTTGACCTCCGGAACTCTCCCGGTGGCCCCGGTACATTACCGGTATACCCCTGAAACTTTTCGGAGTCCGTTTAACCACTTTCCATATATAAATCTTTACCTCCGGACCATTCCGGAACTCCTCGTGACGTCCGGGATCTCATCCGGGACTCCGAACAACATTCGGTAATCACATACTTGTCTTCCTATTAACCCTAGCGTCACCGAACCTTAAGTGTGTAGACCCTACGGGTTCGGGAGACATGTAGACATGACCGAGACGATCTCAGGTCAATAACCAACAGCGGGATCTGGATACCCATGTTGGTTCCCACATGTTCCTCGATGTTGTCATCGGATGAACCACGATGTCAAGGGTTCAAGCAACCCCGTATTCTATTCCCTTTGTCAGACGGTATGTTACTTGCCCGAGACTCGATCGTCGGTATCCCAATATCTCGTTCAGTCTCGTTACGGCAAGTCACTTTACTCATACCGTAATGCATGATCCGTGACGGACACTTGATCACTTTGAGCTCATTATGATGATGCACTACCGAGTGGGCCCAAGTGATACCTCTCCGTCATACGGAGTGACAAATCCCGTCTCGATCCGTGTCAACCCAATGACACTTTCGGAGATACCAGTAGTGCACCTTTATAGTCACCCGATTCACGTTGTGACGTTTGGTACACCCAAAGCACTCCTACGGTATCCGGAGTTACGATCTCACGGTCTAAGGAAGAGATACTTGACATTGGAAAAGCTCTAGCAAAAGCGAACTACGATCTTGTGCTATGCTTAGGATTGGGTCTTGTCCATCACGTCATTCTCCTAATGACGTGATCCCGTTATCAATGACATCCGATGTCCATAGTCGGAAACCATGACTATCTGTTGACCAACGAGCTAGTCTACTAGAGGCTTACTAGGGACGTATTGTAGTCTATGTATTCACACGTGTATTACGATTTCCGGATTATACAGTTATAGCATGAATAAAAGACAATTATCATGAACAAGGAAATATAATAATAATGCTTTTATTATTGCCTCTAGGGCATATTTCCAACACATTCGGTAACCACATACAAACTTCCTTTATAACCCTAGCGTCATCGAACCTTAAGTGTGTAGACCCTACGGGTTCGGGAACCATGCAGACATGACCGAGACGTTCTCTGGTCAATAACCAACAGCGGGATCTGGATACCCATGTTGGATCCCACATGTTTCACGATGATCTCATCGGATGAACCACGATGTCAAGGACTCAATCGATCCCGTATAAAATTCCTTTTGTCTAGCGGTATTGTACTTGCCCGAGATTCGATCGTCGGTATGCCGATACCTTGTTCAATCTTGTTACCGGCAAGTCTCTTTACTAGTTCCGTAACACATCATCCCGTGATCAACCCCTTGGTCACATTGTGCACATTATGATGATGTACTACCGAGTGGGCCCAGAGATACCTCTCCGTTTACACGGAGTGACAAATCCCAGTCTCGATTCGTGCCAACCCAACAGACACTTTTGGAGATACCTGTAGTGCACCTTTATAGCCACCCAGTTACGTTGTGACGTTTGGTACACCCAAAGCATTCCTGCAGTATCCGGGAGTTGCACAATCTCATGTTCTAAGGAAATGATACTTGACATTAGAAAAGCTTTAGCATACGAACTACGATCTTTGTGCTACGGTTAGGATTGGGTCTTGTCCATCACATCATTCTCCTAATGATGTGATCCCGTTATCAACGACATCCAATGTCCATGGTCAGGAAACCGTAACCATCTATTGATCAACGAGCTAGTCAACTAGAGGCTTACTAGGGACATGGTGTTGTCTATGTACCCACACATGTATCTGAGTTTCCTATCAATACAATTATAGCATGGATAATAAACGATTATCATGAACAACGAAATATAATAATAACTAATTTATTATTGCCTCTAGGGAATATTTCCAACAGTCTCCCACTTGCACTAGAGTCAATAATCTAGTTCACATCGCCATGTGATTAACACTCACAGGTTACATCGCCATGTGACCAACATCCAAAGAGTTTACTAGAATCAATAATCTAGTTCACATCACTATGTGATTAACACTCAATGAGTTCTGGGTTTGATCATGTTTCTGCTTGTGAAAGAGGTTGTAGTCAATGGGTCTGCAATATTCAGATCCCTATGTATTTCGCAAAACTTTATGTCATATCGTAGACGCTGCTACCACGTTCCACTTGGAGCTATTCCAAATTGTTGCTCCATTATATGTATCCGGTATCTCTACTCAGAGCTATCAGGATAGGTGTTAAGCTTGCATCGACGCAACTCTTTACGTCGAACTCTTTTTCACCTCCATAACTGAGAAACATATCCTTATTCCTCTAAGGATAATTTTGACCGCTATCTGGTGATCCACTCCTTGATCACCTTTGTACCCTCTGCCGGATATGTAGCAAGGCACACATCAAGTGCGGTACACAACATAGCATCTTATAGAGCCTACGTCTAAGGCATAGGGGACGACCTTCGTCCTTTCTCTCTTTTCTGCCGTGGTCGAGCTTTAACTCTTAACTTCATACCTTACAACTCAGCCAAGAACTCCTTCTTTGACTGATCCATCTTGAACACCTTTAAGATTATGTCCAGGTATGTGCTTATTTGAAAGTATTATTAAACATTTTGATCTATCTTATAGATCTTGATGCTTATTGTTCATGTAGCCTAATCCAGGTTTTCCATTGAAAACACTTTTCAAACAACCCTATATGCTTTCAGAGATTCTACATCATTTCGATCAACAATATGTCAACAACATATACTCATCGAAATTCTATAGTGCTCCCACTCACTTCTTTGGAAATACAAGTTTCTCATAAACTTTGTATAAACCCAAAATCTTTCATCATCTCATCAAAGCGCGCATTCCAACTCCGAGATGCTTACTCCAGTCCTTAGAAGGATCGCTGGAGCCAGCATACCTTTTAGCATCCTTAGGATCGACAAAACTTTCTCGATTGTATCACATACAACCTTTCCTTACTAAGGTGGTAAGGAAACTCGTTTTGACATCCATCGCTAGATTTCATAAATGCAGCTAATGCTAACATGATTACGACGGACTTAAGCATCGCTACGGATGAGAAAATCTCATCGTATTCAACTCCTTGAACTTGTGAAAAACTCTTCACCACAAGTCGAGCTTCATAGACGGTGACATTACCGTCCACGTCTGTCTTCTTCTTAAAGATCCATTTATCTCAATGGCTTGCCGATCATCGGGGAAGTCCACCAAAGTCCATGCTTTGTTCTGATACATGGATCCTATCTCGGATTTTATGGTTTCTAACCATTTGTCGGAATATGGGCCCACCATCGCTTCTCCATAGCTCGTAGGTTCATTGTTGTCTAGCAACATGACCTTCAAGACAGGATTACTGTACCACTCTGAAGTAGTACGCATCCTTGTCACCCTACGAGGTACAGTAGTGACTTGATCTGAAACTTCATGATCACTATCACAAGCTTCTACTTCAATTGGTGTAGGCGCCACAGGAACAACTTCCTGTGCCCTGCTACACACTAGTTGAAGTGACGGTTCGATAACCTCATCAAGTCTCAACCATCCTCCCACTCAACATTCTGAGACAAACTTTTCCTCGAGAAAGGACCCGATTCAAGAAACAATCCCTATTGCTTTCGGATCTGAATTAGGAGGTATACCCAACTATTTTTGGTGTCCTATGAAGATGCATTTTATCCGCTTTGGGTTCGAGCTTTTCAACCTGAAACTTTTTCACATAAGCGTCGCAGCCCCAAACTTTTAAGAAATGACAGCTTAGGTTTCTCTAAACCATAGTGCATACGGTGTCATCTCAACGGAATTACGTGGCGCCCTATTTAAAGTGAATGTGGTTGTCTCTAATGCCTAACCCATGAACGATAGTGGTAATTCGACAAGTGACATCATGGTACGCACCATATTCCATAGGGTGCAACTATGATGTTCGGACACACCATCACACTATGGTGTTCCAGGCGGTATTAATTGTGAAACAATTTCCACAATGTCTTAATTGCGTGCCAAAGCTCGTAACTCAGATACTCATCTCTATGATCATATCATAGACATTTTATCCTCTTGTCACGATGATCTTCAACTTCACTCTGAAATTACTTGAACCATTCAATAATTCAGACTTGTGTTTCATCAAGTAAATATACTCAACATCTACTCGAATCATCTGTGAAGTAAGAACATAACGATATTCATTGCATGCCTCAGCACTCATTGGACTGCACACATCAAAATGTGTTACTTCCAACAAGTTGCTATCTTGTTCCATCTTCTTTGAAAACGAGGCTTTTCATTCATCTTGCCCATGTGGTATAATTTGCATATCTCAAGTGATTCAAAATCAAGTGAGTCCAAGCGGTCCATTTGCATGGAGTTTCTTCATGCATATACACCAATAGACATGGTTCGGACGTCTCAAACTTTTCAAAAGCGAGTGAGTCCAAAGATCCATCAACATGGAGCTTCTTCATGCGTTCTATACCAATATGACTCAAATGGCATTGCCACAAGCAGGTGGTACTATCATTACTATCTTATATCTTTTGGCATGAAAATGTGTATCACTACGATCGAGATTCAATAAACCATTCCTTTAGGTGCAAGACCATTGAAGGTATTATTCAAATAAAGCAGAGTAACCATTATTCTCCTTAAATGAATAACCATATTACGACAAACATGATCCAATCATGTCTATGCTCAACCAAATAACAATTATTTAGGTCTAACACCAATCTCGATGGTAGAGGGAGTATGCGATGCTTGATCACATCAAGCATGGAAACACTTCCAACACATATCGTCATCTCACCTTTAGCTAGTCTCCGTTTCTTCCGTAGCTTTTATTTCGAGTTACTAACACTTAGCAACCGAACCGGTATCTAATACCCTGGTGCTACTGGGAGTACTAGTAAAGTACACATTAACATAATGTATATCCAATATACTTCTATCGACCTTGCCAGCCTTCTCATCTACCAAGTATCTAGTGTAATTCTGCTCTAGTGGTTGTTCCCCTTATTACAGAAGCACTTAGTCTCGGGTTTGGGTTCAATCTTGGGTTTCTTCACTAGAGCAGCAGCTGGTTTGCCGTTTCATGAAGTATCCCTTCTTGCCCTTGCCCTTTTCGAAACTAGTGGTTTTACCAACCATCAACAATTGATGCTCCTTCTTGATTTCTACTTTCGCGGTGTCAAGCATCGCGAATATCTCAAGGATCATCATATCTATCCCTGATATGTTATAGTTCATCACGAAGCTCTAGCAGCTTGGTGGCAATGACTTTGGAGAAACATCACTATCTCATCTGGAAGATCAACTCCCACTCGATTCAAGTGATTGTTGCACTCAGACAATCTGAGCACAAGCTCAACGATTGATATCTTCTCCCTTAGTTTGTAGGCTAGAAAACTCGTCGGAGGTCTCATACTTCTTGACGTGGGCACGAGCCTGAAATCCCAATTTCAGCCCTCAGAACATCTCATATGTTCCGCGACGTTTCAAAAACGTCTTTGGTGCCTCAATTCTAAGCCGTTTAACATTACCGAACTATCACGTAGTCATCAAAGCGTGTGTCGGATGTTCGCAACATCCACGGGCGGCGTTTGGGGTTCACACACCGAGCGGTGCATTAAGGACATAAGCTTTCTACTGTCCGCATAATCGCTCTTGTCAACTTTCAACTATATTTTCTCTAGGAACATATCTAAACAGTAGAACTAAAGCGCGAGCTATGACATAATTTGCAAAGGGCTTTTGACTATGTTCAGGATAATTAAGTTCATCTAATGAACTCCCACTCAGATAGACATCCTCTAGTCATCTAAGTGATTACATGATCCGAGTCAACTAGGCCGTGTCCGATCATCACGTGAGACGGACTAGTCATCGTCGGTGAACATCTTCATGTTGATCGTATCTACCATACGACTCATGCTCGACCTTTCGGTCTCTTGTGTTCCGAGGACATATGCGTACATGCTAGGCTCGTCAAGTTAACCTAAGTGTTTGGCGTGTGTAAGTCTGGCTTACACCCGTTGTATGTGAACGTAAGAATCTATCACACCCGATCATCACGTGGTGCTTGAAGCGCGAACTTTCATAGCGGTGCACAGTTAGGGGAACACTTTCTTGAAATTTTAATGAGGACCATCTTATTTACTACCATTGTTCTAAGCAAATAAGATGCATAAACATGATAAACATCACATGCAATCAAATAGTGACATGATATGGCCAATATCATTTTGCTCCTTTGATCTCCATCTTCGGGCTCCATGATCATCATCGTCACCGGCATGACACCATGATCTCCATCATCATGATCTCCATCATCGTGTCTCCATGAAGTTGTCTCGCCAACTTATTACTTCTACTACTATGGCTACGGTTAGCAATAAAGTAAAGTAATTACATGGCGTTGTTCAATGACACGCAGGTCATACAATAAATAAAGACAACTCCTATGGCTCTGCCGGTTGTCATACTCATCAACATGCAAGTCGTGATTCCTATTACAAGAACATGATCAATCTCATACATCACATATCATTCATCACATTCTTCTTGGCCATATCACATCACATAGCATACCCTGCAAAAACAAGTTAGGCGTCCTCTAATTGTTGTTGCATGTTTTACGTGGCTGCTATGGGTTTCTAGCAAGAACGTTTCTTACCTCGCAAAACCACAACGTGATATGCCAATTGCTATTTACCCTTCATAAGGACCCTTTTCATCGAATCCGTTCCGACTAAAGTGGGAGAGCGGCACCCGCTAGCCACCTTATGCACCAAGTGAATGTCGATCGGTGGAACCTGTCTCGATTAAGTGTGCGTGTAAGGTCGGTCCGGCCGCTTCATCCCACAATACCATCGAAACAAGATTGGACTAGTAACAGTAAGCATATTGAACATCATCAACGCCCACAACTACTTTGTGTTCTACTCGTGCAAAGAATCTACGCAATAGACCTAGCTCATGATGCCCTTTGTTGGGGAGCGTGGCAGAAATTCAAAATTTTCCTCGTGTCACCAAGATCTATCTATGGAGAAACTAGCAACGAGGGAAGGAGAGTGCATCTACATACCCTTGTAGATCGTGAAGCGGAATCGTTCAAGAGAACGGGGTTGAAGGAGTCGTGACTGTCGTGATCCAAATCACCGGAGATCCTAGTGCGAGCGGACGGCACCTCCGCGTTCAACACACGTACAGCCGGTGGCGTCTCCCATGCCTTGATCCAGCAAGGAGAGAGGAGAGGTTGAGAAGACTCCATCCAGCAGCAGCACAACGGCGTGGTGGTGATGGAGGAGCGTGGTAGTCCAGCAGGGCTTCGCCAAGCACCGCGGGAGAGGAGGAGTAAGAGAGGTAGGGCTGCGCCAAGAGGGAGAGAAACTCGTGTATTGAGCAGCCCCAAAACCCCCACTATTTATAGGAGGAGGGGAGGTGGGTGCGCCCCCATCTAGGGTTCCCACCCAAGGGGTGCGGCAGCCCTAGATGGGACTTGAAGGGGGCGGCCAAGAGGGGGAGAGAGGGGGCGCCCCCTAGGGTGGGCCTTTACGCCCATCTGCGCCTAGGGTTTCCCCTCTCCCCACCTAGCTGCGCCTTGGGCCTTGTGGGGGGGGGGGGGCGCACAAGCCCACCTGGGGCTGGTCCCCTCCCACACTTAGCCCATGCAGCCCTCCGGGGATGGTGGCCCCACTTGGTGGACCCCCGGGACCCTCCCGATGGTCCCGGTACGTTACCGATAAAACCCGAAACTTTTCCAGTGACCAAAACCTCACTTCCTATATATTATTCTTTACCTCCGGACCATTCCGGAACTCCTCGTGATGTCCGAGATCTCATCCGGGACTCCGAACAACATTCGGTAACCACATACAAACTTCCTTTATAACCCTATCGTCATCGAACCTTAAGTGTGTAGACCCTACGGGTTCGGGAACCATGCAGACATGACCGAGACGTTCTCCGGTCAATAACCAACAGCGGGATCTAGATACCCATGTTGGCTCCCACATGTTCCACGATGATCTCATCGGATGAACCACGATGTCAAGGACTCAATCGATCCCGTATACAATTCCTTTTGTCTAGCGGTATTGTACTTGCCCGAGATTTGATCGTCGGTATGCCGATACCTTGTTCAATATCGTTACCGGTAAGTCTCTTTACTCGTTCCGTAACACATCATCCCGTGATCAACCCTTTGGTCACATTGTGTACATTATGATGATGTACTACCGAGTGGGCCCAGAGATACCTCTCCGTTTACACGGAGTGACAAATCCCAGTCTCGATTCGTGCCAACCCAACAGACACTTTCGGAGATACCTGTAGTGCACCTTTATAGCCACCCGATTCGTTGTGACGTTTGGTACACCCAAAGCATTCCTACGGTATCCGGAGTTGCACAATCTCATGGTCTAAGGAAATGATACTTGACATTAGAAAAGCTTTAGCATACGAACTACGATCTTTGTGCTAGGCTTAGGATTGGGTCTGGTCCATCACATCATTCTCCTAATGATGTGATCCCGTTATCAACGACATCCAATGTCCATGGTCAGGAAACCGTAACCATCTATTGATCAACGAGCTAGTCAACTAGAGGCTTACTAGGGACATGGTGTTGTCTATGTACCCACACATGTATCTGAGTTTCCTATCAATACAATTATAGCATGGATAATAAACGATTATCATGAACAAGGAAATATAATAATAACTAATTTATTATTGCCTCTAGGGCATATTTCCAACAAGTTACAAAATCCGGGCTCAATGAAGAAGTCCCGGGTCATCAGAAAGGATTCCGGTTTAAAATCCGGCTCAAGGGAAGTCAGTCTAACTGAAGCTCTCAAATATCCGGGTTACAATCCGGTTCAAGGGAAATTTGTTCTCCTGCAAAGCTCTGAAGCTCTCAAACCCGGTTTAAAAAATGTCCGGTTCAAAAAGGAATTAACTTCTCGCAAGTTTGAGTTTAAAGGCCGTCAGAAAATTTCCGGCTGAAAATGAAGATTCTAGTTTAAAATCCGGTTCAAGGGAAAGATGTCTCCCACAAAGCTTTGAAGCTCTCGATATCCGGTTCAAAATCCCGGTTCAAGAAGGATTTATCTCTTTCAAAAAGTTAAAGGGTGCCAAAAAGGACCTGCTGCCATGATGCGCGGTTCAAACATGGGTATCATGCCTTATTGGCTTATCATATTATTGATCACTTGGGGGCTTGGTCATGTCTGAACCATAGTCACACCTCTTGATCGGCTCAATTCCACAACATCACTTAGGGGCTTGGTCGTATCCGAACCATAGCCACGCCTCTTGATCGGCATAATGCCACGATGTCATTTGGGGGCTTTGGTCGTGTCCGAACCATAGCAACACCTTTTGATAGGCGAAAGCCACAGCATCACTTGGGGACTTGGCTGAACCAGTCACGCCTCTTGATCGGCCTAGTGCCATAGCATCACTTGGGGGCTTGGTCGAACCCGAACCATAGCTACACCTCTTGATCGGCGTAATGCCAAAGCATCATTTGGGGACCTGGCTGACTTGAACCATAGCTACGCCTTTTGGGGGCATGGTCTTGTCCGACCATGGTAATGCCTCTTGATCGGCTCAAAGCCTCATTTGCAATGGTTTTATTTTTGCCTTTGCTTGAATTCTATTTTTCTTTTGATAAACATTTCGTTGTTGCGTTTTCAAACCGACATTGTTAATCTGGTTCAACTGTCAATTACAAATTGACGGAACACGGTCAAATCTTAATCCGGAGACTATCTGGCAGGTCTGATTTTCTGTTACCATCCTATTATGGAGTAAACCGGTGTTTATTATAACCCGGAGTGGTTAACATTGTAAACTGGCCTTATATTAACAGGAGCCGTTTTCTCCAAAGTTTGGGATTTCAACCCTGCTTCAAGATTGGCCAGCCAACATCATGCCTGACGGTGGCAGGGCCTTTTAAGCTTCTTAACTGCAGAAAACAGTTTGGAAACATATGATTCAAACAGGCATCAGTTGAAGATAAATATGCACGAAGGCATACCAAGATCAGTGGTCTAAACCGGCCTCCGGTTCACGCTTGGTTTGACTACAAGTCACCAGTATTCTATATGGTTAATCCGGTGTTTATCACAAACCCGTACGGTTTTATCATAAACCAGCACATTATGAAAGGAATTATTATTACTCAAGATTGGGGTTATCACTCTTACTACAAAAAGTTGGTAAACCAACGATGTGATTGAATGTCACAGGACACTTTAAACTTGTTGTATGCAGAAACGGGTTGAATAAAGAATGATTATAAATCACCGGTGTTTGCTAACCCGGCCTGGCGTTCATATATAAGTCGCCAGTACGATGATAAATTATCTGGTGTTTATTAAACCAGCCTCGCTTCAAGACGATAAGTCGCCAGTATATGATGAGAAATTATCCGGTGTTTGTTAACCCAGCCTGCCTTTGGACTATAAGTCGCCAGTATATATTTGGATTGCGCCATTGGAATCATGCGCTTATAAATCATTGGGTTATATTATTCAAATAGCCAAACTTGGTTGAATTTTCATTATGATATTGAATGAATAAGGTTTTCATACCGGATTATATTATCTTGAATAGGCAACATGGCTGGATTTTTATTATGGTTATTAATAACCGGTATTATTGAGGTTTTCAAAGTCGCTTTAGCGCAATGGCTATTTTTTTATCAAAGGATATGATTTATTCTACAATGGAAGGAATAGTCCCGAGTCGATGCAGGCTTACAACCCGGCATTTGGGGGCTACATTATTCAAATTGAGGTTATATGCAAGTCTCATGTCATTTGCAAGCATGCACCATGACACTTGGGGCTAATGCAAAGTCATTTTTTGCTCATCTTATTGAAGACCCAACTCATCATATCATAATGAGCCGGCCCTTGGGGGCTACCAATTGCTCCTGTCAAACATTCAAGGTATACAAGCCTTAATACATTATATTAAAGGGTTCATTGCTCGGTTGGTAAAACACAAAGCTCTTAACCTTGTGGACGCGGGTTCAAGCCCTACGATGAAAGCTACATTAGAAGATGTTATTTTCATTGAAGTGTATATCAATTCCCGGTGCAGTATTATCTTACTAAGCCAGCCCTTGGGGGCTACACATCACTGCTCAAATCTATATGATTATATTTACAAAGTCCTGCTCATTATTGCATAATGACCCGGCCCTTAGGGGCTACATGGTTGAAGTTTTTGAGCATCAGCAATTACAAGTCGAGTGTTTTGCAAGCATGACAACCCGGCACTTGGGGGCTACATAATATGGAGTGTTTAGTTTTTATTCGTGACTGGGATGAACAACATGGATTTCTTCAAAAGTGGCAGTATTCATATTGAAGCAAGTCTTAAACCATCACTTTGTTCTGTTCAAGACTTGGGGGCTACAGGTAATATGCATATAAGGAGAAATATTTTCAAATTCTCAGTTTTGAGCAAACCAGATTGACCCGGCGTCACCGATTAATCATTACGACCCTATGGCTGCAACCCGGCATCATCAACAATCATGAACCGGCGTTGGCAATAGTCATGACCCGGAATTATCAGTTTTTATAACCCGACAATGGTGGTTATCATAAACTGACAAGTTCTACAACTTCAAACCGGCTGAATATCAGATGAGTATTTCAAGACCAACATTTCTTAAGCCGGCGCTTTGGAAGCCGACTCAAGTGGATTATTCTTCACAATATTTTTTATGAGAAACCAACGTTAGCAATTTGAGTATGAAGCTAGTTATTGACCCAGATTTTCTAGAATGAGGAAATGACAAAGACTTAAGGATGATCAGGAGCCGGTTTACAAGAATTCTTAACCCGGAGCACAACCTATCAAATTTGTTCTTGGGTTTATTTTACAGGATCAGTTTAACATGGATAAATCCAAATTAAACTGGGGGCTAATGTCGAGGATATACCCCGTGGCATAAACCGGCCGGAAGTATAACCCGGCCGGACTGGATGACTCACTGATAACCCGCCCGGAGCTTGGCGGTTCACGGGCTACCCGCCCGGTCTTGGCGGTTCATTAGTAACCCAGCGGGCGGGTCAGAGGAGCGACAAGACCCGGTTGCCCAACTGGCGGTTCATGAAGGCCGGTTCATACTATGGTGGTCCGGTTTAAGAGGAAAGGCATGACAAATATTTACCTTACAAGGAATTAAGACCAGGACTTGTATCCGGTTTGTATTAGAGATAGACTAGTCCTAATCCTAATAGGACTCCACATGTAACCCGCCCCTTCAACATATATAAGGAGGGACAGGGCTCCTCAAAAGGGGGACAAGCTACAAGCAAGAAGAAACAATCTCTAGGGCTAGACACAAAGAGCCGGTTTATGGCGTCTCCCTCGTGATGATAATGAGACCTAGCCTCAAACAGCATGTAGGGTTGTTACCGGATGATGTTTCCCGGGGCCCGAAGCTGTCTAAACCCTTGTCTTGTGTTGCGTCTCTCGATTCAGCTCAACCCCTCTCAAGCTACCACATAGATGCGTTCGCCTCGCGACTAAGTCCTAACACTAAGGACATCTGCTGTGACAAATCCACGACACCTGGGCCGCGGCTGCCGAATTCCGCTCTGGTGCTCCCATGCGACTTACCTCCTTGGTCGAGAAGAGTCCGGACCGGTGTTCACCTGACGAGCTGATAGCGCTGCAGACGCGCGTTCAAAGCATGACGACCAAGAAGGCCAAGCTCGTTGACATCATCCAGGTGATGCTGGTCCGTCGGATTCTTCCGTGCCAGCACCAAAGCCGCCCTTTGTGGGAGTTCAATTCGAAGAAGCACCAGACCTTGGTGAGGCTTTTCGAAACTACTCACGAAGGTGCCTGGAAGTTGCTTTTTAAGGGAAACTAGAAGCCACCGGCCACGGATTCAGACCGTGGCCATGATTGTACACACCCCGCCAGCAAGGTATGTTATTTCCGACGTATCCCCAACCTCATTGTTTCGAGGGTGCCATCTGAGCTTTTATTATGGTTCCTTTAGGACTGGGTGGAGAGGGCGAAGCGGATCAAGTGTTCGGCTCCGCTGCCCGAAGAACCAGTCATCCCGCGCCTAGCGGAGATGCTGGTGCTGGTGCCATACAAGGCGCCGGAGAAGAAGGCCAAGAAGAAGGCCAAGGGGGCCAAGAGTGACCCCTGTCGCAAGGGCACTTCGGACGCGACGTCCGAAGACGACGAGGCCAATTCCTCTGTTCCTGAGGACAAGGAGGAGGAGGAGGAGGAGGAGGAGGAGGAGGAAAACAACCCTCCTCCCGAGGAGAAGAAGAAGAGGGCGGCCTCGGCACACCCGGAGGCGAAAGCGCCCAAAAAGGGGAAGGGCGCCCCAGCGGTCAACACCGCGTGGGACGTCAACAGCAGTCCGAAACGGCACCCCCGCACTAAGCCCCAGGCCACATCGTAAGTGACAAAGTTTGCTCGTGCGCGCATTCGGCCCTTTCTCTCCATTATCTTGATATAGTTAACTGTACTGTTGCAGTCCGGCCCGCGACCTAATCCAGCGGTCCTCGTCTGGAAGTTCATTGGCTCCATCGGAGATGGTGAGCTAGTCACCACCGCCTGCTTACTCCCCCGGGGCCAGGGACGACATCGAAGTGCTATCCCGGAGGGCCGATCCGAACAGGGAGGAGCCCAGGACGCTGTCCAGGAGGGGCCACGAGGCGAAGCCTCCACTGCCGGACACATGGAGGAGATGATTCCCATGGAGACTGGCGAAGAGGACCGCATCCAGTTTGGCCCTCAGCCGAATATGATTCCGGAGACCCATACGGTTCCGGAGTCGGGCGAGCAGCCCCCTTCGAAGAAGGGGGCGTGCCGCCTCTGTTATGGATGAGCACCGTGTTCTTATGGGCGCGGTGATTGAAAAGGTTCAGTCCGCCAAGAGTGGACTGAACGAAGCCTGCAGCAACCTATTGACAGGTTTCGAGGTAAGTGAGAAAAAAAACCTGTAGTCAGAAGCCCCTAAGACACTGTTCGGCTAGAAGAACCGGACAGAGGATCTATTGTAGGAGACTAACATAGCATTTATGCATAAGTAGGCGTCGCTGTTGGCCGCAACCTCGCATGCCGCCGAAGTCTCTGAATTGAGGCAGAGGCTGGAGCGGACCGAGAACGAGCTCGGCGAGGTTAGAGTTCGGCTCCAGGAGAAGCAAGGTGAATAACGACTCGTTGTATGTTCGGAAAGCGTAAGCGATGTATATTGACTGTAGTGTTGTAATATGCGCAGGAGCCGCGACTGAGGTCGAGGCCCTGAAGAAGGCGCTGGACGAGGCCAAGGAGAAAGTTGTCCAGCAGCAAGCCGCCCATAAGAAGCTCGAGGCCCGGGTCAGGGAAATCCAGCAGGAGCTCCAGGATGCGGTTAAAAATGTGAGACCTTGGAGAATGATGCATCGGCTCAAGAGGCCGAGCTCACCAAGGCTCGTCAGATCACGGAGACTGCATGGAATGAGGCCCAAGCCACCCTCCAGGAGACCCAGGAGGCCCAGAAGATCACGGCGGGTAAGGCATTTAAGATGCAAAGCAAGTATGCGGAGAAGCAATACCTTTTACTAACCCGGGTTCATAGTTCCCCAGGGGCTTTTGCGGATCTACCATGCAGCGTATCAGACGATGCAGAGTTCTACCAGGCCAAAGGAGGATGTTCTACGGAGAGGCTATTCTGGTCACAGTACGCGAAGCCAGAGCATCTCGTGTCCTTCACCGATCAGCTGAAGCAGCTGGTGGAGCTGCATAGGGTGGCCGAACTAGCCGTGAAGGATTTGACAATACGGCTATGGCCAGCCGAAGCTATGCCCGGCAGCTACTTTGGACTCGTGAGACGTCTGGTGGAGGCTTGTCTGCGGCTGGTTGTCATCAAGCGCTCCGCCTGTATTGAAGGTGCCTGTATGGCCTTCGCTCGCTACAAGATGTGGTGGGCGAAGATGAACGCTGTTGAAGTTGCCAGTGGGCCGCCGGATGGCAAGGAGCACCGCACACCCGAGTGATATTTCGCGGATGTCGTAGAGGTTTCTCAACTTGTGGCAGCACAATGTTCGCAGGACATTGTATTTGAATAAATGTATTAATGTTGCCCTTGCCTTGTATTATGGGAACAAACACTACAAAAAAAATACACTTCTGTGATGATACGTGTTTGTCACAGTAGGTCGCGTTTTTTGTGATGCATGTACATCCATGACGATTTTATGAGAGAATCAAGATAGTCATACCTGTGCTGTCGTAGAAGTGTTCCATGACATTACCAAAATTATCATCACGGAAGTGTCCACTTCCATTACGATAAATCGCGTCACGAAGTGCTTTCGTCAAGGGTGACCGACACGTGGCATCCACCGTAGCGAACGCCGTTAAGCTATCGGTCGGGTTTTGGATCCGATAACCCGTTAACAGCCCGACCAATGGGGATTTTCCGTGTAAAATCATCATTGGTGGAGAAACACGTGTCGGCTCACCGTTGGGACAGATGTCATCCGCTCATTGGACGAAGGCATCTATGATCTGGCGACCGTGCACGGCCCAACAGAGGCCCATTCACGTGAAAAGGTCGGCCCGTTTGACTTGGTCAAAGGTGGCGGGGCGGCCTGAAGCTTTGTTAACGGCTGTTCGCATATAGCCAATTTACAGCCCGCTAACCCAGGGCCCGTTACGCCCTACCCGAATTAGGCCCAGTAGCGTCATCTGGGCCGTCCAATATGATTCCAGCCCGTTTGACCTTCCGGCCCATGCGTGGCCCATGACATCTTTTGGCCCATATGAGGCCCTTTGTAACTCTTGGCCCATTAACGGCCTGTGGTGAAACTGGCCCGTAACAAACAGTGTATCACTTTATACCCATTAACGGCCCGTTATTCTATTGGGCTGTTTCCAGCCCAAGTTATCTTTCGGCCTTCTCAGGGCCCATTGATTCTTGGGCTCATTTGGAACATTCGGTTACATACGGCCCGTTACTGTCATTTTCTGCTTGTGGGCCAAATTCAGCCCGTCGTTACAGTCGGCCCGTTTGCGGCCCGTTAATACGTTGGGTCGTTTTCATGTCAAAAAACCCGTTGGGCTGTTTTCGTAGAGTTATCAAATACGGTCTATTAACAGCCCTTTATGGCCCACGAATTGTACGGCCGATGATTGGCGAAATGATGATACACCCCGTAGAAGGCCCATGTATCTACGGCCCGTATGAGGCCCATGGATCTACGACCCATAGAAGGCCCATGGGTCGTACGGCCCGTAAAAGGCCCATGGACCCTAAGGCCCGTATAGAAGGCCAATGGATCCTATAGCCCGTATAGAAGGCCAATGGATCCTATGGCCGGAAGAAGGCCCATGGATCATATGGCCTGCAGGAGGCCCATGGTTACAACATTCCGTGTGTTACCATGATTATTTTGGCCTAGTTACCAAAAATAGGCTATTGTGGCCACTAGAAAAACACAGAAAAAGAACTGCGGTGACTACAAGCAAACAACTAAACAAGACAATAAGGAAATAAATAAGCAAGCAATTAACGCTAGCCTATTACTGCTATTACACATATTACATCCACTGGGCATCAAAGTTCGCCACCAGTGCAAATAACAAGTTTAGCATGTACTAGTATATGAAACTCATTTCGGTGAACCAGTTCATTAGTAAGGTGGACAGGATTAAACTGCCAAGTCTTCTATTGCCAAGTACTAGTACATAATAGAAGCATCAAACAAACATATATCTATGTCCTATGGTCACTGCATTGCCTTGCCAAATCAAAATAGAGACACGGTTCAAATCATATCAGTTCAAGACAAAGTAGCAGTGAAAGAATACAAAGCGTGGGAAACTACACGGCACAACAAGATTTCAGATGGGTACCACTGGTCTACATGTACAACAACACTATTGGCTCCGTTGTGATGCTAGTAATGTGCATGATATGAAAGTCAACTGTATACACAATTGAAATTGAATTCAAAAGAGCTGTTGATAAGAGCAAACCTGTTAAAGAAACATGCGTGAACATACCTGTTGTGCCATTGGAGTTTCGATTGGATCCTTCAATTTAAAGATAAGTTTGTATGAGTAAATACAGTGATACAAGAGCAAAGCAATCATAGTTAAAAAGGCGGCGCCTAAGCGGCGCTTAAGCGCCTAGGCTCTAGGCGTTGGCAAAGCGCATTGCGCATAACTACGCTTAATCTGTGCATAACTGCGCATAAGCATGCGCTTTGGTCAGTAAAGCGCAAGGTAGTGGCAAAACGCATAATTAATGCCTAGCGCTTTTTTGAACTATGATAACAATGGAATCTTAAATTA
Organism: Aegilops longissima; assembly: GCA_021605205.1. Taxonomy (NCBI): domain Eukaryota; kingdom Viridiplantae; phylum Streptophyta; class Magnoliopsida; order Poales; family Poaceae; genus Aegilops; species Aegilops longissima. The sequence goes on along the minus strand of CM038677.1, from coordinate 726,872,692 downwards.
GAACAGTTGTTCTTCAGGTTTAGGCACTTGTTCTACATGAGCAGAGTGATGAAGACGCAAGAATATAATACTTAAAAATAGAAAATGAGCTCATAGACCTTACCACATTCTTGGTTCGGGACGATCTGAACAAAGCGTTCCCGATCATCGTCCGATAAATGTGTCTCGGGAGAGCGTAAGGGAATTTGATGAGTTTCTTTGCGGTGAAATACGTTTTCTTGAGTAATTCGACATCGCCACCAAGAATTCTTGAAGATAGCAGAGGTATTAGCACAGGTTACCTCATCCCGAGTTTCCAAATCGTTCCTTCTCTATAGAGAAAAATGGGAAAATTTGTTGTATTATAACCATCATGGAGGTAGGATGTATGGGACGAAGCAAAGTAATTGCCATGAATAACATTACTTACACATAACTCCTGGACAAACACAATGGCATTTTCCTTCATCTTGATATAATATTTCCAAGATGGGAAGATACGCACATACGATTTACCAACATCAAATGCGATAGATGCTAAACTACGACTAGCTGGTTGTGCTTCCTCCACAGGAATAGGCATACTAACTGGTGGAGTTGGGATTCTCCGTGATAGTACTGGCCCTTTGGGCATTGGAGCTGCCTTACTAACTGCTCTTGTTTGGGAGCTTTATGGTGGAGATGGTGTTGTGTCAACAGGAACTGGGTTACTATCGGCTGGGGTTGGGGTTAGATTGGGTGAAGCTGGTTCTCTGTCCATCGCAGTAGGGGTACAATCTGCGAGAGTTTGGGTTATGTGTGGTAGGGCTGGTTCTTGTGCATGTACAACCGGGGTGCTATCTCCACCAAGAGGTAGCACTATTTTATTTGAAGACCATGTTTTAGTCCGCTGAATCTGGCATCACCGCTCCAATTCAAATGGCTGATAAACAGGAAACATAGTTGAATGTACATACATTGTATGAGAGCAGATGCAATAGATAGTGTGGAAAAAGAGGGCATGAAATAGTTGACATGTATATTGTTTAACTAAAACGGATAGCATGACATAATTTCACATATATGATGTCTATCTAAACTGGATAGCATAGCATAACATAATTCAAAGATATGATGAATAACTAAACAGGATCGCATGACATAATTCACCTACATGTTATCTAAGTAATCAGGATCGCATCATTTAATTGACATATGTGATTTATATAATAAACAGAGGGCATTCGATATTATGTCTGAACTATGAACATGGTGTTGAATATTGTGTGTATGATGTCTAAACTATGCAATGCAAGACACCGTATGCATGATATGAGCAGTATAAACGTGCCAAGTTAGAGCATACACCTCAGTGGGGGAATAGGACTGGTCATCTGTCTCTGAATCCATCTTTGAGGAGCTATCGGGACCCAACAAGAGATCTGCTTCGACAGGTAGCACTGTCTGCTCTGAAGGCCTTGTTTTCACTCCAGATTTTTCATCTCCCACCCAAATGGCTGATTCACAGGAAGAGTAGTTTAATGTACAAACATTGTCGACAAATGGAAATGTAATGAAGAAAAGGATGGGCAAGATATCATTCAAATATATGATGCCTGGTTAAACAGGATGGCATTGCACATTTCACATATATTATGGCTGGCTAAAAGACATGAGACTGCATAATTACCATATATGATATAGAAACTAAACAGGTGGCATTACAGAACATGTCTAAACTAAGCAGATGACATATATGATGTCAAAAGTAGGCACTGCAAGGCAACATATGCATGATATGACTAACATCATCATGCCAAGGTAGAGCAAACACCTTGGGGGTAAATAGGAGTGGTCGTGGCGTCAGAATCCGCCTCGAACATATATCTTCCTCTAGATTACAATCAGGAGAGGGTGGGGAGGGTTTGCCATTGAAACCACCATGGAGCGATGTCGCATGACATTGTATTGCCGCATAAAACTCTTCTCTTTTCTCTACATGTTCAGCATGATTTGTGTACAATATCGACATGCATACGAAAAAATATGGTGAGATTATGTAAGGAGAGCATGCAGAAATTTAGAGTGATGGTAACAACCGGTGGATGGATCCAAAAATAATGATAGCAGGCTGATGATTGCTTTAAATTAATAAAAAGACAGATGATGATTGCTTTACTATTTGTTTCCCACCCAAGATGAACAACATAGGCATACCCTAGGTGAACCAGATATTAGACAGACATACTATTCATTGTTGCCTCGATATGTGCCCCACAACTAATTTAGAACTCAAGTTTGAACATTAATTTGGACCTGACTTGGGAGTCCAAGAGCTGAACAGGACGATAAAGTAGCAGGTAAGTTTAAGCAATGCATAACATAAGCAGAAACAAAAGAGTGCGACCTCTCTTGTGGACCCGTGTACTCCTCAGGTTCATCTGCTGAGTCGATGATGGTGATGCCGTTGCGGTGTGTGCCGGCGGTAGGGAAGGAGATCTGAGGCGGCGAAAGACGTTCAGGAGTCGTAATGTCTGGTTTGGTGGATGCTTCTATCGATGGAGCAGCTCAGGTGAGGTGGACGACGTCACGGCAGGAGCAGGACAAACCACACAAAGTTCCCTTCGACACGTACCTGTAACTGAAGTAATTATGTAAGGGCTCATTTGGCTTGCATGATTCTTAAAACGCAGGGATAGGAAAAACACCAGAATAGGATAGGAAAATGCACATGGTAAACAGAGCATTTGTAAACACAGGATTTCTGTCAACTTGGGTGTTTGGTTTATAGGAATTGGAAGAGCAGAGGAATGCAAAGAAACATGGCCAAAATAAAGTGAAACCATATGAAAGCATGTACAGTTAGAATGTTATTCTGGCACTAATGCACTTGGTCTTGTTTTCATGCATAGGATTTTGAAAAGTAGGTCCAGGTGGATGTTTTGCTTCATTCCTTTCAACAAAATGCATGAATAATTGAATAGTAGAGTGCCATTGGAAAATTCCCTATTGCTATGTTTTTCCGTTGAACCAAAATAGCCCTAATGGATCGATGTGAATGTATAGTAATAAGTGATGCAACAAGTGTACAACCTCTTTGCCGTAGCCGTGTCGACCTCAGCATCATTGGGTTGGTCGCTGAAGCAGTTGAGGCAGAGGTGGCTGTCGGAGGTGTGGAGGAAGATCTAAGGAATCTTGAAGCGGCGTCCAGGGCACTGCTCTGTTGTGATGGATCGTTCTGTCGTTGGAGCAGCTCCGGTGAGCCGTAAGACGTCAAGGCTGAAGCAGCACAAGACATACATCGTCAATCTCAAGTGGGATTCTAATAGCATCTCCAATAGATGATGTAAAATGGATGTAAAATTAACATCACCAAAAACCACCTGACTACAACAGATGAGGTAAAAACTGTTGACTCTGAACTTAACTGTCGAAACTGAAATTTACTATGGAATCTACTTTCGAAACTGAACGCAATGGTAGCAGAGAGGCACTTGACATGTAGTTTAGGGAGGGCCTGCAGTTCATCTTCAACCTGCACCCCCCTGAGCCGCCAGCCACCACCGGCCGAACCGCCGGCCCCAGCGCAGCCTCGCCGCCCCGAAACAACTTGCCACCGCCGCCCCGGCCAGCCCTCTAGGCCCCCCACCCACCCACCTTGAACCCTAAGATAGATAGTGGGGTACCTCTCCGTGAGCCCCGTCCCGCTGCAGTGGTTCTTCCTTAACTCCGTGAGCCCCCCCAACCCCTGAAAATCGACTGACCCAAAAGTCGATTCAGTCGACTGAAGTGTGGCTTAATCGGAGCAGAGCAGCAGCACGAGCAAGGGGGAGAGCAGCAGCAGCAGCTGGGCGAGCGAGCGATCGATCGAGCGAGCCGAGCAGCAGCAGCGGCGTGGCAGCGGCGAGCGAGCAGCAGCAGCAGATCTGGCTGGTATGGACGCCTCCGCCGAAGGGGCCTCGCACTGGGGGAGATCCGCCGTGGAGATGTCGCCTGCGGCGCCGGCTTCAAGGTAGCCGCTCCATTTGGGCGCGGGATGGAGCATCGTCGGCGCCGGGAGGTCGAGTTAAGGAGAAGGTGCGATGCGATGAGTGTACAACCTCTTTGGTGGCGCCGAGTAGGCCTTGGCTTCGTCCGAGGAGTCGGTGAGGATGTTGCGGTTCCGGTGGAGCAGGTCAAGGCGGCTGTGGGGATGGAGCAGCCGCGATAGACGAGGCGGTCGTCGGAGCAGCTCCTTGGAGGTGGAGGACGGGGCGGCTAAACCAGCGGGACGGCGAGATGGACGACGGATCCTCATCCGGGGAGGTGGATGAGGGACGTCGAGCTGTTGCGGTGGACGACGTCGTCAGGGAAGAGGCTCCGGCTGGGCAGCGGTGACGTGGCGGATGGAGGAGGGTGGAGTTTCGCGGCTGGAGCGGAGAGGTTATGGCGGCCTGGGATTTTGAATGGCGAAAAGGGGGCGATGGGAGGGGGTGAAGCATGACTTAGGGACGCGCTTTTCCAAAATGTAGGGTGTGTTACAAAAGTACCCCCCCCCCCCGATTTGAACTAGCGGCCCTTTCGGCTCAGGGTTAGAAGGGGGATTTCGCATGTTGGGATTTGGCAGCTGGAGGGAGTTTTCGCGCGCGTTGTAATTTCGGGATAGCAAGGCGCGGGTTGTGAAGGCGCCAGTTTTGGGAGCACGATATCAAAGTTTTCGGGATATAACAAGACGCGGGTTGAATTTTAGGGACAAGCCTAACATGCAGTAATATTGTACTTGTACGTACCAAATCAATTCGCACTTCCCTCAACCAAAAAGAAAATGAAAAAAATGAAACTATTCACACCACACAGAGAGAGTCTTGCCCGTTTTACTATACAAATGCTATTCAAAGCTACTCCTCCTTCCATCTATATAGGGCCTAATGCGTTTTTCGATGCTAACTTTGACCAAATATTAGAGCAATGATATATGACATGCAACTTACACAAAGCACACCGTTAACCCGTGCGTGAAAGGTTCTTTCAATGATATAATTTTCACATTGTGCATGTCATGTACTATTAATCATGTCAATAGTCAAAGGCAGTCTTAAAAATCTCATTACGCCCTATATAGATGGAAGGAGGGAGTATGAATCCATGTTATGTCCGATTAAATTTTTTCGCTTGCTGTATAATGCATGTAACCTACTCATACCAACATTTTAGTGCATTCCAAATGTCTATACTACTGCTGCAATTCGAACTAAATTTGAATTCGTTTCTCTATTTCAATAAGAATCTACAATCATGATTGTTGCCAACTTCAACCGTCATTCATGTATTACCTTAATAACACACCAAATGATTGCTATAGAGATAGATATGAACTATGTGTACTACATGAACTCGAATTCTATTTTTTGAATACACTTGATGTTGATTCCAAATAATAGTACATTTGATGTACTAACTATATATTCATAATCTAAACCATGTTCCATACGTACACCGTGTTTATCACACAAAGTATAGTGCCCCGCCCCCTACATTATCACAAGTATTTAGACCTGAGTTGCAAAAGCCACACATTAGCCCAAATTATAATCAATGTTCTACATTATGATATCTTCTTCAAGTATCCGTATCCACTTTTTTATAATGAATTATGATCTTTGTTCGTCTTTTACACCTTCACGATCCTCTTCTATTTGTAGCTAGCTAGCGCTAACTTTCTATCGTGCATGCACACGCCCGCCCCCCTCACACACCCTTAGCGTCCCCTCCATCACGCACGTTCATTATTTCTCTTTAGGTCGTCCACCAGCGGTGTGTGTAGGCCCCCGGCTCCTTCTTTCTGCACACAACGGTCGATATACCTCTCTAGCCAAGTGTGCCTACAACAAACACATATATACTTCCCCTCTTCTCTTCTCACCGTCCATGCCCCCATATGTCCAATATGATTCCACGCAGTGCACAATCCGCCCTCTTTTCATTAATCACATGCTCGCACCTCCTCCCCCTCGACATGGTAGGCCTCTCGCACCACCTCCTAGCCACACCCTCTCCCCTGTGCGCCTCTTGGGACCTTATTTGCTTCTAACACATGCAGGCGTGTATATGAACTGATCTCCCTACATATAGCCAGGTCGACTATAATTCGTTTTCACCAAGCACCGATACACTTACCTCGCTAGTTATGCCTCTCCTTTTCTCGGACACACGACGGTTGATCTTCCTATGTAGTTACGCATGCTTACCACAACCATATCTTCTCCCCTCATCATCCTTGAATACCTCCCGACCCGTCTCTCACACGCACATGCATAGACAGACAGACATCACCCGCCCTCTCTTATTGGTATTGCACTCATACCCTCCGTTTGTCTAGCAGGCCTCTCCCACCATTTGTGAGAAGCCACTCCACCACCAACCCTCCGATGCTCTACCTTTGTCTTTTCCCCAACCTTATTCCTCTGCTACACATATCCATGGATGTCGATCGATCTCCTTCAATACATAGCTAGGTCTCTCTCCTTCCCTACACATATACTAGTCGACTGGTCTCTACCCCCCCCCCCACCACACACACACACACATCGATAGTCCAATGTTGTAGGTAGGTATCCATGCCACGGAGAAGAACTGCAACTCTGCCCTCTCAAATTCTAATAGGCCAGCCGCCCTGTATCTTCGACGTGGGCAAACACAAATTCGATGGCACTCTTTATCGATCGCGCAGCCACACACTTCATCCCTGTTTTCAATTCTATCGATATCTCACGTCCATGACTCCGTTTCACACACATTGCATATGTTATGTTTTTCTGATTGAGATATCATCAACACATTGCCTCTGTTTCGCACAAACCATCTCTCTCACACCCACCCACGTACGTACCTGCACCTAAAGAAGAAGTGCACGCAGGACGCACGTACTCACGTCTCGTTCCCGGCCACACCCGCGCGGGTACACGGTGGAGTTCGTTTCATCGAAAAAGGCAGCCCACGTGATAATTTGACGCGTGTAGCGGTTGTTTACTCGAAGGAGGGTCGGTACCACGCCTAGAATATAAAAACGATTGCCGTGGGGAAAATGGAAAAATGGGTTTGTCTCTCGTCACACCATCTCACACAAGGCCGCCGTGGCCTCTCTCTCTCAGCGTTGGTCAGTGATCCGGCCGCATCCCGTCCGCCGGCGGAAAGGGAGGATGTGCATCGTCTCTCCGTTCGACGGCGTTGAGGCAGCTCGTCCCGATCTGCGGTACCCGCCGTTCTCTCTGACCAAGCTCCGGCGCGGTAGGGCCTTCACCACTTGCTCGCTGCCGCAGTATGGGCAGATCCCGGCCGCCGGCGCCCTCCTAGTAACATCCCGACGACCCTCAGGTACAGCTTCCTCCGGCCTTGCTCCACTGCCCATCTTCCCACGTTGCTGCATGTGGATCTTCTTTAGTTGTTTGCTTAAATCGTATCTCGGCCGGCGTACTTTCCATCTTGCAATCTTGTCCTCAAACCATTTTTGATAAACCACCATGTGCTATCTTTCCCTTTTTACATGGAACATGCTTCTTTTTGTCGGCGTATGTGTCTTCAACTCGTGTTATTGGGCAGTAATTGTTTCCTTTCGACCTCCTTTTGCAAACAGGGCTATCCATTTTCACCTCGTTGCTATTGCGACCTTTTGGTGAACTGCACAAATCACTTTTCTGAAGAGTGTTTTGTGCAGTTCCGCCAAAATGTCACACGGGCAACATTTTTACATTTCTGTGGGATTGGGAAAGGGAGATTGGTTTTGCTATCCTCCTCATCCAACTTCGTGCCTAATCTTTCTCCAACAAGAAGTTAGTCCTAAAGAGAGATCGTAGAGGTGATCGGCTTCTATTTATGTGTGTTATGTTTCATCATCTAGTTCCACTATTATTGTAATCACCTTGTTGGATATCTTTGCAAACAGGGATGGTCCGCTCGATTTTAGTGGAGCTGCACAAAATGATCGGATTGTGGTGTCCTTCATACACCTCTTTTTTGGCTACAGAGCTGGGTGAAACTAGCTGCCAAGCAATGAACACTGTGCCAAGGAAATGGAGCCATGCCTACGAACAGCATCGATCAATTATATATTTTTCTTTATTTGTACACCTTCTCACAACTTTGTCTTCAGTTGTGATGTGAATATTGGCGCTGATCTGCGAACCATTGAGATGCATTAGCCATGGTAGTTTCATTTGTATTTGATGGAATGTTGTAACGAGATAATCTCGAGGCAAGACACATGAATCCCAAGTTGAAACCTGTTTTTTCCTGCGGGAACTGAAGTTGAAACCTTCATAGCATCACAATACAATTTCATCAAAATTATGCGTACATATACACAAATCCTGAAGGATTGATAGCAATGCCAGAAACAATTCAACTTCATTTCACCGACATGTTGGACATCCTTCATCCGGCTCCACCTGCCATGCAGCAATATTGAGTGCACAACACAACTTCGGGGAAAGATTCACCTCGGTCGTTCTTGCGCATGATAGTAATGACTAGTGAGCAGTCAAATCACAGAGCCCCACCTTCGCCACGATAAGTTGCTCGGACGAAGCAACCATCATTTCTTTGTTCCTTGAATCATTGGTACTCCCATATTCCCACGGTAATAAGTTGCTCGGCGAATCAACCATCACTATATCCGCTCACGTGTGATGACCACAGGAGCTATCCATTCAGATTGCATGTTAAAAAATAAAGGTCGATAACTAATGCGGCAAATCAAAAAAAAAACTAATGCGGCACCTCGGGCCAGCGTGGCGGATCGCATTTTGCACGAGAAATTACACACCATGTTTCGTTGACATGTGGTCCCGTTCAACATATCGGTGAGACGACGGCGAGTAGTAGGAGTATTTCGAACCGGCGTGTAGGCGGGGCACCCTTCGTGAACCGTGGCAAGCGGCAACCGTCCACCGACTCTTCGCCTTTCCCTCTCGATTTGGAGCTGCTGTCATGATACTCTTCCTCTCCCTCCTCCATAATTATGCGTGCATTGCAACAGGTTATCGGATGAGGCCAATCAACAATAGTACTCCCTCTGTTCCTAAATGTAAGTCTTTGTAGAGATTTCACTATGAACCATATACAGATGTATATAGATGCATATTAAGTATATATTCATTCATTTTGCTCTGTATGTAGTCCACCTAGTGAAATCTCTACAAAGACTTATATTTAGGAACGGAGGAAGTAGTACACTATTTGTACTAGCTTCACATGCTTCGTGCGTCGTGCGGATGTTTTTACTGTAGCCATATTGTACTACGTAACCAGCACCTCGAATCCTCGATACTAGTACCATATAGTAAGTAGTAGGAGTAGTAGGGTGGCATGGGCCAGAACAAGCATTCACGTCCAGGAGTACGGCACACGCCACCAGCACGACTTCCATCTGACACCATATTTCTTGGAGTTCATGCTAGAGCAATCTCTTCAACCTCATCGTTTCTCTAACTAAGCCATCGCGCGGCAGGCGAGGTGGGGGTTTGCCGATAGTCGGTTTCCTCAACTGCGGTCCCACTTGTAAGGCCAACTCCAACACTCTGTCAATATATGGATGTACTCTTCTTCCCAATACAAAAACTTGCATCCATTCTACTCCCTTCATTGCACAATACATGCCTTCTATTTGTCAAAATATATATGTATCTAGACATGTTTTAGTATATAGGTACATCCATTTTTGGACAAATGGAAGTCAAGTATTTTGGAACGGAGGGAGCACACAATAAAAAATTTAAGTTAGCACAACTAGTCTAATCCGAGAGAACAACCGAGAATTTGGTCGGGTTTTTCCTCCTTTTGCCGACACGTGGGACATCCAGCATCCAGGTCGTCTCATGAAAGAAAATAGAGTGGTAGTTGAAGCCACGAGATGTGCATCTTGGGTTAAACTGTAAATAGAATCTTACTACTCTTGAGTAAGTCCAAAAGCGGCCGTCGAAGATCTTTATTGGATTTGTTTTTCATCACCAACATGTTGACGTGAAAGATGTGCAGGTTCGGTGGGTCCTCTTGCGTTTTCACTGACATGTGGGGCCGCATGTGAGCTAAGAAACAATGGGCTCTGCGCGTCCGCTGGCTGGCTGAGAAGAGAGATAGAGGAGGGCTGAGCACGGACTACAGGTAATTTGTTCTATGTAACCAGCACCTTGATATTCGCGTGTGGTTGTTTCTAGAATAAAAAAAGGAGGTACCCCTACTTATGTTACTCCCACTACGCCTAGCCTAAGGTTAGTAGGTGACCTTGCGCTTGGCTCTTAGCCTCTTTCGGAAGTCGATGGTTCTACAGTAGTGCTTCTGGCAATCTAACACCAAATGAACTGCTGCACGTCCACCGCTTGTAAGCAAAAGTTTATCCTCATGTTGCGAGCCACCGCGCACGCGTTGGCGAGGGAGAAGGCGTAATCAAGCTTCTCGTCGTTCTGCGAGTTGACGGGACACATCAAAATTATTTACTTGTAGTACGCACTCTCTCCAAAAAAGGGCTGACCATGTCATTGCTACCATCCCGTGCTCCGTCGTTGACTATGTGCACTATTCACGTGCCATCGAGGAGAAAAAATATTGTGTAGGTGCCATCTAAGTGCACGACTCACTTACGAAAAAGGGTTCCCCGCTCCCCCCCATACGACTCACTTACGCACTTGATTATCTGATTATCTCCATTTCTTGCATGACACGTGCACCTTGATGCTAGATGTCTGGCGTGTTGGGAAAAGGATGAACAAAGCTCACGTAAAAGAAAAGAGTTGAAGAGCATAGATTCCTGACGACCGAGGAGGAGCAAGGAACCTCGCGGGGGAGCGTCTGCAAGGAACCTTGTGCGTTTTCCTCTGTTTTTTGCCGACTGCCCACCTATAAACAACTAAAAGAACATGAACTTTTCGCTAACCACTAGAAACGGTACATCAGGATGCTAAGTTGAAGATGTTTTATACTCCCTCCATTCCCAAATATGTCTTTTTAGATATTTCAATAAGGGACTACATACGAAACAAAATGAGTGAATCTACACTCTAAAATATATCTACATACATCTGTATGTTGTAGTCTATTTCAAATGGCTAGAAAGACTTATATTTAGGAACGGAGGGAGTGGTTTATATTGAATTATTGATAACCACGCAACAAGCCACGCATGTACAAGACGCATGCAGCCACGCATGTACACAAGCCAACGCACTAACTCCATCCGATCCAACTCATGCACATACGCGCGCACAGCATGGAGCACACAACGCACGTACACAAGACGTGCATGCACACACACTCGACTGCAGAATGCACGTGAATAACACATGCATGCGCACACACTCGGCTGCATGGAGGCGTGCGCCATCCGCGGTGACGTCCGGTTCATCGTTCTACGGCGAAGCTCGCACGCAACGGCGCATACGCATCTCTTGCAGCACCTCTTTGCCGTCGTTGCTCAACTACTAGTCAGAGACAAAGACGACCGCAGCCTCGGCCTTAGAGCTAGCACCGATGGAAAAACATGCACGCTGCACGCACACGAGCACATACGGAGTGCCCACGACGTGGTGGTGGTGCGTCCCCAGTCGCCTCTACTCCTTCTGCGCACGTTGTCTATCAAGGCGGCTGCATGCTAATGATGATGTGGGTGAGATCTTCTAGGACTCAGATGATGACGAGGAAAATTATGAGACACAAGGTGACGTACACCGTCAAGGTCCACGGTCAAGGGGGTGCTAGTAAGTGCTTAGATGTGCTTAGAGCAAGTACAATAGAGCTGAGTCGGCGGGCTATAAGGAATAAACTATAGTATATTTCTGCTTAGTTGGAGGAAAGAGAAGAGGAGAGAGAAGGTAAGCGGGCTCTTCGTGAAGAGCCAGCTCTAGCACGTGCTCCTAGGCACTTTGTGAGAATGAAAGGTGGGCCACAGAACAAAAAAGTAGTAGTACACTCTTTTGAACTACTATTGTACATGTTGACTATAAGATGGGCTGTAGATGACATGGCACTTGCTTATAGCCAGCAGCTAGCTATACTATTAATGCTCTTTAGATGAGGTGCTAAGTGCATTAAATGGCTTAGTAACTCAAGTCTTCAATGCACAGGTGCTTAGTTTATTGGTGCCACATCATATTTTATGCCTACGTGGCAGGCTTAGCAGCTATACATGGTGGAGCACTTTGGAGAGGCCAAGGCTGGTCATAGTGGGGAGTAACTTGTCTTGTAACATATTACTATGTTACTCTAAACATCTCTATAAACCGGAAAGGAGGAGTAGTAACATACTAGACTAGTGTCATATCACGAGTATGGGAGCACATGATATTTCCCGTCCGGACCGATCCCAAGTTGGCTTCTCACCTTCTTGGCCCAGCAAAACCCTCCCCCTCCCAGCGCGCTCCCGCTTGGCGCTAGCTGAGCCCGCCGCTCCACATTGATGGCAAGTCGAGGCGACGCGACCTCTCTTTGCTTCGCCGTTGAGCGGCGGCGCCAGCGAGGGCACCGCCCGCTGCACGCCCGACATTTCAGACTACACGATGGATAGTAATTAGAGCAAGTACTACAATTAGATGACATAAGCAGGCTATAAGGATTTAAATATAGTATTTGTGCTTAGTTGAAGGAGAGAAGAGGAGAGAGAAGAAAGCGGATTGTAAGCGTGTAGCGGTTGTACTCCAACATACTTTGTGAGACAAAAGGTGGGGCCATTATTAATGATGTTGTATTTATACTAAAGGGACTAACTGACGCCTTAATTACTCCGGTTTTTTTTGAGACAAACCTTGGTGGGGCTATTATTGACATTTTTTAGCTATTATTGACTTGGACGTGGGGTTTGGGGGCCAAAGGCCTACTATTATACTCATACGACCGACCGACATGCTCTACCCTAGTCGCCGTTGTATCATATGGTTTCGCACCATTCGAGATCTTAGCGCCGCCACGCAATTCTTCTCCAGCCCTCCTTCCGGCGTGCACCGTGAGAAGGACAGCGATCCTCGAACCCGCCTTTCGTGATCCTCTACGGGAGAGGGCGATCAGGTTTTGGGAGCACACTCCTGTGATCTGCTGCCGGCGACGACTTCCTCAACGACAGCCTTCTTCCCGACCTCGGTAACCTCTTCATCAACGACATGAGTGACAACATCAACCACATCGGTTCTGCTCCCGATGTACAGTATGTGATCTGTCCTCCTGGTTTAGTGCGCATCATTACTTTGATGTTTGCAATTGTCGTCATGATCTATTTTTGCTATTTGGATTAAATCTCATACTAAATTGCTCATATATTCAACAATCCAATCAAAAACCTGATCACGGGCAATTTACTCCGAGTGGTTTTGCTGCGCTTTGAAGCCGCCTACTTTTAAGGGGTGCAATATAAAGGTGGCGCACAAGAGCAGTATATTGGTTTCAGATCATGTCTTGCTATGGCGCCACTAAGGGTAAGCCCGAGGCGATCTTAATCCTACACAGCAGGAAGCTTTTCAGAACATGGATACCCTCTTCAAAGCCGCCCTGCTGAGTGTTCTTGACGATTCCATTGTGGATTCATATATGTCGTTTGACAGCGGCAAAGACATGTGGGCTGCGCTCGAGGCCACGTTTGGGCCCTCGGAGGCTGGCAGCAGTTATGCGTCATGGAGCAATTCTGTGACTACAAGATGGTGATGGCGCTCTGTTGTTCAGCAGACTCATGAGATATAGTCACTCTCTAAGGAACTTGAGTACTTTAAGTGTGTGTTGCGGACAAATTTGTTCTTTGGGACCATCATTGCCAAGCTTCCACCTTCGTGGAGCGATTTTGCTACTTCTCTGAAAAACAAGAGACATGAGTTTTCTGTTTTGGATCTCATTAGCACTCTTGATTTTGAGGAGAAGGCGAGAGCAAAAGACACACGTGCTCGGTCGTTGAGGGAGCTTCTAGTGCCCACATGGTACACGAGAAGAACTTCCAGCCCAAACAGCCCCAAAACAACAAGAAAAAATCTCAGGGGAAAGGCAAGTTTGATGCAAAGAACAAGCCGTCACATTCTACCAACTTCAAGAATAATTCTCATAATAGGAAGGGATATAAACCTCAATTTTGGTAGCACCGCACAAAATTTATATGGATGCATCTACCTGCTGTCAGCTAACCTCATGGTGCTCCAGGCATTCCTACATTCGTAACTAGGTACAATGACCACCGCAAGATGAAATTAGCTTATACGTATGTTGACTTGCTAAATGCAGTGCGGAACAATCCTGTCATGTGTGGAGGAGCAAACAAGCAATGCAGCCAAAGGTGGAAATCAACCAAGGACTTATAAAATTATATGTAATCTTCCTCAGTCAGGTCAGTATTCCCTTCGTCCAGATGATCATGTTTTGTCATGCCGAGCTATTGATATGTGCTACTGTTTTGCAACACCGTTTAAGTATAGTTACTGTTTTCCTATCTTTTCAGATTTAGGACAATGAATATGATATCAGGGGAACTGCACAATATGGACCCATGTTGAGTCATCTCTATTGCCTCATGTGTTTGCAGCAAATGTGTCAGCATCAATTGCAAGATGAGGCAGGTAGCAAGCTGTGGAGTTGACAACATGCTCAAAGTGCTCGCAACATTGAGAAGAAACAAGCATGCCCAGGAAATTAATGCGTGCGCAGGGAGGCCCTTTCTTCAGAGAAGCATCGACCGATTTTCTTTATTTCCACACCTTCTCACAACTTTGTATATTGGTTATAGTATGGTGAATCATTGAGATGCATAGACATGCTGAACTTTGGTTCTTCTGAATGTTAGTTTAATGTGAGTGTCTGCATCTAGTACCGCATCCTCTAATTTGGTGGATGCACACAGAGAAAATAAATCTCCTTAATTTACTCCATAACCACCCTATTAAATAGGCCTAGTAACAAATCAGGCGCATGCAGTGGCCGGTGGGCACATGCATCCTGCATGCATGGCTAGTCAGCCAAGCCCATGCGCCAGCTCCAATGCAGCAACGCAAAAGAAGAGAGCGGTTCTTGGGAAAAAAGCGAGTAGTTAGTGCAGCGGGCCTTATAAACACGAACATCTCACTCTCCCGCTTCGCCTCCCACCCAATTCCCCGCTCCCCAATCTTCCTCACTCGTCCGTAAAACCCGCTCACCTTCTTCCTCACTCATGTCTGAAGCACTGCTCCTCTTCTTCCACTCCTACTGAAATCCCCAGCCCTCCTTCTTCCCACTCGACCTTGCCACTAGGCTCGTCTCTGGCTACTCTGCTCAAACCCGTGAGCTCGGCGTGACGCCCACAAGGAAAATGGAGTCGGCTGGCCCCAGCGCCAAGAAGATGAGGCTCCCGCCAGCGGCGACGCCGGTTGTAGATCCCGCACCCGGTAACGCGGGGAGAAGCGACGAGCCCCCCCCCACCCGGATCCGAGGAACCGGTAGAATCTCCGGTGGACCGCATCAGCGATCTCCCGGGCGTCATCCTTGAGGAGATCATCTCGCTTCTCCCCACCAAGGATTGCTGCCGCACACAAGTCCTCTCAACTCGGTGGCGCCCTCTATGGCGCACCGCGCCCCTCAATCTCGACTGTCGTCAGATATCTGTCCTTCCTGAATTTGATCTCATCAGAGCCATCGTCTCTTCTCACCAGCAGGGCCCCGTTCAATGCCTCTGCATCCCGACAAGCTACCGTTGTCCATACCCGGCAAGGTGGGCGCTTGGTGACATCCCCGAATTGAAAAACTCCAGCAGTTTGAGTTCTACCATTACCACAAAAGTTTCATACCACGAACATACCAAGAATTCATGCCCACACCACCGTTGTCCATCTCGCGGTTTTCCTCCTCTCTCCACACCGCCACCTTCGCCCGGTGCCATCTACCAGACGATCTGGTACAAATGCTTCGACTCCCACTGCTAAAAAAACTTTCGCTTGTGGTGGTTTATCTGTCGGAGGCCTCACTGCACAGCATCATCCACTCCAGTTGCCCTGCCCTGGAGCGCTTGTTGATTGTTTTGGGAATAGAAATCGGTATCAGTTGTCTCCAAATAAAGTCGCCTCACCTTAAAAGCATTGGAATTTGTTTTAAAGGACAGCAGCTCATCATCGAAGATGCCCCTTCACTTGAAAGGTTGCTCCTTCATAGTTGTTATACACCTTCAGAAATAACTATCGTCTCTGCGCCCAAACTAGAGACCCTGGGTGTAGTTCGTGACCCGTTTAATAATCACAAGGAGTTGGTGTTTGGCTCCTCACTTTTTCAGGTACTGTATATTATCATCTACACATTTGTAATCATATGCTGCATTTTTCATTTGTGCGCATAAGTTTTATATCATCTTGGAGTACACTTTGGGTACTAATTTTATGTTATATGCTCAATGAAGAGTTCGTCCATTGATAGCCTATCAATGCTGCTGGATTCTGTCAAGATCATATATATCAGAATGTATAGTTTTGATCTGGACATAATTATTGGCTTCCTGCGATGCTTTCGATCTCTCGAGAATTTCTACATAGAGGTGATGATTTCATGCACATTTAAAGCCCGTATATATTGTACTAGAATTAACTGTTCAGCTGTCGTTCTTTCGACATACTCTTTTTTGAGACCTTAACTGTTTTCAATCTTCATGTCTACTTAGGGAGAACCACATGGAGAAAAACATATAACCAATCGTTGGTGTAATAAGCACAAGGATTTTCTCAGTTCTCATGACATTCGTTTGAGGACGATAACGATGGGACGATATGCATCCAACCAGGAAAACAGAAGCTTTGTCACATTCTTCATGTTGAACGCGAGGTTACTATTGTCCATGAGGCTTAATTTTTACAGCAAGAGATTTCTCAGGGACGAACATGTTGAACAGCAAAAAAAGAAGTTTCAGGTGGACAAATGGGCTTCTAAACATGCTCGGCTTATATTTACAATAAGTTGTAGACATCCTGAAATAAATTTTTTTGCACAGGATGTTGATTTTATGGATCAGACCGATCCATTTGTTTGTGACTGCAAAAAAGAGTGGTTGGGTTAGATGTTACTGTCATGTTCAATCTGGGTTTTGTCTAAAAATTTGATGAACAATTAATCCTTGGGCTTTTTGTACCATTTGTATGCTTGACTTGCATGTTGTTGCCCTCGTACTCCCCTCCACCTGCCACTACACTGCCGCATCTTCCATGGCTGCTGTTCGTTCCCGTCCGAGGCCTTGCCGTCGTTCTCCGCCTTGGTTAGCTCGCTGTGCCCGCCGCCGTCTGACGTTGTCAACATGGTCAACAACCAAGAGGAATCAGGAGATGACTGTACGTGGAGGAGGCTGACAGTAGGGACCCACCAGGGTCATTGCATTTCGCAAGCAGGTGCCTCGTTATTACAAGCCAAAAAATACTTCCTCCTAATTGTTTGACAACTAGGTTCCACGCCATTGTCAATGTAGTCAATAAACGAGAAAATTACACAACGAGCGGATAACACCAGGGACCCAGCAGCTCGCCCAGTTGTTTTCAGTTTGAGCGGAGCTCAAGCTGCTTGTTGTCTTGGGGCTGTGGCCCATCTAGCCCACGCTTACGCTTTTATTAAGCACATAGCGAGCCCAGTTGATATATTTTTTCTTTCTAAAATTGGCTAGCCCAGTTCTTTTTTTTGGAGAATACCAAAACCGAGGACTGCTTGCTTTTCTCAGCCCTACTGGGATGCAAATCTTTCAAGACGAGGAAGGATGTAAGTAGTAAGAAATGGGCTTCCCCTGAAAACAGGCTATAAGTTGTAAGAAATGGGCTGTAAATTTTTAAACCAAAGCCAACCGGCAATTGCATTAAAATATCATTTTTTTCAGGATTTCTCTACTCGCTACTCTTATAAAAACCAAAGCCAACTGGCAATTACATTAAAATATCATCTTTTCTCCCACAAGATAAACTACTCATACAAATGCATCTTCATGTTCCGTGCAACGAACGGGCATCTTGCTAGTTAAGATTGTAAATTTCATTCATTTTTTTTGCGGAGAATTGTTTTTTGAATTTTATTTTGATATAATTTTTTGAAAATTATTTTTAACGTGACTTGAAATTCGTGATTAAAAGAGTTCGGACCACACCGAAATATGCAAAATTTCGTTGAATTTTTTAGCAGTGCCCAGAATATATTGTCTGTAATGCTAATAAAAAGAATATGAGCTTCAAATATCCTTAAGAATTAGCAAATGGGCTGTAAATTATTGAAAATAATGGCTAATGAGTTGTATGATGTTTTCCACAGATTTGGATTCTGACTTCTGGGCCTACTAGGTTGATGATGACGCTGTCCTAATTTTTTTTTGGCCAGACGCAAGGCTTTGTCAACTTAGTCAACACACAAGAAGTTGATTGTTGGATGTCCATCCAACGGCCGCCGTCTTCTTCAATCTCGATCTTCCTGCTCCGGCCGCCCAAACCAGCGCCCGCAGGACTGCCTGCTCCCTCCTCGTGGTGGCTGGTGTGCCGCCAGCCATCCCTCTAACCACCCACACATCCTGTTATTTTCGGCGATGTCGGCCTCACCCCGCAGCCGACCGGTCGGCGCTCGTTCTCCCCTCGGCGTGGGCATCCGCTGCGGTGGCTTTGCCGGCTCGGGTGGTTCTCTTCTGGGCCTCGCCCTCGTCCACAGCGTTTGTGCTCTCGGCGGCAAGCGAGGTCAACATGGTCAACAAACAACAACCATCGGAAGAGGGTGACGGAGGGGCCCACACGGAAAATGCCTCCTTATTACGCGCAAAATAATGATTCCTCCACCTGATAGCTAGGAACCACCGGAAGGGTCTCTGTATTTCGCAAAAAAAATGTTTACCCCGTTGTAAGCTAGGACCCACCGGAAATGCCTCCTTATTACGCACAAAAAAATGAATACTCCCCCTCCTAGCTGGGACTCACCTTGGTGGGAGGCTGACTTGTGGGCCTACTAAGTTTACGGGGACGGAGGGCTTTGTCAACTTAGTCAATATGAACGATTCTGGCTCCAGTGACCGTACGATGTACATCCAACGGCCGTAGTGCTTCTTCAACCTCTGGTCTTCGTGCTCCAGCCGCCCAAAGCAGCGCCGGTCGTGCCGCATGCTCCTGCCTCCCGTGGCCGGCTGTGATGCCGCGGAGGCCTCACCGCCCCCTACTACTCCCACCGCTGGCCAGGCCATCCCTCTACTCACCCACACACCCTGTTATTCTGCAGCGACGGCAGCCTCACCATCGTACTCCTCTTCGCGTGGGCATCCACTGCTGCGTCTTCCCCAGCTCCGCGTCGTCCCCTTCCTAGGCCTTGCCGTCGTCCACCGCCTGGTGCTCTCGACGCGGCGTGGTCAATGTGGTCAACGACCGACTTCCATCGAAGAAATCTTGTGCGTGGACGGTGACAGGTGGGTCCACGGTGAGGGAGTCTGTATTAGGGGTATCCGGACAGCCGATCTGTATACATTATGCGGACTATGGAAGCGTGAAGATACAAGACTCAAGACTTGACTCGTGTCCGGATAGGACTTTCCTTGGCGTGGAAGGCAAGCTTGGCGATCCGGATATTGTATTTCCTTCCTTGTAACCGACTCCATGTAAACCCTAGCCCTCACCGGTGTCTATATAAACCGGAGAGGATGGTCCTTAGAAGGCCGATCACAATTACAATCATACCATCATAGTCTAGCTTCTAGGGTTTAGCCTCTATGATCTTGTGGTAGATCTACTCTTGTACTACCCATATCTTCAATATTAATCAAGCAGGAAGTAGGGTTTTACCTCCATCGAGAGGGCCGAACACAGGTAAACATCTGTGACCCTTGCTTCTGTTACCATCAGCCTTGACGCCTTACGGATCGGGACCCCTACCGAGATCCGCGGTTTGACACCGACATTGGTGCTTCCATTGAGAGTTCCTCTGTGTCGTCGCTACGGGGCTCGATGGCTCCTTCAACCATCGTCAATAACACGGTCCCGGGTGAGAACTTTCTCCCCGGACAGATCTTCGTGTTCGGCGGCTTCGTCCTGCGGGCCAATTCGCTTGGCCATCTGGAGCAGATCGATAGCTACGCCCCTGGCCACCAGATCAGGATCGGAAACCTGAATTACACGGCGGATATCCGCAGAGACTGGATCGCCGACGAATTCGTGCCTAGGCCAGGAGCACCGGACACTCCTGACGAGCACGGCTTAGACCTGTTGTCGGACAAAGCTCGGGGTATCACCCCCGCAGTAGCCTCAGACCTAAATCCGGAGCAGGCTATGTTGCCTGTGGACGGAGGGCTGGACCCCGCCCCGCAGGTCGCACACTTATCGGCGGTGGAGCCGAACACAGGCCTTACTTGTGTGGTGGCCTGTGACTACGGACCCCCGGATTCGTATCCGGATGTTGAGTCCGGTCCGCGCACTCCCGAGTCGGTCGAGCCAGGTTGGGCTCCGGTAATGGGGTTCACCGTCGCGGACATCTTTCAACACTCGCCCTTTGTCGACATGCTAACCTCGTTGAAAACTCTCTCTTTGACAGAAAATTATGGGCCAAACTATGTCCGGTTCGAGTGGGAAGCAGGCGACGAAGGAATTCGTTGCCCACCCACCACCCACTTCATAGCCACGGTCGATGATTTAACCGACGTGCCTGACTTCGACTCCGAAGACATCAATGGTATGGACGACGATGCAGGAGAAGATTCGGAATCTATGGGGCGCTGGACTTCTCCCTCGTCACACGACATATACATGGTGGATACGCCCAAAGAGGACAAAGGCGACAATTCGGATGATAAAACCCCCGGACAAAAGCCAAAGCGACGGCGCATACACTGTTCTAAGTCCAGCAACAGTAAAAATAGCAACAAGAGCACCAGAGGGATCGATACTACAACCAACTCCGAAGGCAACAACGACCATACGGACCCAGCGATGGAGCAGGACGAACCAGGTCACCCTGAACACAGTTCGGAGCAGACGCCCGAGGACAATGATCCCGACGGACGAGGTCATCAAACCGAACCAGCACAGGAAAACAGTCCGGATAATGATGCAATCCCGGAAAAACACGTGGAACGAGATAACCTCCACAGAAAGCTTATGGCCACCGCAAGAAGTCTAAAGAAGCAGAAGCAACGGCTCGAAGCCGCACAAGAAATGCTCAACCGCAGATGGAATAAAGTGCTCAAAACTGAAGAAAGATACGGCGATGATCGCCATACAAAGAGTTATCCAAAACGCAAGCTACTGCCAGAATTCGACGATGAAGCTGTACCACTTCATAACCGCAACAAAGCGGCTACCGACGCTGAGCACGATCCACGTGAACACCTGAATAAAAAAGATGGCGTGGCCAGGTCCATTCATGGATCCAAAGGACACACCCCGGTGAGGGACTATGGTCATCAAAACGATTATGCCAATCGAATACCAGTCTGGAATAAACACCGGACACAACAACAACCGACGGCATGCCACAGCATGTCCAGATACAGAGGGGCTGCTCACCCCCTGTGCTTTACCGAAGAAGTACTGGACCATGAATTTCCACAGGGCTTTAAACCTGTGAACATAGAGGCATACGACGGAACAACAGACCCAGGTATCTGGATTGAGGATTTTATCCTGCATATACATATGGCTCGTGGGGATACCTCCACGCCATCAAATACCTTCCCCTCAAACTGAAGGGACCAGCCCGACACTGGCTGAAAAGCCTCCCCAAAAATTCAATTGGGAGCTGGGAGGAACTCGAGGATGCTTTCAGGGCCAATTTTCAAGGTACCTATGTCCGGCCTCCGGATGCTGACGATTTAAGTCACATAATCCAACAACCTGGAGAGTCCGCCCGCAAGCTTTGGAACAGATTCCTCACTAAGAAAAACCAAATTTTCGATTGTCCGGACGCTGAAGCTTTAGCGGCATTCAAACACAACATACGTGACGAGTGGCTCGCCATACACCTCGGCCAAGAAAAGCCGAGGACAATGGCAGCCTTAACAAACCTCATGACCCGCTTTTGCACGGGTGAGGATAGCTGGCTAGCCCGTAAAGGCACCAGCGACCCCAGCACATCCGAAATAAGGGATGGCAACGGGAAGCCACGGCGTAATAAACACAAACGCCAGAACAAGGAAGAGAGCCCGGATAACACAATAGTTCATGCCGGATTCAGGGGCTCTCGACCTGATCAGCAAAAGAAGCCATTTAAAGGCAGCAAAGAGGGACAGTCCGGTCTGAATAGAGTCCTAGGCAGACTATGCCAAATTCATGGCACCCCTGACAAACTTGCAAACCACACGCACAGAGAGTGCTGGGTTTTCAAGCAGGCCGGAAAATTAAATGCCGAACACAAGGGAAGGGAAACACCAAGTGAAGACGAGGATGAACCTCTTGGCCGAACACCGAGGGACGTAAAAATTCCGCCAGAGGTTAAAGCGTGAACATGATCCACGCGACTCACACATCCATGAGGAGGCACGAACACGCGCATAGAGATGCGCTCGATATAGAGCCCATCGTACTCACACCTAACCACTGGATGCCTTATCCGATCACTTTCGATCACTTGGACGACCGAACTAGTATTCGGCGCGGAGAATCAAAGGCCTTGGTGCTTGACCCGATAATCGACGGATACCATCTCACCCACGTCCTCATGGACGGCGGCAGCAGTCTCAATTTAATATATGAGGACACTGTCTGCATGATGGGGATAGACCCATCCAGAATTAACCAAAGCAAACACCACCTTTGAAGGGGTGATACCAGGCGTTGAAGCCCACAACAGGGGCTCCGTCGTACTGGAGGTAACATTCGGCTCTCCAAGCAACTCCAGAAGCGAAGAGCTACTCTTCATCATCGCACCCTTCCAAAGCAACTATCATGCATTGCTTGGAAGAACGGCCTTCGCCCGCGCTCAACGCATTGCCGCACTATGGCTATCTTACACTCAAGATGCCCGATCCACGTGGCGTCATCACCGTTAGAGGAATCACAGAGTGCTCTTCACGCGCAGAGGAACTCGCGACGGCCTTAGTGGCCGGACTATAAGCGGCCTCCAAAATCAGAAAACATGACTGGTCATTAAAGACCACAGACTCGGTTAGACGAGTCCGGTCGCCCGGATAAAATTGAATCAGGGCACCGTATATGTAATCCCATAGTGGACACCAGGGGCTATACATATTTAATACAGCCCCACACTTGGCTCAACCTTATTGGCAGGCCAACGTCTTACACTTTTACTATTCATCGCATACTTACGATGTACTCTCCTACGAGTTTTTCTTTTTTCACAGACAACGTTCGCGTGATGCCCTTTCAGGATACGGCACAACGGAGACAAAGGCGCATGCGTGCAGCAGGGCCCCGTTCAACAGGTTTCTTTTTAGATTAAGCCCCTGTGTAAACCTTTTCTATTGCCTCCTGTTGTTTAACAATCCCACGGGTTCTATACCCACAGAGGATGCTGCCGTTTTTGGCATTTCGCCACGACAGATTAACGCACATACCTGGAAACACAGGGTTTATAATGAATGGGCATTCTTGAGCCCATCGTCTGTTATAAAGTCCGAATACCTTCGGGAGTGTTCGGCGTCACGATTTTGGCCTTATATGCATCAGCTCCGAATCATGTATTTGGTCAAATGTTGGGTTTGCCGCCTTACATTCCGTTATTATCGGCTAAGGTGGCCAAAGGAGAACTACTGCGATTGTGCCCTGGTTATTCCGGATGAGCACCTCAGTAGAGAAAGCCGAAAACTGACTGTCATGATACAGCGAGAGACTGTTCTACCACTCGAAGACTTATCGGAATCTTTAGGATCCCTCCGCATTAACGAAGGACCGTTTCCCGGTCATGTACACACGCGCCCGTATTCGGATGCAAGCGAAGGTACCAGGGGCTACATAGTAGCCCCACCATTAGACTCCCATGGCTAATCTAAAGCGTTACAGCTATATAGTCCGGTTGCCTAGTTCGACGTGCGATCACCTCCTTAATGGACCAAGACGTTGGGTAAAGTGTGGTTATGCATATTTTTCTCGAACACCCCCGCATTATATGCGTGGGGGCTGAAGCCAACGAGTGCTAACTTTCGGATTAAATGTATGTATGTATATATATATATATATATATATATATATATATATATATATATATATATATATATATACAAAAGCGGCATACAGGGGACACAATAATACTTTCAGGCAAAAAGTATAAATATAGCCTTATAACCAAAATAACATTGTTCTTACAATCATTCGATTCATCACTCGAATAAAACATTCTTCGAGCATTGCGCCTCTATTAGGCGGGCACCTTCTGTGACCTGCGCCAAGTAGTGCTCAGCCGGATATTGGCCCCCGCCGGATCTTGGGTCGCTATAATGGTGGCCTCCATATCCGTCCAATAGGCTTTAACGCGGGCAAGAGCCATTCGTGCACCCTCTATGCACGCCGACCTCCTCATGGCATCGATCTGAGGCACGACCCCAAGGAATTGCTGCACCAAGCCAAAATAACTGTCCGGCTTAGGCCCCTTCGGCCAAAGATGGTCTATTACAGCCCGCATTGCAAGCCCGGACAGCCTGTGAAGCTCCGCTACAGCAGCCATCTTGTCATTTAACTGCAGCGGGCGAGTTGGAGCATTGAATTGCACCAGAAAAGCATCTCCACTTCCTTATCCCCCTGGTCCTCGAAGAACCTGGCAGCGTCACCGTACTCTTTCCCAAATCCGGCGACGGCGTCGCGAGGACTCCGGCGTCCATCCGAGGGAGCGCCGGATCGAAAAACTTCGTCCGCAGCAAGTAGGAGCCTCCAGCCGTGATTTTACCGGCCTGTTGAAGTTCCTCCCGCGCACCCCTGAGCGTGGTACGTATTTCCTTGGTGGCATTACGTGCCTTGTCCAGCTCGGCCGAACTATCCTTATGCTCCTTTTTAAGGAGCTCATACCGGTCAGCGGCATTTTTTAACTCTACAGCCATTCCGGCTATCTTTTCCTCGCTTCGGCGATGAGCAGCCTGTTCGGCTCTCAATTCTTTGGCCTCCTTTAGGGCAGCCGCATTGCTAACCCGAGCTTGTTCCTTGGCCTGGACAAGTCATGCCCTCAGGGCCTCCACGGCAGCAGCACCATCTGCAGTCCGAACATATTACATTAATATCATGCCGCCTCCATAGTTTCCTATACAGAGGAAGGCAGAACACATACCTTCCGATTTGTCCAGCCGCTCGTTCACCAGCGTGATATCGGCATCAATTGATCCAATCTGCCTGGTTAGTTCGGCAACTTCAACAGACTGGTCGGCGGTCGGACCCGCGAGTACCTGCACATATTTACAGCGCAATCATTGGTTTATGATCCCCCGTTTGCCGCCTAGGGCGGGCGACCAGAGTCTTAGGGGCTACTATCTATATGGAGCACACCTAATGCGTGCCTCACAGCCAAAAACAGTGTATTCTTCATTACATACCTCAAAGCCTCTGAGCAGACTTGTAAATGCTTCATTCAAACCGCTTGTAGCAGATGAAATCTTCTTTAGCACCGCACTCATTAATGAACGGTGCTCCTCCGAGAGCGCAGCTCGCTCCAGTAGGCCCGTCAGTACGTCCGGCCGGACATCAAACTGTGTCGCACCCTTCCCATCGCCTTTCGTGGGAGCCGAACGCTCCGGGCTCAGGGGGCCTGACGCATTGCCTTTCGGCTTCGGTAGATCCGTGACGACACCTCGGTGTCGCCCTCTTCATGAGCTGAAGAGGTGGGTGGGGTCTCGCTCTCCATCATCTCCGGAGGAAGATCCCCCGAAGACGAACTCTGTTGAGAAGGGCTGCTAGCCGGACTGCGAAAGACGAATCCTGGTTATTGATCTAGGAGAAACGCATTACCTTCGAATTAAAAATTAACTTACAGCTCGGTGGAGGGCTGGCCCGTTGCAGGGCACGACGGTGAGGGTGCTCGTCGGGCAGAGCCCCTGGTGATATCTTTTTCCTGGTTTGGGCATCTCCGTCTCTCGAGTCTTGGAGGCAGCCCTCTTCTTCCAGCGGGGAGGAGGCCTTAGCCTCCCTTCCCGACTATCCCCTTAGGGAGACAACAATTCCCGATTCGGATCGTAGTGTGTGAAGTTCGGTTTCTTCGTTCTTCCCCTTGTCTTTCCCTGAGGGCATT
The DNA here is from genome assembly GCA_021605205.1 of Aegilops longissima. NCBI lineage: Eukaryota > Viridiplantae > Streptophyta > Magnoliopsida > Poales > Poaceae > Aegilops > Aegilops longissima. Next base: position 726,846,622 of record CM038677.1, on the reverse strand, counting down.
CTGCTGAGTACCCGATCAAGCATCTTGGCCATGGTGGGACCAGGCGAGCCTTCGGGAAGTGGCGCCGGACACCTGATTCTCTCCGCCTTGCTGAGCCATTCCTGGCCACGGATGATTTTCAGAATAAACTATTATGACAGATACAAAACACGGTGTCCGGTATCAAGTTTACTTACTTGGGTATCTAGGCGATTGCAGCTTAGGCCCGCATCCTCGGTGGTGTTCGGACACTTTACTTTCGGTCCGAAGAATAATCTGCACATCCCTTCGAGCTTTAGGCCGAAGAAGTGCTTAACAGTCCGCGGACCCTCCGGATTGAACTCCCACATCCGGAGAGGCCGGCGTTGGCATGGCAACATCCGTCGGATCACTTGCATTATGCTGACAAGGTTAATGTCCCTCTCAAGAAGTTCTCGGATGCGGCTCTGCAGTACTGGTACATCACCAGCGGGCCCCCAATTCCTTCCTACGTCGGTTAAAGATGCTAGTTGTGACGGAGGGCCCGAGCGGAACTCGGGGGGCGGCCGCCCACTTTGTGCCTCTGGGAGCCGTGACATAAAACCACCTTCGTTGCCATACATCGGATACTTCTGGGAAAGAACCCTCTGGCCATGGGGCATCAGCGTTCCTGCTTATTACAACACCTCCGCACTCTGCGTGTCACCCCACGATCATCTTCGGCGTCACATTGAAGGTCTTGAGCCATAAGCCGAAGTGTGGGGTGACGTGGAGGAAGGCCTCGCACACTATAATGAATGACGAGATATGGAGGATAGCGTCCGGAGCTAGATCATGAAAATCCAACTCATAATAGAACATGAGCCCCCTCACGAAAGGATCGAGGGTAAGGCCCAAGCCACAGAGGAAGTGAGTAACAAACACGACGCACTCATTGGGCTCCGGTGTAGGGATGACCTGCCACAGGCGGGGAAGCTGTCTTTGGATGTCGTGGTCGGATATCCGACCTCCTAAGCTTTGCAATGTCCTCCGCTTGAATTGAGGAAGCCACCCACCGGCCTTGAGGGTCAGATCCGGACATATTGGAGGATTTGGGGTGTTGGAGCCTAGATCTCGGGTGTTAGAACTCGAGGTTCGAAAAGGCGCGAGGAAGGTGGAAAAGAGGCATAGGCCTCGGCCCCTTTTATAAAGGGGGTGAATATCAAGAGTCCTTAGGGTGACCGCTTGATGTTTACCTTACGGCACACGGAGTCATACCAACGGCCGTCGTAGGGCTACGCATGCCCTCATTAATGGAAGATCCCGTAATAAGAGGAGCACGATCTCTGCTTCGACGGGATGTGCCAATAAACCCGCCTCGCAGCGCGAGTCGAGGTGGGGCGAGAAGCACCGGTTCATGTTGAACTGGGCCACGATGCGAAGGCATGGCGTACAAAGATTGCCAGAGGATCAGATTTGTGCCATCTACCCTACAACGGTGTGTGAGAATCCCCTCATGGGTCCGGACACGATCTAAGTGTCTGATGATTACTTTGGAGTATTCGGAGGAGGAACCCGCCCTGCAATGCCGAAGACAAGACTGCACGCCGGACTCATCGTCATTGAAGCCTGGTTCAGGGGCTACTGAGGGAGTCTGGATTAGGGGGTATCCGGACAGCCGGACTGTATACATCGTCCAGACTATGGAAGCGTGAAGATACAAGACTCAAGACTTCGACTCGTTCCGGATAGGACTTTCCTTGGCGTGGAAGGCAAGCTTGGCGATCCGGATATTGTATTTCCTTCCTTGTAACCGACTCCATGTAAACCCTAGCCCTCTCCGGTGTCTATATAAACCGGAGAGGATGGTCCTTAGAAGGCCGATCACAATTACAATCATACCATCATAGGCTAGCTTCTACGGTTTAGCCTCTACGATCTCGTGGTAGATCTACTCTTGTACTACCCATATCTTCAATATTAATCAAGCAGGAAGTAGGGTTTTACCTCCATCGAGAGGGCCCAAACCTGGGTAAACATCTGTGTCCCTTGCTTCCTGTTACCATCAGCCTTGACGCACAGATCGGGACCCCATACCAGAGATCCGCCGGTTTTGACACCGACAACGGCGGCCGCAAGGAATTTCCTCCTTATTACATGCAAAATAATTATTCCTCCACCTGACAGCAGGGACCCACCGGACGGGCCACCGTATTTCGCAAACAAAACTTTTCCCCCCTGATTGCTGGCACCCACCAGCTACATCTTCGCACACAAGGAAGTGCGTCCGGGCAAAAAAACAAATGATTCGCCGATTCGCTGGGACCCACCAGCTATATCTTCGCAGTAAGGAAGTGCGGCGGTACCGACCCACCTGGTCAAGCGCACGTAGTGTTATCATTCGGTCGTGAACGGTACGCGTACATATATACTTGTCGATGTAGAGGCGCGCACGTGTCGTAGTAGAGGCGCCGCGACGTAGCATGTACACGCACGCACGCCAGGGTGCAAGAAAGAAAATACGCCACATATGTGTACATACGGGCGGGGTCTCGAACGCCTACTCGCGCATACGTACATGGCTGGGTCGGAACGGAGAAACAGCGTCGTCGTCGTGTTCATGGGGAGCCAACCGGCTGGGTTGGAATGGAATGCATGGTCGTGTTCATCGGGAGGGCTTGGACGGAACAGGCGATGGAAACGAGGCCTGGCGTACCGCACAATGGAGGAAACGGACCTCCTACGTTCGGAACGGGGTCCTGTTGATCGGGAGGGGTGTGGCATACCGCAAAACGGAGGAATCGGACCTCCTACGGTCGAAACGGGGGTCCTGTTGATCGGGAGGGTGTGGCGCATCGCAAAACGGATTTAAACGGACCTCCCACGGTCAAAACGGGGTCTGATGATCGGGAGGGTGTGGCGCATCGCAAAACGAACTAAACGAACCTCCTACGGTCAAACGGGGTCCTGTTCATCGGGAGGGTGTGGGCGCCGCAAAACAGGACTCCACGGATATTGTTCATCTCCACCGCTGACCTCCTCCAGCCTCCACGGGCTACCGCCGACCTCCTCCAGCCTCCACGGGCTCCTGCTCATCCAGCCTCCACCACCGCGCTACTCCACCGCTCTCGCTCAACCACCCTCCACGGGCACCCCGCACCGTCTCATCGCTCATCCAGCCCTCCACACCACGGGCTCTGCTCAACCACCCTCCACGGCACCCCTACACCGTCTCATCGCTCATCCAGCCCTCCACACCACGCGTCCTGTTCATCCCCCGCAACGCCACTGCTCATCCAATCGATCGGCTTGATTAGCAGCAGAGCGGCGAATCGCCGATCGGGTTCGATTAACAGCCATCGATCGATCGCCGGGTTCGAGAACGCGTAGCCTGCGATTGCAATCACTCGGGTTCGATTAGAGCTAACGCCTCACACACACATGCGCCAGACGTGTACAAGAAAACGCGCATCGCCGCCCCGACCTCCCACCGTAACCGCAACTCCCAAATTTTCCTCCCCTTGCTTCTACCACAGTTTTTCCTTCATGGACGGACCAAAGAATGTCATGCAGCTGCGTCTCCGCCCGCCCAGACTTAAAAGCCCATTTTCTGTCATGATTTTTGTCATAGAAGTAGGAGCCCACCACATCTATGATGATACCGGGTTTTGTCACAATTATCCTCATAGAAGTGTCATATGTATGACAGAAAAAAAATTCGTTCGGCCCAAAATGTCACGGATCTGTCTTTGTTTTGTAGTGAAAGCCGGTGTTTGTAAAATAATTTTATTATGCTTTAAATTTTTTCCTCCTGTGTGGCCGTGTTATTTGTAATCTGAGGGTTGGCCAGTCGTCGGCTTCTGCCCTCGCGTAGGTAGTACGGATTTGTTCGGGATGGAGTCTAAACAATCTTGATCCAATTATATGGTCCTTTGGAGGAGTTGTTTAGCGCAACGAACAAGGCAATCGGACTGTACGGCTTGAATGCCCTCACTTAGCCATAGAAGTGTTATAATTAAGCAAGTGTGCAGCCCCTGGTCCAAGCCAGGGTGCTGTCAGCATCTGATCGGGAAGTGCCGATCCTTCGCATGACGCGGAAAAAATCTCTAACGATTTGGTAACCCTCGAATAGCTGACCGGCTCGCATTTGTATCATGACGATCAGTTTTCGCTTTCTCTCGAGGTTCTCATCCGTCAAGGCCAGGCACAATCGCAGATGAGTTCTCCCTTTACTACCCTAGCCGATAGAGCGGAACGTAGGGTAGCAAGCACAGGAGCCGGGCAACCCAACTATTGACCAAAGACATGATTCGGAGCCAATGCATATAATGCCAAATTCGGGGTGCCTAACTTATATAAGAAGTTTTCGGACTTCGCTGCCGTATTGTAGGGCGACCAGTAGCCCCTGGCAAATATGAAATGTACAGAAGAGTATCGATGCCGCAAATAAGCGGATCGAAATAAAACGGAGTAAGAAGCGAAAACCACAGAGACTGGGCCATGAACCATTTTTATTATAACTAGATGGATATGTCAAAACATATCTTGTTCAGAAGGTGCGAGAAGTATCCGGGATATTTGACATGCCGGAATCAGTAGGGCGCAGCGTGCGGGTCCTGTAAAATAAGTATGAATACCGTTAAGAAGAACGTATAAAGGTTACCCTGCACACTTGTGCTGCTTGCTTCCGTTGTATGCCAATCGTTCTAAAGGACTTGCGATCAGGCCCGCGGAAAAAGGAACCTGAAACAAGAAAAAGGTAAAAATATGTGTGTCCGAGGTCTGTCTGACCGAACTGTAGACCCCGGGTTTTCTTGTGCCTCCGTCGATGTCCATGGAATTTTGAGTGCGTAATTGTGTACGCGTGGTACTAATGCCACTACCTCGTTGAAATTGGGACGGAGGCCGAATTGCTAGTCGAGCTCTTGACGGGCCGCTCCGTCCTGTTGCAGCGCAGTCCGGAACCTCTTAATGATGTCTGAGGGCTCGACAGCCGTACTATGGTGCTGCTTGAGAAGGTCGTTCTGTGCTTCTGCTGCTAGGGCGGTGGTGTGCTCCTCTGTTCGGAGGGAGCGTTCTGTATTGACATTAACTGTTATGACGCCGCGTGGACCGGGCATCTTAAGCTTGAGATAAGCATAGTGTGGCACTGCGTTGAATCTAGCAAACGCCGTTCGTCCGAGCAGCGCGTGATAGCCGCTGCGGAAGGGGACGATATCGAAGATCAATTCTTCACTTTGGAAATTTTCCAGGGAACCAAGGACCACCTCCAGCGTGATTGAGCCCGTACAGCGGGCCTCTACGCCTGGTATGACTCCTTTAAAGGTAGTCTTTATTGGTTTGATTCGTGAGGGGTCAATGCCCATTTTTCGCACTGTGTCTTGATAGAGCAGGTTGAGGCTGCTACCACCGTCCATCAGGACTCGTGTTAGGTGAAACCCGTCAATAATTGGGTCGAGGACCAGTGCGGCTGAACCACCATGGCAGATACAAGTTGGGTGATCCCAGCGATCGAAGGTGATCGGGAATGATGACCACGGGTTGAATTTTGGGGCGACTGGCTCTACTGCGTAGACGTCCCTAAGCGCTAGCTTATGATCCCTTTTGGGGATGTGCGTAGTGTATATCATGTTCACCGTTTTGACTTGAGGGGGAAATTTCTTCTGCCCCCCAGTGTTCGGCTGCCGGGGCTCTTCGCCATCGTCCTCACTTTGTGATCCCTTTTCCTTGTTTTCAGCGTTTAACTTGCCAGCCTGCTTAAAAACCCAACAACCTCTGTTGGTATGATTAGCTTGCTTATCCGGGGTGCCGTGTATCTGGCACGGACGGTCGAGTATGCGGTCCAGGCTGGAAGGTCTTTCATTGTTACTTTTAAGGGCTTCTTCCGTTGGCCGGACTTGGAGCCAGTGAATCCGGCGTTGACCATGGTGTCGTCGGTGTTGTTGTCGTTGCTTCGGTGTTTGTTTCTATTGTGCCGGAGTTTACTGGTGTTATTCTTGGCCTCGGAGGGGCCTGTCTCGCTGGCTGTGTTGTTACTACGGGGCAGCCAACTGTCCTTTCCCGCGCAAAAGCGGGTCATGAGTGCCGTGAGGGCTGCCATGGACTTCGGCTTTTCTTGGCCGAGATGGTGTGCTAGCCATTCATCGCGGATGTTGTGTTTGAAGGCTGCTAAGGCCTCGGCATCTGGACAGTCAACAATCTGGTTCTTTTTGGTTAGGAACCTAGTCCAGAATTTTCTGGCTGATTCTCCAGGTTGTTGAACTATGTGGCTTAAGTCATCGGCGTCTGGTGGCCGTACATATGTTCCCTGCAAATTGTCCAGGAAGGCTCCTTCCAAGTCCTCCCAGCTGCCGATAGAATTTTCAGGCAGGCTATTAAGCCCGTGCCAAGCTGGCCCTTTGAGCTTTAGTGGGAGGTATTTAATGGCATGGAGGTCATCTCCTCGAGCCATGTGGATATGGAGAATAAAATCCTCGATCCATACTACGGGATCGGTTGTGCCGTCGTATGATTCAATATTGACAGGCTTGAACCCCTCGGGGAATTCGTGATCCAGTACTTCATCTGTGAAGCAAAGAAGGTGAGCGGCGCCTCTGTATCGGGCCGCGTCCTGGCGTAGTTCTGACGGGATCCGTCTGCGGTATTCGGCCCGGGTGTGATTAGATTTATCACGTCCGAATAGGTAGCCGTCGTCGTGCCTCGAGGCACGCCCTCGCAATCCGTAGATCGATCTTGTATGTCCTGCTCTATCATCCAGGATTTGCCGGAGGTCGTACGTGTGACCCCGAACTCTTCTGTATATATTTTTACGAGGCGGTGGGGCAGGCTGCTGTTCGGCATGAGTTGTCGTTTTATCCCGGCCGCGGGGTGGCCGGTCGGCCGCCCTGTCCCGATCACGTGGTGGTCGTTCTGCATTATGCAAGGGAGATGTATGCTCCGGTGCTTCCTTGTCGAATTGAGGTAGCAGTCTGCGTTTCGGGTAGCTCTTTGTTGGGCACCTGAGGCCGTATTCTTCGGCTGTCAGGACATCAGTCCACCTATCGACGAGGAGATCTTGTTCAGCTTGGAGCTTCTGCTGTTTCTCTTTCAGGCTCCATGCAGTGGCTATGAGCTGAAGCTTAAAGCGCTCCTACTCCAAAGGATCCTCAGGCATGATGAAGTCTTCGTTGCCACGTCTTGTCTCCTCCTCGGAAGGTGGACGGTAACTGTCGTCCTCCGAGTCGTCTTCTATGGCCTGTTCGTCAGGGTTGTGTTGCATGTTGTCATGTTCCTCCTGTTTGGATGTAGCTCCGTAGGGTCTTCATTGTTTTCGGCGTCGCCTGGAGTACTATTCTCTCCGGTGCCGGTGTTGCCATCCTTTGAGCGACGAGGCTTAGAACGGCGCTTGGGGCGTCGGCGCTTGGACTGCGTCTCAGAGGTTTTATTCGCATCTGGCTCTTCGTTGTCGTCGCCAGATCCTTTGGGTGCATCAACCATGTACACGTCGTACGAAGAGGTAGCCGTCCAACGCCCGGTGAATGGCGGGTCTTGGCCTTGCTCCATATCGGCATCGTCGTCCATACCGTCGATGTCTTTGGAGCCATAGTCCAGCACGTTGGTTAAGTCATCGACAGTGGCTATGAAGTGGGTGGCGGGTGGGGAGCAAAATTCCTCGTCATCCGTATCTAGCTCGACCTGGACATAGTTTGGCTGTGAGTCCTCCTCCAGGGATAAGTTCTTTAAAGAATTTAGTATGTCACCAAAAGGCGAGTGCTGGAAGAAGTCTGCGGCGCCAAATTCCAAAATCGATAACCGATCCAACTCGGTGTCCGCAGGATCGTCTGATCTGGAACGTGTAGCCGAAAACGAGTCCGGAGTTCCCTTGACGCAAATATTGCAGGATATCGAGTCCGTGTGCGGCTCCAACGTCGTGGACTTTGTGGCCTCGAAGGGCATGATCTGCTTCGGTTCTGAGGCCGTTGCAGCAACAGGATCCATCTCCTGGGTGTGATCCGTTGACAGTTTTAAGTCATGTTCATCGAAGAGAGGGGGAGCGACTGCCGTAGTCTTGGATCCGTCGGAGATCCAGTATCCGTGACGCATTTCAAGCTTTCGGATCTGACCGGCTAGGGGCGTGACTATCGACCTGCTCCAGATGGCCAAGTGAGTTGGCCCGCAGCACGAAGTCGCCTAACACAAAGGTTTGTCCGGGGAGGACGGTTTCTCCCTGAACAGCATCATTACTGACGATCGAAGGGGCCATGAGTCCTTTGCCGATGGCACAGTGGAACTCTCAATGAAAGCACCAATGTCGGTGTCAAAACCGGCGGATCTCGGGTAGGGGGTCCCGAACTGTGCGTCTAGGATCGATGGTAACAGGAGACGGGGGACACGATGTTTACCTGTGTTGGGCCTCTCTATGGAGCTAATACCCTACTTCCTGCTTGATTGATCTTGATGAATATGAGTATTACAAGAGTTGATCTACCACGAGATTGTAATGGCTAAACCCTAGAAGCCTAGCCTATGTGTATATGGTAATGAATGTGTCTAATCCGGACTATGCCCGCCGGTTTATATAGACACCGGAGAGATCTAGGGTTACATGGGGTCGGTTACATAACAAGGAATCTTCATAGTTGATCGCCTAGCTTGCCTTCCACGCCAAGGAAAGTCCAATCCGGACACGAGTACGGTCTTCGGTCTTCATGTCTTCATAGCCCATCAGTCCGGCCCAGGGATAACAGGCCGGACGCCCGAGGACCCCTTAGTCCAGGACTCCCTCAACCACATCGAGGAGGAAGGAGGTCGGGGAGCAGATCTAGAGGGGCCATCGAAGCCACCCGCCACCACAACGAACCCTTGCCGCCCTCACGCCGCCCACGCAGCCGGGAGGGACGACCAGCACACGCGAGCACCATCCACCGGAGAGATTGACGCCGCCATCTCCATCCAGGGCCGCCGCCCTGGCTTCCAGAGCCCCCTGCACCGGCGCAAGGCAGCAGATCCTCGTCGCCACCTTCAACGGCGGGCCCGCGCGAACGCCGGCGACCATCTCGGGTGACGGTGGGGGAGGGGAGAAGGGACGGAGGGTGGCGGCGGCGGCTAGGGTTAGGTCGCTCTTGAGTCGCCCAGGAGGGGCGACGCGAGAGCCGGGAGGGGGAGAAAAAAAAGAAAATAAATAAAAAAGGAAAAAAAGGAAAAAAACGATGTCAAAACTCCACCGTGATTCAAACATGCAGTAATTAATCTCCAAAATTAAAAAAGAATCAAGATTCTTCTGCAACACATCATAGCTTTGTGCATAGCAGCACCGCTCGTTGTCGCGACAAAGTCTACAAGATTAAAATTTAGCTAGTATGAAGGGATACCAATGAGGCTAGACCTCCATTTATGTAGATGTGTAAGGGGGAATATAGGTGTTGTGTGCCACGTTGGTTGCACATTACTTTTCGGACATGGTGAACTTGGCTCGAGCGGGTGCTGTTTAATCCCAAACTTTGCCTTCCTTATCAACTGAGGAGTTGACATTACAGTGACAACGAAAAAGCATGATCGTTTTCAATGTGGGGAGTCATCAGTGGAAAGAGAGTGATGTATGGTTTAGTATAAAAGGCGATGGCAAGCTTGGTCGTTCCCTCCCACTCCTACTCGAAAGTGCACTAATTTTACGAACCTTGTCATAAGGCTACTGTGTTTCTATTAAAAGAAGAAAGACGATCTACTTTAGAAGGAACACTAAACCTTATACTAATTTCATCAAACTCGAGCTAAAACCACCAGTGTCACACACTACCTCGCCAAACTATATCTGGAGGACCAGCTGACAACAAAAACACACTGAAAAAGAGCGCAATAATCGTCAAAAGGTGAGGCCAAAGCCAATGGGAAGTGGTTTTGCGCCTTGTCGACACATAAGAAAGATAAATCGTCGCACCCTTTGTCGACGCAACGACGCTAAGATTGTGCCATGCTTACCGTGTAAACTATGCATCAAGATCGGCTTCATCCTTAAATTTATAATGTAAAAAAATGTGAAAAGACCATCGGCCATATATTTAGTAGCACGTGACTTTACAAAAACACCTTTAAATAAATTGTAAAACACATTTAAGTTATTGGTGCCTCTGCGCTTTTCCAAAATGTTCATTGTGTTTGTTTGTTATAATGTTGGAAGCCTTATTATCGGCCCTAAGACATCACGTCTCTTTAGTAGCGGAAGTTTTTTTCCTCTTGCATCGATCAGCGGCACGCCATGTGCAAAGCTCATTACCATATCTGAGCCCCCGTCTCAGTGGAGCAAACTTTTGAAATCAAGGAGCCTATAGAAGCAACGACGGGGAATCGTCAATGTAGACTAGAAAATGCCATCGGCTACAATCCGCATGAGAAAATCGATGCCACGGAAAAGAAAACATTGAGCATGGCCTGTAGAGCGCCCCTGATCCAGCCATACAGAGTTGCACGCTCCTTGACCCGGCCGAGGCTGGCCAACCATCATCTGTTGGAATGGGAGACAAAGGGCCAAAATACAGGGTGACATTCTTCACTTTGCAAGATAGCGTCACTGATACAAACCTGTAGAAAAAAGGTTAGACTCGGATAACCAGTGCTAGGGACTCATAATCCTCCACACAGTCCGGCGAGGACGAGGCAGGACACCTTATTCCACACTTAGAACGTCGGCCATCATATCGCCACTGCCGACCAAAGACAAACTTAAATTTATTCCTAACCCTAACCCCACCAAACCGAAGTCTTGGAGTCTCAGCCCCCTCTCATCGTCGGAATGACAGAGGAAGAAGAGGGGACATGTGCCTAGTCGGGGAGTCACGAAAGATGGGTTGTCGTGTGCTCCTTGGTCAAGGGAGCCCTGAAGGAAAAGAACCCCTAACTGTGATCATTTGAGGAACTATTGCACCCAATTTGGGTAGCTTGGCATCTTTCTTAATAGAAAAAAATTATATCACAAGGGTTCAATTTGTTGGGAGTGGTCAGTAATATCGTAAGATTCACCAAATCACCCGTGTGGGAAGCCAAAGGCAGCCGGATCAAACCGGTCAATTCAATTGCACATAATAAAAAAAAATCTCAGAAGATTTAGAGTAAAACCATACCATTCAGGGAAGGACGCATCTAGGGAGCAGTCGGGTACTCCCTAGTGTTCCCTGGTGGCTTCCCCCGAAAAGGTAAGTTTGTCCCCCCATCGATCGAAAGGGAAGACTCAGACCATGATCAAAACCGGTCCCCCGACTCACGTGGCCGCTCCATCCCCACCTTCCCACCCCCCATCATGTGATCCCTCCCATCCTACTTTCCCCCACCCCCACCTCTTCTCCCCTCCTATTCCAGGCGTCAGCCAGCAGAACATCGACACCATCTTCTCACCCAAGAAAGAGGCAAGGTTCATCCTCCTCAGATCGCAAAAGCTTCATGCCTGCAATACGCCATCCATGAAACCGTTGATCTAAACACACCTAGAAGCAGCAGAAGCAGGGGAGTTCAGAGGTAAAAACAGTAGATCTACTCACCTTCCCCCAGCCCCACCCCTCTCCAGCATGTTCTGTAGAAAAAAATGGATCTGCTTCTTGATTTGCTCCATCTGCATTCCATCATGTTTCATATGAAGCATTTTTAACCCTGTGTTGAATCATCTACTAGTTCTTGAAAAAAACACATCTTGTTTGAGAAAAAATATTGTAAGCATGTGGCAAGTAGCAAAAAAAGGGATGAACATCATGGCTGATGGCTGATGGGAAAGTAACTTGGTTGATGGGTGGAAAAAATATTGTAAGCATGTGCTCTGCAGTAATTTGACTTCATAGTAGTAAGTTACATTCTAAACATTATGCAGAACATCATGGGTGATGTAAAAGTAACTTGGATGAAGTTAGGCAAAAAATTATATTGTCTGAAGCAACTTGCATTATAAAACTAGGCAAAAAAAATCATTGCTTGCATTACCAGCTTGTAAAAAATGTGAACACTAGGCAAGAAATATTGTGAAAAAGGCAACTCATGGCTGATGGAAATGCAACTTGGATGAAAGAGGGTACGCAAGAAAACTATTGTGAAGAAGCAAGTGATGTAGAAAGCTAAAATCTACTACAACTGGTCAGTTTTATCCTTTGTACTTTTATTCACTAGTGACAAAAAAGTGAGGTTTATTTTACCTTTCCAATAAGGTCTAGGTTGCATTAAATCCTTGAGCATGATCCTACAACAGTTGTTGTTGTTGTGATCTTGCGATTGGCGGGGAACAATGCGGTGGATGCAACATATATTGCTATTTTGATCCTCCAAAATGGAAATGGCAAAGAAATTTCCTATACAGCTACAATAAAATGGATGCATCAGTTGCAGCACGTAAAGAAAAAGAAAACTCATGACCTGGACAAACAGATTACTTGAAAAAGCGACTACACAAAGACAGTGATAACCAAAGTTGCTGCTAGTACAAACTTTAGGAGAAAAACAAAAGTACTGAACATAAAAAGGACAAACATATGTTGCCCATGACTGCTACTATTCTTAAGTTTTTTCTAACACAAAACATGCTGCTGCTCTCTCTGTTTTTTGGTGTGAAATCCATGCTGAAAACACTCCAAAAAAATTGCTATTCTTTGGCATCTAGCTTGCTTCCCCCTTGAGATCCTTGAAAACCATGCATATGTATGAGTTTCCTGCATTTTAAAATGATAAAAAGTTAGTAAAAGAATTATGATACAAGCAAAAAACAAAAACCCATGTTGTATGTTGAAGTGTTTCTTACAACAAAAAATATGATATCTTATCATTTAGTTGTGATTGCCTGAATTTAGTTTCTTACTTCCTTGTCTCATCAAGCTAACTAGCTTTGGTTGTCTGGTTTAAATGTTGCACAGGCTGTAAAGATGATTGACCTAAATGAGGAACCAGATGATATGGATATTGGTGATCCAGTGAACTCTACACAACAGGGTGCTCCTAATCCTCATATAGTGCAAAATGCCACTGCTCCTGTGACAAAAACAGTGGAGACAGATGAGCAAGCACCTGCAGCACAAGAATCTAAGACTGATGGTCATACCCTTGATGGCACGGATGCCGCGGGTGATACAAGTGTGACTGTTGGTAATGGTTTGACAGGCTTTGGTGCTGAAAATGATGAAGAGGCTTGGTCACAACCCAAGGAGCCTCATGTGGGCATGAGGTTTGACACTCTGGAAGGCGCCAAAGAGCACTACAATGCATATGCCTTGCAGATTGGTTTCTCAATCAAAATGAATACTTCAAGGAAGGCTGTGAAAACTGGAGTGTTGATAAAACAACAGTTTGTTTGCAACAAGTTTCGAAAGCCTGAAGCCGACGGAGGGGCAGGAAAAATTCATGTGCTAGATGATATCGTTAAGCAAACAAAAGATGATGATGAAGATGAGGATATTGTCTTTCTTGATGATGATAATAAAACCAAAAAGAGGAGCAAGAAACGAAAGAGAGATAAAATAGTGCAAACTGGTTGCAAAGCTAAGATGGTTGTCAAACTAATAGATGGCAGATGGGAAGTGATATATTTTGTTGGCGAGCACAACCATCCACTAGTTGACAAACCAAGTTTGACTAAGTACTTGGGATCGCACCAAGGGATCCCACCAGAAGAAAAGGCCTTCCTTACCCACCTACATAACTACAACTTGACAACAGGTCTATAACCATATTACCCTCCTCTCCGACAATTTTAACTGCCCAGACTTGCCTAAGTATTGTATCCATCTTGCTTGCAGCATGTGTGTGATTTGCCAGACTAAGTACACAAACATGCTTGGTTTGATGAAAAAAAGTCTGGTACCCCCTAAAACTTGCCTTATTTTTAAGTAGTATTTGCCTGCTTTGATCAGAAAACAAGCAAAGGGTCGTGCCTTTGTTGTCTTGTCTTTGTTATGAAATGGGGTAGATGGACTTGCCTATTATTTGTCCGTTAGTTGCTCAATGTATATTTACTACCTTCCTATCTGCCTTTTGCACAAATGCATATTAGTACAAAACACAGCCCAACATAAGTTTGTCTGTCTGGTTTTATGCAGCTTGTTCTTGTATTTTTTACCCGCTGCTGAGTTGTCTGCGTGTTTGTTGTGTTAGTTGCTTGTACAGGAGGATGAAAATGCCTAAAATATCCATTTGAGTTTCCTGGTGAAAGAAATAAAAATTTTTTGGTACTGTTCTTAGGTATCAAGGATTAACCACCATTCTGATTCCATTGAATGCAGGGCGTATGATGCACATCATGTCAGACTTCTATGGGACAAAGCTAATTCTGCCTTATGGAACTAAGCACATTACGAACCTGAAGACGGTCTTGAACAAGGATGCTACAAGAGAAGGCAACATGATAGAGACAGCAGCATACTTCGAAGATAAGCAAAAAGAAGGTCCAGACTTTTTTTACAAGATAAAGAATGATGAAGAAGACAGAGTGGAGAATATTTTCTGGGTCGATGGTGCAGCAAGGAAGGCATACGTGAAAGCTTATCATGATTGCATCTCCTTTGACACAACATACATGACTAACATGTACAACATGCCCTTTGCGCCATTTATTGGAATTAATCGACATGGGCAATCATTTATGTTAGGCTGTGGTTTTGTTAGGCAAGAGTTGGCTTCCAGTTTTGATTGGCTATTAGAGACCTTCCTTGAAGCAATGCATGGAGTAGCACCAACCAACATCATAACCGACCAAGACATCGCAATGGCACAGTCAATTAAAAAGATCTTCCCTACAAGTGTGCACCGCTGTTGTCGCTGGCATATTATGAAGAAAGCACAAGAGAATCTTGGAGCATTGTTGGGACGAAACCCTGGCTTGTCCAATGATTTCAACAATTGTGACTTTAGATTGAAACCAGAGGAGTTTGAGGCAGGTTGCTGTCAGCTGATGATGAAGTATGAGGCTATGACTGACTCCCACTTTGAGAATCTATACAAGTACCAAGAAACATGGGTACCCTGTTACTTCGAGCACCAATTTTTCCCTTTCTTGCAGTCAACTCAATGCAGCGAGGGGTTCAACGCTGTCCTTAAGCGTTATGTGAACCCACAAAAGTCTATCTTGAACTTCGTGAAGCAATATCAGAAAATCCAAACACACATACTAGTTTGAGAGGGTGCGAAGGATTACAGGACAGGACATTTGCAGAGTGAAAGGTGGTCATCTTACCCAATTGAAAAGCAAGCCTACAATTCATACTCTAGAGACTTGTACGAGAAGTTCCGCGACGAGTTTCAGTTAACTACAAGGTACAACGTGCTGCCCCATGGTGAACACTTGTATGAGCTTTACCCCAATCAAGAATCGGTTGCTAAATATGGTTCTAGGAGCTACTTTGTGACTGTTGAAACTAGTGTTGGAGACTACGGATGTGAGTGTTGCAAGTTTGATAGGGATGGTATGCTTTGCTGCCATATATTGAAGGTTTTCAACCATCTTGGGGTTGATGAAATCCCAACGCAGTACATCAAAAGAAGATGGACACCTCTAGCAATCCCGAATGCACCTCCTGCCATTGAGGATCGGCCTGATGAGATGCCGGAACAATCGAAGAAAGAACTCCGTCATGCAAATTTGATGATGGACTTTGGTGGACTTGCTAAGGTTGCTAGTGCATCAGATGCTGCGACAAATATTGTAAAGAAGCATATGCGTGGAGCACATCACAAAATAAAGAATCTCAGCCTGTCAAGGAAAAAGAAAACAACAGCCCCTCCCAGTGAACCCACTGGTGGGCCTCCGCCATCAGCTGGTGGTCCTGTGCCACCAATGACAAATGCTTCGGCGAGTAGTGGGAATGCACCACCACATGCTGCGCAAGCCCCTGCTAGTGCTAGGTAGCGTCAAACTACTTCTACCCCACAGCCAAAAAATGCAGCATCACTACCTACAAACAGTATGGGGCAGGGTGTGCATCCACACGCAGTACTTGGGGGTGCGCCAGTGCACAAGGGGTCTGTGGTGCCAAGCTCGTGCGCTGCAGGGCAACCGTCAGGATTTGTCCCTCAAAGTAAGGGATCTGCGCCACAACCCAGGGGGCCTGCACCACAACTGTTGGGGACTCCGACACTAAACAGTGGGCCTGGGCAAATACTGAGGGGGGCTCCGCGACAACTGTTCAGACCTGGAACACTAACCAGAGAGCCTGCACCAACAATTATGAGGGCTCCCCAACCAAGCTACTGGCCTGCACTACCACTTAGAGGGGATGTACCACCATCCATGGGTACTACAGCAGCAGACATGAGCCGTCTTACAAATGCTGGCCTTGCATCATTGCCTACAGATTCTGCAACAATTGCTTGTGGTTCTGGGTTGTATACAACTTCTACTACTATACAACAAACACATGTTGCCCCACTTTCATCTTCTTTGGCGCAACCTCCTGGTGGACATGCACGCCAACCACTCAACATGGAATCCCTACATGCAGCTGTTGCAGCTGCGCAAGGTGGTTATAGTACACCTGACCCCCAAGTTCCTAGAGACGCCCCAAAATCGACTACAAAAGGGAGAGCGAAGTCGAAAAGGTTGCAATCAGCACTTGAGCTACATCCTAAGAGGAAAAACAAGTGCAGTTACTGTGGGTCTTTCAACCACAACAGTGCACTGTGCCCCACAAGATTGGCATGATGAACACCATAGGAATGGGAAAGCATAGATGGAGTTTCAATTATGAAGAAAAAAAATGAGCGATGACTAGATGCCCGATGATATGTTAGGAACGACATTTGCTATTTTTCTGTACGAACCTCCTTGTTTACCCTCATTTGGATTACTATCTTTCATGCAAAAAAGATAACTTGCTTTTTAAGCCTGTAATGTTCAAAAATGCTCTGGATAACTGTATTAGTATTTTGGATTGCATGATTATAAAGTTTAGATTGTCTGGTACTACAGTTTGAATTGCCTACTTGCTACAAATGTTGTAGTTAAATCTGGGTGTTCCATGACTACATTTTTGCATAGAAATGTAGGCAATTTCTGTTTGGTGTTGTTGCAAGTTACAGAATGGTTTCAGGCAACTCCTTGTTTGTTCAAAAAATTACACGTGACTTCTGGAAAAAGGATAATGATGAAAATAATCTTCATGTAAAAATAATGCTGGCAAACATCAGTTTTTACGCGAGCAAAAAGAAAAGTCAGTAAGAAACATGAATGGAAAAAAAAAACTGACCTAAGCTAACTTCAGTACAGCTTCCCATGGAGCCTTGTTGCGCTTGGTGTTAACCCACGTGTTTGGCAACTGCTTCCTGATATTTGGAACATCCTCTGCTGTAAATCTTGGAACGTTCCTTCCTTCCCACCCATTTGCAATTGAGAGAGAAAAATGCCACAGTCGAATCTAAGCAAATAATAGAAAATGTTTCAGGTCAGCTATGAAACAAGTATGAATTTGTTAGGAATTTGTTTTGGAGTTTTTCTGGGAATTGATGCTTACTTGTTAGTCTGTTTTGGCACATCAATGTTTCTTAGTGGGGAATCATCCAATGAGATGTGAGACTTCGGATAGTGCTCTTCCCACAGAGCCCGAAAACTAGCAACCATAATCCTTGCACAAACATCTAGAGTCTTGTCCGGAACTGTCCTCCACGAATCAAGCACCTCGAACCTTCGATCCCTTATAATCATGTTGAAGACCCAATAATGGTTGCCTGTAACTTTCTTTGACTTGTCGATATTCTCTAACACAGGGAACATTATCTGTGGGAAAAAGGGCAGAAAAAAAAGCTGGGGTAAGAACATAGTCTTTAGGTGATAACACATAAGTATAGGGGATCGCAACAGTTTTCAAGGGTAGAGTATTCAACCCAAATTTAATGATTCGACACATGGGGAGCCAAAGAATATTCCCAAGTATTAGCAGTTGAGTTGTCAATTCAACCACACCTGGATAACTTAGTATCTGCGGCAAATTATTTAGTAGCAAAGTAGTATGAAAGTAACGTAACGGTAGCAAAAGTAATATTTTGGGTTTTGTAGTAATTGTAACAAAGAGTAACGGAAAAGTAAATAAGCGAAGAACAATATGTGAAAAGCTCAGAGGCATTGGATCGGTGATGGAGAATTATGCGGATGCGGTTCATCATGTAACAATCATAACATAGGGTGACATGTAACTAGCTCCAATTCATCAATATAATGTAGGCATGTATTCCGAATATAGTCATACGTGCTTATGGAAAAGAACTTGCATGACATCTTTTGTCCTACCCTCCCGTGGCAGCGGGGTCCTATTGGAAACTAAGGGATATTAAGGCCTCCTTTTAATAGAGTATCGGGACCAAAGCATTAACACATAGTGAATACATGAACTCCTCAAACTACGGTCATCACTGGGAGTGGTCCCGAATATTGTCACTACGGGGTTGCCGGATCATAACACATAGTAGGTGACTATAGACTTGCAAGATAGGATCAAGAACTCACATATATTCATGAAAACATAACAGGTTCAGATCTGAAATCATGGCACTCGGGCCCTAGTGACAAGCATTAAGCATAGCAAAGTCATAGCAACATCAGTCTCAGAACATAGTGGATACTAGGGATCAAACCCTAACAAAACTAACTCGATTACATGATAAATCTCATCCAACCCATCACCGTCCAGCAAGCCTACGATGGAATTACTCACGCACGGCGGTGAGCATCATGAAATTGGTGATGGAGGATGGCTGATGATGACGATGGCGACGGATTCCCCTCTCCGTAGCCCCGAACGGACTCCAGATCAGCCCTCCCGAGAGAGTTTAGGGCTTGGCGGCGGCTCCGTATCGTAAAACGTGATGAGTCTTTTTCTGTGATTTTTTCCTCCCCGAACACGAATATATAGAGTTGGAGTTGAGGTCGGTGGAGCTCCGGGAGGCCCACGAGGCAGGGGCGCGCCCTGGGGGGCAGGCGCGCCTCTCACCCTCATGGACAGGGTGTGGGCCCCTGGCCTTGATTCTTTCGCCAATATTTTTAGTATTTCCAAAAATAATCTCCGTGAAGTTTCAGGTCATTCCGAGAACTTTTGTTTCTGCACAAAATAACACCATGGTAATTCTGCTGAAAACAGCGTCAGTCCGGGTTAGTTCCATTCAAATAATGCAAGTTAGAGTCCAAAACAAGGGCAAAAGTGTTTGGAAAAGTAGATACGACGGAGACGTATCAACTCCCCCAAGCTTAAACCTTTGCTTGTCCTCAAGAAATTCAGTTGATAAACTGAAAGTGATAAATAAAAACTTTTACAAACTCTTAAACCTTTGCTTGTCCTCAAGAAATTCAGTTGATAAACTGAAAGTGATAAATAAAAACTTTTACAAACTCTGTTTGTTCTTGTTGTTGTAAATTTGTAAAGCCAGCATTCAAGTTTTCAGCAAAGATTATGAACTAACCATATTCACAATAACACTTAGTTCTCATGTTTACTCATGTCAATGGCATAATCAACTAGCGAGCAATAATAATAAATCTCGGATGACAACACTTTCTCAAAACAATCATAATATGATATAACAAGATGGTATCTCGCTAGCCCTTTCTGAGACTGCAAAACATAAATGCAGAGCACCTTTAAAGATCAAGGACAGACTAAACATTGTAATTCATGGTAAAGAGATCCGATCATAGTCATACCCAATATAAATTAACGATAATGGATGCAAATGACAGCGGTGCTCTCCGGTGGTGCTTTTTAATAAGAGGTGATGACTCAACATAAAAGTAAATAGATAGGCCCTTCTTGGCCAAGCGTGGATTTGTAGATGTGCCAGAGCTCGATTCTGAAATAGAGATAAATAATATTTTGAGCGGCATACTTTCATTTTCAACATAACAACCGAGAGATGGCGATATCTTCCATGCTACACACATTATAGGCGGTTCCCAAACAGAATGGTAAAGTTTATACTCCCCCTCCACCAACAAGCATCAATTCATGGCTTGCTCGAAACAACGAGTGCCTCCAACTAACAAGAGCCCCGGGGGAGTTTTTTTTTGCAATCATATTGATTTGGTTTGCATAAAGCATGGGACTGGGCATCCCGGTGACCAGCCATTTTGTCATGAGTGAGGAGCGGAGTCCAATCCTCTTGAGAATAACCCGCTTAGCATGGAAGAGACAGATAGCCCTAGTTGATACATGAGCTATTCGAGCATGCAAAACAGAATTTCATTTGAAGGTTTAGAGTTTGGCACATACAAATTTACTTGGAACGGCAGGTAGATACTTCATATAGGAAGGTATAGTGGACTCATATGGAATAACTTTGGGGTTTAAGGGATTGGATGCACAAGCAGTATTCCCGCTTAGTACAGGTGAAGGCTAGCAAAAGACTGGGAAGCAACCAGCTAGAGAGCGACAACAGTCATGAACATGCATTAAAATTAATAAATATTGAGTGCAAGCATGAGTAGGATATAATCCACCATGAACATAAATATCGTGAAGGCTATGTTGATTTGTTTCAACTACATGTGTGAACATGTGCCAGCCAAGTCACTTGAATCATTAAAAGGAGGATACCACCCTATTATACCACATCACAACCATTTTAATAGCATGTTGGCACGCAAGGTAAACCATTATAAACTCCTACCTAATTAAGCATGGCATAAGCAACTATAATCTCTAATTGTCATTGCAAACATGTTTATTCATAATAGGTTGAATCAGGAACGACGAACTAATCATATTTACAAAAACAAGATAGGTCAAGTTCATACCAGCTTCTCTAATCTCAATCAGTCCATCATATATCGTCATAATTGCCTTTCACTTGCACGACCGAACGATGTGAATAATAAATAGTGCACATGCATTGGACTAAGCTGGAATCTGCAGGCATTCAATAAACAGGAGAAGACAAGGCAATATGGGCTCTTGGTTAAATCAACAATAATGCATATAAGAGCCACTTCAACATTTTCATTATTGTCTTCTCCTATCGACCCCCAAAGAGAAGGAAGAAATAAAACTATTTACACGGGAAAGCTCCCAACAACCAAAAGAAGAACAGGAAATCTTTTTGGGTTTTCTTTTAATTATTACTACTACAGACAAGGAAAGTAACTAACTAAAAGCTACTACTAATTTTTTTGGTTTTCTTAAGGTTTTTCAAACACACAAGAAGAAAGCATAAAAAGGAAAATAAACTAGCATGGATAATACTGTGAAAGAGTATGAGCACCGACAACTAGCAATGAGTGTGTGAACATGAATGTAATGTCGGTGAGAGATACGTACTCCCCCAAGCTTAGGCTTTTGGCCTAAGTTGGTCTAATGCCACGGCTGGCCTGGAGGATATCCAAAGTTGTAATTGGGGTCGTACTGAGATGCAGCGGCTATTGCATCTCGGGCTGCAGCTTGGAGGCGAGATGCCCTCGTCCTCCTCTCGTACTCATTTGCCTCCTCCCTGGTTATGACATATCTCCCCTTTGCCTGAAAGTTAAAGAGAGTAGGACCAGGGAGGACAATATTGATGGTGTGACGCCTGTCAAAGATTAGTCGGTACTGGAGAGGCGGTTCATTCCTCTCAACAAACCGATGGTGAACCATGGCACTAAAATCTAGATAAGAAGGAGGCAATTCCATATCATAATCACTAATGGGTATATTAAGAAAATTAGCTAAATGGGTTGCATAAATTCTACCAAAGAAATCTCCATTAAATCTATTATTATGCAACCTACATGCAACAGTGGCTCCCAAATTATAATGAGTATCTCCTAATACAACACTCCTGAGAACATTGAGATCAAGGATACACATGTGGCATGCTTCATCCTTACCATTTATGCACCTACCTATGAAGAGAGCAAAATAATGTATAGCAGGAAAATGAATGCTCCCTAAGGTAGCTTGTGTTATGTCTCTAGATTCCCCCACAGTTATACTAGCAAGAAAATCTCTAAATTCAGATTTGCGAGGTTCACTAGGACTACCCCATTGTGGAAGTTTACAAGCAGTATTAAAATCCTCTAAGTCCATAGTATAAGAATTTTCATAAAGATCAAATAGGACAGTTTGAGAATTGTGTGATGATGAAAATTCAAACCTCCTCACAAAGGAATCAGTCAGATAGTGGTACTGACGGCACTTATCTGCCTCGAAGCTCACAAGATCAGCGTTATGCACATATGCGTTAAATTCTTCCTTGATTCCTGCTCAATCCATGAAGTCCTCTGAAGGCCATTCACAAGCCCGCACTTGAGCGTCCCTTGGTGGTTCATCGTCGGCATCGCGCATTGCGAGCCTGGGTCCTTGCTTCCTGGAAGGGCCAGCTTGGTACATTTTTCTAAACATATTTCTTCCTCTGAAAGATTTTTGAAAAATTTAGTAACTTCAAATAAAAGTGAACCAAACTTAACAAAACTGATAGCAATTACTCCCACAAGTTCCTAGAGACTATATCATGCATTAGAACTACTTGGAACCATATAAATTTGATATGCAAGCTCAAGAACATGGTCACCTAGGCAGCACAAATTTGCAATGAATAAAGAACTAGAGCAAAAACTAATTGGACCATTGGAGGAGTCACATACCAAGGAACAATCCCCCAAAGCAGTTTTCTGAGAGGTGCTTTGAGCAAGGAGATAAAAAATCGCAGCAAAATGAGCTAGAACTCATGCTTGAGCTGGTTGGTGATTTTTTGGGAGGAAGAAGGAGTGTGTGGTGGCTGGGATAAGTGGAGGGGAGCCACCATGGGCCCACGAGGCAGGGGGCGCGCCCTGTAGGGGTGGGCGCGCCCTGGACCCTCGTGGCCAGGTACCAGCTCCCCCTGCTGTGCTCTCAGGGCCAGATATTCTCAAATATTTCATAAAAAAATCATATTTCAATTTCGGGGCATTTGGAGAACTTTTATTTTGGGGGTATTTTTTATTGCACGGATAATTCAGAAAACAGGCAGAAAATACTATTTTTACTTTATTTCAACTAAATAACAGAAAGTAGAAGGAGGGTACAGAAGGTTGTGCTTTCTAATTTCATCCATCTCATGCTCATCAAAAAGAATCCACTAACAAGGTTGATCAGGTCTTGTTAACAAACTCATTCGAATTGCATGAAACCAGAGAAATTTCGAATAACACCATGTTACCTCAACGGGGATATGCACATCCCCAATAATAAGAATATCATATTTCTTCTTGACAGTAGGTAGAGGAAATTCAAAACCTCCAAAAATAATCGATTGAACTTTTCCAATAGAGTTTATACTATTAACTTGAGGTTGTTTCCTTGGAAAGTGTACCGTATGCTCATTGCCATTAACATGAGAAGTGACATTTGCCTTTGTTCCAATCAATAACAGCCCCTGCAGTATTCAAAAAGGGCCTTCCAAGAATAATAGACATACTATCGTCCTCGGGACTATCAAGAATAACAAAGTCCGTTAAAATAGTAACATTTGCAACCACAACAGGCACATCCTCACAAATACCGACAGGTATAGCAGTTGATTTATCAGCCATTTGCAAAGATATTTCAGCAGGTGTCAACTTATTCAAATCAAGTCTATGATATAAAGAGAGAGGCATAACACTAACACCGGCTCCAAGATCACATAAAGCAGTTCTAACATAATTTCTTTTAATGGAGCATGGTATAGTGGGTACTCCTGGATCTCCTAACTTTTTGGTATTCCACCCTTAAAAGTATAATTAGCAAGCATGGTGGAAATTTTAGCTTCCGGTATCTTTCTTTTATTTATAACAATTTCTTTCATATACTTAGCATAAGGATTCATTTTGAGCATATCAGTCAAACGCATACGCAAAAAGATAGGTCTAATCATTTCAGCAAAGCGCTCAAAATCCTCATCATCCTTTTTCTTGGATGGTTTAGGAGAAAAGGCATGGGTTTCTGAACCCATGGTTCCCTTTTTTACCGTGCTTCCTAGCAACAAACTCTCTCTTATCATAACGTTGATTCTTTCATTGTGGGTTATCAAGATCAACAGCAGGTTCAATTTCTACATCATTGTCATTACTAGGTTGAGCATCAACATGAACATTATCATTAGGTTCATGTTCATTGCCAGATTATGTTTCAGCATCATAAATAGAAATATCATTGGGATTCTCAGGTGTGTCTACAACAGGTTCACTAGAAGCATGCAAAGTCATATCATTTTCCTTTTTCTTCTTTTTAGAAGGACTAGGTGTATCAACATTATTTCTTTCAGAATCTTGCTCATTTCTCTTAGGGTGGCCCTCAGGATACAAAGGTTCCTGAGTCACTTTACCCCCTCTAGTTGCAACTCTAACAGCAAAGTCATTATTCTTACTATTCAATTCATTGAGCAAATCATTGTGAGCCTTAAGTACTTGTTCTACTTGAGTGGTAACCATAGAAGCATGTTTGCAAATGAGTTTAACTTCACCTTTAACTCTAGACATATAATCACTCAAGTGTTCAAATATAAGCATTTCGGTCTAATTCTCTACCAACATAAGCATTGAAGTTTTCTTGTTTGACAATAAAATTATCAAACTCATCTAAGCATTGTCTAGCAGACTTATAACAAGGAATATCACCTTCATCAAATCTATAGAGAGAATTTACCTTTACTACCCATGTCGGGTTATCAAGACCATGTGTTTCTTCAATAGGTGATGAATTAAGACCATGTGTTTCTTCAACATGAGGTAAATTCTTAACATCTTCAGCTTTAATACCTTTTTCTTTCATAGATTTCTTTGCCTCTTGCATATCTTCAGGACTCAGAAATAGGACACCCCTTTTCTTCGGAGTTGGCTTAGGAATTGGTTCAGGAAGTGTCCAATTTTTCCATTAGTCAACATATTATTCAATAGAATTTCAGCTTGATCAACTGTTCTTTCCCTGAAAACACAACCAACACAACTATCCAGGTGGTCTCTGGAAGCATCGGTTAGTCCATTATAAAAGATATCAAGTATTTCATTATTCTTAAGAGGATGATCAGGCAAAGCATTAAGTAATTGGAGAAGCCTCCCCCAAGCTTGTGGAAGACTCTCTTCTTCAATTTGCACAAAATTATATATATCCCTTAAAGCAGCTTGTTTCTTATGAGCAGGGAAATATTTAGCAGAGAAGTAATAAATCATATCCTGGGGACTACGCACACAACCACGATCAAGAGAATTAAACCATATCTTAGCATCACCCTTTAATGAGAACAGAAATATTTTAAGGATATAATAGTAGCGAGTTTTCTCATCATTAGTGAACAGGGTGACTATATCATTTAATTTAGTAAGATGTGCCACAACAGTTTCAGATTCATAACCATAAAAAGGATCAGATTCAACAAAAGTAATTATATCAGGATCAACAGAGAATTCATAATCCTTATCAGTAATAAAGATAGGTGAAGTAGCATAAGCAGGATCATATTTCATTCTTGCATTCAAACATTTTTGTTTCAGCTTAGCTAATAATTTCTTAAGATCACTTCTATCATTGCAAGCAAGAAAGTCTCTAGCAGTTTCTTCATCCATAACATCTTCCTCAGGCACAACAGGTAATTCATATCTAGGGGGAGAATCTTCATCATCACTTTCATCAATATTATTGAAGGAAATATGCCCTAGAGGCAATAATAAAGTTATTATTTATTTCCTTATATCATGATAAATGTTTATTATTCATGCTAGAATTGTATTAACCGGAAACATAATACATGTGTGAATACATAGACAAACAGAGTGTCACTAGTATGCCTCTACTTGACTAGCTCGTTAATCAAAGATGGTTATGTTTCCTAACCATAGACATGTGTTGTCATTTGATTAATGGGATCACATCATTAGGAGAATGATGTGATTGACATGACCCATTCCATTAGCTTAACACTTGATCGTTTAGTATGTTGTTAATGCTTTCTTCATGACCCATACATGTTCCTGTAACTATGAGATTATGCAACTCCGTTTACGGAGGAACACTTTGGTACTACCAAACGTCCACAACGTAATCGGGTGATTATAAAGGAGTACTACAGGTGTCTCCAAAGGTACTTGTTGGGTTGGCGTATTTCGAGATTAGGTTTTGTCACTCCGATTGTCGGAGAGGTATCTCTAGGCCTTCTCGGTAATACACATCACTTAAGCCTTGCAAGCATTACAACTAATGAGTTAGTTGTGAGATGATGTATTACTGAAGCAGTAAAGAGACTTACCGTAACGAGATTAAACTAGGTATTGGATACCGACGATCGAATCTCGGGTAAGTAACATACCGATGACAAAGGGAACAACGATGTCGTTATGCGGTTTGACCGATAAAGATCTTCGTAGAATATGTAGGAACCAATATGGGCATCCAGGTTCCGCTATTGGTTATTGACCGAGAATGGTTCTAGGTCATGTCTACATAGTTCTCGAACCCGTAGGGTCCCGCACGCTTAACGCTTCGATGATAGTTCATTATGAGTTTATAAGTATTGATGCACGAAGGTTGTTCGAGTCCGGATGTGATCACGGACATGACGAGGAGTCTCGAAATGGTCGAGACATAAAGATTGATATATTGGAAGCCTACATTTGGACATCGGAAGTGTTCCGAGTGAAATCGAATTTATCGAGTACCGGAGGTTACGGAACCCCGGAAATACATGGGCCATAGTGGGCCTTGGAGGAAAGGAGAAAGGGCCAGCCCTAGGTGGCCGCGCCCCCCTTCCCCTAGTCCTATTAGGACTAGGAAAGGTGGGCCGGCCCCCCTCTCTCTCTTTCCCCCTCCGGAATCCTAATCCAACTAGGATTGGAGGGGGAATCCTACTCCCGGAGGAGTAGGACTCCTTGGTGTGCCTCCCCTTGGGCGGCCACCTCCCCTTGGCTCCTTTATATCACGAGGCAGGGGGCACCCCATGATACACAAGTTGATCTCACGGATCTTTCCTTAGCCGTGTCGGTGCCCCTTCCACCATATTCCACTTGGTCATATCGTCGTAGAGCTTAGGCGAAGCCTGCGCGGAGAAGTCATATCGTCGCGGAGCTTAGGCGAAGCCCTGCGTCGGTGGAGCATCAACATCGTCACCACGCCGTCGTCTTGACGGAACTCATCCCGACACTTTGCTGGATCGGTCCGGGATCGTCATCGAGCTGAGCGTGTGCAGAACTCGGAGGTGCCGTCGTTCGGTACTTGGATCGGTCGGATCGTGAAGACGTCGACTACATCAACCGCGTTGTTATAACGCTTCGCTTTCGGTCTCACAGTGCGTGGACGGACACTCTCCCTCTCGTTGCTATGCCATCACCATGGTCTTGCGTGATCGTAGGAAAATTTTTTTTGAAATTACTACGTTCCCCAACAATTATCAGTTTCAATAATTTCATTCTCCCTAGCCCTAGCAAGTTGTTCATCAAGAAATTCACCAAGTGACACAGTAGTATCAAGCATAGAAGTAGTTTCATCATAAGTATCATGCATAGTAGAACTGGCATCATCAATAACATGCGACATATCAGAACTAATAGCAGAAGCAGGTTTAGGTGTCGCATGCTTACTCAAAACAGAAGGTGAATCAAGTGCAGAGCTAGATGGCAGTTCCTTACCTCCCCTCGTAGTTGAGGGATAAATTTTTGTTTTCGCGTCTTTCAAGTTCTTCATAGTGACCAGCAGATATAAATCCCAAGTGACTCAAAGAATAGAGCTATGCTCACAGCAACGGCGCTTGGAAAATAGTCTTGATAACCCACAAGTATAGGGGATCGCAACAGTTTTTGAGGGTAGAGTATTGGTAGAGTATTCAACCCAAATTTATTGATTCGACACAAGGGGAGCCAAAGAATATTCTCAAGTATTAGCAGTTGAGTTGTCAATTCAAAAACACCTGGATAACTTAGTATTTGCAGCAAATTATTTAGTAGCAAAGTAGTATGGAAGTAACGGTAACGGTAGCAAAAGTAATATTTTTGGGTTTTGTAGTAATTGTAATAGTAGCAACGGAAAAGTAAATAAGAGAAGAACAATATGTGAAAAGCTCGTAGGCATTGGATCGGTGATGGAGAATTATGCCGGATGCGGTTCATCATGTAACAATCATAACATAGGGTGACACAGAACTAGCTTCGATTCATCAATATAATGTAGACATGTATTCCGAATATAGTCATACGTGCTTATGGAAAAGAACTTGCATGACATCTTTTGTCCTACCCTCTCGTGGCAGCGGGGTCCTATTGGAAACTAAGGGATATTAAGGCCTCCTTTTAATAGAGTACCGGACCAAAGCATTAACACATAGTGAATACATGAACTCCTCAAACTAAGGTCATCACCGGGAGTGGTCCTGATTATTGTCACTTCGGGGTTGCCGGATCATAACACATGGTAGGTGACTATAGACTTGCAAGATAGGATCAAGAACTCACATATATTCATGAAAACATAATAGGTTCAGATCTGAAATCATGGCACTAGGGCCCTACTGACAAGCATTAAGCATAGCAAAGTCATAGCAACATCAATCTCAGAACATAGTGGATACTAGGGATCAAACCCTAACAAAACTAACTCGATTACATGATAAATCTCATCCAACCCATCACCATCTAGCAAGCCTACGATGGAATTACTCACGCACGGTGGTGAGCATCATGAAATTGGTGATGGAGGATGGTTGATGATAACGATGGCGACGGATTCCCCTCTCCGGAGCCCCAAACGGACTCCAGATCAGCCCTCCCGGGAGAGTTTAGGGCTTGGCGGTGGATCCGTATCGTAAAACGCGATGAATCTTTTTCTCTGATTTTTTCCTCCCCGAACACGAATATATAGAGTTGGAGTTGAGGTCGGTGGAGCTCCGGGGGGCCCACGAGGCAGGGGGCGCGCCCTCGGGGGGCAGGCGCGCCTCCCACCCTCTTGGACAGGGTGTGGGCCCCCTGGCCTTGATTCTTTCGCCAATATTTTTTATTATTTTCAAAAATAATCTCCGTGAAGTTTCAGGTCATTGCGAGAACTTTTGTTTCTGCACAAAGATAACACCATGGCAATTCTGCTGAAAACAGCGTCAGTCCGGGTTAGTTCCATTCAAATCATGCAAGTTAGAGTCCAAAACAAGGGCAAAAGTGTTTGGAAAAGTAGATACGACGGAGACGTATCAATAGGCAACTTGAAGAGATATAGAAAGCATGTAAGGTTTTCTCATGCTATGCGAAAAAGCTAATTGTGATTCTGCAGTCTGGCAACTTCGTGCATGTGCTGAAACTAGTACTCTGCTATTCACATGTGGGTGGGGAGAAAGCAATAGGAAAATAATACTATAGTGGAAATTCAAGAAACATGGACTTACCATATCTTTCCGGTCTAGGTGATTTGATTTCTTGAATCGGGAAATAATCTCTTGGTTGTTCATATAATTAGAGGGTAAAGTCATCTGTTGCATCCTTTTCTGTAAAACAAAAAAAGGTGGTTAGAAATGACCAAGTAGGGACCAAGAACAAAAAAATGGAAAACCTGAAGTAGTAATGACTCCTAGTCCTTTTTCTTACCGAGAACCTCAGGGGCATGACAACCTACTTGGAGTCTGCTGGCAAATTCATCATTATGGACAGTATGCCAATTTCCATTACATGTGTCAAGACATATCCTTCTTTTTTCATAGAGTTTGCAAGCTCCCTCACCGAGGCATCATATCCATTGTAGTCAATTACCTTCGGGCTGCGATCAAAATGAAAAGACTGAAAAAAGGACAACCATGAGAAAAAAGTAACCAAGTTGCCTGCTGGTGTACTTTTGATTGCCTAGAAATAGATCATGTTTTTCCTAAGGAACAGAAACTGGGGGTTGCGACAATTTGCAATGAATTGTTACTGCCTGAAAGTGCATTCTAGTTAGCATATATAAGGCATGGGAAATTGTGTTACTGCCTGAAAGTGCATTGTGGTTAGCATATATTTGGCATGGGGTGATTATGTTAGTATGGTATTGGGCTATTTTTGCCTGCTTCTTTTACTTTTGTTTGCCTATGAATACAGCCTGAATTGCCTGAAAAGTGCATTTTAATTGCCAAGAAAAACATGTAAAAAAATGCCTCATAAAAAATGCCATACCTAGTATATTCATCTGGTGATTCTTCTTCATTCAATCTCCCATGCAGAATAACCGATGCATATAGTCTGCTTGCTTTGGGTTTGCATATGTACACTTTCCTCTCGTTATAGTCCATGAAGTGTTACCTCTTGCAAGGAGGTGGCTTGATAATCCTTCTCTCAGATTGTTGTGGGACCATCTCTCCTGAGCTACTGCTGCTATAAATATTACTGCCTGATCCCACTACTACTTGGTTGTGGGCAACTTTTTCTGGTGTCTGGTAAATGTTCCCAACTATGCCTTCAAGATCCATAACATGATCATCGTCAAATATTTCAATGAGTGCTTCCTTGGGTACTTGATACTGCAGGGACTCATGCTCACACTTCATAGCCTGTTCTTCTGCATGTGCATACACTTCATCTATGCCTTCAAGATATTAACAACTTTTTCATCTTCAATATTTCAATGACTTGCTCCTTGGTTACTTGATACTGCAAGGACTCATGGTCAGCCAATACATTTTTTCCTGGCATCTCGATCTGCTCCATCATGTACATGTGTTGTAGGAAAATCGTATTTCAAAATATCAAAACTTGGAGCTGGGCAGTATTGACTATCAAAAACATTTGAGCTTTCACTTCTGCTATGCTGAAAATGATATTCATCCATCTCTGCTGGAATATGATTTGCTGACTTGCTTTGCAGATCGTTGCTAGATGGGGGAACACACCTTGCCAAAAGCTCACTGACATCTAGAATATTTATTTTCAGTGGACTGACCGCCTTGTTAGCATAACTAAAATTGATATCCTTCAGCTGCGGATAGGGGGGTGATTGGGCAACTGTAGGTATAAAAGTAGGCAACTTGCCCTGAGCTTTTAGCAACTTTGCTTCTGAACTTTGTTTCATGTTGCCGCCGATGACATCTTCCATCCCTCCAACCCCTGTGATTAACATTGGAGGTATGTTCTCCTGACCTGCATCTAATGGTACAACCTGTTGTGATGCTTTGTAATGAAGCAATTTGCCCCTCTGGATGTCATTGGCTGATTGCATCACATTCCCTCGAACAAGATATTGTGCTTGGCCATTTAGACTGCTTAGTGGTTGCCTCCCACTAGGGTTTGTACTAGGGATTGCTCTGCTTACTTGCAATGATGCATCCTGTTTCATTTGAGATGTTCCTCCTGATGTAGGTTGAACTGATGCATGTGCAATACTTGCCTGAAAAACAGATGACCTTGCTTCCTCCCTAGAATGACTTGGTAGAATTTGTGAGGCACTGGCTTCCTATTTTGAAACTTTGCCTGGTGAAACTACAACATTTGCATCTTTGCCCCTGGTGAGATACGGGTGTCGTGTTGTTGAGCTTGATGATGTATTGGTTTCAAGCTGGTTCTTGTGTGTGCTAGAACTTGCCTCTTTTGCATGATGTATTGCCTGATGTTGCAACTGAAAATGCCCAGATTTTTCATGGCTGACTTTGTTTCCTTTCCATCTTGCAGTTCTTGACCATTTTGGGCACACATAGCTCGTAGTTCCTCCATTGTATCTGTCACCACCGTTGGCTCTGATACGAAACTGACACTCTTCTTATTCTTTGGTGGTGGAAGTGGTGGTACACCAACTTCCTTGGGTTCATATAGAGCCCCTATTCCCTCATGAATTTCTGGCGAATCCACTTGGGGAAGACCTCCTCAAGGTTGAATGCCATCCGCAGTTCCATTTCTTTTCTTCTCAACAACTCTTGGAACATTTTGCTCGCTAGCACTGCAATAGGCTGCTCATCGAGATCCAACATTTCTTTCACTTCAAACATGCGGATGCGTGGCATTTTGCAGTAACTTTCCTAATCCATCCTAACAACATCTCCCACAGATATGCTAACTGCCTCGTCAAGCCCCTTTGGCTTCATATCCTTTTTCTTTTCAAGTAAATATTGAAGTGTGGATTGCTCGTCATCAGTCTTTGTTTCCTCACCTGCAGCATCCTCGTTCCCTCCATTGTTTCCGCCATTGCCACTGTTGCCACCAGAATTGTTGTCATCCTGGTCTTCCTCATCACCCTGCATATCATCATCCTCCGTTTCTTTGTCATTGTCATTATCTTCGCTTTCTTTGTCATCATCGTCTTCCTTTTTTTCATCCTCATCTCTTTTTTCTTCCTCCTCCTCTTCGTCCTCCTTATCATCCTTGCTTTCATCCATTACTGCTCCCTTCCTGAAAAGTTGCTTCTCCCTCCTCATTGTTGTTGCATCCAGCATTTTCAACTACAAAGTCGTCACCATCATCATTGCTTCAGTGGCCGTCACTATCACTCTAATCATCCCCTCTATCCCCGTCAGTTTCGTCACTGTCACTTGCATCTTCCTCACTTTTAGTTTCGAATGACTCTTCTTCGCTCGATAAGCTTTCTCTCGCAGCTGGAGCTTGTTTCGATCTCCTAGTAGGTTCTTGCCTTCTCTTTTCCACTTGAACAGCCTCTGACCTGCTTGTCCCCTCTTGCGCATCATCTATCCTCCCAATGCCAGAAACAAGCTTCCCAACTGCATGTGAAATAGTTGAACACATTTCGTGCACCATACCTGTCAGCTTCTTTTGTTTCTGCAAAAAACAGGAAAGTAGAAAAAAGGGATGAACATGATAAGTCTTAACAATATGTTGGGTTTGAGATTAAAAATGGAAAAACTAGTGAGCATAACAGGCACTTGATAACTTACAATTTTGTCATATGACTCAGGTAATCTTGCTGCTACAAATTTTGTGACGTGGTCCATGCTCCCAAACAAGCTATCATCCGCACACCACGAGAACTCAGTCTTCAGATGCTCGTTGGGTTGGCAAAAAAGACAAACAATAAAGGAATTAGTGAATTGTGGCACTGGCTTGACAACAGAAAAAAAGAAAGCGTAAAATGCTCATGATGGTGATTTTATTTCACTGTCATTTTTAGTCAGAAAACTAACCTATCATGTTGCCAAGTTTACAGAAAAACCATGCATGCTTTGAACCAAGTCAAGCACTGTGGCATCATTGTTGCCTAGTTTCCTTATCATGTGTGGATAGGGTTTCTAGCATGTAGCTTTGCCTAGTTTTTTAGTATATAACTTGGTAGGACTATATCAAGTATAGGAAACTACCAAGTTGCCATAAAAAACTATGAACTTGCCAATGTTTAGTGTGCAAGTTGCTATGGTGAAATTATTGGATTTGCCTGTTTTTTCTTAAAAAAATTAGACATCAGCTGCTATAACTACCCCAGCAAAAAATCCTACCTATCATGTTGCGGGCAGTTGCAAAAGGGTAAACCATGAGTAAGAAACTACAAAGTTGGTCATAAAATACTTTGAACTTGCCACTGTCCAGTATACAAGTTGCTACGGGCAATGTGTTGCACTTGCCTACTTGTTGAAAAAAAAATCTTATACATCAGCTACAAAAAATGACCAGAAACAAAAAATGACCACGAAATACTTTGAACTTGCTTGGACCTTGTAATTCAATTGCCTCCTCTAAAAGAAGGTAGATTTTCCTAACCTTATGTCTTTTAAAGCAAATAAAATGCCATTATTGAATACAGATGTGATGACAAAAAATAGCTTACCCGCAGTTTCCCATATTCCCCGGGAGCTTTCCTGTCCTTTTTGATAACTTTAGCAATCAAATCTAAATTCCAAAATGAAACCCTTGGTACCAAGCTGGGAATTGGTTCTCCAACATCCAAAGAGTCTAGATACAACAAATGAGTTTCGGATAAGAAAAACATAAAGTTTGAGTTATGTAATGATTTTTAAGAAAACATAGAGAACAGAGAGAAAACATACAGATTCAAAGTTAGGTGAACTTACTACAAGGTGGAAAACACAGCAACAAACGGCCTTCTTGCCACGACCTGATTTGAATGCTAGCTTTAGTTGATCAACAACAAACTGGCATATGTTGGTTTCAGTTATTCCATTTACATCCATGACCGCAGGGAAGCTTTTTGGTGAAATGCTTAAACTTGTAGATGGTGCAAGAAAGCGGGAGAAAACAAGAGACAGCCGTGCGCGAAGGAAGTCGTCATCATGAGCTCCTGCCATGTCTTTGATCATCTTTGCACCATGATGTGAGAGTTGGTGAATTCTTTGAAATGATATTGTAAATCCTGAACATTGCCTTTGTAATCTAAGGGTGGTTTTCATATCGGACTTTTCTCCCCCTATTTCGCAAACCCCATATCCTCCGAACACTCGCAGCATCTACTAGAATCTTCCCCATATCTGGAATAACTATCTGTGACATTATCCATTGACTAAGATCACCAGGTATGTTGTTCGCTGCAAGGTCCAAGAGGCCTCCAAACTCTTTTGCAATAATAACACCTTTTTGATTAGAAACCAAGTCTTTATTCAATTTGAACAGCCTTGCAGGCGATGCCCTGTTCCTACGACCCTATGGGAAAATAGTTTGCAAAAAGGAAGAATAAAAATTCGACAATGGTATATTCCAGGCAATTTAGACACCACTACAAGGCAATTGTT
This sequence comes from Aegilops longissima, assembly GCA_021605205.1. Classification (NCBI taxonomy): domain Eukaryota; kingdom Viridiplantae; phylum Streptophyta; class Magnoliopsida; order Poales; family Poaceae; genus Aegilops; species Aegilops longissima. Next base: position 726,812,152 of record CM038677.1, on the reverse strand, counting down.
TCAATGAGGTGAAGCAAAATTTACCTCGTTTCCTCCGGTTTTCTGCCGCTTTGGAGTTGGTGGCTTATCCACACCACCACTTTTGTCGCTCACATTTTCAGCATCTCCAGGAAGACTCTCATTGTTCACGATATCATCGGGGCGCTTCCCTCGAGAGATAATTGCCTTACTCCTCTGGCGCTTGTACCCAACTAACGGTTCACTGCTTTGTGACTGAAAAATGAAGATAAACACATAAATAACAATCCATAACATGAAGTTAGGAAAAAAAGAAACCAAGAATGAAAAGAAGGAAAAAGGTAGAATGTTTCGAAAATGATTCAATAAATTCTGCGCACCTCCATCCTACGGGCTTCAGTTGCATGAGATGGACCATCATCAGGATTCAATGCAGGGGGGCATCCTGTATGCCTTTTTTGCTTGCCCCAGACATGTTTTCGTGTTGCGCATAGAAAAGAACATCATCATTCATGAAAGTAGGAGTAAAGAAACTGCAAATTGCCTAGTATTTCAGCCTAGTCATGTAAACACACAAGGACACACATAATGCCTAAACACATAAAAAAGCAAACTAAAAACTGATGCAAAAGTGTCAGGCAAACTCATACAGAAAAATTAGGCAACATGACATGCTGAGGCAAACCAGGTAGGCATATGAGGCAACTAAAACTAAAACTGAAACTGAATTTATATCTGTTGCTATATAAAGTAGGACTGAAGTGTAAAGAAAAACTGAAGCGCATCAAACACACTATTTTCCAGATCAAACAACTTGCACCATTGTCGTTTAAAAATTCACGCCGGGAAATTAGTTCCCTCTATTCTAAATCTTTCCATTATTTCCTCTAGATAAAAGTATTATTCACACATATAAGGATAGGCACATATGGGCAGACAACATACTACAGTGACCTTAATTCAGGGTCTGATGCCAACATACAAGGTTTTTCCTGATGCCCACAAACTACTGAATTTATGTGTGAGCAACTTCTGACAACATATTGAGCAAGTCACTCACCACAGTGTAGCAAAACAAACAAAAACTACAGAATTTCTGTATGGGCAACTTCAGGAAACATATTGAGCAAGTCACTCACAACACTAGAGCAACAAACAAAAAGGGAACAAAAACTACAGAGTTTCTGTGTGGGCAACTTCTGCACCATATTGAGCAATTCGCTCGCATCACTATAGCAACAAAAACAAAAATGTGAACAACTGAACTACCCCTGTAGTGAGCATCCCAAAAACACTTCCACATCAACCCGTTATCAACACCACAGCAGCCCAAAAAACTGCCGACAAACTGCCTTCAAACCACCTACATCCAACCAGTAGCGGAATCACCTTGCCAACAACCCCAAACGTTCACTATCTACTCGTCAATTTCGACACACGGGCAACAAACGCAAAACGAAAGCGAGGCCATATGTCCTTACCAACAGATTGCGAGGGAGGGAGATGGTTGTCCTATGCGCGACCCTGACCTCTGCACGAACGGCACGGCGCTCGCAGCGGCCGTTCCTCCCCTATCGACGACTTGGACGGATACTGCTTCCTTCCGATGACTGTGCTCCACTCCGTGGCGGCGCCAAGATGTGCTACTTCTCTCTTTCGGGAGCGGGAAGCGCAAGCGAAGTACTGTGGTGGCTTGGCCGTGGCTACCTCCCTCGCCGTAAACTCGCGCGCGACTGGTCGCGCCATGCCAGCTAGCTACCTCCTCGCCAGAAGCGCCGCCGCACACTGTCGTCGCTTGTATGTCATTGCTACCTCCGCTTCGCAGTGAATCGCCGCCACACTGTCGCGCTGCGTCGCTGGCTACCTCCCCTTCGTCGTGAATTGTTCCACCCCCGGCGGGACGAACGGTGGCGGATTTGGGGCTGGGAGATTGCGGGATTTGGGGGGATTGAGAGAAGTGGGTTGAGAGAAACGGGCGAGGAGCAATTTCGAAATGAACGAGAGAAGTGGAAGGGGAAGTGGACGCGAAAGGAGGGGAAGTGGTGGGACCCGGAACCGACGCTCCCACCCAACGGGCGACGGGCCGACCAGGTGGCACCGTGCGAGCAACGAAACCGGCAGCGGGGCATCTGGTGGACGCGATTAAAATCGGACGGCGTGGAGACGTGTGTGCTTGAGTAAGCTAACGAGCACAGCTGCACTTTTTAAGATTTGGGTTCAGGGAAACATGATAATTCATATCCTAATTTATATCAACTCCATTTTAACAGTGACACTGCTGTTGCAGGGTGTCCCTAGCACGTCGTACCCAAAAAACGAAACAAGATCCATTCATTCAGGGAAACGAAATAAGAGACGGCGCACACGGGTGGCCTACACTGAAGTTGAACAAATCGTGAATCGTGTTTGATTGCCTCTTTCAGATCCATGGCGTTTTCTATTTCGTTTCCAACAAAATCGAATCAACGGCACAGCACAGATCAACCAAGAATCTACAGGCACACGGCCAGCTTAATTAGCTTGCCATGGACACATACGGGGAAGCTACAGGCACCTACCACCTGATCCTGATGCCGTGCCCTGCACTGCCTCCCAAAACAACATCGATGGTTCTTCAGAATACAGCGGTTGTTCCTTCAGAATTCATTCAGATCTTGTCGATCCAAACAAAACTTTCCGCGCCCGGCCGGCCGGCTAGCTGGCGATGGACACCTTCCTGGACTGCCGCTGCCCACGGTGGGACTCCGTCTCCGGCGAGAAGCGCTGCGGCCTCCGCGCGGCCTGCCTGGCGCAGACGGCGTCGAGCTGCATCTGCTCGTGGCGGCACTCCTCGCTGCAGTAGGGCGTGTCCCCTCTGTACATGAAGACGTCGCTGTCGCGCGCCAGCGGCTTGGCGCAGAGCGCGCACGCGTCCAGCGCGTGCTTGCCGGGCTCGCCGGCCGGCTCGGCGTCGAAGAAGAAGGCGCAGGCTACTGATGCCGCCATGGTATTGCTATGTGGCTCTTCTAGCAAGCTCGCTGCTGCTCTTGGCGGGAGGAAAGTGGGTGAGTTTGGTGCAGCGGTGCGACGGGAGAGGGCGGGTATATATGGGGAAATTGGAGCAGGGGAAGGCCATTATTGGTGCACTGGAGCTGGCGGCTTGGGAAACCATGGTCCGGTGCGCGGTATGGGTCTGGCTAACCATGGACGATGGGAGCGGTTGGGCTAGTTCATTCCAGCATGCTTGGGTGTACTGCGGTGGTTGGCTCGATGGCTAACGTGGGCCACGCAGTCGGGTCCACCGCGACGAGAACGACAACGGAGGAGTTATGAGTGACGTGGATAGGTTCTTTATCTACTCCCTCCGTCCCGAAAAACATGTCGCAGCGGCATTTTTGCAATTTAGCCCTCGTGGTTTTCCCGACCGAACTCGCGGTCCTCTGTCTCCTTCCTCACTCTTCTCTGACGCCGACCGATTTGGTCGCGCCTCCCTTGCCCTCGCCCCCGCCGCCTTGCTCCCTCCCGCCGTGAACGTCGCCCTCCCCGCCGCCCCACGCGGTGGTTTTAAATCTCTCGCGCCGCCTCGTTCCCTCGCTCGCCGGCCGTGAAGGTTCGATTTTGGAGACCACTTGTCCGAGTCCTCGCTCTCCTTCCGCCTCATCCATCGTCAACCACCTCCCCGCCGACTCCTCGGACGGCTCTGGCGCTCAAGGTGGAGGAGCTCGCCGGAGTGGTCTTGTTGGCGACTCTGTGGTGGGAAAGTCCAATCTGCTCTCCCACATCACCCATAAGGAGTTCGCCTCGACTCCAAGTCCACCATCGGCGTCGAGTTCGCCGCCCGCACGCTCCACGTAAGACCAGATTTCCTTCTTTGTTCCCCACCTCCTCCTCCTCGGTTAGATCTGCAGCTTATTTTCTTCTTCCCTGCGCTCCAGATCCAGATTATTGCTGCCAAACAAGGCGAGCTAGCTAGTAAATCGATTGCTAACAAATCAACTCTGAGTGAAAAGGTACCACTTTTCTGAGTAAACTCAAGTTCATGTGCTTCAGTAATTACTTGAAGATGTAGTCAAGTTCATGCTTCGGTAGTTGATGCTCTTGTTATACTCAGGTCTGTATTATACAGAGATGCTCTAGTACAAAGGATAACAGTGACCTGTAGTTCATGTTGATCAACAAAATTGTTGCCAATAAAGTTGATACACATGTTGACCTGTAGGAGTATTTGATAATTCACAACAATCATGTTATACTCAATTCTTGGTGCTGCTATTTTCAGTTTGTAAAATTAGAGTGCTGAAGAAGTGTATTTTCCATTTTGAAACTGAAAATAAGCTGTCAAAACTGAAAGAAATTGGAGTACCGAAGATCTGCTTGTACTGTCATTTTTCTGTTTGAATTGTGCACCAAAAGAAACTGTTGCCAATCAGTTAGTACCATAATTATTGACACGGATTATTTAGGACAATCCATGAGGTTTTCTTAGATGCAAAAAAGTTCTGTTTGTTGTGTGTATCACAAATTCAGTTTTAGTTCAAGTGAAGTTTCCTGTCCTTTAGGTTTATTTAGAATGACTGAATTTTCAGCCAAGTTTGTTTCTAAACAGTACCGACATGGAGCGGTGTAGTGGCCATGTATAGTAGTGTAGTTGCCCTGTAATGACCAAAAATTTCAAATTATTCTGATTAATTCAAATTAATCCAAATAAATTTGTTCTCTATACAATATTCAGGACATATCATTCATTCAGATTTAACAAGAAGCTAGTAAGAGTACTCCAAAATGTATGTGAAATGTGCTCCTACTAAAAAAAACAGGACATTATGTCTATCAAATCTTGCAGTTCTCCTTATCAAACGCTCCTTCCCCTTTCTCTGCACCTCTCTCTGCTGCTGCTCTTCTTTTCCTGCTACTCGCTGCTGCTCTTCTTTTCCTAATCAACAATAAATATCTGTTTGGTTGATTGCCTTGTAGAGGATCCTATCCAGGACGAGCTCGGTGGCGTCCATGAATTTTTTTCTATTGACAGTACAAGTCCAAACCTGTATTGACAATACATGTTCTAGTTTTAATCCAAATTATTCAAATAAATCCAAATATTTTAAATTAATTCAAATAACTAAAATTAATCCAAATCAATTCAAATAAATCCAAATAACCTAAATTAATCCAAATCAATTCAAATAATTCAAATAAATCTAAATAACCCAAATTAATCCAAATCAATTCAAATAAATCCAAATAATCCAAATTAATCCAGTTAATCTAAATAACCTAGATAATTCCAATAAATTCCAACAAGGAGTTGATATACAAGGATTAGACAAGGCATACACAAGGACATGACATAAGGGCCTCTTTGTCCCCTCTTGACACAAGATTACACAAGACATACACAAGGAGCACCTGACTACATGACATAAGGGCCTCTTTGCCCCCTCTTGACTACATTCTTTCTCTGGCCACTTCTTCCCTTTCCTTCCCTTTACTTTTCTTTCTTTTCCCTTCTTTAGTCAATTCTTTCCTTTCATTTTCTTTTCCTATTGCAATTTCCATTTCTTCTATAATGGCCCTAGTATCAACAACTACCCGACTGTCGCAATATACACTGATGATTTCCCGCCAAAGACGTTCGAATGCGATCCTTGTGCAAGTGGGGCAACTTATATTGATTTCCTCCTTTGTCTTTCATAACTTCAAACATAACTGCTTCTAATGTGATAAAGCTTCATGCAACTTGTCGGGATCGTAGTTCTCGAATTCCTCTTCCACACCTGCATCAGTTCTCGGATGTTTGTAGGTGACTGCATTATCTGTTGGATGAATATTGTTGCTCCTCGTCATCGTCGGGCCACTTATCCTGAATTGCGGGATAACCTTATTGATTAGATAATCTCGCACAGAGGCCTAGTTACTTTCATCGATGTCAACACTTTTGTTCCTTTGTTCTGTTATGACTTGTCCGCTTCGCCTCAGTCTCTTCAACGAATGCCCAAATGCCAATCTTCCCGTCGAATGTTAGCTCCCCCTCATTGTTATATCGAGGCCTGGCAACAGCTGTTAGGAACATCACCTTCCCAATGTTGTGAGTGTTTGACACGGTGCGCTTCGGCTCGGGTTCTCCTGGAAGTACATAGTAACTATTCTTCACTCGTCATGTCAAACCACTTCTCATCGATGTGAACCATATTCGTCATTGGTTTTAACATAGCCCGAGAAGTTGAGATTGAATTTTCATCGACCATGGACATACAAAATTTCAATCTCGCAAGCTTGTTCTCTAGCTTGAGGTGAGGCTTCACGGTGCTTGTGATGCGGTTGAGCTCATTCAACTGGAACCTCTTATGTAGGGTCGATCGGGCCACACCTAGAGACCGTGCCAGAGATCGAATTGTCCTTCTTTTATTTAGTGGGATTGTTGAGGTCCTCTCTAGATCTAGCTCCTTTCTCTTTCGGCCGGATCTTCCGGCTTCTTGCTTGAGACATCTACTTCTTTGCCATCGGCAATTTGCTTTAGCCGGTTCAGATTCTTTCAACAGATCGTACACTTATGTCCAACAGGTTTGAGACTAGCAGCTTGTCGTCGGTTGAGCAGACCCATCTCTTAGCTCGATTACCAAAGAAGGCAAAGTAAACACCATGCCTCTCCTTATCGACAATTCTCTTCTTTTCTCTTGAAGTATCCAATTCATAACTTCATCCTCTTCCTCTTGAGCTTCATCCTCTTGAGCTTCATCTTCTTGAGGCATCCAATTCATAGATTCATCGTCTTCCTCTTGAGGCATCAAGTTCAAATCCATATCTCCATTCTCGCCACTTGAGGTTCCTCCTCTCCAGGACCCAATTCAAATTAATGCCTTCATCGTCTTCCTCTTGAGGCATCAAGTTCAAATCAATGGTTTCATGTTCTTCCTCTTGAGGCATCAAGTTCAAATCCATATTTATGTGTTCCTGCCATCAATGACAAAAGATGAGTACACCATGGTACCATAACAAGAATATACACACACAAAATGAGTATTCTAAGATCAACAACATCATTTTTCTTCAAATTTGGAGTCTATTTTGCTTATACAATCAGGATGCATAATGTTACATATGTTGAATCAAGAAGGAAAATAGATAGATTATACTTAAAGCTCATTTGTGCAAAGCAAATCTTGAGGATAGAAATATTGAGTTAACTGAAATTACCAAAAATTTCAGAATCGAGCAGTTTGCTCTAACTGAATTCAAATGAGGTCATATTTGTATTCTAGTTTGCCTTCAACTCATTCTTGAACAATTTACTGTATTTGTTTTCTAATTTCCATTCTCCATCTAAAATGAGATCATATTTCAAATTCAAGTAATAACAACAGACAACACAAAAAAGCAGCAGAACAACACATGTTTTCATAGTACTCCATAAATGATTCATTTCCATACATGTACTCCATGTTCCTAATAATTTCCAGAGAGAAATAATTCAGGAGGTGAAGACCAGGAGTTTTGTGACCCTCCATTTAAACAGGGCAAGCCACTTCATCCACTTGCTTGATGGCAATTGCAAGGCCATGGCTTCCAACTTGCAGATTCGGGTTATTTTTGCCCTTTTATTGACTTGGCTTGTTATGCTTTTATTGTTTTCCTAAGTAGAGCTTGGTAGTGAGAAATAGACTTCAGTAGGGTATTTTAAGAGTTAAACTTAATTGCCTTGGTTACTTTGGAGCTAGCAGTCACTATGAAACTGGTATTTACTTTTGATAACATGAATCGTAATGAATAAAACAGTAGTGACAAGGAGACCCTTAGGGGTTGCTGGTATTTGTTCAATGGCAGCAGCGCGAATGCTAAATGCTCATTTAGGCACCCAGTACGACCTCCTCTGTATTTATTTTGTTGACATAATATATGACCTCCACTGTTCTCTTTTCACTCAAAGCTATGTAAGTTTGTCTAATTGGCTTCTTCTTGTGGCTGGAAACAGTTGCTCTGCACAAACCTGAATTGACATCATGTGAATTCGCTAGTGCTACAAAGTTTTAACTGGACTGATTTATGAATGCTGCTAGTGCTACAAACCTGAATTGGCATCATCTGAATTTGCTAGTGCTACAAAGTTTTAACTGGACTGTTTTATGAATCTTGCTAGTGCTACAACAATTTGCATCCTCTGTATTTACAGTTTCACTCTGAATTGGCATCATCTGAATTAGCATCATCGATCTTTGAATTAATCATGCTCTCGATGAATAAGTCTTGTACCTTCTACAGAGTGCGGAGGAGTAGCAGCGATAGCGGCACAGGCGGGATCAAGAGGAGAAGCAAGCAGGGGGGTCGAGGAGGAGCAGCAGACGGAAGGGAGAAGGAGCAGCAGCAGAAGAAGACGAGCAGATCTCCACCGCGAGCTCTGGTCCACCGGATTGTCGAGGCAAGCTCGGCGATGCCGATGGGGATCGCGGCGCAACACACGCTGGAGCTCCAGGAGGATCGCGAGAGCGCGAGGAGGAGACGACGCGGGCTCCAGGAGGAAGCGCACGGCCTCGAGGAAGACGTGGCGGGAGATTCCGTGAAGCCAGCAGCGGAGGAGGAGACCACTGGCGCAGGTCTGAGGCTGGCGGCAGAGAGGTAATAATTGGCGGCGGCGAGAGCAGGTACTTGGCGACGGAGGAGGAGCTCGGTGGGCTCGCCGGCCTGGCGAATCACGCAGCTGGGCGGCGCTGCCTCGGCGCGGCAGCAGCGACGGGCGGAGGAAGACGACAGGCGGAGGGACTTGTTTGAAACGCTTTTAAAACCACGAGGGTTTTTTGCAAAATTACCAATGAACTACGCCTGCGACATGTTTTTTGGGACGGAGGGAGTAGAAACGAAGAGGACAGATGAGTCTCTGTAAAATGTCAACCGGACGATCGATCATGACTGGAAATACGGGCACCTCTTACGCTTTTCCTAGCAAAAGAACGCCCCCCTAAAAAAAAAAGCAAAAGAACGCCGTAGGTAAGTAGTACAGGAGTAAGTATGGGCGTCAATAATTTACGCACAAGGATCCGCTGTGCCACTTGTCGGGAAGGAGGGCATCAAATCTACCTTTGGATTAAACTAATGCAAACGTCTTAGTGCTGGTAACTAGTAGGGTTCCAGCACCTTAAGAAACATACATAGTGGAGGCACACATGGTCAGGATGCTATAATGACGAGGGATGGCACAAAAGAAGCTTGGCGGTGTATCATTCGTGTCCTTTTCAGAAGAAGAAAAATAAGCACAAAAGAAAACCAGAAAATATGTGGGTGCACTTTTTCACCGGTCGGTGCTCCATGCAGGAGGGACGTGCCGTGCATGCGCGCCACGGCGCCAGGCAGCACCCTGGTACCACTAGCCGAGTCACTGGGAGCTTGGCACGTGTACACATCTTGTCTGCGCAATCAAACAAATCAGCCTGCCACACACCTGCGCGTGCAATACAATTACAAGCCGTGCATGCAGCCAGCTGGTCTCACCACAACGGTTGCCGTGCATGCTTCGGACCAAGGGGGATGCACCTTGCAGGCTGCAATTACATTTGCACACGCTTGAAGATTCCACATTTCACTGATGGTAGGAGCGTGCGAATATACTAGGGGGAGAATGGCATCTTGCATTGCCGGGCAGGCTTCGTTGGAGGGAGCAGCTCTGTCGAGATCTGCACCCACTTTGTTTAGCACTGAAGCATTTACACGTAACCTTGCTTGATAGGCCGTGACTGGTTTACTGTAATGGTTGCACGCTTGCCTACAAAATTTGTAAGAGTTGTTTTTCCATAATGACTCCAAAATGGCGTTTGTTGTAATCTTGTGGAGTGGGGACTACTCGTACTACGTACTGCAGACTGCAGTAGTGTAGTCATAAGTTTTTTCTTTGACGCGGAGGGCGTCGACTCATTGTACGATTTATTCCCTCTGTTCAAAATTACTTGTCTCAGAAATAGATGTATCTAGAACTAAAATACGTCTAAATACATTCATTTCTGCGACAAGTAATTCCAAACGGAGGAAGTGCTCCTACTTATTAGTGAGTCACCACCTGCCTGTTCTCTGTTGGTGACTGGGCACATCTTCTGTAGCACGTCCACCAGCCAGGCCATTGAGCGAAGCTCACACAATCTCTGGTGACTCGGCGATGAGAGAAACACCCAAGGTTCAACGAAATCTGCAAATTGATGTGTCATCATTTTGAGGTAAATACACATAGACTGACGGTGCTAGAACTTGCACGCAACAACCAATTTGGTACCAACACTAGGGACACGTTAACTTACCTGCACTGTTTTTTCGAGTTTGCATGAAAAAAAGGGGCTAGGCTGAGTAGAAACCTGCTGAGGAGATACAAGCCAAAATAGAACGTTTGCATGTTAATTGGTCACTTGCATATAGGTTGCCTGCATTATGGAAGACTCCTCTATCCGGTGTTTTGTTGCATACATGCATCATGATTAGGAGTTAACAACTACATTAAACAGAGAGGTTAAAGTAGAATGCTCACTCTCACTACGACCGGAATCGAGTCTCCCTCGTCGGCCTCCTCCTCCACCACGACAGCAGGGAGCGCGGGCGAGCGTCGGGGTCCTCCTTCGCGAGTACGGCAAGCACCGGGGGGGGAGCCCATGAACCGCGACAAGAGGTTGTTGTCGGACGCGCCGCCGCCGAGCTTGTGTCGTTGCCGGATGACCTCCGCGGTGAACCCGTCGACGAGGCGCACGGATTCCCAGAGCTTCCTCTCGTCCCTGTTGGAGAATCACTCCAGGGGCCATATGACCTGCAATGGTGTGGTCGCGCGCCTCAGAGAGAGCATGGACGCCTTGTCGAACGCGTCCACAAACGCCAATACCGGCAAGAACAACTCGAGGCAGCCCGGGTCGAGGTTGAACGAGATCTTGTCGGCGCGTGCACGCCACGGACAGCAGGGCAACGAGCGCCACGGTGCACGCCGCGAGCGCGAAGATGGCGCCGGCCACGCGCGGCTGCAGCGAGAATGCCTTGTCGCGACAAGCAAGCACGTCAGGCTGCTGCGGTTGTCGTGTGGGCGGCGAGAAGCAGGGTGAGGCGGTCGGCAGGGTCCGCGAGCACGGCGGGGAAACGGCGGCGGTGCGGCGGCGGTGGGGAGGCGGGCAGCGAAGGGCGGCTAGCGCGGCAGGGCGCAGCGGGGACGGTGGACGGCAAGGGGCGAGCGGGCAGGTGAACGCGGCGGCTGCCGCAGCAGGGTACGCCCATGGAACGACGAAGGGGACTAGGGGAAGATGGATAAGAACGTGATTAGGTGCTGACACGTTCCCAACGAGCCACCCACGTTCGGTTCATCGCATAGCTCAGACCTGGCTCGCTGGAAACGACTGATTCGACCGTTTCCAGCGAGCCGCCCAGAGGTGTTTTAAGAACCGTGTCATGCAGGATTAACGGTATTTTCATGTAACCAAACATCCCAACACCGAAGAGATGCTGCATACAGTGGGTCGGGTTCAACTTTTGTGGCAACCAAACGCATCCTAAAAGAACTTGCAGAGATGGTCATTTTGGCACATCAACACCTCAAATAGAGTGCTTTCTTTGGATGAGCGGGATCTCACGAAAAACTAGAACAAAAAGTCCTTGGATTAACAACTTTGGGCTCATATGAGGTAAGCCTTCAATATTACCAATCTGAAAGAGGGCAATATTTCCATCTCTGCATCAACCTTAGAGGAAGGGAAATAATGGCCTAGGGTGGGTTACCCTTCATTAACACAAGAAGGTTACCATACAGAGGCATTCACCACTGTCATGAAGAAAAGAGCTCCCAGACGAAAGGACTTTAATTGGGTTGCATTCCGACCAACTTGCGATCTTTGGGAGCTTGGGGCTGCTTTCACTAAGGAGGAAGAAAAGGCCGGTGTTTTCGCCCTCCCGCGAGACAAGGCTCCGGGGCTGGATGGGTTCACCGATGTGTTATTTAATGTCTGTTGGGATATTGTCAAGTCAGAGATCCTCATGGTCATTATCTGTTTCATAAATTTGCAAGCGAACCATTTTCACTAGCTCAATTCCGCCAATATTGCTCTCATCCCTAAGAAAGACGGCGTTGAAGATATCTCCGACTACAAACTAAAAGCCTCATCATGCCATTGCTAAAAATCATTGCTCAGATGTTAGCCTCTCGCCGCACCCCTCACATGAATAATCTCATCTCCATAGCTCAGAGCGCTTTCATCGAAAAGAGAAGTATTCATGATAACTTTCTATATGTTAGGAATCTTGCCAGACGCCTTCATCGCAACAAGATACCAACCTTGCTCTTCAAACTTGACACCAAATAGGGATTTGACTTGGTTAAATGGGATTTCCACATGGACATGCTTCATCACAATGGCTTCCCTAGTCGGCTTATATAGTGGGTTTCAACACTCCTCTCCTTGGCCACATCTAGACTATTGCTCAATGGGTTGGCTGGAGACCCGATCAAGCATGGCAAGAGGTTGCGGCAAGGAGATCATCTCTCCTTGTTGCCTTTTGTTCTCGCCAATGATCCGCTCCATCACATCCTCCCCAAGGCCACAACACAAGGAAAGTTGCACCAGATTGGTAGAACCCCTGCTACACGTGCCTCCTTTTTATGTGGATGATGTGACGATCTTTGTACTCCCAATCAATAATGACATTCACTTTCGGTCTTCCACCATGCAATCATTTGGCGAGGTCATCGAGTTGGTTACCAATTGTCAAAAAAGCAGCGTTCTGCCAATCTGGTGTGGGGGAGTGGACCTTGATGACATCCTTCAAGTCTTCCATACAAGTAGGGCCTAATGCATTTTTCAAGACCGCCTTTGACTATTGATAAGATTAATAATACATGAGATGTATAATGTGAAAATTATATCATTGGAAGCTCCTTTCACGTATAAATTTGACGGTATGCTTTGTGTAACTTGCATGTCATATATTATTGCTCTAACACTTGGTCAAAGTTAGCCTCGAAAAACGCATTAGGCCCTATATAAATGGAAGGAGGGAGTACTTTCTTGAAGAAATATCTTGGTTTGTCTCTTTCGGTCACCCGCCTTAAAAGCGGGGTATTTATAGCACCTCAAAGACAAGCTATTGGCAGGTTCACTCCGTGGCTCAAGAAGCATATCTCTATTGATGGTTGTGGCGTACTGGTCAAAGCGGTCCTCACCGCAATCTCCATCTACCACAGGACACCGCTTGATCTTCCGGTTGAGGTCCTGGAATATATTGACAAGCTTCGTCGTGTATATCTTTGGGTTGGATGTGACCAGGTACACTACTGGGAAAAGGCTTATTGGTGGGCTCAATTTAGTGGTGGGCATGTACTGGCACCCACCACTGCAATTCTAGAAAAGTAGCAGTGGCGCGTAAGAATGGGTGTCAGCCACTGCCATGTGGCCAACAGTGGCGGGCTGATTTGAGCAACCGCCACTTGTAAATTTTAACAAACTTAGCCGTGGGATAAAAGCAGCACTGGCGGATAAAAATCAGTGCCCTCCACTGGTTTGTCATGCACTGGTGACGGGCAAGACGATTACCCGCCACAGCAAAATTTCGCTAACCTGCACACATATTTCCTAAATTTCCAAAAGTTAGCAGTTGGCAGTGTCCACCGCCCGCCACACATATAGGAATTTCACGAAGTGCATCAAGTTTTGTCATGACGCTCTCTAATTTTTAGCACAACCTACAGGGGTCCTCTGAAGATCCCATGCACAGTTTATCCATTTCGGAGCTCTTTTGCACGCTATGTTGAACTCAAGGGCGTTTTGCCCTTTTGATTGGCCGAAATATCCGTCCTTGCTTCGATAATAGCAACCCAATTAAAAAATGTGACCAAAATTTAAGCATGATACTTGCAATGGTGTGCATTACTATATAAAATGTTTGAAGTGGAAATGATGTGGAAAAATGCAGTTGTGTGTGGCAGTAAGTTGTTTCCTTTCGAAACCTTGACATTTCACTGGAGAGTATTAAGTTTGTACATGAAGTGCATCCATTTTGTGACATAACGCTCTCAATTTTTTATAAATACCCTACAAGGGTCCTATAAAGATATCATGCCAAGTTTCATCCATTTTCGGAGCTCGTTTGCACGCTATGTTGAACTCAAGGGCGTTTTGCCCTTTTGATTGGCCGAAATATCCGTCCTTGCTTCGATAATAGCAACCCAATTAAAAAACGTGACCAAAATTTAAGCATGATACTTGCAATGGTGTGCATTACCATATAAAATGTTTGAAGTGGAAATGATGTGGAAAAATGCAGTTGCGTGTGGCGGTAAGTTGTTTCCTTTCGAAACCTTGACATTTCACTGGAGAGTATTAAGTTTGTACATGAAGTGCATCCATTTTGTGACGTAACGCTCTCAATTTTTTATAAATACCCTACAAGGGTCCTATAAAGATATCATGCCAAGTTTCATCCATTTCCGGAGCTCGTTTGCACGCTATGTTGAACCGAAGAGCGTCTTGCCCTTTTGATGGCCGAAATAATCGGTCAATTATTTGAAAATGGCAAACCAACTCAAAAGGTGGTCAAACTTGAGCATGGGACTTGTAATGGCGTGTGTTACATACAAAAAAAGCTTGAAGTGTAAATGATGTAGAAAAAATATGTTGTGTGTGGTAGTAGGTGGTTTTCGTTCGAAACTCTGATACTTCACAGATGACAGTTAAGTTTGTACACGAAATGAATTAAGTTTTTGACGTAACAGTCTCAAAATTTTAACACACCCTACAGGGATCCTATGAAGACACCATATTAAGTTTAATGTATTTCAGAGCCTGTTGCACGTCATGTTGAGCCGAAGAGCATTCGGCTTATCTTACTGGCCGAAAAATCAGTTAAAGCTTTGAAAATAGCAAATCAACTCAAAAAGTGGTCAATTTTAGCATGAAACTTGCAATGGTGTGTACTTTAAACCTTGTAAAAGCTCCAACCTACTTCCCCCTTGTTTTGATGTTATTTTGAACCAAAAACGCAGAAACAAAAATGGCGGACCCTCGGTGTCGCTTGCCACAGCTAAACATTGCAGCGGGCAGCACCCGCCACTTCGACAACACACATAGTCCATTTGGCGGTCTCTCAATTTTAATTCATCCCCTTTCTTCTCTTGCACCCCAACCGCCGGCCACACCGCTCTCGCCGCCATCGCCAAGGTGTTCCTTGGCCTCTCCGCCGTTGCGACCATCACGCGCCATCCTCTCCAACACCTTTGCACGTCGTCATCCTCCAGCGTCGTTGCCCTCGTCGGCATCCCCGTGCGTCGGCCGCTATCCATCGCCTCCGCCACCGTTGCAATATTCAAACCCAAAGGGATGAAAATCCGACAAATCATGTATCTGTTTGGGTTGGCCGGTTGGAGTTAGTCCTTACCAATTGCCATGAACTGTTTACAGTGACAGCTCTATAGCACAGTGTGCACGCAAAAGGACAAAACTAAACAGGGTCTAATCATTTAGGGGAAAGAAATAAGAGAGTGGGGCGACCCAAACAAATTGAAGATAAACAAATTATGAGTCATGTCTGATTGCTCTCTTCAGATCCATGGTGTTTACTTTTCTGTTTTTATTTCTAATCAAATAATTCATCGGCACAGCACAGCACAGACCGACCAAGAACAAGTACAATTTCCTCCTATCCGGGCAGCTTAATTAGCCTGCCATGGACACATGCGGGAAGCTACAGGCACATATGCTTCGACGTGCCGCCTGATGCTGTCCTGCCCGGCCGGTCTCCAGTAGACAGCGCCAAGGTGCATCTGATTCTGATGCCTCCTCCGACCTCCGGTTCAGCAAGAGTACCGGCAGGAGAGACGGAGACGTTCAGAATACAACTGCTGTTTTCTTCAGAATTCAGATCTTGTGGATCCAAACAAAACTTTCCGCGGCTAGCTCGCAATGGACAGCTTCCTGGACTGCCGTTGCCCACGGTGGCACTCCGCCTCCGCCGTGAACCGGTGCTGCCGACGGGCGGCCTGCCTGGCGCAGACGGCGTCGAGGTGCATCTGCTCGTGGCGGCACTCCTCGCTGCAGAAGGGCGTGTCCCCTCTGTACATGAAGACGTCGCTGTCGCGCGCCAGAGGCTTGGCGCAGAGCGCGCACGCGTCCATCGCCGGCATGCCAGGCTCGGCGAGCAGCTCGGCGTCGAAGAAGAAGGCGCATGCTACCGATGCCGCCATGGTACTGCTGCTATACGGCGGGCTGGGGAGAGAAGCTCCTTCTTTCTAGCAAGCTCGCGCTTGAGCTTCAGAGGTGGGATGGGAAAAGGTGGGTGAGTTTGGTGCAGCGGTGCGATGCGGGAGGGCGGGTATATATGGGGGAACGGAGCTCAGCGACGCGATTATTGGTGCTGTGGCGGCTTGCAAACCATGGTCCGGTGCGCGGTATGGGTCTGGCTAGCGGTTCGACTTGTTTATTCCGGCATGCCTGGGTGTACTGCGGTGGTTGGCTCGATGGCTAACGTGGGCCACCGCGACGAGAACGACAAGGGCGGAGTTATGCTTGACGTGGACGGGGTGGTTCCGAAGAACGGAGAGGGCTCGAGGCGTCTCTGTAGAGTGTCCATGTCGACCTAGAGAAAAGCAGGCGATCGATTAGGACACATGAAATACTACTATGAGCAATTGCTCCGCTTTTCCCTGCAGAAGAACGCTGTGGATAAGAGCAAAGCATTGGCGTCAATAATTACCACCACACAAGCATCCGCTGCGCCACTTGTCGGGAACGAGGGCGTCGAATCTACTCTAGCTTCGGATTAAAGTAAAGCGAACGTCTTGGTGTCGATAATTAGGGTTCCAGCGCTAGAACGAACAAGCACAAGGGACAGGCACGGAGACACCGCACATGGTTTAGCCACGCTAATGACAAGCGACAGCAAATGCATGCGCACCTGGTGCTGGTAGTATCATTCGTACCCTTTTCAGAAAAATAAATTGAACCAAAATGAAAACCAGAAAAGAGTTCGATGCCACTTCTTTTTCAATAGTCGGGTGCTCCATCCGGGAATGTGTGGGGCCGTGCCGGTGCATGCGCGCCAGGCAACACCTTGTGTACAGTAGCCGAGACACTGGGAGGTTGGCACGCGTAAAGGTCTTGTCTGCTCAATCAAACGAACCAACTTGTCACACACAACACTTTTTCAACACTTGAGATCCACTCCTAGTACGCTGAAAACCTTGGGGAGAAGGATGCTTTGTTTAACCGAGAAGCTGCAGGCCAGCTGGTCTCATCGTCGGGGTCGCCGTGCACGTTCCGGACCAAGGGGGTGCCCCTTGCAGTTGCAGGCCGTAATTAAGAGTCGCACGCCTGAAGATTCCACCGATGGGTTTCCATACCACGGGTAGATGGCATCTCGCATCGCTGATCCGGCTTCGTCCTAGGGGGCAGCTCTGTCGAGATCTGCGCCCGCTTTGTTTAGTGCCTGGCTTAGAGCAAGTACAATAAGATGATGTAGACGGGCTGTAAGATATTAAATATTATATTTTTGCTTACTTGGAAGAGAGAGAGAGAGAGAAGAGAAGCGAAATTTCTTAGTTAACTACCGCAAAGACGCGTCTTTCCTGCAAGTCTTTGTGATGAGAGAGTGGGGAATGGTAGTATGATCAACAAAGAAGACATATTTATATCTATTATTGTCTTGTTGGTATAAGTTGATTATATGTGACATTATGAACGTCATATAGCCAGCAGCTGGCTATATTATTAACCATGCTCTTAGCAGTGAACCAGTTGCACGTAATCTCGTTCGGCAGAGAGTGACGATGGACAATGGTGGCACGCTCGCCTCCAGAATTTTCTTAAGAACTCTTTTCCCTGTGATGACGACGACTCCGGAGTTTGATTGGTGTTGGTTGCAGAGTGGGGGCTACACCTAGTCTGCCAAAAGCGGTTGGGTTTTGTTTGAAGCGGCGAGTGTCGACACTCGACACAATGATACGACGTGCTCCGTATGCAACCGAGTCACGGCACATCTCTTCCGTTGCACGTCTACGTCTTCCAGCCAGCCCATTGCTCGCTCACCCAATCTAGAAACAAAAATGACGGGAGAACCCCTGGCTTATCAGAGTTTAGCAACTCTCGACCGTGGGATCTTTTGCTTGATTGAATTTCGACCGTCGGATCTCGCCTTAGAATGACACCGGCCGTTGGATCAAAACGATCGACTGTAGCAATGAATAGTCCCCTCCCAGCGTGCCACCGCGTGCCGAGGGCATTTTGGAGATTTCACATTGTTGGAATAGTGTCCAACTAGGGTTGAGACCGTGAGAGGCTGAGAGCGTGATCGTTGTTTCCCTCCCCTTCGAGCTCACCATCCTCTCCTCCCCGCGCCGCCAACCATCCTACCTGTCCCGCCTCCTCTCCTCCCCACCGCCTCCCACCTCCCGGAGAAGCAGCAACCCCCGCCAGCCGCCCAGAAGCCCAAGCCCGCCACCAAGCAGTAGTTTCGGGCGTTGAAGGCGGCGAGGGCTCAACCTCTAACGCTAATCGCTACGCTTCACGCGGTTAGCGAGCGATATTTCAAAAAAACTCTACGATCACGCAAGATCTATCTAGGAGATGCATAGCAACGAGTTGGGAGAGTGTTGTCCACGTACCCTCGTAGACCGAAAGCGGAAGCGTTTAGCAACGCGGTTGATGTAGTCGAACGTCTTCGCGGTCCAACTGATCCAAGTACCGAACGTACGGCACCTCCGTGTTCAGCACACGTTCAGCTCGATGACGTCCCTTGAACTCTTGATCCAGTTGAGGCCGAGGGAGAGTTCCGTTAGCACGACAGCGTGGTGACGGTGATGATGAAGCTACCGGCGCATGGCTACGCCTAAGCACTACGACGATATGACCGAGGTGTGTAACTGTGAAGGGGGGCACCGCACACGGCTAAGACAATTGATCTTGTGTGTTCTAGGGTGCCCCCGCCTCAGATATAAAGGAGGGGGAGGCCGGCCGACCTGTAGGGCGCCAGAGAGGAGTCCTACTAGGACTCCAAGTCCTACTAGGATTCCACCTGAGGAAGGGGGAAGAAGGAAGGGAGAGGGGGAAGGGAAGGAAAGGGGGGCGCCGCCAACTTCCCCAAGTCCAATTCGGACCCAAGGGGGGGGGGGGGGCGGCCAGCCCCCTTGTGGCCCTTCTCTCTCCCCACTAAGGCCCATCATGGCCCATTAGTTCCCCCGGGGGTTTCCGATAACCCTCCGGCACTCCGATAATTATCCGGTACCTCTAGGAACTCATCCGGTGTCCAAACAACATCGTCCAATATATCAATCTGTATGTCTTGACCATTTCAAGACTCCTCGTCATGTCCGTGATCTCATCCAGGACTCCGAACAAACTCCGGTTCATCAAAACACATAACTCATAATATAAATCATCATCGAACGTTAAGCGTGCGGACCCTACGGGTTCGAGAACTATGTAGACATGGTGAGACACATCTCCATTAATAACCAATAGCGGAACACGGATGCTCATATCGGCTCCTACATATTCTACGAAGATCTTTATCGGTCAAACCGCATAACAACATACGTTGTTCCCTTTGTCATCGGTATGTTACTTGCCCGAGATTCGATCGTCGGTATCATCATACCTAGTTCAATCTCATTACCGGCAAGTCTATTTACTCGTTCCGTAATACATCATCCCGTGACTAACTCATTAGTCACATTGCTTGCAAGGCTCATAGTGATGTGCATTACCGAGAGGGCCTAGAGATACCTCTCCGATACACGGAGTGACAAATCCCAATCTCGATCTATGCCAACTCAACAAACACCATCTGAGACACCTGTAGAGCATCTTTATAATCACCCAGTTACGTTGTGACGTTTGATAGCATACAAGGTGTTCCTCCGGTATTCAAGAGTTGCATAATCTCATAGTCAGAGGAACATGTATAAGTCATGAAGAAAGCAATAACAAATAAAACTAAACGATCATTATGCTAAGCTAACGAGGGTTTTGTCCATCACATCATTCTTTAATGGTGTGACCCCGTTCATCAAATGACAACACATGTCTATGGTTAGGAAACTTAACCATCTTTGATTAACGAGCTAGTCAAGTAGAGGCATACTAGGGACACTCTGTTTTGTCTATGTATTTAGACATGTACTAAGTTTCTGGTTAATACAATTCTAGCATGAATAATAAACATTTATCATGATATAAGGAAATATAAATAACAACTTTATTATTGCCTTTAGGGCATATTTCCTTTAGTCTCCCACTTGCACTAGAGTCAATAATCTAGATTAGGCAGTAATGATTCTAACACCCATGGAGTCTTGGTGCTCATCATGTTTTGCTCGTGAGAGAGGCTTAGTCAATGGGTCTGCAACATTCATATCAGTATGTATCTTGCAAATCTCTATGTCTCCCTCCTTGACTTGTTCGCGGATGGAATTGAAGCGTCTCTTGATGTGCTTGGTTCTCTTGTGAAATCTGGATTCCTTTGCCAAGGCAATTGCACCAGTATTGTCACAAAAGATTTTCATTGGACCCGATGCACTAGGTATTACACCTAGATCGGATATGAACTCCTTCATCCAGACTCCTTCATTTGCTGCTTCCGAAGCAGCTATGTACTCCGCTTCACACGTAGATCCCGCCACGGCGCTCTGCTTGGAACTGCACCAACTGACAGCTCTACCATTCAATATAAATAAGTATCCGGTTTGTGACTTAGAGTCATCCGGATCAGTTTCAGAGCTTGCATCGACGTAATTGTTTACGACGAGCTCTTTGTCACCTCCATAAACGAGAAACATATCCTTAATCCTTTTCAGGTATTTCAGAATGTTCTTGACCGTTGTCCAGTGATCCACTCCTGGATTACTTTGGTACCTCCCTGTTAAACTAATAGCAAAGCACACATCAGGTCTGGTACACAGCATTGCATACATGATAGAAACTATGGCTGAGGCACAGGGAATGACTTTTATTTTCCCTCTATCTTCTGCAGTTGTCGGGCATTGAGTCTGACTCAACTTCACACCTTGTAACACATGGAAGAACCCTTTCTTTGACTGATCCATTTTGAACTTCTTCAAAACTTTATCAAGGTATGTCATTTGTGAAAGTCCAATTAAGCGTCTTGATCTATCTCTATAGATCTTGATGCCCAATATATAAGCAACTTCACCGAGGTCTTTCATTGAAAAATTCTTTTTCAAGTATCCTTTTATGCTATTCAGAAATTCAGTATCATTTCCGACCAACAATATGTCATCCACATATAATATCAGAAATGCTATAGAGCTCCCACTCACTTTCTTGTAAATATAGGCTTCTCCAAAAGTCTGTATAAAACAATATGCTTTGATCACACTATCAAAGCATATATTCCAACTCCGGGAGGCTTGCACCAGTCCATAAATGGATCGCTGGAGTTTGTACACTTTTGTAGCACCTTTTGGATCGACAAAACATTCTTGTTGCATCATATACAACTCTTATTTAAGATATCCATTAAGGAATGCAGTTTTGACATCCATTTGCCAAATTTCATAATCACAAAATGCGGCAATTGCTAACATGATTCAGACAGACTTAAGCATGGCTATGATTGAGAAGGTCTCATCGTAGTCAACTCCTTGAACTTGTCGAAAACCTTTTGCAACAAGTCGAGCTATGTAGTCAGTAACATTATCGTTAGCGTCAGTCTTCTTCTTGAAGATCCATTTATTCTCTATGGCTTGCCGGTCATCGGGCAAGTCAACCAAAGTCCATACTTTGTTCTCATACATGGATCCCATCTCACATTTTGTGGCCTCAAGCCATTTCACAGAATCTGGGCTCATCATCACTTCCTCATAGTTCGTAGGTTCTTCATGGTCAAGTAACATGACTTCCAGAACAGGATTACCGTACCACTCTGGTGCAGATCTTACTCTGGTTAACCTACGAGCTTCGGTAGTAACTTGATCAGAAGTTTCATGATCATCATCATTAGCTTCCTCACTAATTGGTGTAGGAATCACTGGAACCAATTTCTGTGACGGACTACTTTCCATTTCGGGAGAAGGTGCAATTACCTCATCAAGTTCTACTTTACTCCCACTCACTTCTTTCGAGAGAAACTCCTTCTTAAGAAAGGATCCATTCTTAGCAGCGAATATCTTGCCTTCGGATCTGTGATAGAAGGTGTACCCAACTGTCTCCTTTGGGTATCCTATGAAGACACATTTCTCCGATTTGGGTTCGAGCTTATCAGGTTGATGCTTTTCCACAAAAGCATAGCAGCCCCTAACTTTAAGAAACGACAACTTGGGTTTCTTGCCAAACCACAGTTCATATGGTGTCGTCTCAACGGATTTAGATGGTGCCCTATTTAACATGAATGCAGCCGTCTCTAAAGCATAACCCCAAAACGATAGCAGTAAATCAGTAAGAGACATCATAGATCGCGCCATATCTAATAAAGTGCGGTTACGATGTTCGGACACTCCATTACGCTGTGGTGTTCCAGGTGGCCTGAGTTGCGAAACTATTCCACATTGTTTCAAATGAAGACCAAACTGGTAACTCAAATATTCACCTCCACGATCAGATTGTAGAAACTATATTTTCTTGTTACGATGATTTTCCACTTCACTCTTAAATTCTTTGAACTTTTCAAATGTTTCAGACTTATGTTTCATTAAGTAGATATACCCATATCTGCTCAAATCATCTGTGAAGGTCAGAAAATAACGATACCCGCCATGAGCATCAACACTCATCGGGCCGCATACATCAGTATGTATTATGTCCAACAAGTCTGTTGCTCACTCCATTGTTCCGAAGAACGGAGTATTAGTCATCTTGCCCATGAGGCATGGTTCGCAAGCATCAAGTGATTCATAATCAAGTGATTCCAAAAGCCCATCAGCATGGAGTTTCTTCATGCGCTTTACACCAATATGACCTAAACGGTAGTGCCATAAATAAGTTGCACTATCATTATTAAAATTGTATCTTTTGGCTTCAATACTATGAATATGTGTATCACTACTATCGAGATTCAACAAAAATAGACCACTCATCAAGGGTGCATGACCATAAAAGATATTACTCATATAAATAGAACAACCATTATTCTCTGATTTAAATGAATAACCGTCTCGCATCAAACAAGATCCATATATAATGTTCATGCTTAACGCTGGCACCAAATAATAATTATTCAGGTCTAAAACTAATCCCGAAGGTAGATGTAGAGGTAGCGTGCCGACGGCGATCACATCAACTTTGGAACCATTTCCCACGCGCGTCGTCGCCTCGTCCTTAGCCAATCTTCGTTTAATCCGTAGCCCCTGTTTCGAGTTGCAAATGTGAACAACAGAACCAGTATCAAATACTCAGGCGCTACTACGGGCATTAGTAAGGTACACATCAATAACATGTATATCAAATATACCTTTCACTTTGCCATCCTTCTTTTCCGCAGAATACTTGGGGCAATTCCGCTTCCAGTGACCAGTCCCTTTGTAGTAGAAGCACTTAGTCTCAGGCTTAGGTCCAGACCTGGGCTTCTTCACTTGAGCAGCAACTTGCTTGCCGTTCTTCTTGAAGTTCCCCTTCTTCCCTTTGTTCCTGATACGTCTCCAACGTATCTATAATTTTTTTGTTGTACCATGCTATTATATTATCCATCTAGGATGTTTTATATGCTATTTTATATGATTTTTGGGACTAACCTATTAACCTAGAGCCCAGTGCCAGCTTCTGTTTTTTCCTTGTTTTTGAGTTTTACAGCAGCAAAGGAATACCAAACGGAGTCCAATTGACGTGCCAATTTTTGATGACTTTTTATGGACCAAAAGAAGCCCCCGGAATAAAAGAGTTGGGCCAAAAGAGTCCCGAGCCATCCACGAGGGTGGAGGGCGAGCCCTACCCCCTAGGCGCGCCCCCTGCCTCGTGGATGACTCGGAGGCCCAACAACATGTACAAGAATAAGGTTGTGTAGTAGACATCAAGCTCTTTTCTGGCGCTGTTGCCGGGGAGGTTAGTGCTTGAAGGTATATGTTTATATCTTGCAATCAAATCTTTTTGTTTCTTGTTTTAGCACTAATTTAGTCTATAAAAGATAACTAGAAAAAAATGGAATTGAGGTTGCCTCATATGCTTCATATTTTTAATGTATTTCATGAAAATAAGGATTCCGATGATTGTGCTCAAGTGTTAGAAGAAGAATGCATTAAAATGTTTGGCACTAAATCTTTGAATGGTGAGCATGATTGCAATGTTGCTACTATGAATTCTTTGAATATCCATGATGCTAATGATATGCAAAGCCACAAGCTTGGTGATGCTATGTTTGATGAAGATGATATTTTTAGTCCCCCAAGTTTTGATGAGCAAATTTATTATGATGATAGCATGCCCCCTTTTTATAATGATTATGTTGATGAAAGTGGTTTCGGAGAGGTCATGACTTTATTTAGTGATGAATCCACTATTTCGGAAGAGGTTTCAATTGATTATGAGAACAAAGTTGATATCTATGATGATTATTGTGATGACATGTATGATATAAAGAATAATGATAACCATGGAACTTCTCAGCATGATTTTAATTTTCAATTGGATTATGCCTCACATGATAGTTATTTTGTTGAGTTTGCTCCCACTACTATTCATGAGAAGAAATTTGCTTATGTGGAGAGTAATAAAAATTCTATGCTTGTAGATCATGAAAAGAATGCTTTATGTGATGGTTATATTGTTGAATTCATTCATGATGCTACTGAAAATTATTATGAGGGAGGAATATATGCTTGTAGGAATTGCAATAATATTAAGTTTCCTCTCTATGTGCTTAAAATCTTGAAGCTATGCTTGTTTTGCTTTCCTATGCTTGTTGATTCTTGCCATAAGTTGTTTGCTCACAAAATCCCTATGCATAGGAAGTGGGATAAACTTAAATGTGCTAGTCATATTCTTCATGATGCTCTTGTTATGTTTCAATTCTTATATTTTATGTGAGCATCATTGAAATCATCATGCCTAGCTAGAAATGGATTAAAGAAAAGCGCTTGTTGGGAGACAACCCAATATTTACCCATACTGTTTTTGTGTGTTAACATGATTAAGCTATTGTAATAATCATGTTTTATAGCTTTTTTTTCAATAAAGTGCCAAGTATAACCTTTGGGAAGACTTGGGTGAAAGTTAATGTGATCTTGCTTTAAAAAACAGAAACTTTGCGCTCACGAGATTAGCTGTCATTTTTTACAGAAGAGTGCTTTTAAGTTGATTCTTTTTGAAGAAGATTAATAGACAAATTCCTCATTTCCACCAATTTATTTCAGAAATTTTGGAGGAAGTATTTGAGAGTTACAGATTACTACAGACTGTTCTGTTTTTGACAGATTCTGTTTTCTATCTGTTGTTTGCTTATTTTGATGAATCTATGAGTAGTATCGGAGGGTACGAACCATAGAGAAGTTGGAATAAATTATATATTACACAAATATAAATAAATAATGGGTTCACAACAGTACCAAAAGTGGTGATTTTATTTCCTTATACTAACGGAGCTTACAAGTTTTCTGTTGAGTTTTGTGTTGTGAAGTTTTCAAGTTTTGGGTAAAGATTCAATGGAATATGGAATAAGGAGTGGCAAGAGCCTAAGCTTGGGGATGCCCAAGGCACCCCAAGGTAAGATTCAAGGACAACCAAGATACTAAGCTTAGGGATGCCCCGGAAGGCATCCCCTCATTCGTCTTCGTTCATCGGTAACCTTATTTGGAGCTATATTTTTATTCACCACATGATATGTGTTTTGCTTGGAGCGTCATTTTACTTTATTTTGTTTTGATTGCTGTTTGAATAAAATACCAAGATCTGAAATTCTTAAATGCTAGAGAGTCTTCACATATTTGCATAATTATTCGACATTCATTGATCTTCACTTATATCTTTCGGAGTAGTTTGTCATTTACTCTAGTGCTTCACTTATATCTTTTAGAGCACAATGGTAGTTTTATTTTGAAGAAATAGATGAACTCTCATGCTTCACTTATATTATTTTTAGAGTATTTAGAACAACATGGTAATTTTCTTTGGTTATGAATTTAGTCCTAATATGATGGGCATCCAAGAGGGATATAATAAAAACTTTTATATAAAGTGCATTGAATACTATGTGAAGTTTGATTCCTTATGATTGTTTTGAGATATGAGGAGGGTAATATTTGTTGGGGAACGTAGCAGAAATTCAAAATTTTCCTACGTGTCACCAAGATCTATCTAAGGAGAAACTAGCAACGAGGGGAAGGAGAGTGCATCTACATACCCTTGTAGATCGCTAAGCGGAAGCATTCAAGAGAACGGGGTTGAAGGAGTCGTACTCGTCGTGATCCAAATCACCGGAGATCCTAGTGCCGAACGGACGGCACCTCTGCGTTCAACACACATGCAGCCCGGTGGCGTCTCCCACGCCATGATCCAGCAAGGAGAGAGGATAGGTTGAGGAAGACTCCGTCAGCAGACTGTGGCGTGGTGGTGGTGGAGGACCGTGGCAATCTGCGAGGCTTCGCCAAGCACCGCGGGAGAGGAGAAGGAGAGAGGTAGGGCTGCGCCAAGGAGAGGTCAAACTCGTGTGTTGGCAGCCCTCAAGACCTCAACTATATATAGGGAGAGGGAGGGGCGCCCCTCTAGGGTTTCCACCCCAGGGTGCGGCTGCCCCCAATCCCATCTAGGGTGGCGGCCAAGGGGGGGGGAGAGGGGAAACTTGCCCCCCAAGTTAGGTGGGTGTGCCCCCTCCCCAGACCCTAGGTGCCTTGGGCCCTTGTGGGGGGGGCGCACCAGCCCACCTGGGGCTGGTCCCCTCCCACACTTGGCCCATGCAGCCCTCCGGGGCCGGTGGCCCCACTTGGTGGACCCCCGGGACCCTCCCGGTGGTCCCGATACGTTACCTATAAAACCCAAAACTTTTCCGGTGACCAAAACAGGATTTCCCATATATAAATCTTTACCTCCGGACCATTCCGGAACTCCTCGTGACGTCCGGATCTCATCCGGGACTCCGAACAACATTCGGTAACCACATACAAACTTCCTTTATAACCCTAGCGTCATCGAACCTTAAGTGTGTAGACCCTACGGGTTCGGGAATCATGCAGACATGACCGAGACGTTCTCCGGTCAATGACCAACAGCGGGATCTGGATACCCATGTTGGCTCCCACATGTTCCACGATGATCTCATCGGATGAACCACGATGTCAAGGACTCAATCGATCACGTATTCAATTCCCTTTGTCTAGCGGTATTGTACTTGCCCGAGATTCGATCGTTGGTATCCCGATACCTTGTTCAATCTCGTTACCGGCAAGTCTCTTTACTCGTTCCATAAAACATCATCCCGTGATCAACCCCTTGGTCACATTGTGCACATTATGATGATGTCCTACCGAGTGGGCCCAGAGATACCTCTCCATCAACCGGAGTGACAAATCCCAGTCTCGAATCGTGCCAACCCAATGAGATACTTTCGGAGATATCTGTAGTGCACCTTTATAGCCACCCGATTCGTTGTGACGTTTGGTACACCCAAAGCATTCCTACGGTATCCGGAGTTGCGCAATCTCATGGTCTAAGGAAATGATACTTGACATTAGAAAAGCTTTAGCATACTGAACTACGATCTTTGTGCTAGGCTTAGGATTGGGTCTTGTCCATCACATCATTACGCTAATGATGTAATCCGTTATCAACGACATCCAATGTCCATGGTCGAAAGCGTAACCATCTATTGATCAACGAGCTAGTCAACTAGAGGCTTACTAGGGACATGGTGTTGTCTATGTACCCACACATGTATCCGAGTTTCCTATCAATACAATTATAGCATGGATAATAAACGATTATCATGAACAAGGAAATATAATAATAACTAATTTATTATTGCCTCTAGAGCATATTTCCAACAGTCTCCCACTTGCACTAGAGTCAATAATCTAGTTCACATCGCCATGTGATTAACACTCACAGTCACATCGCCATGTGACCAACATCCAAAGAGTTTACTAGAATCAATAATCTATTTCACATCACTATGTGATTAGCACTCAATGAGTTCGGGTTTGATCATGTTATGCTTGTGAGAGAGGTTGTAGTCAACGGTCCGCAATATTCAGATCCCCATGTATTTCACAAAACTTTATGTCATATCGTAGATCTGCTACCACGTTCCACTTGGAGCTATTCCAAATTGTTGCTCCATTATACGATCCCGTATCTCTACTCGAGCTATCGGGATAGGTGTTAAAGGTTGCATCGACGCAACTCTTTACGTCGAACTCTTTATCACCTCCATAACCAGAAACATATCCTTATTCCTCTAAGGATAATTTTGACCGCTATCTGGTGATCCACTCCTTGATCACCTTTGTACCCTCTTGCCAGATGTAGCAAGGCACACATCAGGTGCGGTACAAAGCATAGCATACTGTAGAGCCTACGTCTAAGGCATAGGGGACGACCTTCGTCCTTTCTCTCTTTTCTGCCGTGGTCGAGCTTTAACTCTTAACTTCATACCTTACAACTCAGGCAAGAACTCCTTCTTTGAGTGATCCATCTTGAACACCTTCAAGATTATGTCAAGGTATGTGCTCATTTGAAAGTATTATTAAACATTTTGATCTATCTTATAGATCTTGATGCTTATTGTTCAAGTAGCCTAATCCAGGTTTTCCATTGAAAAACACTTTTCAAACAACCCTATATGCTTTCCATAAATTCTACATCATTTCTGATCAACAATATGTCAACAACATATACTCATCAGAAATTCTATAGTGCTCCCACTCACTTCTTTGGAAATACAAGTTTCTCATAAACTTTGAATAAATCCAAAATCTTTGATCATCTCATCAAAGCGCACATTCCAACTCCGAGATGCTTACTCCAGTCCTTAGAAGGGTCGCTGGAGCCAGCATACCTTTTAGCATCCTTAGGATCGACAAAAACTTTCTGATTGTATCACATACAACCTTTCCTTACGAAGACTGGTAAGGAAACTCGTTTTTGACATCCATCTGCCAGATTTCATAAATACTGCTAATGCTAACATGATTCTGATGGACTTAAGCATGCGCGTAGTGCTTCGTTTTGATGACTGGTAGATTTTTGCAATAAGTATGTGAGTTCTTTATGACTAATGTTGAGTCCATGGATTATACGCTCTCTCACCCTTCCACCGTTGCTAGCCTCTCTAGTACCGTGCAACTTTTGCTGGTACCATAAACCCACCATTTACCTTCCTCAAAACAGCCACCATACCTACCTATTATGACATTTCCATAGCCATTCCGAGATATATTGCGATGCAACTTTCCACCGTTCCGTCTATTATGACATGCTC
The DNA here is from genome assembly GCA_021605205.1 of Aegilops longissima. Lineage (NCBI taxonomy): Eukaryota > Viridiplantae > Streptophyta > Magnoliopsida > Poales > Poaceae > Aegilops > Aegilops longissima. Next base: position 726,782,866 of record CM038677.1, on the reverse strand, counting down.
CATCATTTTCATATTGCCTTGCATGATCATGTAGTTGACATCGTATTTGTGGCAAAGCTACCATTCATAATTTTTTCATACATGTCACTCTTGATTCATTGCACATCCCGGTACACCGCTGGAGGCACTCATATTGAGTCATATTTTGTTCTAAGTATCGATTTGTAATCCATGAGTTGTAAATAAATAGAAGTGTGATGATCATCATTATTAGAGCATTGTCCCTTGTGAGGAAAAAAAAGAGGGAGGCCAAAGAAGCCAAAGAAAAAAAAGAAAAAAAGAGAGAGAGAGAAAAAGAGAGAAGGGACAATGCTCCTATCCTTTTTCCACACTTGTGCTTCAAATTAGCATCATGATATTCATGATAGAGAGAGCCTCTTATTTTGTCACTTTCATATACTAGTGGGAATTTTCGTTATAGAACTTGGCTTGTATATTCCAATAATGGGTTCCTCAAAATGCCCTAGGTCTTCGTGAGCAAGCAAGTTGGATGCACACCCACTTAGTTTATTTTGTTGAGCTTTCATACATTTATAGCTCTAGTGCATCTGTTGCATGGCAATCCCTACTCACTCACATTGATATCTATTGATGGGCATCTCCATAGCCCATTAATACGCCTAGTTGATGTGAGACCATCTTCCTTCTTTTTGTCTTCTCCACAACCACCACTCTATTCCACCTATAGTGCTATGTCCATGCCTCACGCTCATGTATTGCGTGAAAGTTGAAAAAGTTTGAGAATACTAAAGTATGAAACAATTGCTTGGCTTGTCATCGGGGTTGTGCATGATTTGAATATTTTGTGTGACGAAGATGGAGCATAGCCAAACTATATGATTTTGTAGGGATGAACTTTCTTTGGCCATGTTATTTTGAGAAGACATGATTGCTTTGTTAGTATGCTTACAGTATTATTGTTTTTATGTCAATATTAAACATTTGTTTTGAATCTTATGGATCTGAATATTCTTGCCACAATGAACAAGATTACATTGATAAATATGTTAGGTAGAATTCCACATCAAAAATTTCGTTTTTATCATTTACCTACTCGAGGACGAGCAAGAATTAAGCTTGGGGATGCTTGATACGTCTCCAATGTATCTATAATTTTTTATTGTTCCATGCTATTATATTATCCATCTAGGATGTTTTATATGCATTTATATGCTATTTTATATATTTTTCGGACTAACCTATTAACCTAGAGCCCAGTGCCAGTTTATGCTTTTTCCTTGTTTTTGAATTTTACAGAAAAGGAATACCGAACGGAGTCCAATTGACGTGCCAATTTTTGATATCTTTTTATGGACCAAAAGAAGCCCCCGGAGTAAAAGAGTTGGGCCAGAAGAGTCCCGTGCCATCCACGAGGGTGGAGGGCGAGCCCTACCCCCTAGGCGCGCCCCCTGCCCCATGGATGACTCGGAGACCCCCCTGATGTGAGACTGACGCCAAAAATTCCTATAAATCTGAAACCCCGAAAAGAAACCTAGATCGGAGTTCCGCCCGCAAGCCTCTGTAGCCACCAAAACCAATCGGGACCTGTTAAGCACCACCACGGGGGGGGATCCATCACTGGTGGCCATCTTCATCATCCGGCGCTCTCCATGACGAGGAGGAGTAGTTCACCCTCGGGGCTGAGGGTATGTACCAATAGCTATGTGTTTGATCTCTCTCTCTCTCTCTCTCTCTCTCTCTCTCTCTCTCGTGTTCTTGATTTGGCACGATCTTGATGTATCACGAGCTTCGCTATTATAGTTGGATCTTATGATGTTTCTCCCCCTCTACTTTCTTGTAATGGATTGAGTTTTCCCTTTGAAGTTATCTTATCGGATTGAGTCTTTAAGGATTTGAGAACACTTTATGTATGTCTTGCATGTGCTTATCTATGGTGACAATGGGATATTCACATGATCTACTTGATGTATGTTTCGGTGATCAAGTTGTGGGTTCAGTGACCTTGTGAAATTATGCATAGGGGTTGGCCCACGTTTTCGTCTTGACTCTCCGGTAGAAACTTTGGGGCACTCTTTGAAGTTCTTTGTGTTGGTTGAATAGATGAATCTGAGATTGTGTGATGCATATCGTATAATCATACCCGCGGATACTCGAGTGACATTGGAGTATCTAGGTGACATTAGGGTTTTGGTTGATTTGTGTCTTAAGGTGTTATTTTACTATGAACTTGATACGTCTCCAACGTATCTATAATTTTTGATTGCTTCATGCTATATTATATTCTGTTTTGGATGTTTAACGGGCTTTATTATACACTTTTATATTATTTTTGGGACTAACCTATTAACCGAAGGCCCAGCCCAAATTGCTGTTTTTTGCCTATTTCAGAGTTCCGCAGAAAAAGAATATCAAACGGAGTCCAAACGGAATGAAACCTTCGGGAACGTGATTTTTGGAACAAACATGATCCAGAGGACTTGGACCCTATGTCAAGAAAGCTACCAGGAGGGCACGAGGTAGAGGCGCGCCCCCCCCCCCAGGCACGCCCTCCACCCTAGTGGGGCCCACGTTGCTCCACCAACGTACTTCTTGCTCCTATATATACCTATGTACCCCCAAACCATTAGAGGCATCCACGAAAACCTAATTCCACCGCCGCAACCTTCTGTACCCGTGAGATCCCATTTGGGGCCTTTTCCGGCGTCCTGCCCGAGGGGGCATTGATCACGGAGGGCTTCTACATCAACACCATAGCCTCTCCGATGATGTGTGAGTAGTTTACTTCAGACCTTCGGGTCCATAGTTATTAGCTAGATGGCTTCTTCTCTCTCTTTGGATCTCAATACAAAGTTCTCCACGATTCTCGTGGAGATCTATTCGATGTAATCTTCTTTTCCGGTGTGTTTATTGAGACCGATGAATTGTGGGTTTATGATCAAGTTTATCTATGAACAATATTTGAATCTTCTCTGAATTCTTTTATGTATGATTGGTTATCTTTGCAAGTCTCTTCGAATTATCAGTTTGGTTTGGCCTACTAGATTGATCTTTCTTGCAATGGGAGAAGTGCTTAGCTTTGGTTTCAATCTTGCGGTGTCCTTTCCCAGTGACAGTAGGGGCAGCAAGTCAGGTATTGTATTGCTGCCATCGAGGATAACAAGATGGGGTTTATATCATATTGCGTGAGTTTATCCCTCTACATCATGTCATCTTACTTAAAGCGTTACTCTGTTCTTTTGAACTTAATACTCTAGATGCATGCTGGATAGCGGTCGATGTGTGGAGTAATAGTAGTAGATGCAGGCAGGAGTCGGTCTACTTGTCTCGTCAACAAGTTATTTCTAGCGTTGTTTTTATTTTACATCATATTAATCTCCCGTCAACAAGTTATTTCTAGCATTGTTTTTATTTTACTTTCTTTACTTTGCATCTTTATCATAAAAATACCAAAAATATTATCTTATCATATCTATCAGATCTCACTCTCGTAAATGACCGTTGAGGGATTGACAACCCCTTTATCGCGTTGGTTGCGAGGTTCTTGTTTGTTTGTGTAGGTGCGAGGGACTCGTGTGTGGTCTCCTACTGGATTGACAACTTGGTTCTCAAAAACCGAGGGAAATACTTACGCTACTTTACTGCATCAGCCTATCCTCTTCAAGGGAAAACCAACGCAGTGCTCAAGAGGTAGCAGGAAGGATTTCTGGCGCCGTTGCCGGGGAGGCTTACGCGAAGTCAAGTCAAGATTTGACACCCGACAATGAGCCATTTCTGGCACCGTTGCTGGGGAGATCTACGCCAAGTCAAGTCAAGTCAAGACATACCAAGTACCCATCACAATCTCATCTCCCTCACATTACATTATTTGCCATTTGCCTCTCGTTTTCCTCTCCCCCACTTCATCCTTGCCGTTTTATTCGCCCTCTCTTTTCCGTTCGCCTCTTTTTCGCTGGCTTCTTGGTTGCTCGTGTGTTGGATTGTTTGCTTGCCACGATGGCTCAAGATAATACTACATTGTGTGACTTTACCAACACCAACAACAATGATTTTCTTAGCACTCTGATTGCTCCTCTTACCGATATTGAATCTTGTGAAATTAATGCTGCGTTACTGAATCTTGTCATGAAAGATCAATTCGCTGGCCTTCCTAGTGAAGATGCGGCTACCCATCTAAATAGCTTCGTTGATTTGTGCGATATGCAAAAGAAGAAAGATGTGGACAATGATATTGTTAAATTGAAGCTATTTCCTTTTTCGCTTACAGATCGTGCTAACGCTTGGTTTCGTCTTTGCCTAAAAATAGTATTGATTCTTGGAATAAGTGCAAAGATGCTTTTATCTCTAGGTATTTTCCTCCCGCTAAAATCATCTCTCTTAGAAACGATATTATGAATTTTAAGCAACTTGATCATGAACACGTTGCACAAGCTTGGGAGAGGATGAAATTAATGATGTGCAATTGCCCTACACATGGTTTGAATTTGTGGATGATTATACAAAAAAATTATGCCGGATTGAATTTCGATTCTAGAAATCTTTTAGATTCGGCCGCGGGAGGCACTTTTATGGAAATCACTTTAGGAGAAGCTACTAAAATCCTAAATAATATTATGGTTAATTATTCTCAATGGCACACTGAAAGATCTACTAATAAGAAAGTGCATGCGATAGAAGCAATTAATGTTTTGAGTGGAAAGATGGATGAACTTATGAAATTATTTGCTAATAAAAGTGTTTCTTCTGATCCTAATGATATGGCTTTGTCTACTTTGATTGAGAATAATAATGAATCTATGGATGTGAATTTTGTTGGTAGGAATAATTTTGGTAACAACGCGTATAGAGGAAACTTTAATCCTAGGCCGTACCCTAGTAATTCCTCTAATATTTATGGTAATTCCCACAACAATTTTTATGAAAATTTTAATAAGATGCCTTCTGAATTTGAGACTAGTGTTAAAGAATTTATGAATTCGCAAAAGAATTTCAATGCTTTGCTTGAAGAAAAATTGCTTAAAGTTGATGAATTGGCTAGGAACGTTGATAGAATTTCTCTTGATATTGATTCTTTGAAACTGAGATCTATTCCTCCTAAGCATGATATCAATTAGTCTCTCAAAGCCATGATAATTTCCATTGATGAGTGCAAAGAAAGAACCGCTAGGATGCATGCTAAGAAAGATTGCTTTGTGCAAGCGTGTTCTTCTTGTTTCTATGAAAATAAAAATGAAGATCTAAAAGTTATTGATGTGTCCCCTATTAAATCTTTTTTTTGAAATATGAATCTTGATAATGATGGGACTGAATATGATCCACCTTTACCTAGAAGGCGTTCCAAAAATTCGGAGTTGTTAGATCTTGATGCAAAATTTGGTAAAGGTGGGATTAAAGAGATCAAAACTCTAGATATTAATGAACCCACTATTTTGGATTTCAAGGAATTTAATTATGATAATTGCTCTTTGATAGATTGTATTTCCTTGTTGCAATCCGTGCTAAATTCTTCTCATGCTTATAGCCGAAATAAAGCTTTTACTAAACATATCGTTGATGCTTTGATGCAATCTTATGAAGAAAAACTTGAGTTGGAAGTTTCTATTGCTAGAAAACTTTACGATGAGTGGGAACCTACTATTAAAATTAAAATTAAAGATCATGAATGCTATGCTTTGTGTGATTTGGGTGCTAGTGTTTCCACGATCCCAAAAACTTTATGTGATTTGCTAGGTTTCCGTGATTTTGATGATTGTTCTTTAAACTTGCACCTTGCAGATTCCACTATTAAGAAACCTATGGGAAGAATTAATGATGTTATTATTGTTGCAAATAGGAACTATGTGCCCGTAGATTTTATTGTTCTTGACATAGATTGCAAACCTTCATGTCCTATTATTCTTGGTAGACCTTTCCTTAGAACGATTGGTGCAATTATTGATATGAAGGAAGGGAATATTAGATTCCAATTTCCATTAAGGAAAGGCATGGAACACTTCCCTAGAAAGAAAGTAAATTTACCTTATTAATCTATTATGAGAGCCACTTATGGATTGCCTACCAAAGATGGCAATACCTAGATCTATCCTTGCTTTTATGCCTAGCTAGGGGCGTTAAACGATAGCGCTTGTTGGGAGACAACCCAATTTTATTTTTAGTTTTTTGCTTTTTGCTTCTGTTTAGGAATAAATCTTTGATCTAGCCTCTTGTTAGATTTTTTTTATGTTTTAATTAGTGTTTGTGCCAATTTAAACCTATAGGATCTTCTTGGATGATAATTATTTGATCTTGCTGAAAATTCCAGAAACTTTCTGTTTACGAAAACAATTGTTAAAAATCACCAGAACGTGATAAAATATTGATTCCAATTGTTTATGATCAATAAACAAATTGTCTAGGTCTTCCTATTTTGGCTGAATTTTTTGGTTTCCATAAGTTTGCATTAGTTACAGTTTACTACAGACTGTTCTGTTTTTGACAGATTCTGTTTTTCGTGTGTTGTTTGCTTATTTTGATGAATCTATGGCTAATAAACTAGTTTATAAACCATAGAGAAGTTGGAATACAGTAGGTTTAACACCAATATAAATAAAGAATAAGTTCATTACAGTACGTTGAAGTGGTGTTTTGTTTTCTTTCGCTAACAGAGCTCACGAGATTTTCTGTTAAGTTTTGTTTTGTGAAGTTTTCAAGTTTTGGGTAAAAGATTTGATGGATTATGGAAAAAAAAGTGGCAAGAGCCTAAGATTGTGGATGCCCATGGCACCCCAAGATAATATAAGGACACCAAAAAGCCAAATCTTGGGGATGCCCCGGAAGGCATCCCCTCTTTCGTCTACTTCCATCGGTAACTTTACTTGGAGCTATATTTTTATTCACCACATGATATGTGTTTTGCTTGGAGCGTCTTGTATTATTTGAGTTTTTATTTTTTTAGTTTGACACAATCATCCTTGCTGTACACACCTTTTGGGAGAGACACACTTGATTCGGAATTTGTTAGAATACTCTATGTGCTTCACTTATATCTTTTGAGCTATATAGTTTTTGCTCTAGTGCTTCACTTATATCTTTTAGAGCAGGGTGGTGGATTTGTTTTATAGAAACTATTGTTCTCTCATGCTTCACTTATATGATTTTGAGAGTCCTACAAAACAGCGTGGTAATTTGCTTTAATTATGATAGGCATTCAAGATTAGTAAAAATTATCTTATGAGTGTGTTGAATACTATGAGAAGTTTGATGCTTGATATTTCTTTTGAGATTTAAAGATGGTGATATAATACTCATGCTAGTTGATTAGTTGTGGATTTGAGAAATACTTGTGTTAAAGTTTGTGATTCATGTAGCATGCACGTATGGTGAACCGTTATGCGATGAAGTCGGAGCATAATTTATTTATTGATTTTCTTCCTTATGAGTGGCGGTCGGGGACGAGCGATGGTCTTTACCTACCAATCTATTGTAGCGACCTGACCCAAAATCGGTCAAATCTACGTATGCATACCATCCCAAGATCATCTTTGGTACTCACAAAGACATCGATAAAGTAATCAAAGTTCAATCACACCTGAATATCATTAATCGATTCTCATATAGAGTCTTTATTACAAGGAATAAATTCGCTCAAGGCCAACTCATGAGAAATAAACTATAATGCTGCGGAAGCGTCGAAGGTAAGCGAGTCCATCCGACTCAAAGGGCAATCGCCAAGCGCGGAGCGTAGCCTCACTCCTGATCGAATATATCTCGCAACATAATACGTTGCAGCCATGTAGGTCAGCTTTTGGAATAAGTGGCAAGTTATGAAGAACAACAATAATAAAGTTACTAACTGTATATGCATATTTGGCTGTGGAGCTCTAAGTTTCATCATTTTGCATAAAGCCAATTTTATCCTACTGGTGGACTTATTTGCAAATTACTACAAATTGTTGGTAGTTATTGAGATGGTTCCGCCAACCAATATCTAGTTCCCAATTATTATTAAGTCATAAACCCATCAAATTAATTCATTAGAGTTAAGTGTTGAGATATCCGAATACTTCCAAGGTCCAGATGCTCAAATGTCCGTAACCGGGGACACGGCTAATCGATTAGGTTATAACACTCTGCAGAGGTTTGCGCACTTTCCCCGCAAGGATCATTCCCTCCTTTAAAGTCTTCGCACTTCATGGTGTTTGAAGACGGGACGAATGAAACAGGTCTTCCAAAGAGTTCTTCCGCCTTTGCGGTACCCATCCAACCCTACCGTTCGTCTACTTCTCGTAGTACCGCCCAGCCAGCTTCACTACAAGGGTCAACCCAGCAGAGCCCATAATGGCTTGCGGCTGCACAGTAAGCTTCGGTCATGGGGCATCCATCCTTCTCTTCGTGGCTGGGTGAAGCTTTCCGAGGATGTCATGGCGCTTCTCCATGCATCCCGCCACCACTGGGTGCTCCAGGTGCCCGTCAACCGTCCTCCACCCAAAGAGTGATTTTCCAAGTCCATCTTGATCGTTGTAGTCCATGGGTTGTCATCATCATTGACTCTCACATCTTGCTTATGGATTTCACTCACCACAAATCCGTCTCACGAGCATAGCAAAATAACTACTACGTCCGGGGCCATGGTAACAAGGGATTGGTTCATCCTACCACATGATACTACTCAAGTTTAATGACTTCAAGATTTTCACTACTGCATGCAATGGTGGGGTGGTGACAACTACTAATGCACAAAAACATAGGTATAGAAATAACATGATCAAAACTTGCCTTGCTGATGATCCTCGTAAGCTAAAGAGTCGAGTAGCAAGCTTCAGACCGAAACTCGACCGAGACAAACAATAACACAATAAGCATAAAGCAAGAGGATCACACAAGATAACAAAAGTAACATAGCACAACAAAACAATCAAAACCAAATCAAAAGGAAAAGCTCAAAGAAATCAAATTCAAAGTTTTTCCCTATTCCAAACAATAACAAAAATAGTTTTATATAACAAAATTCCTGAATATAACCTAATCATGGTTTTAGGTTAACTTAACAGAAAAGGATTAACTAAGCAATTAGGAGCAAAAGAATTAATTAAAAGCTATTATAAAACTCATTTTAGGCCTAATCCAATTCCTATTAAGAAAATAATTTTAAAACTTTTATTAATTATAAATAAAAGTTCATCTACTAGAATGACAGAAACTATCCTAGAATAACTAATCACAAGTTAAAATAAATTAATTTACTAATTAATTAATTAGGAAAACAGAACTAATCAATTAATTAGGATTAATAGGATTCTGCCTAGAATTAATTATTTATTAATCCTAAAATACCAAAGTTAATTTCTAGGGTTTGGCAATATCAAAATAAAGTGATTGCAAAAGAATCATGCAAAATAATTTTTCTAACTAAAACTATAGCAGATTTGCTATTCTGACTAAAACAATATTAAAGCATTTTTAATTATTTTTAACATAGCTAAATATATGTTTTTCAGAAACTACATAAAATTTGCAATCCAACAAAAAAAGAATCACTCAAAAATATTAAACAGAATAAAAGATATACATTTTTGAAATTTGAACCAAATCGGCTAAAACAGAAAATCAAAAAAAAAAAAAGAAAAAGCCCAATGGGCCTATACTGTGCACTAGGCGTAGTTTAGTCTAACGGGCCTAGGGTTTAACTAACAGAACCGGCCTAATAAATAAAACCTAACAAAAAAAAATAAACCGCTCGGGCCGTCCGGTTTTCTAACTAAAACTTACCCCTTCGGGGGCTTCTAATCCTAACCCTAGGTTTAGGATCTAACGGTGGAGGGGAATGCCGGGGACTCACCGGACTCCGGCGACGTCGGCGGCGGCGGCGAGAGTGCTCGAGGGCTCGAGCGTCAGCGAGCCAGCGAGACGTCGGGGAGACGCGGGGAGCTCGGGAAGGGTTCGGTGGTGTTGGGGGTTTGGGGCACCAGGCGGCGACGGTGAGGGTTTTGGCGGAGGTGAGCTCGGGCTCCGCGTGCCGGGAGAGAGAGGAGAGAGGTTCGGCGAGGCTAGGGGGGAATGGGGTGCGGAGGGTCTGGCTTTTATAGCCGGGCCTCGGGAAGATTCGGAAGGGCATCAGGCGTCAGGCGATCCGGATTCTTGAGGATCCCATGGATCTCCCATGAGTCTGCGGGCTTGGGCGAGGGGAAGAAGAGAGGGGGTCCCACTGGTCACGAGGAGAGAGGAGAGGTTGGCGGTCGACCGAATCCTAGGGAATCGGGCGAGGGGCGCGGGAGTCTGTGGCTGGGCTGGCCACAGTGGGCGGCTTGGTTTGGCAGTCTTGGGGTGGCCGAGGTGAGGTGGCGCTGGCTGGGCAGGTGGCTCTGGTTGGCGCCTCAAGAGTTTTTTCTTTATTTTTTAATTAAAACAAAACCAAAATAAAACCTAAACTATAAATATTTTATATAGGGTATATATATACCAAAATGATCAGGGGAATATTCCCTTTCATTTGAACATTTTTCCAAAGGCAAAATCCAAACTTTATGAAAATCCATTTTTTTCAAATTCAAATAAAATTCAGATTTGAATCCCAATTCTTTTGGCATTGTTTCCTCTGATATTTTTGGAGTGTCATGTTTGCTCCTCTCATACTTTTGATCAAGTATTTATCAGGCTTAGTTTTGGAATTGTTTCCCACATGCCAAAGTTTGGAATTCAAATTCAAATTCAAAATAGCTCTGAAACTTCAAATGGCATTCAAATTCAAACAGGATGCATAGGATGCTTATCTATAATTGTAAAACATTCCAAATAGGAAATTTGGGATGTTACAAACCTACCCACCTTAAGATGAATCTCGCCCTCGAGATTCGGGTTGGCTAGCAAATAGGTGCGGATGGTCTCGACGAAGATCTTCTTCGCTCCTGTGTGGCTTCTTCCTCGGTGTGGTGACTCCACAGCACCTTGCAAAACTTGATAACTTTGCTGCGGGTGACTCGCTTGCAGTCTCGAGAATTTTGACGGGTTTCTCCTTGTAAGTCAAATCACCGTCAAGCTGTATGGCCTCTAGGGGCCTTGTGTCTCTCAACGGAACATCGGCCATGTCGGCATGGCACTTCTTCAAGCGAGAAGCGTGAAAGACATCATGAACTCCGGACAATCCTTCCGCAATTCCAACTTGTATGCCACTTCTCCACGGCGTTCGAGGATTTTGTAGGGCCAATGAATCGGGTGCTAACTTTCCTTGACTCCAAACCTCTTGATTCCACGAAGTGAGACACACGAAGATATGCTCGGTCTCCCACTTCGTAAGTCACCTCCTTGCGCTTCATCGTCGGCATAACTCTTACGTCGTGGATGTGCTATCTTGAGCCGGTCTCGAATCAGCTTGACTTTCTCTTCGAATCCTTGATAAGATCGGAACCGAAAAGTGATCGATCTCCAACGCTATCCCACAACAATGGTGTTCTGCACCTCCTTCCGTATAGAGCTTCGAAAGGGGCCATCTTCAAACTGGATTGATAACTGTTGTTGTATGAGAATTCTGCGTACGGCAAGTTATCATCCCAGCTAGACCCATAGTCTAGCACACAAGCTCTCAACATGTCCTCCAGAATCTGATTGACTCTCTCGGTCTGTCCATCTGTCTGCGGATGAAAGGCTGTACTGAATTCCAGCCTCGTACCCAAAGTTTCATGCAATTGCTTCCAAAACTTTGAGGTAAACTGCGTTCCTCTATCGACACGATTTTCCTCGGAACTCCATGCGGACATACGATCCTGGTCATGTATATCTTGGCCAACTTGGCACTGGTATAGGTAGTCTTCACGGAATAAAGTGAGCTACCTTAGTCAAACGATCAACTACTACCCAGATCGAATCATAACCTGAGCGGGTCTGGGTAATCCGTGATGAAATCCATACCAAGTTTCTCCCATTTCCAATCGGGAATCGGCAAAGGTTGAAGTAACCTGCTGGCTTCGATGTTCGCCTTCACACGTTGGCAAACATCGCATACGGCTACGTACTCGGCAATGTCCTTCTTCATACCGGTCCACAAGAAACTTTGCTTCAAGTCCAGGTACATCTTGGTGTTGCCGGGGTGAATCGAGTACGGGAATCATGAGCCTCTGAAGAATTAGCTTCGAGCTCGGGATCATTGGGCACATATATACGATCCTCAAACCATATAGTTCCATGTTCATCCTTTCGAATCCTTTAGCTTTTCCTTCCTCCATCTTTTGCTTAATCTCATCGATTTCCTTGTCCGACTTACGGCTTCACGAATCCTTTCGGTCAAGGTGGACTGAACTTCGTGGTTGCGACAAATCCTTTCGAACTATTTCCGATCGGAGATCTCGAGGTCATCGACTAACTCCGGGTAATCCTCCTGCGGTAAGAGTATTCACATAACTCTTACGGCTCAAAGCATCTGCTACAACATTGGCTTTACCGGGGTGGTAATGCAATCTCATGTCGTAGTCCTTTATCAACTCTAGCCATCTCCTCTGCCTGAGGTTCAATTCCTTCTGCGTGAAGATATACTTCAGACTCTTGTGATCCGTATAGACATCACAACGATTTCCAATGAGGAAATGTCTCTGTGTCTTGAGCGCATGCACTACATTTGCTAACTCCAAATCATGCGTGGCATAATTCATCTCATGAGGCCGTAGCTGTCTGGAGGCATAAGCTACAACCTTGCCTTCCTGCATCAATACTCCTCCGAGTCCTTGACGAGAAGCGTCACAATAGACCTGGTATTCCTTATGTATGTCCGGCAATATCAACACTGGAGCTGTGACCAACCGTTTCTTCAATTCCTGAAAACTGGCTTCACATTCCTCGGTCCAAACATACTTGGCTTCCTTCTTCAACAGCTCAGTCATGGGCTTGGCAATCTTCGAGAAGTTCTCAATGAACCTCCGATAATATCCCGCAAGTCCGAGAAAACTGCGGATCTCCTTGGTCGAGGTGGGTGGCGCCATTCGGTGACTGATTCAACCTTGGCGGGATCAACTGCTATTCCTTCTCCTGAAATAACATGTCCGAGGAATCCAACTTCCTTCAACCAAAATTCACATTTGCTGAATTTGGCATACAGCTGATGTTCTCGAAGTTTCTCCAGAACTAGACGCAAATGTTCCTTATGCTCTTCCTCGCTCTTGGAGAATATCAATATGTCATCGATGAACACCACGACAAACTTGTCCAAATACTCCATGAACACCTTGTTCATCAAATTCATGAAGTATGCAGGAGCATTAGTCAATCAAATGACATGACGGTATACTCGTATAAACCATACCTAGTAGTGAATGCTGTTTTGGGTATATCCTTTTCACGAATTTTCAACTGGTGATACCCTGATCGAAGATCGATCTTAGAGAATACCTTGGCTCCAACAAGCTGATCAAACAAGTCATTGATCATGGGCGAGGGTACTTGTTCTTGATGGTTACTTCGTTCAATGCACGATAATCCACAACCATCCTCAAGCTTCCATCCTTCTTCTCTACCAAAAGAACTGGGGCTCCCCAAGGTGATGAGCTTGGACGAATATATCCTTTCTCCAATAACTCATTTATATGTTCCTTGATTTCTTTCAACTCATTCGGTGGCATCCGATAAGGTCTCTTGGATATTGGGGCTGTCTTAGGGCAATAACTCGATCGAAACTCAATGTCTCGTCCGGTGGCATTCTGGTAATTCCTCCGGGAACACATCGGAAATTCTTGCACCTCGGCACTTCCTCTGAACAACTCCCGTGAGGGAATGCACTGATTCTTCATCTGGCTGTGCTGGCTACATACTTGATCCTCTTACGCTCCGGGGTGGTGAGCGAGAATAGACTTCTTGCACAGTCAATGTTCCTTCATACTTTGACAACCAATCCATGCCTAGGATTACATCCAAGGTCCGTGTTTCCAACACTATGAGTTCTACGGAAATTTGTGGTTCCCGATGTTGAGGTTTGCGGGACAGCTTAAACCTGCCATCATTTCTCCTCTGCGAACCGACGGAGGGGGCTTCTAAGGGTTCTAGTGCGTAATCCGTACTTATCCACAACTACCCTTGATATGAATGAATGCGTTGCACCGAATCAAAGCAGAACCAAAACTGAACGTGAATTCAATAAAACTTACCAACCACGATTGTCCGGCTGATCATAAACGTTCTCCACGTCGATGTGATTCACTTGAGCACGAGGAAGGATTGGGCTTCTTCACTGAGCCTCCATTGCCATTCCGTTCCTCTGCTTGGCCTCCGGCGTCGGTGGCGTAGTGCCTGTCTTCCGGCACTTGAAGCGGTGATGTGGCTCAGATCCTTGGAGCCGGGCAGAACGGTGCTGATTGCCATTACCACTGCCATTGCCATTGCCATGGCCTGACTTGTTGTCTGGCTGCGGTTGTTTCCATTTCCACCATGGTTATGACCTCCATGGTTGTGATGGATGTGCCCTCCGAGTACGGTGCATAGCGGGCTTCTGCTGAGCTCTGAATTGTGCTTCCCCGGCTGTACTTCCTCTTGCGGCTCTCTATCTGCTGCTGCTTGCCTTCGAATGGTGGCCTTGTCTACCAGCTCTGGTAGTTGTTGAAAGTAGCCACAATAAGCTGCATGCTCAATTCATCATTTAGTCCCTCAAGGAACTTCTCACCTTGGCGGCATCGGTGGCCACATCATCGGGGCATAGCGGGCAAGCTTGCTGAATTCCTCCACGTCTTGTGCCACAAGACGATTCCCTGGCGCAAGTTTGAACTCACGCTTCTTCGGACTCATGGCTCCAGATGAGACATGAGCGGTCTGAAGGCCTGCTGGAATTGATCCCAAGTGATGCCACCCAAGGAAAAGTGGCGGTGTAATTCTCCCACCAAGAAGCTGCAGGTCCATCCAGTTGATGCGCTGCAAAGCGCACCTTCTCAACATCGGTGCATCCAACGGTGACTAGCTCTCTTCCAATCTTGCGGAGCGATCGTCACCACAATCGGCTCGGTCGGCTAGAGAACATGGCGGATTCAACCTCGTAAATCGAGTCAAATTGTCCACAGTGGGTGGTGGTGGTGGCGGTGGATTGTTGGCGGGTTGTTCGATTACGAATCGGGAGCTGCATCGATGCATTCTCTCTTTGGAGCAGCTGGGTGAGCTCGGCGGAAACCAAAGTGTCACGTCTCGGAGGCATCTGGTGTTTTGGAGTGGATGAGAAATTTAGAATAGAACAAGGGTCTATGAGAATAACACTACCCATATGAATGCACAATCATAACACACCAAACATTTATTCATTCCACTCAAACATGGTTCAAACTTGATTACAAAAGCTCATGACTAATCGAAGGAAAAACATCGGCCTAACTGATCGACGAAAAAGTAAAAAATAACATGGTGGTCGACTAAAAAGTCTTCATCAGTGGCGCCTCCTCTTGGGGTTTCCTTCGGTGGTACTCCCCTCAAAATCCTGATCATTGCTCACGAGGGGTGCTTCATCTCCACTCGGGTAAAGGTCCTCTCCCAAGTCCATCTTTTCCTCAATCGCGGCAAGCTTCATCTTCAGGTCGTCGACTATCTCCATGAAGTCCGTGATTTCTTCCTCATGGCCAAGGAAGTCTGCATGAGCCTTCTCCTCCGATTCGATTCGCGGAACAAAAGCTTCCGGTGTGTCTTGAGTTACGGCGAGCCTGAATCTCCGTTTCGAGAAGACACTCCAAGTCTGAATGTACGAGAGAGTGGAATCGTCCTCGATGGTACGGATAATATCTCCATTCCTTGCCCTGCGAGAAACCATGGCGAGGTCTGAGTGATCGAGCTCAGTCCTGTACTCCTCTCGGAGATGTCCAAGTGCTCGGTAGATCGCCACGTCTCTTCCGATGATCCAGTTGAACTCGGTGAACTCAAAGTTGATAGGCTCCGTGCGTCCTCCAAAGGTCCTTCCTGGGATATGCACCTCAATCCTGTAGCGGGTGTCCGTTGGAAGTGCATTAGTGGGTTTCCCAGTGATCGAGGGCAGAGCAATCTTCAGCAGCTTCACCATCTGGACCAGCTTCCTTCCGAAGGGCATCGTCTCATCGGGTGGCGTAACTCCGTAGCAAAGCTGGGGTGAACTCGACGCCATCTAGAATGTTGCAAAGGAGAGAAGAGTCGAATAGATCGGGGAAGAATATAGAATGAAAAGGGGTTCAAAGTAAATGGTCTCGCTATGGCTTTCCGATCCTAGGGGTTACGATCCTACGGTCGGCGTGTGCTCGATACCATCTCTGAGCGACTGACCCAAAATCGGTCAAATCTACGTATGCATACCATCCCAAGATCATCTTTGGTACTCACAAAGACATCGATAAAGTAATCAAAGTTCAATCACACCTGAATATCATTAATCGATTCTCATATAGAGTCTTTATTACAAGGGAATAAATTCGCTCAAGGCCAACTCATGAGAAATAAACTATAATGCTGCGGAGCGTCGAAGGTAAGCGAGTCCATCCGACTCCAAAGGGCAATCGCCAAGCGCGAGCGTAGCCTCACTCCCCGATCGAATATATCTACGCAACATAATACGTTGCAGCCATGTAGGTCAGCTTTTGGAATAAGTGGCAAGTTATGAAGAACAACAATAATAAAGTTACTAACTCTATATGCATATTTGGTGTGGAGCTCTAAGTTTCATCATTTTATAAAGCCAATTTTATCCTACTACAGTGGACTTATTTGCAAATTACTACAAATTGTTGGTAGTTATTGAGATGGTTCCGCCAACCAATATCTCGTTCCCAATTATTATTAAGTCATAAACCCATCAAATTAATTCATTAGAGTTAAGTGTTGAGATATCCGAATACTTCCAAGGTCCAGATGCTCAAATGTCCGTAATCGGGACACGGCTAATCGATTAGGTTATAACACTCTGCAGAGGTTTGCGACTTTCCCGCAAGAATCATTCCCTCCTTTAAAGTCTTCGCACTTCATGGTGTTTGAAGGCGGACGAATGAAACAGGTCTTCCAAAGAGTTCTTTCGGCCACCGCGGTACCCATCCAACCCTACCGTTCGTCTACTTCTCGTAGTACCGCCCAGCCAGCTTCACTACAAGGGTCAACCCAGCCAGAGCCCATAATGGCTTGCGGCTGCATGTAAGCTTCCGGTCATGGGGCATCCATCCTTCTCCTCGTGGCTGGGTGAAGCTTTCCGCAGGATGTCATGGCGCTTCTCCATGCATCCCGCCACCTGGGTGCTCCAGGTGCCCGTCAACCGTCCTCCACCCAGTAGTGATTTTCGAAGTCCATCTTGATCGTTGTAGTCCATGGGTTGTCATCATCATTGACTCTCACATCTTGCTTATGGATTTCACTCACCACAAATCCGTCTCTGAGCATAGCAAAATAACTACTACGTCCGGGGCCATGGTAACAAGGGATTGGTTCATCCTACCACATGATACTACTCAAGTTTAATGACTTCAAGATTTTCACTACTGCATGCAATGGTGGGGTGGTGACAACTACTAATGCACAAAAACATAGGTATAGAAATAACATGATCAAAACTTGCCTTCTTGATGATCCTCGTAAGCTAAAGAGTCGTAGTAGCAAGCTTAGACTCCGAAACTCTACCGAGACAAACAATAACACAATAAGCATAAAGCAAGAGGATCACACAAGATAACAAAAGTAACATAGCACAACAAAACAATCAAAACCAAATCAAAAGGAAAAGCTCAAAGAAATCAAATTCAAAGTTTTTCCCTATTCCAAACAATAACAAAAATAGTTTTATATAACAAAATTCCTGAATATAACCTAATCATGGTTTTAGGTTAACTTAACAGAAAAGGATTAACTAAGCAATTAGGAGCAAAAAGAATTAATTAAAAGCTATTATAAAACTCATTTTAGGCCTAATCCAATTCCTATTAAGAAAATAATTTTAAAACTTTTATTAATTATAAATAAAAGTTCATCTACTAGAATGACAGAAACTATCCTAGAATAACTAATCACAAGTTAAAAATAAATTAATTTACTAATTAATTAATTAGGAAAACAGGAACTAATCAATTAATTAGGATTAATAGGATTCTGCCTAGAATTAATTATTTATTAATCCTAAAATACCAAAGTTAATTTCTAGGGTTTGGCAATATCAAAATAAAGTGATTGCAAAAGAATCATGCAAAAATAATTTTTCTAACTAAAACTATAGCAGATTTGCTATTCTGACTAAAACAATATTAAAGCATTTTTAATTATTTTAACATAGCTAAATATATGTTTTTCAGAAACTACATAAAATTTGCAATCCAACAAAAAAGAATCACTCAAAATATTAAACAGAATAAAAGATATACATTTTGAAATTTGAACCAAATCGCTAAAACAGAAAATCAAAAAAAAAAAAAAAAAGCCCAATGGGCCTATACATGCACTAGGCGTAGTTTAGTCTAACGGGCCTAGGGTTTAACTAACAGAACCGCCTAATAAATAAAACCTAACAAAAAAAATAAACCGCTCGGCCGTCCGGTTTCTAACTAAAACTTACCCCTTCGGGGGCTTCTAATCCTAACCCTAGGTTTAGGATCTAACGGTGGAGGGGAATGCCGGGGACTCACCGGACTCCGGCGACGTCGGCGGCGGCGGCGAGAGTGCTCCGAGGGCTCCGAGCGTCGGCGAGCTTCGGCGAGACGTCGGGGAGACGCGGGGGAGCTCGGGGAAGGGTTCGGTGGTGTTGGGGGGTTTCGGGGTGCACCAGAGCGGCGACGGTGAGGGTTTTGGTGGCGGAGGTGAGCTCGGGCTCCGGCGTGCTTCGGGAGAGAGAGGGAGAGAGGTTCCGGCGAGGCTAGGGGGGGGAATGGGGTGCGGAGGGGTCTGGCTTTTATAGCCGGGCCTCGGGGAAGATTCGGAAGGGCATCAGGCGTCAGGCGATCCGGATTCTTGGGATCCGCGGATCTCCGCGAGTCTGAGGCTTGGGCGAGGGGAAGAAGAGAGGGGGTCCCACCGGTCGTGAGGAGAGAGGAGAGGGTTGGCGGTCGACCGAATCCTAGGGAATCGGGCGGGGGGGCGCGGGGAGGGCTGGCTGGCTCGGCTCGCTGGCTGGGCTGGCCTGTGGCCCGGCTTGGCTGGGCCAGTCTTGGGGTGGCCGAGGTGAGGTGGCGCTGGCTGGGCTGGGTGGCTGGTGGCGCCTCAAGAGTTTTTTTCTTTATTTTTTAATTAAAACAAAAACCAAAATAAAACCTAAACTATAAATATTTTATATAGGGTATATATATACCAAAATGATCGGGGAATATTCCTTTCATTTGAACATTTTCCAAAGGCAAAATCAAACTTTATGAAAATCCATTTTTTCAAATTCAAATAAAATTCAGATTTGAATCCCAATTCTTTTGGCATTGTTTCCTCGATATTTTGGAGTGTCATGTTTGCTCCTCTCATACTTTTGATCAAGTATTTATCAGGCTTAGTTTTGGAATTGTTTCCCACATGCCAAAGTTTGGAATTCAAATTCAAATTCAAAATAGCTCTGAAACTTCAAATGGCATTCAAATTCAAACAGGATGCATAGGATGCTTATCTATAATTGTAAAACATTCCAAATAGGAAATTTGGGATGTTACATCTATCCCCCTAGGAGCATGCGCGTAATACTTTGCTTTGATAACTTGTATATTTTTGCAATAAGTATATGAGTTCTTTATGACTAATATTGAGTCCATGGATTATACGCACTTTTCTTCCTTCCACCATTGCTAGCCTCTCTAATACCGCACACTTTTCGCCGGTATCATACACCCACCATATACCTTCCTCAAAACAGCCACCATACCTACCTATCATGGCATTTCCATAGCCAGTCCGAGATATATTGCCATGCAACTTACGACCATTCCGTTTACTATGACACGCTCCATCATTGTCGTATTGCTTCGCATGATCATGTAGTTGACATCGTATTTGTGGCAAAGCCACCGTTCATAATTCTTTCATACATGTCACTCTTGATTCATTGCATATCCCGGTACATCGTCGGAGGCATTCACATAGAGTCATATTTTGTTCTAAGTATTGAGTTGTAATTGTTTAATTGCAAGTAAATAAAAGCGTGATGATCATCATTTTTAGAGCATTGTCCCAAGTGAGGAAAGGATGATGGAGACTATGATTCCCCCATAAGTCGGGATGAGACTCCGAGCTAAAAAAAGAGGCCATAAAAAAAGAGAAAAGGCCCAAATAAAAAATAAAAAATAAGAGAAAAAGAGAGAAGGGACAATATTACTATCCTTTTACCACACTTGTGCTTCGAAGTAGCACCATGATCTTTATGATAGAGAGTCTCCTATGATATCACGTTCATATACTAGTGGGAGTTTTTCATTATAGAACTTGGCTTGTATATTCCAATGATGGGCTTCCTCAAAATGCCCTAGATCTTCGTGAGCAAGCGAGTTGGATGCACACCCACTTAGTTTCTTTTGTTGAGCTTTCATATACCTATAGCTCTAGTGCATCCGTTGCATGGCAATCCCTACTCACTCACATTGATATCTATTAATGGGCATCTCCATAGCCCGTTGATACGCCTAGTTGATGTGAGACTATCTTCTCCCTTTTTTGTCTTCTCCACAACCACCATTCTATTCCACATATAGTGCTATATCCATGACTCACGCTCATGTATTGCGTGAAGATTGAAAAAGTTTGAGAACACTAAAAGTATGAAACAATTGCTTGGCTTGTCATCGGGGTTGTGCATGATTTAAATACTTTGTGTGGTGAAGATAGAGCATATCCAGACTATATGATTTTGTAGGGACAACTTTCTTTGGCCATGTTATTTTGAGAAGACATAATTGCTTAGTTAGTATGCTTGAAGTATTATTATTTTTATGTCAATATTAAACTTTTGTCTTGAAACTTTCGAATCTGAACATTCATACCACAAATAAGAGAATTACATTGAAAATTATGCCAAGTAGCATTCCGCATCAAAAATTCTGTTTTTATCATTTACCTACTCGAGGACGAGCAAGAATTAAGCTTGGGCATGCTTGATACGTCTCCAATGTATCTATAATTTTTGATTGCTTCATGCTATATTATATTCTGTTTTGGATGTTTAACGGCCTTTATTATACACTTTTATGTTATTTTTGGGACTAACCTATTAATCGGAGGCCCAACCCAAATTGCTGTTTTTTGCCTATTTCAGAGTTTCGTAGAAAAAGAATATCAAACGGAGTCCTAACGAAATGAAACTTCGGGAACGTGATTTTTGGAACAAATTTGATCCAGAGGACTTGGACCCTACGTCAAGATAGCTACTAGGAGGGCACGAGGTAGGGGGCGCGCCTACCCCCCATGCGCGCCCTCCACCCTCATGGGGCCCACGTTGCTCCACCGACGTACTTCTTCCTCCTATATATGCCTACGTACCCCCAAACCATCAGAGGCATCCACGAAAACCTAATTCCGCCGCCGCAACCTTCTGTACCCGTGAGATCCCATCTTGGGGCCTTTTCCGGCGTCCTGCCGGAGGGGGTATTGATCACGAAGGGCTTCTACATCAACACCATAGCCTCTCCGATGATGTGTGAGTAGTTTACTTCAGACCTTCGGGTCCATAGTTATTAGCTAGATGGTTGTTCTCTCTCTTTGGATCTCAATACAAAGTTCTCCACGATTCTCGTGGAGATCTATTTGATGTAATCTTCTTTTGCGGTGTGTTTGTTGAGACCGATGAATTGTGGGTTTATGATCAAGTTTATCTATGAACAATATTTGAATCTTCTCTGAATTCTTTTATGTATGATTGGTTATCTTTGCAAGTCTCTTTGAATTATCAGTTTGGTTTGGCCTACTAGATTGATCTTTCTTGCAATTGTGAGAAGTGCTTAGCTTTGGTTTCAATCTTGCGGTGTCATGTCCCAGTGACAGTAGGGGCAACACGACACGTATTGTATTGTTGCCATCGAGGATAACAAGATGGGGTTTATATCATATTGCATGAGTTTATCCCTCTACATCATGTCATCTTACTTAAAGCGTTACTATGTTCTTTTGAACTTAATACTCTAGATGCATGCTGGATAGCGGTCGATGTGTGGAGTAATATTAGTAGATGCAGGCAGGAGTCGGTCTACTTGTCTCAGACGTGATGCCTATATACATGATAATACCTAGATATTCTCATAACTATGCTCAATCCTATCAATTGCTCAACAGTAATTTGTTCACCCACCGTCATACTTATGCTCTCCAGAGAAGCCACTAGTGAAACCTATGGCCCCCGGGTCTATTTTCCATCATATTAATCTTCCAACACTTAGCTATTTTTATTGCCTTTAATTTTGCTTTGCATATTTATCATAAAAATACCAAAAATATTATCTTATCATATCTATCAGATCTCACTCTCGTAAGTGACCGTTGAGAGATTGACAACCCCTTTATCGCGTTGGTTGCGAGGTTCTTGTTTGTTTGTGTAGGTGCGAGGGACTCGTGCATGGTCTCCTACTGGATTGATACCTTGGTTCTCAAAAACTGAGGGAAATATTTATGGTACTTTACTGCATCACCCTTTCCTCTTCAAGGGAAAACCAACACAGTGCTCAAGAGGAAGCAAAACTCTAGGGTTGTTTGTGACACTTATAGGAATAGCCCAATAGATTAATCGGAAAGTATAACTTTGAGGTGGTTTCATACCCTACAATAATCTCTTCGTTTGTTTTCCACTATTAGTGACTTTGGAGTGACTCTTTGTTGCATGTTGAGGGATTGTTATATGATCCAATTATGTTATTATTGTTGAGAGAACTTGCACTAGTGAAAGCATGAACCTTAGGCCTTGTTTCAAAGCATTGCAATACCGTTTATGCTCACTTTTATTATTAGTTACCTTGCTATTTTTATATTTTCAGATTACAAAAACCTATATCTACCATCCATATTGCACTTGTATCACCATCTCTTCGCCCAACTAGTGCACCTATACATTTTACCATTGTATTGGGTGTGTTGGGGACACAAGAGACTCTTTGCTATTTGGTCGCAGGGTTGTTTGAGAGAGACCATCTTCATCCTACGCCTCCCACGGATTGATAAACCTTAGGTCATCCACTTGAGGGAAATTTGCTACTGTCCTACAAACCTCTGCACTTGGAGGCCCAACAACGTCTACAAGAAGAAGGTTGTGTAGTAGACATTAGTTCCCTTTGCCCTTCTTCTTGAAATTGGTGGTCTTGTTAACCATCAACACTTGATACTCCTTCTGGATTTCTACCTCCGCAGCCTTTAGCATCGCGAAGAGCTCAGGAATTGTCTTATCATTCCCTTGCATATTATAGTTCATCACGAAGCTTTTGTAGCTTGTTGGTAGTGATTGAAGAACTCTGTCAATGACACTATCATCAGGAAGATTAACTCCTAGTTGAGTCAAGTGGTTGTGCTACCCAGACATTCTGAGTATATGTTCACTGACAGAACTATTCTCCTCCATCTTGCGGCTATAGAACTTATTGGAGACTTCATAGCTCTCAATTCGGGCATTTGCTTGACATATTAACTTCAACTCCAGGAACATCTCATATGCTCCATGACATTCAAAACGTCGTTGAAATCCCTATTCTAAGCCATAAAGCATGGCACACTAAACTATCGAGTAGTCATCAGCTTTGCTCTGCCAGATGTTCATAACGTCCGGAGTTGCTCCTGCAGCGGGTCTTGCACCTAGCGGTGCTTCCAGGACGTAATTCTTCAGTGCAGCAATGAGGATAATCCTCAAGTTACGGACCCAGTCTGTGTAGTTGCTTCCATCATCTTTCAACTTAGCTTTCTGGAACGCATTAAAATTCAAAGGAACGGTAGCACGGGCCATTGATCTACAACAACATGGACATGCAAAATACTATCAGGTACTAAGTTCATGATAAATTAAAGTTCAATTAATCATATTACTAAAGAACCCCCACTTATATAGACATCCGTCTAGTCATCTAAATGATCACGTGATCCATATCAACTAAACCATGTCCGATCATCACGTGAGATGGAGTAGTTTTCAATGGTGAGCATCACTATGTTGATCATATCTACTATATGATTCACACTCGACCTTTCTGTCTCAGTGTTCCGAGGCCATATCTGCATATGCTAGACTTTTCAAGTTTAACCCGAGTATTCTGCGTGTGCAAAACAGGCTTGCACCCATTGTATGTGAACGTAGAGCTTATCACACCCGATCATCACGTGGTGTCTCCGCACGATTTAATATGCATAGCGGTGCATACTCAGGGAGAACACTTGTACCTTGAAATTTAGTGAGAGGTCATCTTATAATGCTACCGCCGTACTAAGAAAAATAAGATGCATAAAGGATAAACATCACATGCAATCAAAATGAGTGATATGATATGGCCATCATCATCTTGTGCTTTGATCTCCATCTCCAAAGCACCATCATGATCACCATCGTCACCGGCTTGACACCTTGGTCTCCATCGTAGCATTGTTGTCGACTCGCCAACTATTGCTTCTACGACTATCGCTACCTCTTAGTGATAAAGTAAAGCAATTACATGGCGATTGCATTTCATACAATAAAGCGACAACCATAAGGCTCCTGCCAGTTGCCGATAATTTTTACAAAACATGATCATTTCATACAACAATTTATATATTGTCACGTCTTGACAATATCACATCACAACAAGCCCTGCAAAAACAAGTTAGACGTCCTCTACTTTGTTGTTGCAAGTTTTACGTGGCTAATACGGGCTTCTAGCAAGAACCGTTCTTACCTACGCATCAAAATCACAACGATTTTTCGCCAAATCTGCTGTTTTAACCTCCAACAAGGCCCGGGCGTAGTCAGATTCGATTCAACTAAATTTGGAGAAACAGACACCCGCTAGCCACATGTGTGCGAAGCACGTCGGTAGAACCAATCTCATGAACGCGGTCATGTAATGTCGGTCGGGTCCACTTCATCCAACAATACCGCCGAATCAAAGTAAGACGTTGCTGGTAAGTAGTATGACTATTATCACCCACAACTCATTGTGTCTACTTGTGCATATAACATCTACGCATAGACCTAGCTCGGATGCCACTGTTGGGGAATGCAGTATTTCAAAAAAAATTACCTACGATCACGCAAGATCTATCTAGGAGATGCATAGCAACGAGCGGGGAGAGTGTTGTCCACGTACCCTCGTAGATCGAAAGTGGAAGCATTTAGTAACGCGGTTGATGTAGTCGAACGTCTTCGCGATCCACCGATCCAAGCACCAAACGTACGACACCTCCGCGTTCAGCTCGATGACGTCCTTCGAACTCTTGATCCAATTGAGGCCGAGGGAGAGTTTCATCAGCACGATGGTGTGGTGACGGTAGGGATGGCAATGGGGCCCCATACCCACCAAACCCGTGGGGATTTCATCTATTAGGGGGTGGGTATGGGCGAAAAATATCCCAATGGGGATATTTACCAAACTAATTTATTCCCCATACGGTACAACGCGGATGGGGACGATATCCTATTCCCCAGACCCAGTTCCCATCGGGGATCCGGTTAGTAACTGCGACACTGCGGTCAACCTTAAAATATTCACAAACAAACTTGCGAAAACAAAAAATACTCTAAATAACCATAAAAGTATCTCACATCCTCACCTCAGCTGCCACCATGACCAAGAAATCAATACGACCTAGATAGGCATTAGCAGGAAAAGGACAACACCATGTATGTATGTTGATTATAGGGTGCCATATTATGTATATGACTATTTTTTATGGGGATGGGGACCCTAATGGGGCCCCGTTCCCTAGTGGGGCATGGGTATGGGGAAATTTCATCCCCAGCCATGTAAACGGGGATGGGGATGTGATGATTGGGAATATATGGGGATGGGGATGTTTGTAGGTATCCCCATAGGGGTTTGTCCCCATTGCCATCCCTACTGTCCGTTGTGGCCGCTTCGGAGCTGGAGGCGGTCCGGGTGGTGCTCCGCTCTGTCCATCTCTACTAGGGATGGCAACGGGGCCCCATACTCGCCAAACCCATGGGGATTTCATCTATTAGGGGCTGGGTATGGGCGAAAAATATCCCCATGGGGATATTTACCAAACTAATTTATTCCTCTTAGGGTACAACGGGGACGGGGACGATATCCTATTCCCCAGACCCAGTACCCATCGGGGATCCGGTTAGTAACTGCGACACTGCGGTCGACCTTAAAATATTCACAAACAAACTTGCGAAAACAAAAAAACTTTGAAATAACCTTAAACCTATCTCACATCCTCACCTCAGCTGCCACCATGACCAAGAAATCAATACGACCTAGATAGGCATTAGCAGGACAAGGACAACACCATGTATGTATGTTGATTATAGGGTGTCATATTATGTATATGACTATGTGTTTATGGGGATGGGGCCCCTAATGGGTCCCCGTTCCCAGTGGGGCATGGGTATGGGGAAATTTCTACCCCAGTCATGTAAACATGGATGGGGATGGGGCGATAGGGAATAGATGGGGATGGGGATGTTGTAGGTATCCCCGTAGGGGATTGTCCCCATTGCCATCCCTAGGTGACGGTGATGATGAAGTTACCGGCGCAGGGCTACGCCTAAGCACTATGATAATATGACCGAGGTGTGTAACTGTGAAGGGAGGCACCGCACACGGCTAAGACAATTGATCTTGTGTGTTCTAGGGTGCCACCTGCCCCCGTATATAAAGGAGGGGAGGGGGAGGCCGGACGGCCGTGTAGGGCGCGCTAGGAGAGGGGAGTCCTACTAGGACTCCAAGTCCTAGTAGGATTCCAGCTGAGGAAGGGGGGAGAAGGAAGGGAGAGGGAGAAGGGAAGGAAAGGGGGCGCCACCCCCTTCCCTTAGTCCAATTCGGACCTAAGGGGGGTTCGGCCAGCCCCCTTGTGGCCCTTATCTCTCCCCACTAAGGCCCATCATGGCCCATTAGTTCCCCCGGGGGGTTCCGATAACCCTCTGGCACTCCGATAATTATCCGTCACCTCTCGAAACTCATCCGTTGTATGAACAACAATGTACAATATATCAATCTTTATGTCTCGACCATTTAGAGACTCCTCGTCATGTCCGTGATCTCATCCGGGACTCCGAACAAACTTTGGTTCATCAAAACACATATGTCATAATACAAATCATCATCGAATGTTAAGCGTGCGGACCCTACGGGTTCGAGAACTATGTAGACATGACCGAGACACATCTCCGGTCAATAACCAATAGCGGAACCTGGATGCTCATATTGCCTCCTACATATGTAGGACCTTGAAGTAAGAGGTGTCTAGAGGGGGGCGGGGGTGATTAGACACTAAGTACCAAAGTTGCAGTTTTTATCCTTATTAAAGTTTAAGTGGAGTTTAGGCACAAGTTTAACTTTTTCAATACATAACAAGCAAGCATGCAATGAGTATATGAGCAGCGGAAAGAAAAGCATGCAACTTGCAAGAAAGTAAAGGGAAGGGATTGGAGGATTCAAACGCAATTGGAGACACAGATGTTTTTGGCGTGGTTCCGATAGGTGGTGCTATCGTACTTCCACGTTGGTGGAGACTTCAACCCACGTAGGGTAGCAGTTCTTGTGAGTCCACGGAGGGCTCCACCCACGAAGGGTCCACAGTAGCAACCTTGTCTATCCCACCATGGCCGTCGCCCACGAAGGACTTGCCTCACTAGCGGTAGATCTTCACGAAGTAGGCGATCTCCTTGCCCTTACAAACTCCTTGGTTCAACTCCACAATCTTGTCGGAGGCTCCCAAGTGACACCTAGCCAAGCTAGGAGACACCACTCTCCAAGAAGTAACAAATGGTGTGTTGATGATGAACTCCTTGCTCTTGTGCTTCAAATGATAGTCTCCCCAACACTCAACTCTCTATCATAGGATTTGAATCTGGTGGAAAGAATATTTGAGTGGAAAGCAACTTGGGGAAGGCTAGAGATCAAGATTCATATGGTAAGAATGGAATATCTTGGCCTCAACACATGAGTAGGTAGTTCTCTCTCAGAAATGGTAAGTTGGAAGTGTAGGTTTAGTCTGATGGCTCTCTCCACGAATGAAGAGGAGGTGGAGGGGTATATATAGCCTCCACACAAAATCTAACCGTTACACATAATTTACCAATCTCGGTGGGACCGAATCAACAAACTCGGTCAGACCGATTTTAGTAAACCTAGTGACCATTATGGTTTTCGGTGGGACTGACATGCATCTCGGTAGGACCGATATGGTTAGGGTTAGGGCATAACGTAATCTCGGTGAGACCGATTACACAAACTCGGTGAGACCGATTTTGGTAATTAGCTAACCAGAGAGTTGGTCAGGCAAACTCGGTTGGACCGATTACTCAAACTCGGTGGGACTGATTTTGGTAATAAGTTAACCAGAAAGTTTGCATTGTAATCTCGGTAGTACCGATTCTCAAACTCGGTGAGACTGATTTTGATAGTGGACATACAAAGAGAGATTACAATCCCATCTCGGTGAGACCGAGATCCCTATCGGTAGAACCGATTTGCCTAGGGTTTGTGGCAGTGGCTAAGACATCCAAACTCGGTGGCGCCGGATAGGAAGAATCGGTGAGACCAATTTTGGCTTTAGGTTTAGGTCATATGTGGATGTGAGAAAGTAGGTGAGGGTTTTGGAGCATATCACTAAGCACATGAAGCAAAAGGCTCATTAAGCAACACCTCATCCCTCCTTGATAGTATTGGCTTTTCCTATAGACTCAATGTGATCTTGGATCACTAAAGTGTAAAATGAAGAGTCTTGAGCTTGAAGCTTTAGCCAATCCTTTGTCCCTAGCACCTTGAAGGAGTTCCCACATCCTTTAGTCCATGCCACTCCATTGTTGAACTTATCTGAAACATACTAGATAAAAGTGTTAGTCCAACAAGAGATATGTTGACATTAATTACCAAAACCACCTAGGGAGCACTTGTGCTTTCAATCTCCCCCTTTTTGGTAATTGATGACAACATACATCAAAGCTTTAGATGAGGTTATAAAGAATAACAAGTAAAGCTTTGGAAAGACATGTAACAGGCATAGGCTCCCCCTACATGTATGCAATCATGTGAATATGGAATATAGAAGCATGTGATAGCATAACCATGATAGAGCAGGCAAAGTGTTACATGTATCTTGGCCATATGCATCAGAGCAAAGAATATTAAAGAAAATACCTTCATGCCCATGAGTCCTTCTTGCAAACAGTATGTACATCAGCAAGAATTCCTCATACACATGATTGTGATGCATATACTTACCTTGTAGTCTTGAGTTGGCTTAGGATGGAATGAACCTGCGTAAACAAGGTTAGATAACACATATGCACCTACTAGCCAGAGCAAACAAAAGAAACCACAAGAATACCAAGACTGGGATGACATGTAGAGAGTGAATACTAAGTACTACATTGGATTAGACATGTCCCCAAGAGTAAAGATATGCAATGAATTTAGATGATTTCTTTCCCTTAGAAGTCTTGCTCCCCCTAAATCTAGCATGGGATACTGGGACAAGGTAGGGAACAGAAAATCAGAGCTGAAAGATATAAATGAACAGAGCTAATGCAAGCTAATGCAGATAAGCACTTATGAACATGTCTTTCCCCTCAAGAAGACATGTGGCATCTCTCCTCTTGAACATCAAGCATCTGGGATCCTTGAGAAATACTTTCTACTAGTATTCTCTCCCCCTGGAGATCTCTCTCTCTCCCCCTGAAGGATCTCTCTCTCCTTCTCTGATGTGATCTCTTTAAGTGATAGCTTTGATGTGATCTCTCTCTCCCCCTTTGACATCAATTTCCAAGAAGGGTTTGATAAGAAAAATTGAGCTCTCTCTCCCCCGCTGGAATTTGTCGTGAATGGGTTTGATCCTTGAGTCACAACCTAAAGCAATGATAAAAATGTGATGCTTGTAGAGGACAAGATTCATTGAGTGGAGCTGGATCAAAAGAAACACAGAATAAGTGGCAAACCATTTTTCCTGTTGTGAAATCGGTGGCACCGAGTGGTATGCTTGGTGGTACGAAAGTTTTCGTTGGACCGAAAATAACAAATCGGTGTAACCGAGTTCATCGCAGTGAAAACACTTGTCACCTCAGCTCACTTGACTAGTAAGATCTCACAAAGATTTGCAAGGAATTTACTGAAAGATTTGCAATGAATTGGAATGCAGAAAATGTAGAGCAAACAGAAAGAAATCTAGATGAAGTTTTTTTGAAAGGGGAAACACATATGCATGAGACAAATGCAAAAACTCAGAAAAGAACACAAGAGAACTTCATCTAGAGATGGTTGGTGACAAAATCACCTATGTTAGAGTATATTGACTTAGGAGTCAAGTGAGATCACTTGATCATAGGTCATACTCATCGCTTAAGCTCAAAATGGGGTTGCCATTTTTCATTTAAGCATCTTGATGTATTCACATCTTGTCGAGTTGCTTTAAATCATGACTCGGAGTAAAGCTTCTCTAAGATGGAATAACATACCTTGGTTGGTGGTGTCGTCCATGTAGTTGAACTTGTGTGGGTTGCTCAAGGTTGATGTAGCTCATCAAGAGTTTTGAGCACCACTTGGAATTTGAGTCCATCTACCTACATGGGTTAGTTTGTGCAAGGAAGAGCACTTGTGTATCCAACAATGACAATCATGAAGCTCAACATAGAATTTGTCAAAGGATATGTTTAAATGGTTTTGTGCTTCCTTGGCTTCAACCACCTAGTGCAGAGACTTGGTGATGTAGAGATTGCTCAAGTTGTGAGTAGGTTACAATCTCATGGAATTTGATTCAACCAAGTACCTACATGGGTTAGATAACATGCAAGATACAAATATATCCAAGACATAAGATTTCCATCATAGGTGAGATATCAAGGATTAGGCATAAGCTCATGTCTTGCATGTATCCAATGGAGTTTCTACTCCAAATTTGAAGTAGCAATGATGTTCAATTCTCCTCTTAACCTGCAAAACACTTTCTCATCAAGAGGTTTTGTGAATATATCCGCTAATTGCTTTTCGGTGTGAACATGCTTAAGATCAATGTCACCCTTAGCAACATGATCTCGAATGAAATGATGACGAACTTCAATATTCTTAGTTTGAGAATGTTGCGCAGGATTATGTCCAATTTTGATAGCACTTTCATTGTCACAAAGCAATGGAACATGTTTCACATATATCCCATAATCTTTAAGAGTTTGGGTCATCCACAGTAATTGAGCACAACATGAACCAGCGGCAATGTACTCCGCTTCGGCGGTAGATAAGGATATCGAGTTTTGTTTCTTGGAGGACCAAGACACAAGAGATCTACCAAGAAATTGACAAGTACCCGAAGTGGACTTTCTATCAACCTTGTCTCCGGCATAGTCCGAGTCGAAGTAGCCAACAAGATCGAAAGAGGCCCTCTTAGGATACCAAATGCCAAAATTTGGTGTATGGATTAAGTATCTCAATATCCTTTTTACGGCCTTAAGATGACATTCTTTAGGAGCAGCTTGATATCGTGCACACATGCACACACTTAGCATAATATCGGGACGTGAAGCACATAGATATAACAATGAACCAATCATAGAGCGATAAACCTTTTGATCAACCGGTTCATCATCTTTGGTTAAGTCAAGATGTCCACTAGTAGGCATGGGTGTAGACATACCTTTGCATTCTTGCATATTGAACTTCTTGAATAAGTCCTTAGTGTACTTCGTTTGAGAGACAAAAGTACCTTCCTTAGTTTGCTTGATTTGCAACCCAAGAAAGAATTTGAGTTCACTCATCATTGACATCTCAAACTTCTCCGACATTAGTTTCCCAAACTTTTCACTAAAATGAGGGTTAGTTGATCCAAATATGATATCATCAACATAAATTTGGCATACAAATAATTCACCATTAACCCTTTTAGTAAAAAGTGTGGAATCGATTTTCCCAATTTCAAAGCCTTTTTCAAGAAGAAACTTGGTCAAGAATTTATACCATGCTCTAGGAGCTTGTTTAAGACCATAGAGAGCTTTGTGAAGTTTGTAAACATGATTGGGTTTCTTAGGATTGACAAAGCCGGGAGGTTGCTTAACATAGACTTCCTCCTCTATTTCACCATTTAGAAAAGCACTTTTAATGTCCATTTGGTATAAGGTGATATCATGATGATTAGCATAGGCAAGTAAGATGCGAATGGACTCAAGTCTAGCAACGGGAGCATAAGTCTCACCATAGTCCATACCTTCGACTTGTGTGTAGCCATGAGCGACGAGACATGCTTTGTTGCGAACCACTTGTCCATCTTCATCTTGCTTGTTGCGAAACACCCATTTGGTACCAATGATGTTGTGGTTGTTGTCGGGCTTCTCAACCAATGTCCAAACTTGATTCCTCTCAAAGTTGTGTAGCTCTTCATGCATAGCATTTATCCAATCCAGATCTTCCAATGCTTCTTCAACCTTCATAGGTTCAATTCTAGAGACGAAAGAATAGTTTTCACAAAAGTTAGCTAAACGAGTTTTAGAGCGAGTGATTCTCCCGGTTTGAATGTCATTGTAGATTTGCTTGACGGGATGGTCTTTAGCAATTCTTGCTCGAACTTGTGAAAGCTTTTGCTTGGGTCTTCATTGAACATCTTCTTCATCTTGTTCTTCTTCTTGGCCTTCCTCATTGTTGGCGTTGTCGTTCTCTTGTCGTGGTGGAGAAGGAGGTCGTTGACGTTCATCTTGATGCACTTCCTCGTTTTATTCATCTTGGTGTGTCCCACTTGTGGATGCTTCCGTATTAACTCTTGGTTCACCTTGTCGTGAAGTAGAAGCTTCCACTTGAATTGACGAGGTACTCTCCTTCACCTCCGTTGGACGGACCTTGCCAATAGACAAGTCTTGGATTGCTTCCGAAGGGTCTTTGTCTCCTACATCAATTGGCAATTGCTCTATTTGCGAGCCGTTAGATTCATCAACCTTCACATCTACCGTCTCTTCAACATTTCGGGTGAAATTGTTGTAGACACGGTAAGTGTGAGAGTTTGAGCGATAACCTAGTAGAAAACCTTCATGAGACTTAGGAGCAAATTTAGAACGACGATGCTTATCAAGAATGTAGCACTTTGAGCTGAATACTCGAAAGTATCCAACTTGGGGTTTGTTACCGGTGAGGAGCTCGTATGCCGTCTTACCGAGTAGCTTGTGAAGATACAAGCGATTTGTTTCATGACAAGCTATCTCAACCGCTTCTGCCCAAAAGTGCTTCGGTGTCTTGTACTCATCAAGCATCATTCTCGCCATTTCGATGAGCGGCCGGTTCTTCCTCTCAACAACTCCATTTTGTTGAGGTGTGTACGTAGCCGAGAACTCGTGTGAAATCCCTTCTTCGTCAAGAAAGGTGTCCACATTTGCGTTTTTGAACTCCGTTCCGTTATCACTGCGAACCTTCTTGATCTTCACTTCAAATTGATTTTGGGCCTTCCTAGCGAAGTTTTTGAAGATGTTTTGGACCTGTGATTTATCATCGAGAAAGAACACCCACGTATATCTTGAAAAATCATCAACTATTACTAGACCAAAAGAATTTCCACCGAGACTCTTGTAGGAGTTGGGACCAAAGAGATCCATGTGAAGCAACTCGAGTGGCCTCTTTGTGGTCATGATGTTATTCACGGGATGCCTTCCTCCAACCTGTTTACCTGCTTGACAAGCACTGCATAGTCTATCCTTATCAAATATGACATCGTTAACTCCTAGGATATGATTCCCTTTAATAAGCTTGTCAAGGTTTCTCATGCCAACGTGACCTAATCATCTTTGCCATAACCATCCTTTTGAGGATTTAGCAATGAAGCAAGTTTTAGGTTGAGCCTTTTTAGTGAAATCAACAATGTATAGATCACCTCTACGCACACCGGTAAAGACCATTTTATGATTGTCTCGACGAAACACTTGGCAATCAATTTCAGTAAATAGGACATTGAAACCCAAAATCAGCAAGTCTAGATACTGAAAGTAAGTTGTAGCCAAGAGATTGAACGAGCATGACATTCTGAATGGAGCTATCATGTGAGATGGCTACCTTACCGAGGCCAACCACCTTACCCTTTGAGTTGTCACCGAAAGTGACAAACTTTCGAGGACTATCATTTTCAGCAAGCTCACGAAACATGTCTTTATCTTCGGTCATGTGATCGGTACATCCACTGTCAAGAACCCATTCCTTTCCTCCTGACACATATCCTCGAAGATTTGCCATAAGACCAAAGTGTCTTATTGCATCATCAAGATCAAAGTCACTATCGTCAACCTCATCATAGTATCCATGTTCAACATCGTCATGTGGTGGATCAAATCCTAGAGAGGGTAATTCATTAGAGTGAGTTTGACAATGATCTTGCTTATGAATTCTTATGGCTTCGGAAATAATATCACTAATAATTCCAACATCTCCTTTGGCACGCATAAGGTCAGTAAGTTCAAATAGACGATCACCAAACATAGGATCACTAGTATTCATTTCTCAAAGCAATAGACCTATAGAGAATTTCATCTAGATTTTTCAAGGAATAATTTGGAAAGCGTTCCTCAAGAAATTTCCATATAGTGTAGGCACACTCAAAGGTAGGCAAGATTCTAATCAAGTTTCTAGGCAAGCCTCTAGTGATAAGATTAACAATTCTAAGATTCCTAGTCATGTCAATAGATTCATCAAGGGTAGGATGCATAGGATCAACATGAGGTGCACAAGGACTAGCAATGTACTTGTTCAAATGATATTGGTTGAAAATTTCAAGCATCTCATTTTTCCACTCATGAAAATACTCTCCATCAAGAATAGGCACTCTATGACTAAGACTCCCCGAAGTAGACTCATCCATCTTCCTCCAATGGTGATTAAACCAAGGCAATGGAGACCAAAGCTCTGATACCACTTGTAGGACCTTGAAGTAAGAGGTGTCTAGAGGGGGGGGGGGTGATTAGACACTAAGTACCAAAGTTGCAGTTTTTATCCTTATTAAAGTTTAAGTGGAGTTTAGGCACAAGTTTAACTTTTTCAATACATAACAAGCAAGCATGCAATGAGTATAAGAGCAGCGGAAAGAAAAGCATGCAACTTGCAAGAAAGTAAAGGGAAGGGATTGGAGGATTCAAACACAATTGGAGACACGGATGTTTTTTGCGTGGTTCCGATAGGTGGTGCTATCGTACTTCCACGTTGGTGGAGACTTCAACCCACGAGGGTAGCAGTTCTTGTGAGTCCACGGAGGGCTCCACCCACGAAGGGTCCACGAAGTAGCAACCTTGTCTATCCCACCATGGCCGTCGCCCACGAAGGACTTGCCTCACTAGCGGTAGATCTTCACGAAGTAGGCGATCTCCTTGCCCTTACAAACTCCTTGGTTCAACTCCACAATCTTGTCGGAGGCTCCCAAGTGAAACCTAGCTAATCTAGGAGACACCACTCTCCAAGAAGTAACAAATGGTGTGTTGATGATGAACTCCTTGCTCTTGTGCTTCAAATGATAGTCTCCCCAACACTCAACTCTCTCTCATAGGATTTGAATCTGGTGGAAAGAAGATTTGAGTGGAAAGCAACTTGGGGAAGGCTAGAGATCAAGATTCATATGGTAAGAACGGAATATCTTGGCCTCAACACATGAGTAGGTAGTTCTCTCTCAGAAATGGTAAGTTGGAATTGTAGGTTTAGTCTGATGGCTCTCTCCACGAATGAAGAGGAGGTGGAGGGGTATATGTAGCCTCCACACAAAATCTAACCGTTACACATAATTTACCAATTTCGGTGGGACCGAATCAACAAACTCGGTCAGACCGATTTTAGTAGACCTAGTGACCGTTAGGGTTTTTGGTGGGACTGACATGCATCTCGATAGGACCGATATGGTTAGGGTTAGGGCATAACGTAATCTCGGTGAGACCGATTACACAAACTCGGTGAGACCGATTTTGGTAATTAGCTAACCAGAGAGTTGGTCAGGCAAACTCGGTTGGACCGATTACTCAAACTCGGTGGGACCGATTTTGGTAATAAGTCCAGAAAGTTTGCATTGTAATCTCGGTAGTACCGATTCTCAAACTCGGTGAGACCGATTTTGATAGTGGACATACACAGAGAGATTACAATCCCATCTCGGTGAGACCGAGATCCCTATCGGTAGAACCGATTTGCCTAGGGTTTGTGCCAGTGGCTAAGACATCCAAACTCGGTGGCGCCGGATAGGAAGAATCGGTGAGACCGATTTTGGCTTTAGGTTTAGGTCATATGTGGATGTGAGAAAGTAGCTGAGGGTTTTGGAGCATATCACTAAGCACATGAAGCAAGAGGCTCATTAAGCAACACCTCATCCCTCCTTGATAGTATTGGCTTTTCCTATAGACTCAATGTGATCTTGGATCACTAAAATGTAAAATGAAGAGTCTTGAGCTTGAAGCTTTAGCCAATTCTTTGTCCCTAGCACCTTGAAGGAGTTCCCACATCCTTTAGTCCATGCCACTCCATTGTTGAACTTATCTGAAACATACTAGATAAAAGTGTTAGTCCAACAAGAGATATGTTGACATTAATTATCAAAACCACCTAGGGAGCACTTGTGCTTTCAACATATTCTACGAAGATCTTTATCGGTCAAACCGCATAACAACATACGTTGTTCCCTTTGTCATCGGTATGTTTCTTACCCGAGATTTGATCGTCGGTATCATCATACCTAGTTCAATCTCGCTACCGGCAAGTCTCTTTACTCGTTCCGTAATACATCATCCTGTGACTAACTCATTATTCATATTGCTTGCAAGGCTCATAGTGATGTGCATTACCGAGATGGCCCAGAGATACCTCTCCGATACACAGAGTGACAAATCCTAATCCCGATCTATGCAACTCAACAAACACCATCGGAGACACTTGTAGAGCATATTTATAATCACCCGGTTACGTTGTGATGTTTGATAGCACACAAGGTGTTCCTCCAGTATTTGGGAGTTGCATAATCTCATAGTCAGAGGAACATTTATAAGTCATGAAGAAAGCAATAGCACAAAAACTAATAGATTATGTAGGAGCCTGATGTCTACTACGCAACCTTCTTCTTGTAGACGTTGTTGGGCCTCCAAGAGCAGAGGTTTGTAGGACAGTAGCAAATTTCCCTCAAGTGGATGACCTAAGGTTTATCAATCCATGGGAGGCATAGGTTGAATATGGTCTCTCTCAAACAACCCTGCAACCGAATAACAAAGAGTCTCTTGTGTCCCCAACACACCCAATACAATGGTAAATTGTATAGGTGCACTAGTTCGGCGAAGAGATGGTGATACAAGTGCAATACGGATGGTAGATATAGGCTTTTGTAATCTGAAATTATAAAAACAACAAGGTAGCAAGTGGTAAAAGTGAGCGTAAATGGTATTGCAATGCGTTGAAACAAGGCCTAGGGTTCATACTTTAACTAGTGCAAGTTCTCTCAACAATAATAACATAATTGGATCATATAACTATCCCTCAACAAGCAACAAAGAGTCACTCCAAAGTCACTAATAGCGGAGAACAAACGAAGAGATTATGGTAGGGTACGAAACCACCTCAAAGTTATCCTTTCTGATCGATCTATTCAAGAGTCGTAGTAAAATAACATGAAGCTATTCTTTCCGTTCAATCTATCATAGAGTTCGTACTAGAATAACACCGTAAGACACAAATCAACCAAAACCCTAATGTCACCTAGATACTCCAATGTCACCACAAGTATCCATGGGTATGTTTATACGATATGCATCACACAATCTCAGATTCATCTATTCAACCAACACAAAGAACTTCAAAGAGTGCCCCAAAGTTTCAACCGGAGAGTCAAGACGAAAATGTGTGCCAACCCGTATGCATAGATTCCCAAGGTCACGGAACCCACAAGTTGATCACCAAAACATACATCAAGTGAATGAATAGAATACCCCATTGTCATCACGGGTATCCCACGCAAGACATACATCAAGTGTTCTCTAATCCTTAAAGACTCAATCTGATAAGATAACTTCAAAGGGAAAACTCAATCCATTACAAGAGACTAGAGGGGGAGAAACATCATAAGATCCAACTATAATAGCAAAGCTTGCGATACATCAAGACCGTGCCAAATCAAGAACACGAGAGAGAGAGAGAGAGAGAGAGAGAGAGAGAGAGATGAAACACATAGCTACTGGTAGATACCCTCAGCCCCGAGGGTGAACTACTCCCTCCTCGTCATGGAGAGCGCCGGGATGATGAAGATGGCCACCGGTGAGGGATCCCCCCTCCGGCAGGGTGCGGAACAGGGTCCCGATTGGTTTTTTGTGCCTACAGAGGCTTGCTGCGGCGGAACTCCCGATCTAGGTAATGTTCTGGGGGTTTCTGTATATATAAGAGGTTTTGGCGTCGAGAACAAGTCAGGGGGGTCTCCGCGCTGTCCATGAGGTAGGGAGGCGTGCCCAGGGGGGTGGGCTCGGCCCCCAACCTCGTGGGCAGCCCGGGACTCTTTTGGCCCAACTCTTTTACTCCATGGCCTTCTTCTGGTCCAAAAATAAGTTCCATGAAGTTTCAGGTCAATTGGACTCCGTTTGGTTTTCCTTTTCTGCGATACTCAAAAACAAGGAAAAAACAGAAACTGGCACTGGGCTCTAGGTTAATAGGTTAGTCCCAAAAATCATATAAGATAGCACATAAATGCATATAAAACATCCTCGATTGATAATATAATAGCATTGAACAATCAAAAATTATAGATACGTTGGAGACGTATCAAGCATCCCCAAGCTTAATTCCTGCTCATCCTCGAGTAGGTAAATGATAAAAACATAATTTTTGATGTGGAATGCGACCTAACATATTTATAAATGTAATCTTATTTATTGTGGCAAGAATATTAAGATCCATAAGATTCAAGACAAAAGTTTAATATTGACATAAAAATAATAATACTTCAAGTATACTAACCAAGCAATTATGTCTTCTCAAAATTACATGGCCAAAGAAAGCTTATCCCTAAAAAATCATATAGTTTGGCTATGCTTCATTTTCGTCACACAAAAATGCTCTCATCATGCACAACCCCGATGACAAGCCAAGCAATTGTTTCATACTTTAGTAATCTCAAACCTTTTTCAACTTTCACGCAATACATGAGCGTGAGCCATGGACATATCACTATGGATGGAATAGAGTATGATGATGGGGGTTGTGTGGAGAAGACAAAAAGGGAGAAAGTCTCACATTAACGCGGCTAATCAACGGGCTAGGGAGATGCCCATCAATTGATGTCAATGTGAGGAGTAGGGATTGCCATGCAACGGATTCACTAGACCTATAAATGTATGAAAGCTCAACAAAAGAAACTAAGTGGGTGTGCATCCAACTTGCTTGCTCACGAAGACCTGGGGCATTTGAGGAAGCCCATCGTTGGAATATACAAGCCAAGTTTTATAATGAAAAATTCCAACTAGTATATGAAAGTGACAATATAAGAGACTCTCTATCATGAAGATCATGGTGCTACTTTGAAGCACAAGTGTGGAATAAGGATAGTAGCATTGTCCCTTTTATTTCTCTTTTTTTATTTTTTTATTTAGCCTTTTTTAATTGGCCTTTCTTTTTTTCCTTTTTTATTTGGCCTTTCTTTTTTTCTTTTATTTTGGCCTTTCTCCTTCTGGACAATGCTCTATTAATGATGATCATCACACTTCTATTTATTTACAACTCAAAGATTACAACTCGATACTAGAACAAAGTATGACTCTATATGAATGCCTCTGGCGGTGTACCGGGATGGACAATGACTCATGAGTGACATGTATGAAAGAATTATGAACGGTGGCTTTGCCACAAATACGATGTCCACTACATGATCATGCAAGGCAATATGACAATGATGATGCGTGCCATAATAAACAGAACGGTGGAAAGTTGCATGGCAATATATCTCGGAATGGCTATGGAAATGCCATAATAGGTAGGTATGGTGGCTGTTTTGATGAAGATATAAGAAGGTTTATGTGTGATAGAGCGTATCATATCACGGGGTTTGGATGCACCGGCGAAGTTTACACAAACTCTCAAGGTGAGAAAGGGCAATGCACGATACCGAAGAGGCTAGCAATGATGGAAGGGTGAGAGTGCATATAATCCATGGACTCAACATTAGTCATAAAGAACTCACATAATTATTGCAAAAGTCTACAAGTCATCAAAAACCAAGCACTACGCGCATGCTCCTAGGGGGATAGATTGGTAGGAAAAGACCATCGCTCGTCCCCGACCGCCACTTATAAGGAAAGCAATCAAAGAACACCTCATGCTTCAAATTTGTCACACAACGTTTACCATACGTGCATGCTACGAGACTTGCAAACTTCAACACAAGTATTTCTCAAATTCACAATTACTCAACTAGCACGACTCTAATATTACCATCTTCATATCTCAAACTCGTAAGCTCCGTTAGTATAAGAAAATAAATCACCACTTAGGTACTGTTGTGAACTCATTATAAATTCATATTGGTGTAATGTATACTGTATTCCAACTTCTATATGGTTCATACCTTCCGATACTACTCATAGATTCATCAAAAAAAGCAAACAACACAATGAAAACAGAATCTGTCAAAAAGCAGAACAGTCTGTAGTAATCTGTATCAACCGTATACTTATGGAACTCCAAAAATTCTGAAATAAATTGGTGGACCTTAGGAATTTGTCTATTAATCTTCTTAAAAAAGAATCAACTAAAATCACTCTCCAGTATAAAATGGCATCTAATCTCGTGAGCGCTAAAGTTTCTGTATTTTACAGCAAGATCACAAAGACTTCACCCAAGTCTTCCCAAAGGTTCTACTTGGCACAAACACTAATTAAATCATAAAACCACATCTAACCAGAGTCTAGATGAATTATTTATTACTAAACAGGAGCAAAAGCAAAGAACAAAAATAAAATTGGGTTGCCTCCCAACAAGCACTATTGTTTAACGCCCCAAGCTAGGCATGAGGATTTCAATGATGCTCACATAAAAGGTAAGAATTGAAACATAAAGAGAGCATCATGAAGAATATGACTAGCACATTTAAGTATAACCCACTTCCTATGCATAGGGATTTTGTGAGCAAACAACTTATGGGAACAATAATCAACTAGCATAGGAAAGCAAAACAGGCATAACTTCAAGATTTTCAACACATCGAGAGGAAACTTGATATTATTGCAATTCCTACAAGAATATATTCCACCCTCATAATAATTTTCAGTAGCATCATGAATTAATTCAACAATATAATCATCGCATAAAGCATTCTTTTAATGATCTACAAGCATAGAATTTTTACTACTCTCCACATAAGCAAAACTCTTCTCATTCCGAATAGTGGGAGTATCATAAGAAACTCGAATACAATAAATTGTTTCCACATTGAAAGAATAAAGTTCAGAAAAAGGGTAATCATAATCATGACAAGTTTTATAAATATAATCATCACTACTTTTTATAGCATACGTATCATCACAATAATTATCATAAGTAGCAACTTTGTTCTCATCATAATCGATTGAAACCTCTTCGAAGATAGTGGAATCATCACTAAATAAAGTCATGACCTCTCCAAATCCACTTTAATATTTATCACAATAAGATTCAACATCCTCCAAAATAGTGGGATCATTACTTCCTAAAGTTGACACTCTTCCAAACCCACTTTCATGAATATAATCATCATAAATAGGTGGCATGCTATCATCATAATAAATTTGTCATCAAAACTTGGGAGGATAAAAATATCATCTTCATTAAACATAGCATCCCCAATCTTGGGACAAACACTAATTGTAGCAAATATATTCTCAAACATGTCATTCTCATCAAACATAGCATCCCCAAGCTTGGGCCTTTTCCTTTCATAAGCATAATCACTCTCATCATTAATAGTATGGATAGCACCAATAGTATAGCAATTATCATCATCACAATGAGTAATAGGAGCAACATCATTTGGGAGGGATACCTTTCTACCTTTGCTTCTCCGTCTTTTCTTTTTCTTCTTCACATCATGTGTGGGTTTAACCCTCTTTTTTTAGTTCCTTATTAATGAGATTGGTTGAATAGAAGGCTCCTCCTCGTTACCTGATTCATCATAAGAAATAATAGGAGGATATTGGGAAGTCTCTTCCATTTCCTTAGTATTCTCTTCATCTTCTATTTTTTTCTTATCTTTATGTAATTGGCAATATAAGGATTTTCAATGCAGTTCACCACACAATACATATAAATTTCCTCTAGATCAAAATCAAGAACTTTATCAAGGACAAATTCTGGAAGATCCTCCCACAAGCAAACTAAGTTCATTATGATGTGCAAGGTAAATCAAGGCATCACAATTTTTGGACACGATATGATCATGAAACAATTTGCATTGGGGATTTAAATGATCACGTTCATTGCAAAGTTCACAAGGATGGCAAAGAATTTTAATTTTTCAGCACAAGCATCTAACCTCTCTTGCAACCATTTAGTTTCTAGATACTTATGCCTCTTGCAAAATCTATCTTCCCTATTTGGAGTGTACTTGCAAACTTTATGCGCTCCACAAAAATTGACATGCTTATAAGAGACATTTTCATCATGACTAGTGCAATCATCATTAGTACTATGGATATTCAAAGAGTTCATACTAACAACATTGCAATCATGCTCATCATTCAAAGATTTAGTGCCAAATATTCTAATGCATTCTTCCTCTTGCAATTGAGCACAATTTTCCTTCCCATCATTTTCACGAAAGACATTAAAAAAATGAAGCATATGAGGCAACCTTAATTCCATTTTTGTAGTTTTATTTTATAAATTAAACTAGTGACAAAACAAGAAACTAAAAGATTCGATTGCAAGATCTAAAGATATAACTTCAAACACTAACCTACCCGGCAACGGCGCCAGAAACTGCTTAATGTCTACTATGCAACCTTGTTCTTGTAGACGTTGTTGGGCCTCCAAGTGCAGAGGTTTGTAGGACAGTAGCAAATTTCCCTCAAGTGGATGACCTAAGGTTTATCAATCCGTGGGAGGCGTAGGTTTAAGATGGTCTCTCTCAAACAACCCTGCAACCAAATAACAAAGAGTCTCTTGTGTCCCCAACACACCCAATACGATGGTAATTGTATAGGTGCACTAGTTCGGCGAAGAGATGGTGATACAAGTGCAATATGGATGGTAGATATAGGTTTTTGTAATCTGAAATTATAAAAACAGCAAGGTAGCAAGTGGTAAAAGTGAGCGCAAACAGTAGTGCAATGCGTTGAAACAAGGCCTAGAGTTCATACTTTCACTAGTGCAAGTTCTCTCAACAATAATAACATAATTGGATCATATAACTATCCCTCAACATGCAACAAAGAGTCACTCCAAAGTCACTAATAGTGGATAACAAACAAAGAGGTTATGGTAGGGTACGAAACCACCTCAAAGTTATCCTTTCTGATCAATCTATTCAAGAGTCCGTAGTAAAATAACACGAAGCTATTCTTTCCGTCCAATATATCATAGAGTTCGTACTAGAATAACACCTTAAGACACAAATCAACCAAAACCCTAATGTCACCTAGATACTCCAATGCCACCTCAAGTATCCATGGGTATGATTATACGATATGCATCACACAATCTCAGATTCATCTATTCAACCAACACAAAGAACTTCAAAGAGTGCCCCAAAGTTTCTACCGGAGAGTCAAGACGAAAACGTGTGCCAACCCCTATGCATAGATTCCCAAGGTCACGGAACCCGCAAGTTGATCACCAAAACATACATCAAGTGAATCAATAGAATACCCCATTGTCACCACGGGTATCCCACACAAGACATACATCAAGTGTTCTCAAATCCTTAAAGACTCAATCCGATAAGACAACTTCAAAGGGAAAACTCAATCCATTACAAGAGAGTAGAGGGGGAGAAACATCATAAGATCCAACTATAATAGCAAAGCTCGCGATACATCAAGATCGTGCCAAATCAAGAAAGCGAGAGAGAGAGAGAGAGAGAGAGAGAGAGAGAGAGAGAGATAGAGAGAGAGAGATTAAACACATAGCTACTGGTACATACCCTCAGCCCCAAGGGTGAACTACTCCCTCCTGGTCATGGAGAGCGTCGGGATGATGAAGATGGCCACCGATGAGGGATCCCCCCTCCGGCAGGGTGCCGGAACAGGGACCAGATTGGTTTTTGGTGGCTACAGAGGCATGTGGCGGCGGAACTCCCGATCTAGGTTATGTTCTGGGGGTTTATATATATATAAGAGGTGGTCCAAAAATAAGTTCCGTGAAGTTTCAAGTAAATTGGACTCCATTTGGTTTTCCTTTTCTGCGATACTCAAAAACAAGGAAAATACAAAAAGTGGCACTGGGCTCTAGGTTAATAGGTTAGTCCCAAAGATCATATAAAATAGCATATAAATGCATATAAAACATCCTCGATTGATAATATAATAGCATTGAACAATCAAAAATTATAGATACGTTGGAGACGTATCAGAGCCAATATGAGCATCCAGGTTCTGCTATTGGTTATTGATCGGAGATGTGTCCCGGTCATGTCTACATAGATCTCGAACCCGTAGGGTCCGCACGCTTAACGTTCGATGACGATTTGTATTATGAGTTATGTGTTTTGATGACAGAAGATTGTACGGAGTCTCGGATGAGATCACGAACATGACGAGGAGTCTCAAAATGGTCGAGACGTAAAGATTGATTTTTTGGAAGGCTATATTCGGACATCGAAATGGTTCCAGAGAAGTTCGGTTATTTTTCGGAGTACCGGGAGGTTATGGGAACCCCCCAGGGAGTTGATGGGCCTTAGTGGGCCTTAGTGGGAAGGAGAGGCGGCAGCCAGGAGGTGGCGCCCCCCTGAGGGACTCCTGGATTAAGGGGTCCTCAGACGTCCGGCCTGTTGGACGTGGGCCGGATTGATGTGCCGTGAAGATACAAGACAAAAGACTCTCTCCCGTGCCCGGATGGGAATCTCCT
Organism: Aegilops longissima; assembly: GCA_021605205.1. Lineage (NCBI taxonomy): Eukaryota > Viridiplantae > Streptophyta > Magnoliopsida > Poales > Poaceae > Aegilops > Aegilops longissima. Next base: position 726,737,879 of record CM038677.1, on the reverse strand, counting down.
TAGTGTGGACGGCAAGCTTGGCGTTCGGATATGAAATTCCTTTCTCTGTAACTCACTTGGTACAACCCTTTTCCCCTCCGGTATCTATATAAACCAGAGGGTTTAGTCCATAGGAACAATCATAATCATACAGGTTAGACTTCTAGGGTTTTAGTCATTACGATCTCGTGGTAGATCAACTCTTGTAATACTCATATTCATCAAGATCAATCAAGCAGGAAGTAGTGTATTACCTCCATAGAGAGGGCCCGAACCTGGGTAAACATCGTGTCCCCTGTTTCCTGTTACCATCGACCTTAGACACACAGTTTGGGACCTCCTACCCGAGATTCGCCGGTTTTGACACCGACATTGGTGCTTTCATTGAGAGTTCCGATGCGTCGTATTCAAGAGGTTCGATGGCTTCGTCAATCATCTACAACAAAGCTGTTCAGGGGGAGTTTTTCTCCCTGGCCAGATCTTCGTGTCCGACAGCTTCACACTGCGGGCCAACTCGCTTGGCTATCTAGAGCAGATCGACGGCTACGCCCCAGGTCACCAGATTAGTTTTGGAAACCTGGATTATGTCGCTGACGTCCGGGGAGACTTGATCCCACAAGGATTTGCGACCCCAACTCCCGCTCTGGCTTTAGATCCAGAGTGGGTCGCCTTGTCCAAAGATGGACTTCTCGAGCCCGTCGGCCTGTCTGCGGCCACCAACCCCAGTACGGGAAAGCCGGTTGAAGTGGCATCGCTGGAAACTATCACGAAGCCAGACCCTTCTTCGGACACTGGCTCTGGACCCTCGGAGTCAGCGTCGTGTGAGTCCGGCAGGGGAGTATCCCTCCCACCGTACTCCGCGGACTCTCTTCTCTCTAGACAAACCTCGCCTTTAAGTGAGGCTCTGGACTTAATGTGACCCCTTGTCATTACAGAGGAGAAACGTCTGAACTATGCCCAGCCGGGACTAGGGGCTGAGAGCAGGGAATTTTTCCTCCCACCTACTACCCACCTTATAGCCACTGTCGAGGATTTAACTAACTTGCTCGATTATGACTTCAAAGACATCGACGGTATGGACGATGCCGTCGGAGAGGAGTAGGCCCAAAGCCCACCGCATACCGGACGCTGGGCGGCCACCTCCACGTATGATATATATATATATATATGGTGGATACATCCAAAGATGATGGCGAGGACAGCGGTAGGGATCCGTTTAAGGACAATAACGCTGACAAACCACCAAAGTGGCGGCTTCAGCAGCGCCGTTCAAAATCACGCCGTGACAAAGAAAGCAATACCGGCACCAGAGAAAATAATACTCCGGAGAACGCCAAAGACCCAGACGCCCTCATCGAACCAGCTTCCGAACAGGAAGGTAGGGAGGAAGGGCAGAGTAACCCTGACGAGCCAGCTGGGAATGACGACTCGGAGGACAGCAGCTATATGCCACCCTCCGAAGACGAAATAAGTCTTGGCAATGAAGACTTCATTGTGCCAGAAGAACCCCTCGAGCAAGAACGCTTTAAGCAACAGCTCAACGCAACCGTGAGGAGCCTGAAAAGGAAGCAGCAACGGCTTCAAGCCGAACAGGATACACTTAACGACAGATGGACTCAGGTCCTAGCAGCCGAGGAATATGACCTCGAGCGCCTGACCAAAAGTTGTCCGAAGCGCAAATTGCTACCTCAATTTGACGATGAAGCGATGGAGCCCGTACCGTCAGCGCGTAACGTGGTTGATCGACCACCACGAGCCCGAGATAAAGCGGCACCTCAAGCCGAACACCAGCCCGTACTACCTCGCCGAAAAGGCAGAGATAAAACAGCTTGGGGTTATACATATGACCTACAGCAGAACTGGACAATAGACCAGGTCAAACCAGATCGATCTACGGATTGCGGGGGCGTGCGCCGACGCGCGACGATGGCCATCTAGCCGGACGCGACAAACATAACCACGCCCGAGCTGAAAACTGCAGATGAACTCCACCCGAACTATGTCGCGACTTGGCCCGATATAGAGGCGCCGCACACCCCCTTTGCTTTACCGATGAAGTAATGGAACATGAATTCCCAGAAGGGTCTAAACTCATGAATATCGAATCATACGATGGAACAACAGATCCCGCGGTATGGATTGAGGATTTCCTTCTCCATACCACATGGCCCGCGGTGATGATCTCCACGCCATCAAATACCTCCCACTAAAACTAAAGGGACCAGCGCGACACTTGCTAAACAACCTTCGAGAGAACTCCATTGGTAGCTGGAGGACCTGGAAGACGCCTTCCGTGAGAACTTCCAAGGTACATATGTTCGGCCACCAGATGCCGATGACCTAAGTCACATCATCCACCAGCCCGGAGAGTCGGCCAGGAAGCTCTGGACTAGGTTCTTAATTAAAAAGTACCAAATTGTCGATTGTCCGAACACCGAAGCCACTACAAAAAAAATACACTTCCGTGATGATACGTGTTTGTCACAGTAGGTCGCGTTTTTTGTCATGCATGTACATCTATGACAAATTTATGAAAGAATCAAGATAGTCATACCTGTGCTATCGTAGAAGTGTTCCATGACATTACCAAAAATATCATCACAGAGGTGTCCACTTCCATGACGATAAATCGCGCGTCACAGAAGTGCTTTCGTCAAGGGTGACCGACACGTGGCATCCACCGTAACGGAACACCGTTAAGCTATCGGGTCGGATTTTGGATCTGATAACCCGTTCACACCTTGACCAATGGGAAATTTTCACGTGTAAAATTCTGATTGGCCGAAGGGAACACCTGTCAGCTCGTCAGTGGGCCAGATGTCGCCCGTCCATTGGAGGAGACATGCCTATGATACGTCGACACGTGGCTGGGCCCAATAGAGCCCCATATAGGTTAAACAGGCCGGCCCAGTCAAAGGCCCATAGAACTTAATCAGGTACTAGTGGGCCAGCCCAATAACGGCCTGCTTAATAAAGGCCCATTTACGGCCCGAAGCCAGATCTGGCCCGTTAATTGTTCGCCCAATATTTGGGCCCATTTACGCCGAAGCGGATCTGGCCCGTTAATTGTTCGCCCAATATTTGGGCCCATTTATGCCGAAGCCGATCTGGCCCGTTAATTGTTCGCCGAATATTTGGGCCCAACTACAGCCAGATGACTTTCGGCTGTTAGAGGCTGATGTAGACATGGGCCCATTTCACCGGTGTTACTTTCGGCCTGGGAATGGCCCGTGCTGCCCATGGGCCATATATGGTCCGACGGGACATCGGGCTCACTAACGGCCCGTGCTAAAGGTGGCAACAGTTAAGCCCAACGTGACTTTGGGCCTGTTAAAGGCCTGTCGCGTATTTCGGCCCGTTGATGCCTGTACTAAGCTTTGGGCCTCTTAAAGGCCCATGATATCAGTGGGCCAACTAAGGCCCGAGATATGTTTCGGCCTGGTAACGGCCCGTGAGCTAACTGGGTCCAAAACGGCCCGGTCTACATTTCGGCCTGTTGAAGGCCCGTCGATGACTAGTGAAAATTGAGGCCCAACATGCATTTTGGCCTGCTAAAGGCCCGTGGTTTCATCTTGGCCGTAACAGGCCAGTACAATATTCAGCCTGTTAATGGCCCAACTCTACCTGGGCCAAACTAAGCGCTGGGTCGACGAAAGGCCCAACTAAAATATTGGCCGGTGTAAGTTTGGGCCTGGCGCAATGTGTGAAGGCCCCAATCATTCGGGCCCAAGAAAGATGCAGGCCGGCCCAATTGTGGCCCGCTAAAAACCTGGCCCGTTAGAGTCGAATGTTTTGGTCCGGTCGACTATATCTAATTTTTTTTTCAGATAGCGAATGATGGCAGTAACTAGTAGGAATTAAGAACAAACCTACTCTATACAATAAAGAAATTACGGCATAGTAACTAAGAATAAACCTACACTATACAATAAAGGATTTAAGGTATATTACATCCACTGGGCATCGAAGTTCGCCACCAGTGATCATAAAGCGCAACGAAGAAGCAGATTACAAAAACTAGGCACCATTGCAGCGTAACAAAATAATACTGAACCGAGACCACTTCTAAGACAGTTCAAGAAAGGTTAGCCTTGTAGGAGGCTCGCTGCATGCAAGTTCTTGAGCAAGGCTGTGAGACCGCCTAGCATCATAGCTTCCGGTGTAGCTATTTAGCGATGAGGTTCTCATTGGTGTTCTCCATAATCTTTCTTAGAGATAGGACTTCAAGTCGAAGTTGAGTTGCGAATGCTTTTGCTAGAACTTGGGATGAAGAAGTCGAACTGATTGAGATAATGAATTCGTGAGCTTGTCGATTGTTAGTCTCAAGTAACTTGAACACGCATCAAGACAAGACTTTGGGGTTGTCTCGCTATCTTCAAGATGTTTTGCCTTCTTTGCTGCAATATATATTGGGTTTGTCTCACAGCCTTCAACAGACTTGTGCATGCCATCAGGCATATCACCCTGAAACAATGCAGAGAGATGACAGGTTTTGCACGTGTATAAACAAAGATGATAACTGTCCTATCAATTTTATCCAATTTCAAATTAGAAAATAAATAGTAAGTTCAAAATATCAATAGCATAATTTGGCATTGTTCATAATGTGGGGAGCGTCACCACACTACTGGATTACCATGTCAACATAACAAGCATAGATGAAGGGCAAAGAAAATCATTGTATCTATTTTGGATAATGTGCATGGCATGTTGTTCATATCATCAACCACATCAGTAAGATAAAACAGGAGATGACAAGGTGCAAACCTGGGCTACTTCACCACACACTGGATTATAGATCCACAAAAACAAGCATACATATAGGGAGTATTAAGTAATGTGCATGGTATGAGTAAGGAATTTGGTTTTACAAGTAAAACTTAGAACTTACGGTCCTTACGAACATGCATTTTGGTAGAAACAGCAAACTAAACAGCAGTAAACGATAAGGAGTATGAGCAAATTAAACAACAGTTGAGGATAAAGGCTTTGGAAGGACTGACTTACATTAATAGTTAACACCGGCTTTATAATGCCCTTCTCCATGTCAAGGGAAGGATAACTCAAGAATTTCAGCACATAATCTTCTTCATAAGCATTGCCTGTACTCTACATTTTGTAGAGAGTAATTATAGATATGATAATACTGGAAGGGATAGAGGATAATGAAGATAAGATGCAGATTGATGCTACATAATCAACTACCAATCCACAGGAAGTAGTTGTTAATGTAAGTCTGATGATAGACCACGTTCAGTCCTTACAAGAGGACTGCAGAGCTAAACCTCGTCAAAAGCATTGGGTTGATTCTAAATTTATGTAAGAGTCCATACGGATCTTATGATGTCCACCAAATGGACGATTACGAGGCTAACATGTGCAGTGATGCTACATAATCAAACAACTATGAAAGTAAGTATGGTCATACAGGGCAAGAGGCTCACAAGAGCAATGTAGTGTGGAGTATAGTTGCGAGATTATGTGGTCCCTTGAGAAAGGATGTTCTTCTGCTAACAGTTTTCGTACAAGTGAGACATTAAGGCAAATGCAGAAATGTATTTCAAATTGTGATGTGATATCATAGACAGTACCTTACGCTGCAGCTGAGACCAATGTGTAACAAGATTATTCCAGTCACCGTCGGATAAATGTAGCACCGGAGACATTACAGAAATTTCGTTCAGAGGCTTGCCATCGAAGTGCGCTTGCCTCAGGTAGGAACGATACTTCATCAACAAGTGCTTGAAAAGCGCAACCAACCCTTTCTCGTCATCACAATCCAGTTTGCTCCTCGCCTATTTAAAAGAATGAAATCTTGTGTCTAAAGTCAGCAGAAACATATGCAGTAATGACCATGAATAACATTAGTACATTACTTACGCGTAAGTTGCGGCGGAAGACTGAAATTGTTCGTGTTGCGGTATAATCTTTCCATGAAGGAAATATCGCACAAAGTTCGACAACAACATAAGCTTCCTCTTCTAAGCGGGAAGAAATGGAACAGGGTCGTATGTGCTGCAATTGGGGATCTCTCTGGTTCGAAAAGGATTTGGCAACTGGATTTGGTGTACTCTTTCTTTGGAATGGGGTTTTGCGTCAGACGGTGGTGCTATATCAAGCGGCATAATCATACTGTTTTGCTGCGCTTGGGGTCTGCTGAGTTGGGGCATCGAAATGACCAAATGTAGTAGGGCTAGAGTCTTCTAGAGTTGGGGTATTTTGTGGGTCAAGTGATATTGCAACTACACCTAATGGGCTATTTGATTTATCGGTGCCACTACCTTTTCCAAATACTTTGCTTGTGCTCCTCCACGATCAGCAATCACCCTCTTCCTTTTGAACGTCGATACACAAGAACAACATTTGAATGGATAAATATGGTATGATGACAGATGGAATATGTCTTGAAAATGGATAGGCAGGCGTATTCACATACACGATGTGTAAACTAAGCTAATGGCAGTTCAACAAAGTAGAAGCAATGCAAAGCATCGTTGCAAGATATGTGGAGCAATGTAACCTTGGAAAGTTAGAGCAAGTACCTTGATGGGTGAATAAGATAGGGCATCTTCCTCGACTCCTCCACTAGGGAGCTACATTGACTTAGGTCTCCTCCAGCTCGTAATCACTGTTAGGATCATATTCGAGCATGAATCAGAGGTGGAGAGAGTTTGCATTGCATTGCATCCAGACTTGATTTCAGTCCCTTAATGCCAAGTTTGACAGCCATGGCATTGTTCTGCTTTATTCTTTTCATGTGCGCAAGCTCATAATCATTATGATGCTGTTGAGAATTTGAGATTCATGAAAACATAAAAAGTAGTCAGATTATCTATGGAATGCATTGCGGATTCAACTCGGAGAGTGTCTCCCTATAAACCCCTGCATATGCAAAGTTCACCTCCCCAACCGTGCTAACTGGACACACACGAAATACAAACCCTTATGTCTCTATAACAGTGAGGCACACATTTCAAAACTGAAGTACGAACATTAGAATCATATGAAATTCAGATTTGAACAAATAAACTACGCAATTATGAGTGGCGTAATGTTTAGCTTCAAGGGTGGAGTGTTGGTAAGCGACACAAAGCAAGTAGGCAGATTGTATTCCATGTAAAAGTTGAAACCTATGTAAAAGCTGGAAATGACACTTTATTTCTATACAATGCAGTGTTCGTTACCCACACATGATGGAAGAGATCACATAGAGAAATACTATTCACTCATGTCTACGGTTCCAGTATTTAGAAACAGGGTGGTCCAGCCTAAAAGAATATTGACAACAAATATGACAAGGCAAGCATAGATGTAGTGAATCAATCATTTACTTGTGAGCTTATTAGGACAAGTATGCAGAATTGTAACTGCAGTAAGAGACCATCCAAAATCTGAATGAAGAAATTTGTCTAGCACTTATTGTTTGCAACTAATCGACACGAATAATTGGATATTATATAGAGTGAGTAAGAAAGACAAGTAAAATTGTCAACAAACCTGGCTTGCAGTAGTAATCTGGGTCAATGTCACTACGACCAACAATCCAAAATGACTAGTTTCTGTTCCGAGGGCCGGAATTTTGAATACCCTGTGAACTTTAGAGGTACTAAAGATTACCGAAATACATCTGAACCATTAAGTGTAGGTAGCATTGAGGACACAACAAACCCTAATGATAGTCCTGCCTAATGAGTAATGAATCAATTAGAAAATGGGTGATGAGGAGTGGCTGATGAGTGTTGAGGACGCATCTCGGGATAAATCGGGTTGGCTTGGTGGGTGCTGCGCTTTGAGCCCAGACGGATTGGGAAGGTAGGCACGGCGGCACGCCCGGCAGCGGTGACGCTGTTGGGCGGCGGCCTGGCCTCCTGTTAGTCCGGCGTCTCCTCCTAGAGTCATGCCGTCAGGGGACGGCAAGTCGCCAATGAGGCGGCGGTGAAGTAGTAGAGACCGAAGGCCAGCAGAAACGAGGGGAATCGGGGCTGGGGCGACCCAAAATCCTGTGGTGGGCCGCCCACCATGGGCACCTCAGAGATATACACCGAGCGGCAAACATGCATTTTGAAACTAATTTAGGAACATTTAGCTGACCAATTAAACAACTCTATTTTAATAATATCAGATTCGTATTTGAACAACTAAGCTTGTTTAGCTTGATGGGTGGAGCAGTGTTATTATGACATGAAGCACGTATTCTGATCGTATAGTGATCATAAAAGGGGGAAACTCTAAGCATATTTTTTTAGCAAAAGAGGGTTTCCCCTCCGATTTCTATTAAAGAAACCACCATGGAACCAACATGATCAATTAAACCCTAAGCATGATCAATTAAACCATATTATGGCTGTGCTATGGCAGATTTGAAGCTGCAAACCGGAAAAACTATATTTAACATCCATTGTTTGCTTCGAACTAAGAACTAAATTCTAAGAGCTGAAAAGAAAGTGGAGTAACCAAGTTAAGATCTATTTTCTGGTTGAGATCAGAAAGTTGAGGAGATATGAAGTACCACCTCTCTTGCGGTGCCGTGTAGGCATCGGGGGTGCGATGGCTGTCGGTGGTGTTGAAGCAGATCTGCGACAGTAGACGGGTGCATCGGGGGATAAGTCCCGTTGCGGTGGAAGAGAATGTCGTGTGAGCGGCCCCGACAAAGAGGACGACGGCGCCGATGAAGCGAGAGGACACGATGCAAGGCTATTGGTCCGTCGCCGTGGATGAGAAACGACCATCTCTCGCAGTGGACGACGCGGTCTTGGTAGGCGCTCCGGCATGGTGGAGGACGGTGGCGATGGATGTGGTGGAGGACGGCGGCGATGGATGGGGTGGCGGACGGAGGCTGGTGTGGGGATGGGGTGTTCTAGCATGGACGGTGTATGAATGGGAAAATGGAGGGATAGGTACGGGGAACCATGTTTTTGGGACGCGCCTGTCTGAAATATGGGAAAGTTACGAACTTAGCCCCCGTTTAAAATTTGGACGCTCGTCGGTTGGGGATAGGACGGTATTCTCGCATCTTGCCAATGTTTGCCCAGGGCGATTTCGGGCGAGGAGAGGGTGGTTGGTGCCCATGGTTGGTGCCCACGGTGTATGAACGGGGCTGACAGGTAGGGCGGTTGTGTCACGTCTGAGTGAAGTTACAAACCTGCCCTTATTGAAAATATTGGCCTACATTGATTTCGGCCGAGTCGAGTTTGTTTTGTCGCCTACCATGTATGAATGGGGAATGGAGGGAGAAACAGAGGTCTTTCGGACGAGCTTGAATCAAATGTGTTTTGCCGCCCATGTTTGACGCCCACCGTGTCGGAATGGGCTCAGAGGCGGTCGTGTCACGTCTAATTGAAGTTACTAACCTACCCCTATTTAGAGTAGTGGAAATCGGGCCGATGGATTGTCCGTGTAATGGGTAGACAGTAATTTCCATCTCCCAAACACTTGGCTTCGGGCAGCCGACGTGGGAGTGGATATTTTGCTGCTTCTTTCGAATTTTGGGACAATAAGCATCCACATTTACCCTGGCAACTAAATTCGAATCTATTTTGTATTCCTGTATGAATCTTTATAAATCATTCTATGTGTTTTTATATATCTTCAAAAGGACGACATAGATGTATTCCACTGTCATATATGAATATGGTTTACAAATGCCGATACTCAAATTCAGAAACTAGAATCCAGTTTAAGGTGAATTCGAATATTTGGAACACTTCATGTCCAACTCAAATGTCACACGCAGCATAATGTGTACTCCCATTTAGATATGTACACAAGCGATGTATCAAGATTCAAATACCGAGTCAATCAACCAAGAATGTACAGAACTAATGGACATATAAACACTTATAGAGTATATGGATCAATAATATCAACTAACATACATAAGCCAGGCCCCTTTGTACTTTTTTGGCTACAACAACATCCTTTTTAGCCAGCATCTTGGCCCTTTCCGATGCGTGCCACTTATGGTCCATCTATACTACTACTATTGGTGAATGCACATTCAGCCCGGTTAGCATATTTGTAGGTCCGCACAGCAATCCAAATGAAATGTCTTGAGTCTTATCAATTAATACAGACTTGTGCTCAAATAAAATTACAAACCAAAAACAAAAAAACAATTATTACATGATCTCTAAAACAAATGGTTTGATTGATTACATGAACAGACAACACAAAGGTTATTCAACTATGGAAAGAACATTTCACCTATGATTTACCAAGTAGGAATTTAATTTCCTTTTTCCTTCAGACCTTAACAATCTGGTCGGTCTCAGCTTGCTCCGCTTTTGAAATCCACCAAATATTAATGGTTGTCTTGAGTACTTTCTTGTGATTGTGCTGTTTGCTTCCTCAACATGTCAACTTCATCTCTAAGTGCAGAAGCAGAATCTCTTTCTACCACTAGTTTAGCCTCTAGAGCATCAGCAGTTGGCAATTCATATTGCACGATTAGGACGGTGCCACTGCTGTGGGATGATGCAACGTCCATGGGACCTCGCTCTTTGATCTTGGGCTAACCTGTTTTGCCATTAAAGTTCCGATTGGATTCAGAAAAGTTGAAGTTAGCAAAACATCTCAACTGGGAGTTATAACAGCAAACCAGTTAAACAAACAAGGAATTAAAGAGTCTCAATTGGATGCTGAAAAGTAGTTATTAACATCATTGTAACCCGTTGTTGCAGCAGCAATGCAGTTAAACAAACAAGTAGATATTTAAGTTAAGGCAAACAGGTAATTCTTAATAGTAAGTATCAAACACATAGATAGGCGCAGTCTACAATATGATTAACAGGCTGTGCCATTATGTAATCAGTAGCAAACTAAATTAAGCCAAGCAACGAACTGAACAATTTTGCAATAAGTGGCTAACTAAAATTCTGAGAAGGAGGTAACTAGACTTACGCTAGTTCTTTGTACAGGCACACTGCAACTTCTTTTTCGCTTACAAGGTTGTACGAAGGAGTCCATGGCATCAATTGCTTGGATACGCAGTCCCAATACTTCTTTCTTCCCACACTACATGGGTAAGTCGAATGGTTAATCTAGTAAGATGGTGCGTCCTTGATATGTTATATGAGGACGTGTAGTCAGACTAGTTGTAGCCAAACACATCACACTGGCTTTTACTGTATATTTCATGCGATTACTTTTGGCATATCGAGATCTAAGCAATCTACAATAGGATGAAAAGACTGGCATCCTTCACATTATTGGCGAACTCAGTTCATAGAAACAAGCAATTCAACCATTCTGTGGGTAAAACAAAAGCGCCATTGGAATATTTTTCACTATCCAATCATACACGCAAAAAGGGGCGACGCCACCATAGGGGCTGGTATGGGCGGCCGCCTCAGGTGGCTGGAAAGTGTGCACCTAGTTTGAGTCGTCCAGGTTGGCCCACGCTAGTTTTTTTCGTCCCAAAGACACGAAAGCGAGCAATGTAAAAATGAAGAAAAATGTTTCAATTTGGATGGGCCAATAACATAAGTGCAAGGCAGGCCCTATAGCAGGCTCATGGCCCAAACGAGCGCCTCCCATATCGATCGACAGTAGAGAAAAATCCCAATTCATTCGCTCCGACCTCGATCAGTTCGCTCCTAACCTAGCCTTGTTGGACAGACCTACACAACACTTCCTCGCGCCCTCGTTGGAGGGTGGTCGCCGGGCTTCAAGCGAACGGAAGGACAAGAAGATGAAGATCCAACCCTGGGTGTAGCCTGCGTGGGAGGCAGCGGCGGCATCACGGGCATGGCAATGAGCTTGCGCAAACAGATAGTCACAGCTTGCAAGAGTAGCATGCGCAACGAGCAGGTACATCACATCCCTGATTATATCTAATTCAACTCTTCAATTTCTGGCCAATAGTTAAACCTGACGGTGTTGTAAAACTGCTCGTATGTAGGGAATCTATGAGAAAATGAAACCAATTTCTACTTATTTTATAACTCCCCAATCAATACTGAACTGACTGAATCTGATGTATCTAATCAAGTTTCCGGTGCAAACATACAAGCTCATGTTGTTCTTGAGCTTGAAGTGTCTAATGAACAGACTGCTAATGAAGGATTTGATGCAAACATTTTACATGCTCCTGGTGATGAACATATAGTGTCTAATGAGGTATCTAATGCAAGCATTTTGCAAGCTCATTGAAGGATTTAGTGTCTAATGATGATCTACTATGTTGAGAGAGACAGAGATTTGCAGGCATTGATGACAAGCAAATTATAGTGCATTTTCATAGCTTGAGGAAACTTCGAGGCCATCTACCAGAAAGTCCCCGTATCATGACAACATAGCATAAATACTTTTCTAATATGTTGTTTGAAACTATTGGCATACTTGTGTAGGATAGATATATTGATATGCAGTTTGCGCACTGGTTATACGTGCAATTACACTTCGATATTTTCAGCCAGAGAACGAATAAGGTACAGACCATGTTTGTAGTCCTTGTACACCATGTTGCATTTTGTGTTTTTTGGTTCTTGCATCATTTAGCGTTTATAATCTGAACTAGTTTGGATCATTAGCTGGTTTTCAAAGTGCATGTAGCTTCACATTTCTCAAGTTATGTTGATTCCGGAGTGCAAGTGCCCTAGTATTTTTTAAGTTAAATATTCGCCCCTGGTAACTTGAATTCGTGGATCAGCCATTGCACACAAATCATACACGAATGTCAGTATGAATTAAATGAAATGCAGGGACTTACGCTAGCTCGTTGTACAGGCTCACTGCAGCTCTGCTTGTGCTTGGGATGTTCCATGTACAAGTCCATGTTACCACTTGCTTGGATGTGCAGGCCTTGTGCTCCTTGCATCCCCCTCTGCATTTTTGACACGGCGAATGTTTGATCAAATAAGAGGAATCGACCTTGAAGTTGTACCGGAGGACAGATACTTACAAGGTTATACGGGTATGCAGGATGTGTACCAGATCCCGTAGCGCCGTCATGCTTTGCTAAAAAATGGATTTGCTTGTTTCAGATGATATCTCTAGAAGAAATAAGAGTTAAAGTCAGAGTTGCATAGGCGTGTAAGCTAAGAGAGCAGTGAAAGGATATCCAAACATCGTCGAAATAGTGCACAAGGGAGTGATGTGTGGATACCTAGTTCGGGCCGGCGTTTGGGCATGCTCACGTAGCTAGAGTGCGGGTCACTTCAGAGCCATTGAGGGTGATGCGCTGGCGTTTGCTGGCCGCGCACGGATGCAGATCTTGAGTGGCAGCGGAGCGCTACGATGCGGTGGACGAGACCGTTGGTGAAGCCCCAACGGACTTGGGGGGCGGAGGTGCGATGATGTGCTCGCTGAAGTAGCCCCGGTGAGCTGGGAGACGGCGTCGGTGAAGCACACCTGATGCGGTGGAACTCGGTGTCTGTGAGGCACGTCGGTTGCGGCGGCCGACGTTGTCGGTGGATCACCCGGTGCGGTGGAAGAGGGCGTAGATGAGGTAGCTCCGGTGCGGTGGTGAAGTGCGACCGTCGTCTTCGTCGTCGTCGTCCGGCACAGAGGTGGGGAACGGTGGGGAAAGAGACGAGACGAGGGGCGATTCGAGGGTTGGCGGCGAATTAGGGATTTGAGCAATCTGGGCGCGGAAGGGGACGGTGGAGAAGAGAGATTTTGCAGGGCTGGAATTGGGGCTGCCAGATATTTCAATCCGAAACGTGGAAGCGTGAACTTATATTGTCGTCGTCCTTTTTTTGGGGGGGGGGGGGGTGGCTGGGTGCTACGCGTCCGTCCGACACACGCGACCACCCCGACAGGACTATGCTTCGGTGCCTTAAGGCACCTGCCTTTGTGTCCATGACATGTGGGCCCAACAGGTTGCTGGCCCACATGTCAGTCACCCAAAGGAAGTTGCCTTTAAGGCACCGAAGCAGCGTCCACCCCGACACGACCCTGGTCTGCCTGGTGCGCCTACAATTGAGAATGCAAACGAATCTTCTTTAATTTGCAAACAAATCTGTATGTATTACCATGGCCGTGTTTTCCTTGCAATAATTAGTCATTCGAAACGAGATACTCCATCCGTTCACTTTTGTAAGTCGTTTCAGACAACTTAAAATGAACTGTTTTGCACATTGTCTGAAATGTCTTCAAGGTCTTATAAAAGTGAACAGAGGGAGTACTATAAATTAATTAATGAGGAGTTATTTGAAAAAAATCAAAACGGTACCCACGCTAACGTGGATTAGAGTGTGTGTGTGTCACATAATTAGTTATTTGAATTAGAGTGTGTGTCACGTAGTTAGATTTTTGAATTAGAGTGTGTGTCACGTAGCGATCTCAAATTTTAACGTGGATTTCACATTTCACTGTATCCACGCTACTTTTTTAATACAAATTCATATGTATATGATTAACACCATGGTAGTGAGAAAACTTTTGGATGGATTCAAACATATGATCTACAAAATAGCACAACAAATAGAGTCAATGTCAACTTTTTGAAACTTAGTATGGCACCAATTCGAAATAATTACCCGTATGCCTAGTCCTCGGTTCAAATCTTAAAATGTACATCGAATTGAAACATCGATATTAAGTCTCATACTATGTACATTCAAATGTTGTTTTAGCCCCCAAGCACAAACGCTACATACTTCTCAGATCGGTCAATCTTCCTGTCCTAACCACCTTAGGAAGCTATCGGTTTCCAACACACGCTCATTATTTCTCTCCATGTTTCGTTCTCTAAGTCTCTCAACTACACAACCCCTTTTTCCACTCTGTTACCAAATGTATTTACCTCACACACCCGCCATTGCACTCCATGCCGAGCTCTCTCTCTCTCCCCCTCTCCTCTCACCCTCTCGTGCTAAATACATGCATTGCCTATCTAGCCCCCCAACCTCTCGTGCGCACGCAAACACGTTGTATACCTAGGTCACTCCCTCGAGACTGTCTCACTCTTTCTTCCGCACAGCGGGCCACACTCGCTCATTCTCGCTCTCTTTATCGAGTCTCGTTTAACCTCGTTTTCTTTCACACACAAATGATATATCTCCTCTTTGGGCCTCGACACTCGACACTCTCTATACTCTCTATCTAAATTGTCTATCTAGGTTCGACCTCATCCAAGCCACTCAATCTCTCTCCACTCTTCTCTCTCTCATCTCTGGGCTCATGCTCACTCTCTCTCTCTCTCTCTCAGATGTCTCGATTCACCTCGCTCTTTCTCGGACAAAATGATATATCACCATGTTTGAGCCCAATTCGACCTATTCACATTGTATACTCTCTCACGCACATCGCCTATCTAGGTCACTCTCTCCAACCCGTCTCACTCTTTCGATCGCTGGCGACCCTATGTGATCTGTTGACCTTGCTTCCTCCCATGCACAAAATATATCTACACGTCTGTGATCGGATCATCTCTCAAGCTCTATCTTACAGCCCTCACCCTTGCCAAAAGATCAATCGGACAATATCTCTCCGAGCATATATATTTGTTCAATGAATGTCGGACCACACTCACTTTGTCTCTATCTATATGTCTCTCGATTGACCTCGCTTTCACACCGTATCTTCCACGCGCTGAAGCTACTACCTCTCCATCCCTCGCAAAGCTGGAGCTATTTACATCGCGAGGGGCACTCCAACCTTGGATTAATTTGTGTAGGCATTTATTCCGGTCGGTTTAGATTATATTTTCGTAGCATTCGGCCCACAACTACTCCAAACACCGCTGCAACCCACGCAACTCCCCTAGTTGATTTCCTCCGCTCGGTCATCGCTCTCTCGCACGCCCTTTCTCGCCTTCAACGTCGCACCATGGTATTATTGAAAAAACTATGTTGTTCTCTTTAGTTATTATAAATAACCTACAAAACTGCACATCGATAGTCCACTTGGAATGGAACAAATTTTGACCCACAAATTAAAGTGCTACAAACTACACACCGAGGGGCCCACATGTCATGAAACAAATTTGGACCCATATACAAATTAAAAAATAAAGGACGAGGATCGAACATGCGACCGAGCCTTCAAGCCGCACGTCAATAGGCAACATACGTAGAATAGCAATGTTTGTTGTACCCCCTTTGTTCACATAATGTTTTTATATTACCACAGCCTAATTAATGGATAACATGTAATATTATTTTTAGTACTATTCGCCTTCACTTACTGGTGGGTTCCATGTGTGCTCTCTCTCTCTCCTCCCCTTCTGCGTTTAGACGCACGGGCAAACAGGAATAACTCGCGGGCGATGTTTCTATATTACCACAGCCTAATTAATGTATAACATGTAATATTATTTTTAGTACTATTCACCTTCACATACTGGTGGGTTCCATGTGTGCTCTCTCTCTCTCCTCCCCTTCTGCGTTTAGATGCACGGGCAAACAGGAAGAACTCGCGGGCGATGTTGCCGTTGACCATATCTGGACGCGTTCACAAGTCACGGCACCAGTTTCACGTACTAGCAGCACTAGTCAGTTTGTACGTGCAATGCACATTAATTTGGAAGTATATTAATTGCATGCGGATATTAACTAATAGGATATTATTTGCGTGTTGTCATGTGATTAACACTATTTTTGGCATAAAATTAATTGCACGCTAAACATGTTGAGCGCTCGACATTGACGCAGTCTAGGTCGTTGGATGACAAGGAATACATGTGGCTTGATGACGTTTTATATTTAATTTGATACGGCTCTAGCTGAACATTCAATCGATCAAACCATACATTTCGTTCAGTCTGACTCCGACTTTAAATTATACGACGATCATATAAAATAAAGTGATAAACGTTCGGATTTTGCATGGCAATCCGAACGTTTTTCAAGGAAAATGTAGATTACGCGGCGGCGGTGCGGGCGTCTCGTGGTGGGAAGCGGCTCCTCTGCCGTGAGTCGTCGGGCCACTGACCGACGGCGACGGCGGCATCTTGCGCCGTTGTTGGCGTACTCATGGACTTTGGCCTAGCTTCAAGGAAGGCCAAAATGTTCTGGACTTTGGAGCGAGTCAACTGGCGGGAGGAGGCGACTGGCGTTGGTGCAAGGGAGCGGTCGACAGTGGCCATCCATGCCGCTGAGGGGCACCGCACCTGCTGGGACATGCGCTGTCAACGGCGCTGGCGAAGACATTCGTAGCACGGCACCGCACGGGTGTCGGTGTCAAACCGCGGATCTCGGTAGGGGGTCCCGATCTATGCGCCTTAGGTTGATGGTAACAGAAGCAAGGGACACAGATGTTTACCCATGTTCGGCCTCTCGATGGAGGTAAACCCTACTTCCGCTTGATTAATATTTAAGATATGGGTAGTATAAGAGTAGATCTACCACGAGATCGTAGAGGCTAAACCCTAGAAGCTAGCCTATGATGGTATGATTGTAATTGTGATCGACCTTCTAAGGACCAACCTCTCCGGTTTATATAGGCACCGGGGAGGGCTAGGGTTTACATGGATTCGGTTACAAGGAAGGAAATATAATATCCGGATCGCCAAGCTTGCCTTCCACGCCAAGGATAGTCCCATCCAGACACGGGACGAAGTCTTGAGTCTTGTATCTTCACGCTTCAATAGTCCGGACGATGTATATAGTCCGGTTGTCCAGATACCCCATAATCCAGGACTCCCTCAGTAGCCCCTGAACCAGGCTTCAATGACGATGAGTCTGGCACGCAGTCTTGTCTTTCGGCATTGCAGGGAGGGTTCCTCCTTCGAATACTCCAAAATAATTATCGAACACTTGAACCGTGTCCGGATCCACAAAATGATCTTCACATGCCACCATAGAGAGAATGATATTTCGCAAATGCAATCTGCTGACAACTTTTTAGGCAACGTGACGTGTCATTACGGTCGGGCCATCATTCGAACCGTTTTCGGACAACCAGCCACGGTGCATATTGCAAGGCGGTTTCCTTGACACGTCTTGTCAAAGCAGAGATCGTGTCCCCTTATCACGGGATTCTCATCAATATGGGTATGGATAATCCCACCACATCATCAATCGTAGCGCTTGGGAAGCAAGCGATTCCCAACGGGCAAGTGGGGAGGCGCACCGCTTTCGTCGCCTCTATAAAGGGATAAGATTTCCCCATTTTTACCCACGCCTTCTTCCTCCTCTGCCCACTCTTGCCTCCTCGAGCTCCAGCGCCCAAGCCCAAGTCTTCTCCGCACACCTAAACATGTCCGGAGCAGGAGGCAAGTGGGTGGCTTCCACCATCAAGGAGAAGCATACCGCAAATCTTCGGGCGGCCGGATACTTGGCCGCAGACATAGCGCACCGGCTACCAGACGTCGGGCAGGTCATTCCGACCCCAGGACCCCACGAGAGGGTCGTGTTCATCGCCCACTTCATCCGTAGACTGGGGTTTCCACTTCACCCCTTCGCCCGCGAGCTCATGTTCTACTACGGGCTAGATTTCCACGATCTAGCCCCGAATTTCATCCTCAACATCTTGGCGTTCATCGTCGTATGCGAGGCCTTCCTCCGATCCGCCTCACTTCGCTCAGGCTGCAAATCTTCTCGCGTGAAGTCAAGATTGTAAGCGGCCAGCAAGCGGAGTGCGGAGGGGCCATGGCGGGCAAGATGCCTAACGTCACCTGGCTGGACGGCTCCTTTGTGGAGACCGTAAAAGGGTGGCAATCGGGGTGGTTCTACATCACCGAGTCGCACGGTGCCAACTGGGCGGCGGCCCCCGAGTTCCCATCGGAGCCCCCATGCGGCTCACCTCCTAGGAAAAGAAGGGCCTGACTTGGGGCGAACCTACAGAGCTGTCCGGACTCCAAACCTGCATCAAGAGCATAAAGGACAAGAACATCAAGCTTGTCAACGTGATCCAGGTCATGCTCGTTCGCCAGATTCTGCCGTGTCAAAGGCGGGCATTCAATCTGTGGGAGTTCGTCCCGGCCGAACACCAGACGCTTCAAAGCCTCTATGGCATGAAGCACAAAGACGCGTGGAAGGCGTTGTTCAAGGCCTCCGAAGTACCTCCTCCCACGTCCGAGGACCGTGGGCTCCACGCCGTGTGGCCTCCTAGCCAGGTAAGTTTTCAGGGCACCACGAGATTCAGTTCTTCCCAATATATTCATAGGGGAGACTTAAGTATTTGTGTATATTTGATCAGGACTATATGGAGACGGCGGAGCAGATTGACTGTCCGGCTCCGCTACCAGAAGATCCAGCTGATGCTCTCCTCACGGAGATGCTGATCCCGGCGCCCTACAAGGCACCAGAGAAGAAGGCCGAAAAGAAGGCCCCGGGGACCAGGAAGGGTCTCCGGCGTAAGGTTGTGCCGGAAGCCTCGTCCGAAAACGACGAGGAACACTCCTTCCCCGAAGAGGGGGAAGAAGAAGAAGAAAAAGAAGCCGCCCCATCCGGAAAGGATGAGGGGCCTGAGGAGATGGGCCATGGGGCTGTGAGAGGCCCTCGACGCAAGGCCGCCATACCCACGTCGTCTGATGACGACGAAACAGATTCCTCCTGCGGAGGCGGGGGGAAGCAAGAAGAAACTCTACCTCCCCGCGCTGGGGAGGAGAAAAACAGGAAAGCCGCCCCGGAGGGGGAGGTTGGGACGCCCAAGAAGGGAAAGACGTCCCTTCCGGACTATTCCACCACGGCCGTTCATAGCGAGGAAGAGTGGCTGCCCAGGGAGAAGCCCCTAGTGCGATCGTAAGTGTCCGCACTCTATCGTGATTTTACTTCATAGTTCTTTAATGACGCCGAACATATATGCCGTCTGTCCAGGGCTCATCCGGAGGTGTCGTCTTCGGATGGGTCCCTGAGCGCTTCAGAGATGAACTTCCTCCCGACGGCCACCACTCCTCGGCCTACGGATGACACGAAGGTGTTGTCCCGAAGGTTCCCCAAGCAGGGGGAGGTGACCCTGGAGACGCCTCAAGGCGGAGTTCCAGATGTCGGACACGCGGGGTTCAAGATCTCCGCGAATCGCGTCGATGAGAGCCACAGCAAGGCGGACTCTCGACCGAACACTGTTCCGGAACCCTTGAAGGTTTCGGATTTAGGCGGGCAGCCCCTCGTTAGGGTGGGCGAGCCGTCCGTGTCGAGGGCTTCCGTAACGCCAGCGGCGCCGGATAGTCTGGTGGAAGCGCTTCGAGGCGCTTCCATGGATGACGAGCACCGTACTCTTATGAGTGCGGTGATTCAAAAGGTTCCGTCCGCCAAAGCGGACTAACCAAGCCTGCACAAGCCTCCTGACGGGCTTCGAGGTAAGTAATAAAAATGTGTGAAATTACCACCCGATAGGTAGTTTCCCCTGATACTCTGTTTGGTGTTCGGAAAGAAAAGCCAAACGGAGGGTCAATTATAATCCGCAGGAGTCTAATAAGCGTTTATGTGAATAAGCAGGCCGTGCTGCTTGCCGCTGCTGCCCGCATAGCCGAGGTTGCCGAACTAAAGCAGGACCTGGAGCAGGCGCAGGGAGAGCTCGATCTCACGAAGAGGCGGCTCGAAGAGAGCGAAGGTGAGTGATTCTCCGCTCTTATATATGTAAAGATAGATAAAATTATTTAGTCTGACGATGAAGCGTCGTGACTGTGTGACAGGGTCCACCGCCGAAGTGGCATCCATGAAGAAAGCGCTATCCGAGGCCGAAGACAAGGCGGCCTTGGAATGCAAGGAGCGCGAGAAGCAAAGTGCTAGAGTGGGCGAGGTACAGCAAGAGCTCCAGGACCTTGGCAAGAAGTTCGAGTCCGTGGAGCATGATCTGAAGATGAAAGAGGCCGAGCTTGCGAAGGCCCTTGTGAGTATGAAAGATGCCAAGGCCGAAGCCGGGAAGGTATAGCAGGAGATCCAGGAGGCAAAAAGATAGCGGCGGGTAAGAAATTCTTTGTGCAAAGCAAACATGTGGAGGAGGCATTTCTTTTGCTTACTCGAATTCGGAGCTCTCCAGGGGCATTCGCAGATCTGCCACGCAGCGTATCAGATGCCGCGGAGTTGTACCGTGCCCAAGAGGGGAGCTCAAGGACAAGCTGTTCTGGTCCCAGTATGCTGGGGCCGAACACCCAACGCCTCTGAGTGACCAACTGAAGCAGTTGGCCGAACTCCACAGGGCGGCCGAAGTGGCTATGAAAGATTTCATAGTCCGGATGTGGCCTGGTGAGCCCCTGCCCACTAGCTACTTCGGCCTGATCACGCGGATGGTAAATGCCTGTCCGCGGCTTGAAGTAATCAAGCGATCTGTTTGCATTGAGGGTGCTCGCCGAGCCTTTGCCCGTGCGAAGGTGCATTGGGGCAAGCTGGATGCGGAGAAGCTGGTGAAGGACGGTTTGCCAGAGCTCAAGGAGCGTCCCCATCCCGAGAAGTACTATGATTGCGTTATGAAAGGCGCTCGTCTCGTGGCCGATGAGTGTTCCATGGACAAGATCTTTGACTAAATGTACCTCTGCCGCTGTTGTAATTTAAAGACGAAGTTACTTGTGCTATGTAGCACGGTTTGATTTAAAATATTACCTTCTGTGCTGCTGTTTATAGAATACTGAAAGTAGGCCAGTCGTCGACTTCCGCCCCCATGCAAGTAGTGCCGGGGTGTTCCTGGAAAAACCCGGATACTCTTTATCCAAATGTTTGGTCCCTTAAGGAGGTATCCGGCGCAGCGAACAAGGCAATCAGACTATGCGGCTTTATAACTTTCACTTAGCCATAGAAGTCTATAATTTTAAATTTCGGCGAAGCCCCTAGAATTCGGAGGGCCGAATTGGGGCGCTATATACGCCTAAATCGGACAAGGCCGACTCATCGCCTAAAGCGGAAATAATCTTTAAGGATTTTAAGACCTCTCAAACAGCGACCAGCTCTCGCCTCATCATGCCGGTCAGTTTCCGGCTTTCTCTACTGAGGTGCTCGTCCGGAAGAACCGGGACACAATCGCAGTAGTTCTCCCTGCGCTACCTTAGCCGATATAACGGAACGTAAGGTACCAAAACAAGGGAGCCGGGCTAACCCAACTGTAGACCCAAGACATGATTCGGAGCTAATGCATATAGTGCTATAAGTTCGGGGTGCCGCACTGTGCAAAGTGTTCGGACTTTATTTGCCGTAGAACGGGGCACCATAGGAAGCCCCTGGCAAACGGACCGTACCAAAGTGTATGGATGCAATATCAAAGAAACATTTGTAAGAAAAAATGATCAAATAAGAATATTGAGCTGACGCTATATATAATCTCCCATTGATGAAAATACGTTTAAGCGTATGTTTACAATGAATGCATTAAGCGGAGATAAATAGGACTATTTAACATGTCCTATCCAGGGGCAGGCCGCGTATGGATATATAAAATAGGTATAACGATCGTAAATAGATTCCACTGGGTGTTTCCTTCGGCGCCAAGCCTGTTGCCTCCTTGGTTTTCTCCTATGTAAGTCCGCAACTGCTCTCTTCAAGAGGCTGCTCTAAAGCAATGTCCTGAAAAAGAAGAAGGACGGGTTATGAAAGTATGTGGATGTTATCCCGCACTGTTGAGTGAGTCGTTGTTGCGCCTCCGCCTACGCCCATGGTATCTTGAGTGTGTAATTGTGTATGCGTGGCACAAATGCTGCTTTGATGGGGCTTAAGCGGAGGCCGGACTGCTAGTCGCGCTCTTGGCGTGCCTGATGATCCTGTTGCGGGGTGCTCCTGACTCTCTTGACGGTGCTTGAAGTTGTTGTCGCCGGATTGGTTTGTCGGAGGAGGCCGCATTGTACTTCCGCCGCGAGGGCTGCGGTATGTTCTTCTGTTCGGAGAGAGCGGTCCATATTTTCGTTCACTGTTATGACCCCGCGTGGTTCTGGCATCTTGAGCTTGAGGTATGCGTAGTGTGGTACCGCATTGAATCTAGCGAATGCGGTTCGTCCGAGCAGTGCGTGGTAACCACTACGGAAAGGGACGATATCGAAGATTAACTCTTTGCTTCGGAAGTTATCCGGAGATCCGGAGACCACTTCCAATGTTATAGAGCCCATGCAACGGGCCTCTACTCCAGGAATCACACCTTTAAAGGTGGTTTTGGTGGCCTTGATCCTTGAAGGGTCAATGCCTATTTTGTGCACTGTGTCCTGATAAAGCAGGCTCAGGCTGCTGCCACCGTCCATGAGGACACGCGTGAGGTGGAATCCGTCGATGATTGGATCTAGGACCAATGCGGCCGAGCCGCCGTGACGGATGCTAGTAGGGTGATCCCTACGATCAAAGGTGATCGGACAAGCTGACCATGGGTTGAATTTGGGGGCGACTGGCTCCATCGCATAGACGTCCCGTAGTGCCCGCTTCCATTCCCGCTTGGGGATGTGCGTGGCGTAGATCATGTTGACCGTTTTCACCTTGGGGGGGGATTTCTTCTGTCCCCCCGTGTTCGGACGTCGGGGCTCCTCGTCATCGTCGCTGTGCAGCCCCTTGTCTTTGTCTTCGGCGTTTATCTTGCCGGCCTGTTTGAATACCCAGCAATCTCTATTGGTGTGGTTGGCTGGCTTGTCCGGGGTGCCATGAATTTGGCACGAGCGCTCCAGTATGCGGTCCAGACTGGACGGTCCCTGATTATTTCTTTTGAACGGCTTCTTCCGCTGACCGGGCTTGGATCCGCTGAATCCGGCGTTGACTGCCGTGTCTTCAGTGCTGTCGCCGTTGTTCCATCGCTTATGTCTGTTACGCCGTGACTTGCCGTTATTGTCGCGGCCATCCGAAGTGCCAGAATGTGGCGTAGTACTGCTGCGAACCAACCAGCTGTCCTCGCCCGCGCAAAAGCGGGTCATTAGTGTTGTGAGAGCTGCCATGGACTTGGGTTTTTCCTGGCCGAGGTGTCGAGCGAGCCACTCGTCACGGATATTATGCTTAAAAGCCGCCAGGGCTTCAGCGTCCGGACAGTCGACTATTTGGTTCTTTTTAGTTAGGAACCGAGTCCAGAATTTCCTGGCTGACTCTCCGGGTTGTTGAGTAATGTGGCTCAGGTCATCGGCGTCTGGTGGTCGCACATATGTGCCCTGGAAGTTGTCGAGGAATGCGTCTTCCAGGTTTTCCCAACTGCCAATGGAATTTGTGGGCAGGCTGTTTAGCCAGTGCCGGGCTGGTCCTTTGAGCTTAAGGGGAAGATACTTGATGGCATGTAGATCCTCTCCGCAGGCCATGTGAATGTGGAGAAGGAAATCTTCGATCCTTACTGCGGGTTGCAGAGGTTTGTAGGACAGTAGAAAATTTCCCTCAAGTGGATGACCTAAGGTTTATCAATCCGTGGGAGGCATAGGATGAAGATGGTCTCTGTCAAGCAACCCTGCAACCAAATAACAAAGAGTCTCTTGTGTCGCCGACACACCCAAACCAATGGTAAATTGTATAGGTGCACTAGTTCGGCAAAGAGATGGTGATACAAGTGCAATATGGATAGTAGATAAAGGTATTTGTAATCTGAAATAATAAAAACAGCAAGGTAAGAAGTGATAAACGTGAGCGTAAACGGTATTGCAATGATAGGAAACAAGGCCTAGGGTTCATACTTTCACTAGTGCAAGTTCTCTCAACAATAATAACATAGTTGGATCACATAACTATCCCTCAACATGCAACAAAGAGTCACTCCAAAGTCACTAATAACGGAGAACAAACGAAGAGATTATGGTAGGGTACGAAACCACCTCAAAGTTATTCTTTCCAATCAATCCGTTGGGCTATTCCTATAAGTGTCACAAACAGCCCTAGAGTTCGTACTAGAATAACACCTTAAGATACAAATCAACCAAAACCCTAATGTCACCTAGATACTCCAATGTCACCTCAAGTATCCGTGGGTATGATTATAAGATATGCATCACACAATCTCAAATTCATCTATTCAACCAACACATAGATCCTCAAATAGTGCCCCAAAGTTTCTACCGGAGAATCACGAACGTGTGCCAACCCCTATGCATAGGTTCATGGGCGGAACCCGCAAGTTAGTCACCAAAACATACATCAAGTGGCACATGATATCCCATTGTCACCATAGATAAGCACGGCAAGACATACATCAAGTGTTCTCATAAAAGACTCAATCCGATAAGATAACTTCAAAGGGGAAACTCAATTCATCACAAGAGAGTAGAGGGGGAGAAACATCATAAGATCCAACTACAATAGCAAAGCTCGGGATACATAAAGATCGTGCCATAGAGGGAACATGAGAGAGAACACGAGAGAGAGAGATCAAACACATAGCTACTGGTACATACCCTCAGCCCCGAGGGTGAACTACTCCCTCCTTGTCATGGATAGCGCCAGGATGATGAAGATGGCCACCGGTGAGGGTTCCTCCCGTAGGTGTCTTGGAACAGGTCCCGAGAGGTTTTGGTGGCTCTGAGAGGCTTGCAGCGGCGGAACTCCCGATCTGATCTCTGTTCTGGAAGTTTTATGATACGTAGGTATATATGGGTGCAGGGGGTATGTGGGTGGAGCTACGGGGGCCCCACGAGGCAGGGGGCGCGCCCTAGGGGGTGGGCGTGCCCCCTACCCTCGTGGGCACCTCCCTTCTTTCCTGACGTGCACTCCAAGTCCATTGGGTGGCTTTCCTTCCAAAAATAACTTCTCCAGTTGATTTCGTTCCGTTTTGACTCCGCTTGATATTCCTTTTCTCGAAATCTTTGAAATAGGCAAAGAACAACAAATCTGGGCTGGGCCTCCGTTAATAGGTTAGTCCCAAAAGTAATATAAAGTGGAAAATAAAGCCCAATATTGCCCGAAACAGTAGATAATACAGCATGGAGCAATAAAAAATTATAGATACGTTGGAGACGTATCACGGGTCTGTTGTGCCATCGTATGATTCGATGTTTACGGGTTTGAACCCTTCTCGGAATTCATGATCCATTACTTCGTTAGTGAAGCAGAGGGGGTGCACGGCGCCTCTTGTTGGGGAACGTAGTAATTTCAAAAATTTTCCTACGATCACGCAAGACCATGGTGATGCATAGCAACGAGATGAGAGTGTTGTCTACGTACCCTCGTAGACCAGAACGGAAGCGTTGACGCAACGTAGAGGAAGTAGTCGTATTTCTTCCCGATCCAACCGATCCAAGTACCGAACGACGGCACCTCCGAAGTTCTGCACACGCTCAGCTCGATGACGCCCCTCGAACTCCGATCCAGCCGAGTGTTGAGGGAGAGTTTCACAAGACGACGGCGTGGCAGGACGATGATGATGTTCCACGGCGCAGGGTTTCGCTTAAGCTCCGCAACGGTATATTCGAGGTGTAGTTTGGTGGAAGGGGCACCGACACGGCTAAGGAATCGATCTCAATGATCAACTTGTGTGTCATGGGGTGCCCTCTGCCTCAGATATAAAGGAGGGAAGGGAGGGCTGGCGGCCACCTATGGCTGCGCTGGGAGTCCTACTCCCACCGGAGTAGGATTCCCCCAATCCTAGTCCAACTAGGGTTTGACCAAGGGAGAGGGAGAGAGCGCCACCCCTTCTCCTAATCCTAATAGGACTAGGGAGGGGAAGGCTGCGCCAGCATAGGGCCCCCCTTTCTTTCCCCTTAAGGCCCATCAAGGCCCATTGACTCCCGGGGTTCCGTAACCCGGTACTCGATAAAATTCCCAATTTCACCCGGAGTGATTCCGAGTCCAAACATAGGCTTCCAATATATCAATCTTTATGTCTCGACCATTTCGAGACTCCTCGTCATGTCCGTGATCTCATCGGGACTCAACAACCTTCGTACATCAACATCATAAAACTCATAGTAACCGCCATCAAACGTTAAGCGTGCGGACCCTACGGGTTCGAGAACTATGTAGACATGACCGAGACACCTCTCGGTCAATAACCAATAGCGGACCTGGATGCCCATATTGGTTCCTACATATTCTACGAAGATCTTTATCGGTCGATCGCATAACAACATACGTTGTTCCTTTGTCATCGGTATGTTACTTGCCCGAGATTCGATCGTCGGTATCCAATACCTAGTTCAATCTCGCATCGGCAAGTCTCTTTTCTCGTTCCGTAATACATCATCTCACAACTAACACATTTAGTTGCAATGCTTGCAAGGCTTATGTGATGTGCATTACCGAGAGGGCCCAGAGATACCTCTCCGACAATCGGAGTGACAAATCCTAATCTCAAATATGCCAACCCAACATGTACCTTCGGAGACACCTGTAATGTACCTTTATAATCACCCAGATTACGCCAGACGCTTGGTAGCACCCAAAGTGTTCCTCGGCAAACGGAGTTGCATAATCTCATAGTCATAGGAACATGTATAAGTCATGAAGAAAAGCACTAGCAACAAACTATACGATCAGGTGCTATGCTAATGGAATGGGTCATGTCAATCAGATCATTCAACCAATGATGTGATCCCTTTAATCAAATAACAACTCCTTGTTCATGGTTAGGAAACATAACCATCTTTGATTAACGAGCTAGTCAAGTAGAGGCATACTAGTGACACTCTGAGGTTTATGTATTCACACATGTATTATGTTTCCGGTTAATACAATTCTAGCATGAATAATAAACATTTATCATGATATAAGGAAATAAATAATAACATTATTATTGCCTCTAGGGCATATTTCCTTCAGTCTCCCACTTGCACTAGAGTCAATAATCTAGATCACATCACCATGTGATTAACATCGATAGTTCACATCATCATGTGATTAACACCCATAATTCACATCGCCATGTGACCAAGACCCAAAGGGTTTACTAGATTCAGTAATCTAGTTCACATCGCTATGTGATTAACACCCAAAGAGTACTAAGGTGTGATCATGTTTTGCTTTGTGAGAGAAGTTTAGTCAACGGGTCCGCCACATTCAGATCCGTATGTATTTTGCAAATCTATATGTCAACAATGTTCGCACGGAGCTACTATAGCTAATTGCTCCCACTTTCAATATGTATCTAGACCGAGATTTAGAGTCATCTAGATCAGTGCCAAAACTTGTATCGACGTAACCCTTTACTTATTTAACTTTTGTCACGTCCATAATCGAGAAACATATCCTTATTCTACTAAGGATAATTTCGACCGCTGTCCATCGATCTACTCTTAGATCACTATTGTACTCCCTTGCCAAACTCAAAGGCAGGGTATACAATAGATCTGGTACACAACATGGCATACTTTATAGAACCTATGGCCAAGGCATAGGGAATGACTTTCATTCTCTTTCTATCTTCTCGCCGTGGCGGGTTTTGAGTCTTACTCAATTTCACACCTTTGTAACACAGGCAAGAACTCTTTCTTTGACTGTTCCATTTTGAACTACTTCAAAATCTTGTCAAGGTATGTACTCATTGAAAAACTTATCAAGCGCCTTGATCTATCTCTATAGATCTTAATGCTCAATATGTAAGCAGCTTCACCGAGGTCTTTCTTTGAAAAACTCCTTTGAAACACTCCTTTATGCTTTGCAGAATAATTCTACATTATTTCCGATCTACAATATGTCATTCACATATACTTATCGTAAATGCTGTAGTGCTCCCACTCACTTTCTTGTAAATACAGGCTTCACCGCAAGTCTCAGATAAAACTATATGCTTTGATCACACTATCAAAGCGTTTATTCCAACTCCGAGATGCTTGCACCAGTCCATAGATGGATCGCTGGAGCTTGCACATTTTGTTAGCTCCTTTAGGATTGACAAAACCTTCGGTTGCATCATATACAACTCTTCTTTAATAAATCCATTAAAGAATGTATTTTGACATCCATTTGCCGATTTCATAAAATGTGGCGATTGCTAACATGATTCGGACAGACATAAGCATCGCTACTGCTTGAGTAAATCTCATTGTAGTCAACACCTTGAACTTGTCGAAAACCTTTTGCGACAAGTCGAGCTTTGTAGATAGTAATACTACTATCAGCATCTGTCTTCCTCTTGAAGATCCATTTATATAATATGGCTTGCCGATCATCGGGCAACTCCATCAAAGTCCACACTTTGTTCTCATATATGGATCCCATCTCAGATTTCATGGTCTCAAACCATTTCATGAATCTGGGCTCATCATCGCTTCCTCATAGTTCGTAGGTTCATCATGGTCTAGTAACATGACTTCTAGAATAGGATAACCGTACCACTCTGGTGCGGATCTTACTCGAAGACCTACGAGGTTTGGTAGCAACTTGATCTGAAGTTTCATGATCATCATCATTAACTTCCTCACTAATTGGTGTAGGAATCATCGAACTGATTCCTCGTGATGAACTACTTTCCAATAAGGAGAAGGTACAATTACCTCATCAAGTTCTACTTTCCTCCCACTCACTTCTTTCGAGAGAAACTTCTTCTCTAGAAAGGATCCATCTTAGCAACAAATATCTTGCTTTCGGATCTGTGATAGAAGGTGTACCCAATAGTTACCTTTGGGTATTCTATGAAGACGATTCGATTTGGGTTCGAGCTTATCGGTGAAATTTTTTCACATAAGCATCACAACTCCAAACTTTAAGAAACGATAGCTTAGGTTTATCGCTAAACCATAGTTCATACGGTGTCATCTCAACGGATTTAGATGGTGCCCTATTAAACGTGAATGCAGCTGTCTTTAATGCATAACCCCAAAACGATAGTGGTAAATCGGTAAGATACATCATAGATCGCACCATATCAAAATAAAGTACGGTTACGACGCTCAACACACCATAATGTTGTGGTGTTCCATGTGGCGTGAGCTGTGAAACTATTCCACATTGTTTTCATTGAAGACCAAACTCAGAACTCAAATATTCATCTCCACGATCAGATCGCAGAAACTTTATTTTCTTGTTACGATGATTTTCCACTTCACTCTGAAATTCTTTGAACCTTTCAACTATTTCAGACTTATGTTTCATCAAGTAGATATACCCATATCTACTCAAATCATCTTGTGAAGGTCAGAAAATAACGATACTTGCCACGAGCATCAACATTCATTGGATCGCATACATCGGTATGTATTATTTCCAATAAGTCAAGAGTTTGTTCCATTGTTCCGAGAACGGAGTTTTAGTCATCTTGCCCAAAAGGCACGGTTCGCAAGCATCAAATGATTCATAATCAAGTGATTCCAAAAGTCCATCAAGATGGAGTTTTCTTCATGCGCTTTACACCAATATGACCTAAACGGCAGTGCCACAAATAAGTTGCACTATCATTATTAACTTTGCATCTTTTGGTTTCAATATTATGAATATGTGTATCACTATGATCGAGATCCAATGAACCATTTTCATTGAGTGTGTAACCATATAAGGTTTTATTCATGTAAATGTAACAACAATTTATTCTCTTACTTAAATGAATAACAGTATTGCAATAAACATGATCAAATCATATTTATGCTCAACACCAAATAACACTTATTTAGGTTCCACACTAATCCCGAAAGTATAGGGAGTGTGAGATGATGATCATATCAATCTTGGAACTACTTCCAACACTCATCGTCACTTCCCTTCAACTAGTTTCTGTTCATTTCGAAACTCCTGCTTTGAAGTTACTACTCTTAGCAACTGAACCAGTATCAAATATCGAGGGGTTGCTATGAACACTAGTAAAATACACATCAATAATCTGTATATCAAATATACCTTTGTTCACTTTGCCATCCTTCTTATCCGCCAAATATTTGGGGTAGTTCCGCCCAAAGGACCAGTTCCATTGCAGCAAAAGCACTTAGTCTCGTGCTTAGGTCTAGACTTGGGCTTCTTCACTCGAGCAGCAACTTGCTTGCCGTTTTCCTTGAAGTTTCCTTCTTCCTTTGCCCTTTTCTTGAGACTAGTGGTCTTGTCAACCATCAACACTTGATGTTTTTCTTGATTTCTACCTTCGCCGATTTTAGCATCGCGAAGAGCTTGGGAATTGTTTTCGCCATCCCTTGCATATTATAGTTCATCACGAAGTTCTAGTAACTTTAGTGATGGTGACTAGAGAATTCTGTCAATCACTATCTTATCTCGAAGATTAACTCCCACTTGATTCAAGCGATTGAAGTACTCGCATAATCTGAGCACATGCTCACTAGTTGAGCGATTCTCCTCCATCTTTTAGCTATAGAACTTGTTGGAGACTTCATATCTCTCAACTCGGTATTTGCTTGAAATATTAACTTCAATTCCTGGAACATCTCATATGGTCCATGACGTTCAAAACGCCTTTGAAGTCCCGATTCTAAGCCGTTAGCATGGTGCACTAAACTATCAAGTAGTCATCATATTGAGCTAGCCAAACGCTCATAACGCCTGCATCTGCTCCTGCAATAGGTCTGTCACCTAGCGGTGCATTAAGGACATAATTCTTCTGCAGCAATGAGGATAAACCTCAGATCACGGATCCAATCCGCATCATTGCTACTAACATCTTTCAATACAATTTTCTAGGAACACATATAAAAACATAGGGAAGCAACAACGCGAGCTATTGATCTACAACATAATTTGCAAAATACTACCAGGACTAAGTTCATGATAAATTAAAGTTCAATTAATCATATTACTTAAGAACTCCCACTTAGAAAAATATCCTCCAATTCTCTAAGTGATTGCGTGATCCATATCAACTACACCATGACCGATCATCACGTGTGATGGAGTAGTTTCAATGGTGAACATCAATATGTTGATCATATCTACTATATGATTCACGCCGACCTTCGGTCTCCGTGTTCCGAGGTCATATCTTATATGCATAGCTCGTCAAGTATAACCTGAGTATTCCGCGTGTGCAACTGTTTTGCACCCGCTGTATTTGAACGTAGAGCCTATCACACCCGATCATCACGTGGTGTCTCAAAGACGAAGAACTTTCGCAACGGTGCATACTCAGGAGAACACTTCTTGATAATTTAGTAAGGGATCATCTTATAATGCTACCGCCAATCAAAGCAAAATAAGATGCATAAAGGATTAACATCACATGCAATCAATATAAGTGATATGATATGGCCATCATCATCTTGTGCTTGTGATTCCATCTCCAAGCACCGCCATGATCACCATCGCCACCCGCGCGACACCTTGATCTCCATCGTAGCATCGTTGTCGCCTCGCCAACTATTGCTTCTACGACTATCGCTACCGCTTAGTGATAAAGTAAAGCAATTACATGGCGCTTGCATTTCATACAATAAAGCGACAACCATATGGCTCTCGCCATTGTCGATAACTCGTTACAAAACATGATCATCTCATACAATAAAATATAGCATCACGCCTTGACCATATCACATCACAACATGCCCTGCAAAAACAAGTTAGACGTCCTCTACTTTGTTGTTGCAAGTTTTACGTGGCTGCTACGGGCTGAGCAAGAACCGTTTTACCTACGCATCAAAACCACAACGATATTCGTCAAATAGACTCCGTTTAACCTTCTCAAGGACCGGGCGAGCCACACTCGATTCAACTAAAGTGAGAGAGACAGACACCCGCCGTCACCTTTAAGCAACGAGTGCTCGGAGCGGTGAAACCAGTCTCGCGAAGCGCACGCGTAATGTCGGTCCGGCCGCTTCATCTCACAATACCGCTGAACCAAAGTATGACATGCTGGTAGGCAGTATGACTTGTATCGCCCACAACTCACTTGTGTTCTACTCGTGCACATGACATCAACGCATAAAACCAGGCTCGATGCCTTTGTTGGGGAACGAGTAATTTCAAAAATTTCCTACGATCACGCAAGACCATGGTGATGCATAGCAACGAGATGAGAGTGTTGTCTACGCACTCTCGTGAGACCAGCAACGGAAGCGCTGACGCAACGAGAGGAAGTAGTCGCATTTCTTCCCGATCCAACCGATCCAAGTACCGAACGACGGCACCTCCGAAGTTCTGCACACGCTCAGCTCGATGACGCCCCTCGAACTCCGATCCAGCCGAGTGTTGAGGAGAGTTTCACAAGACGACGGCGTGGTGACGATGATGATGTTCCACCGCGCAGCAGGCTTCGCCTAAGCTCCGCAACGGTATATTCGAGGTGTAGTTTGGTGGAAGGGGCACCGCACACGGCTAAGGAATCGATCTCAATGATCAACTTGTGTGTCATGGGGTGCCCTCTGCGCCTGTATATAAAGGAGGGAAGGGAGGGGCTGGCGGCCACCTATGGCTGCGCCGGGAGTCCTACTCCCACCGAGTAGGATTCCCCCAATCCTAGTCCAACTAGGGTTTGACCAAGGGAGAGGGAGAGAGGCGCCACCCCTTCTCCTAATCCTAATAGGACTAGGAAGGGGAAGGCTGCGCCAGCATAGGGCCCCTTTTCTCTTTCCCCTTAAGGCCCATCAAGGCCCATTGACTCCCCGGGGTTCCGTAACCCCCTGCACTCAATAAAATTCCCAATTTCACCCGGAGTGATTCCGAGTCCAAACATAGGCTTCCAATATATCAATCTTTATGTCTCGACCATTTCGAGACTCCTCGTCATGTCCGTGATCTCATCCGGACTCAACAACCTTCGTACATCAACATCATAAAACTCATAGTAACCGCCATCAAACGTTAAGCGTGCGGACCCTACGGGTTCGAGAACTATGTAGACATGACCGAGACACCTCTCGGTCAATAACCAATAGCGGGACCTGGATGCCCATATTGGTTCCTACATATTCTACGAAGATCTTTATCGGTCGATCGCATAACAACATACGTTGTTCCTTTGTCATCGGTATGTTACTTGCCCGAGATTCGATCGCCGGTATCCAATACCTAGTTCAATCTCGCATCGCAAGTCTCTTTTCTCGCTCCGTAATACATCATCTCACAACTAACACATTTAGTTGCAATGCTTGCAAGGCTTATGTGATGTGCATTACCGAGAGGGCCCAGAGATACCTCTCCGACAATCGGAGTGACAAATCCTAATCTCAAATATGCCAACCCAACATGTACCTTCGAGACACCTGTAATGTACCTTTATAATCACCCGATTCGTTGT
Source organism: Aegilops longissima (assembly GCA_021605205.1). Taxonomy (NCBI): domain Eukaryota; kingdom Viridiplantae; phylum Streptophyta; class Magnoliopsida; order Poales; family Poaceae; genus Aegilops; species Aegilops longissima. The sequence goes on along the minus strand of CM038677.1, from coordinate 726,704,039 downwards.
GACGTTTGGTAGCACCCAAAGTGTTCCTCGGCAAACGGAGTTGCATAATCTCATAGTCATAGGAACATGTATAAGTCATGAAGAAAAGCACTAGCAACAAACTATACGATCAGGTGCTATGCTAATGGAATGGGTCATGTCAATCAGATCATTCAACCAATGATGTGATCCCTTTAATCAAATAACAACTCCTTGTTCATGGTTAGGAAACATAACCATCTTTGATTAACGAGCTAGTCAAGTAGAGGCATACTAGTGACACTCTGTAGGTTTATGTATTCACACATGTATTATGTTTCCGGTTAATACAATTCTAGCATGAATAATAAACATTTATCATGATATAAGGAAATAAATAATAACATTATTATTGCCTCTAGGGCATATTTCCTTCACCTCTGTGCCGGGCTATGTGGCTACGCAGGTCGAATTGCTCTGGGTGGCTATGTTCGGCCCGGTCGGACTTGTTGAAGGTGTATCCGGTGTGCCGGTTGTTGTTGCGTGCCGAGGCGCGCCCCCGCGATCCGTAGATCGATCTTGGCTGTAATGTTTTGTTGCCCCAGGCCGTAGTATGTTGGCGTGGGGGTGTTGACTGGTATGCGGACTGATTTTCCGTTTTATCCCGGCCACGAGGTGGCCGGTCAGCCGTATGGCGCTCGAGTTCGTATTCCTCGGCTGCCAGGACTTCAGTCCACCTATCTGTGAGCAGGTCTTGATCAGCTTGGAGTTGCTGCTGCTTCTTTTTCAGGCTCCTCGCAGTGGCTATAAGCGCGGCTTGCAAGCGCTCCTGCTCTCACGGGATCCTCGAGCACGCCGAACTCATCGTCGCCGAGGCTAATCTCGTCTTCGGGGGCATGTAGCTGTCCTCCTCCGGGTATTAAATCCATCGCTTTGTTCTTACGGGCCGACCTGCTCATCCTCCTGTTCGCCTGCTCAAGGCGGGCTGATCAGGGTTGTATTCTTCTTGGCACCGTTCGGATTGTTTTCGCCTCTGGGCGGTATTGTTGTGGCGGGGCTTGGAGTGGCGCCCGACGACGCCCATTCTTTGCTTTTTTCCCCGAGGTTTTATCCTCCGTTGCCTCATCGCCATTTGTTTCCTTGAGTGTCCACCATGTATATATCATAGGAAGAGGTGGCTGTCCACCGCCCCGATGAGCGGTGGTTCATTCTTCTTCTCTGCATCATCGTCCATACCGTCGATGTCTTCGGAGTCGAAGTCCAGTACCTCGGTTAAATCATCGACCGTAGCAATGAAGTGGGTGGTGGGTGGGCAACGAATTCCTTCATCGCCTGCCTCCCACTCGAGCCGAACATAGTTCGGCCAGGAGCCTCCTGACAAAGAGAGAGACTTTAATGAGTCCAGGATGTCGCCAAAGGGCGGGTGTTGGAAGATAGCCGCAGCGGTGAACTCCATTACCAGAGCCCAACCTGGCTCGACTAGCTCGGGAGTGTGCGGACTGCAACCGGCATCCGGATACGAATCCGGGGGTTCGGAGTCACAGGTCACCATAGAGGTAAGACCCGTGTTCGGCTCCACCCCGATGAGTGTGCGACCTGCGGGACGGGGTCCATCCCTCCGTCCTTAGGCAGCGCAGCCTGCTCCGGATTTAGGTCCGGGGCTACTGCGGGGGTGATACCCCGAGCTTTGTCCGACAGCAGGTTTAAGCCGTGCTCGCGGTGACTATCCGGTGCTCCTGGCATAGGCCCGAATCCGTCGAAGATCAAGTCACCGCGAATGTCCGCCGTGTAGTTCAAGTTTCCGAACCTGATCTGGTGGCCAGGGGCATAGCTGTCGATCTGCTCCAGATGGCCAAGCGAGTTGGCCCGCAGGACGAAGCCGCCGAACACGAAGATCTGTCCGGGGAGAAAGGTCTCACCCATGATCGTGTTGTTGACGATGACTGGAGGAGCCATCGAGCCCTGTAGCGACGACACAAAGGAACTCTCAATGAAAGCACCAATGTCGGTGTCAAAACCGGCAGATCTCGGGTAGGGGGTCCCGATCAGTGCGTCTTAGGCTGATGGTAACAGGAAGCAAGGGACACAGATGTTTACCCAGGTTCAGGCCCTCTCGATGGAGGTAAAACCCTACTTCCTGCTTGATTAATATTGAAGATATGGGTAGTACAAGAGTAGATCTACCACGAGATCGTAGAGGCTAAACCCTAGAAGCTGGCCTATGATGGTATGATTGTAAATGTGATCGGCCTTCTAAGGACCAACCTCTCCAGTTTATATAGGCACCGGAGAGGGCTAGGGTTTACATGGAGTCGGTTACAAGGAAGGAAATATAATATCCGGATCGCCAAGCTTGCCTTCCACGCCAAGGATAGTTCCATCCGGACACGGGACAAAGTCTTGAGTCTTGTATCTTCACACTTCAATAGTTCGGACGATGTATACAGTCCGGCTGTCCGGATACCCCCTAATCCAGGACTCCCTCATCAGCGCGCGCGTCGATTGCCAGCACTTGCACGCGCTTGTTGGCAGGTGCAGGCGTGCAAGTCGGCAGGACCTCGTGGAACCCCGTGGCATCAAGCTCGGCGACAATGTGCGGCTCCCAGCCCATCAATGCCACGGGATGGTTTGGCGCGATCGGGCGACGGAGCGGGCAGGGAGCGGGATAGACACGGCGTCTTCCCGCATGGCCAGTTCAAGCTCGTCCCAAAAGCGCCTTATGTTCTTGAGACTCCGGCTGGGTGTCTTCCTCAGGAAACTGGAACACTAAGGGCAGACCATCGTGATGCGGCATGGCGTACGTTTAGGTCAGGCTAGTTGGAGGTAGACGACAGGAGAATCGGAGAGGAAGAGAGAGGATTGTAGCGATACCAGGTAGTGAGGGGTTGATTTTAAACTGCGGCGCCGGCGACATTAAAAGTGGGAGCAGTTGGGACGACGGTGGGCGGCGGAGCTGGTCAAAGGGCTCGCCTCCGGTGAGTCTGCACAGTGATCTGCTCGCATGCCTCCTCGACAGCCGGGCAGATGCGATCTGCTCAAGACGCCTCCGTCGACTCACACGCTTCTTTGGGACGGCACTCTGCCGATGAGAAGCGGGGACTCGTGGCGGCACGTAAATGCCCACGGTTTCAATAGTGAAAGCGTTAAGCCTTAACGTGATAGGTCTTTGTTCCAAAATACCTTGGCTCTTCATTTGTGCAACTTGTCATAAGCAGCTTGTCTCGAATTGAAGAAAAAACTTACGAAGTAATATTTGTGCCATATCACGTGACCATACTCAGTTTCAAGAATTTAAGCTCACTTTTGGATTTTCTGAAATTTAAGATCCAAGGTTCGAAACAATATCATAACCAGCATCATGCAATAAATTTTCAAGCCGTACATCTGTCCTGTTGTATTTCTTAAGAAAGGATTTGGTCAAACATTTTGCTTAGTGAAAGTGCAACTATCCCTGGGTGGTTTTGGTAATTCCTAACAACATATAGTTCATTGAGCAAACATTATTCCAAGATAAATATTTCAGGAAAAGCTCAATGAATAGCATGGCATGGATGAGGAAAGTGGACCCCTCAAAATACTAAGGATAAAAGGATTGGCTCAAGCTTCAAGCACAAGACTCTACATTTTGTATTTTAGTGATCCAAGATCACATTGAGTTTATAGGAAAAGCCAATACTATCAAGGAGGGATGAGGTGTTGCTTAATGGCTTGCTTGCTCAAAGTGCTTAGTGATCTGCTCCAAAAACCCTCAACTACTTTCTCACATCCACATATGACCTAAACCAAAAGTCAAACTCGGCACCACCGATTCTTTCTATCCGACGCCACCGAGTTCAGATGTCATAGCCACTACCACAAACCCTAGGCAAATCGGTCTCACCGATAGGGATCTCGGTCTCACCGAGATGGGATTGTAATCTCTCTGTTTCCCTTCGTAATGTTTCGGTCCCACCGAGATGAGCGAACGGTCCCACCGAGATTGCAATGCAAACTCTCTGTTTCCTTTTTATAACATTTCGGTCTCACCGAAATGAGTGAATCGGTCCCACTGAGTTTACCTGACCAACTCTCTGGTTAGCTTATTACCAAAATCGGTCCCACCGAGTTTGTGTAATCAGTCTCACTGAGATTACGTTATGCCCTAACCTAACCATATCGGTCCTACCGAGTTGCATGTCGGTCCCACCGAAAAACCTAACGGTCACTAGATTTGCTGAATCGGTCCGACCGGGTTTCTCAATTCGGTCTCAACGAGATTGGTAAATTGTGTGTAACGGTTAGTTTTTGTGTGGAGGCTATATACACCCCTCCACCTACTCTTCATTCGTGGAGAGAGCCATCAGAACGAACCTACACTTCCAATACACATTTTCTGAGAGAGAACCACCTACTCTAGCCTTCCCCAAGTTGCTTTCCACTCAAATCTTCTTTCCACCAAATCCAAATCCCGTGAGAGAGAGTTGAGTGTTGGGGAGACTATCATTTGAAGCACAAGAGCAAGGAGTTTATCATCAACACACCATTTGTTACTTCTTGGAGAGTGGTGTCTCCTAGATTGGCTAGGTGTCACTTGGGAGCCTCCGACAAGACTGTGGAGTTGAACCATGGATTTTGTAAGGGCAAGGAGATCGTCTACTTCGTGAAGATCTACCGCTAGTGAGGCAAGTCCTTCATGGGCGACGGCTATGGTGGGATAGACAAGTTGCTTCTTCATGGGCCCTTCGTGGGTGGAGCCCTCCTTGTACTCGCGCAACCGTTACCCTTCGTGTGTTGAAGTCTCCATCAACGTGGATGTACCATAGCACCACCTATCGGAACCACGACAAAAACATCCGTGTCTCCAATTGCGTTTGAATTCTCCAAACCCTTCCCTTTACATTCTTGCAAGTTGCATGCTTTACTTTCCGCTGCTCATATACTCTTTGCATGCTTGCTTGAATTGTGTTAAGATTGCTTGACTCGTGCTAAGAGAGTTAAAATCTGCCAATGACTAAAATTGGGAAAAGGATAAGTTTTTATTTGGTCAAGTAGTCTAATCACCCCCCCTCTAGACATACTTTCGATCCTACAAGTGGTATCAGAGCTTTGGTCTCCATTTTCTTTGATTTCCATAGCTTTTGGTGGTCATAGCCTTGGTTTCACAACCTAGGAGAGTATGGCGTCTAGCGAGAGAAATTATCACCGTAGAGGTCCTTACTTTGATGGTACTAATTTTGCTAGTTGGAAGCATAAGATGAAAACGCATATTCTTGGACATAACCCCGCCGTTTGGGCTATTGTGTGTATTGGCTTGCAAGGTGAATTCTTTATGGGAGAGAACCGAACCGTGAAGCTAGCAAGGAAGAGTTGAAGATGCTGCAATACAACGCTCAAGCTTGTGATATCCTCTTCAACGGATTGTGCCCCGAAAAATTCAACAAAATCAGCCGCCTTGAGAATTCAAAGGAAATTTGGGATACTTTGGTTGATATGCATGAAGGTACCGACTCCGTCAAGGAATCCAAATTGGATGTGCTTCAAAGTCAACTTGACAAGTTCAAAATGAAGGATGGTGAAGGTGTCGCTGAAATGTACTCTAGGCTTGCTCTTATCACAAATGAGATTGCCGGCTTAGGAAGTGAAGAGATGACCGACAGATTCATCATCAAGAAGATCCTAAGAGCCTTGGATGGAAAATATGATACCATGTGCACATTGATCCAAACGATGCCCAATTACAAAGATATCAAGCCAACGGAAGTCACTGGAAGAATTGTTGCTCATGAGATGTCACTCAAGGATAAGGAGGAACTTCACAACAAATCAAGTGGTGCTTACGAAGCCTCATGTGAAGCCCCCACATCATCAAGTGAGAAACAAACCTTCAATGAAGAATTGAGCTTAATGGTGAAGAACTTCAACAAATTCTACAAGAGTAGAAGCAAAGAGAGAAGCTCCAAGTCAAGGTCCTACAATGACAAAAGATCTTCTAGTCGAGAGCGTAATTGCTACAATTGTGGAAGACCCGGACACTATTCCAATTAGTGTACGGCAACCTAAAGAAGAGAAGATTCTCCAAAAATAAGAAGTAGAAGAGAAGAATCACCACCAAGAGAGAGAAGGAGTAGAGATGATCGTTATGAACGAAGACCCTCACGAAGAAGCAAGGATTCGGAAAGGAAGGACAGGTCATCAAGGAGCTACACAAAATGAAGACATCAAGCTCATGTTGGTGAATGGGTATCCGGCTCCGACTCCGAAAATCACTCCGAGAGAAGCTATCACTCCGACTCCGAATATACTCAAGATGAAGGTGTTTCCAGTCTAGCACTTGTGTCAACCAACTCCTATGACATATTTGATTCACCAAATGAAGGAATTGGAAGATGCTTCATGGCCAAAGGTCCAAAGGTAACACATCCCGAGTATGTTGATTTCAATAGTGATGAAGATGACTTGTTAGGTGATGATGATTTACTTGTTGACAACTCTAGTGATGAATACTATGATGAAACGTCAATTAATCATTATAATCAAGATAAAATGAATGACAATGATAAGGAGAGGATTGAGCTTATAACTAAAGAACTAAACACTCTTAAGTTAGCTCATGAAACTATCTTAGGAGATCATCGAGAACTTTTAAGGACTCATGAGAAGTTACGCTTTGAAAAGCTCAACCTTGAGCAAGAGCATGAGTTCTTAAAGGCAATCAATGATGATCTTCGCAAGAAAAGTTCTTCTTACATTGCCAAGCGTTTACTCTTATCTACTTACATGCCTCAAGTCAAGACTAGTAACAAGAACAAGAAGGATTCTTCCTCTAGTAGTAACAATAAACATGCTAAATCCAATGTTGTTGCTTATAGTAGTTCTCTTGATTCCACTAATGATTCTCTTAGCCAAGTTACACTTGAGCAAGAAAATAGCTTATTGAAGGGAATCATAGAGACAGGTGTTTACAAGAGCCTTGCCGGGAGTAAGCAATTTGAGGAAATTGTACATAAGCAAGGAAGGCACGGAAGAATCAAGGTGTTGGTTTTGAGCGAAAGTTCAATGCCAATGGAGTTGAGTGGGAAGAAGATCAATACCCCAAGACGAAGTTTGTTCCCCAGCAAGAGAAGTATGATCCTACTTCTTTCAAAGGGACACAAGCTCAAGATGATCTTCCACTGCAATACCACAAGCAAAAATGCAAGGACAAGCTTCAAGAAGAAATTGATGCATTTGAAGAAGCTCCTAAGGCATTGGTCAAGTGGGTTCCCAAAACTACATCAAGTTCCACTTCATCAAGTACGACTACAACCCCGAGGATTCCCATCAAGATGATGTGGATCCCGAAGAAGAAGAACTAGAGAGTTCTTGAGGGTGACTCTGCAAACATATTTCACTCATATCATTTTGGCAAGGACAAGTGCAATCAACTTCCACATCTTGCACTAGTTTAAGGAGTCACAAACCCTCTTGTTGGTAAGACAAGGGACAAGGTAACGTAATGCTCTCATAGACACTATCTTGTGTGTGCATCATTCTATGTCTATGGATATCCATGTTTGTTCCTTGTGGGACTAACCCGTGTAGGTATTGAAAGTGCAACTCACTCCAAAGGATTGCTCCAAATGATCTACATCAACATTGAGCATCCACATCTTCAAACCTACATGAAGTCATCATCGACAAAACCCAAGGTTAGTCTATCCCTCTAAGGGGGGATCTCACATCTAGGGGGAGCTTTACTCTAAGAATTGAGCTAAAGCAACTCTAATGGTGTGAACACAACAATGCATTATGTAAAAGTGGTAACCCCGCTTGAGCTTAAACGATGAGTATGACCTATGATCAAATGTTCTCATTTGACTCCTAAGTCAATATGCTCATATATAGATGACCTAGTCATCGCCAATTGCTTGATAGATGCTAGAATTGGTTGTGCATGCTTTGCCACATATTTCATTTGCCATTTTATTGTGTGAGCATGTTGGTTGCATATTTTACTCATTCGAGGACATCCACTTGTTGTTTTGATTGATTGTTTTCTTTTTCTTTTGCCAAGTGGATGGACAAGAATGCCTAAGAACCTTCTCTAGTTATCTATGCTCTTCTTGTCTCAAACTCTATTCATGCTACATCACAAAATTTGATCAAGTCAGATTCGAACCACTCTGTGTGAGGAGCACTCGGAGTCCCCGATTCGTCATAGGCTTAAACTTCCAAAACTTCTTTGTGCGTTTCGATCTGACCGATTCATCCATTTCGGTCATACCGAGATCACTAAGTCGATCTAGGTTTTCAATCTCGGTGCAACCGATTTGAACTTTTCGGTCACACCGAGTTGCAGTAACTGCTTGCAGTTATGCATCTCGGTGCCACCGAGTTGTTCCACTCGGTCACACCGACAGGGTCGGGCTATATATACCCACGGGCAAAATTTTGGAAATTTTCTCCGAACTCCTTCGCCCGCGCTCAGCCCGCTCTGCCTCCAGGGTCTCCGGATCGTCCTCCTCGTCGCCAGCTACCTCCTGCCGCTGGTCTCCGCCGCCATCAACGGGAATCATCCCTGCCGTTGCCGCCGTAGCGAGTTCATCGCCAAACTAGGGTATGAACTTGATCACTGTGCTATCCTTTTCTGATTCCTAGCACATTGTGTTCGCCATGAATCTTGCCACGATTGGAACTATCCTATCCAGTCAAAACACTCCGTAGATTAGAGATGAATTGAAAATTTAGGGTTAGGTTTCCCCCAAAACCATCTCGGGCCAACCGAGTTGTGGAACTCGGTACCACCAATTCGGCTAAGGCCATTGCACATGTAACTCTCGGTCAGACCGAGAACTGCAAATCGGTGTGACCGAGTTCAGGACTTTGTGAAACCCTAGCAGTCTCGGTGCCACCAAACTGTGACTCGGTCTGACCGAGTTAACTAGTTTAGGTTCCAAAAGCTGCTTCGGTATCACCGAGTTTACAAATCGGTAGATCCGAAGTGCTTTATGTGGAAAACTAAAACTAAGTTTTTGACTCATTCTTTTGCAAAAACCTCTGTATTTTGTGATGCTCATCCACTCTATCTCATCTATATCTACTCACAGGGTCTATTGTCAGTGATTGCAATATGTCTGATCAAAGTGACAGCCAGAACAGGGAAGAGGAGCAGGTTCACATGAGTGAGGGTACTAGTCCCTCTAGCAGCTATGATGAGGGCAGCAGGAGCACCCCAAGCAACCTACCCAAAGCTGCCACTAGGGCCAGAAAGAAGAAAACCTCAGAATCTGAGGATGAAGACTATGTGGAAGTTGAGGATGAGGCCACTTCCAGGAAGAAGGTGCTCAAAAAGGAATATGGATCAGCTGTAGCAACTAAGCCAGGTCTGAAGACCAAAAGGCCAGCAGGAAGACAACCCATGTCTAAAGCCAGAACCTCCACTCAAGCATCTCTGGAAGCTGAACCCAAAGAGGATGCTGCAGAAGGGAAGAAGAGGAAGGAAAGGGTCAAGAAGACCATGGCCAGAGTACTTGGAAAGCCTTCCATGATGGAAGGGGAGGAAGAAGAAGAGGATGCTGCACCAGCACCCAAAGCTATGAAGCTTATGGGTGATGCTATCAGGTCAGGGGCTGCTTCATCAAAGCCCAAAGTAGCACCCAAGGCTGCCTCCAAACCCAAGACTGCACCCAAGAGGAGTACCAGGAACATTCTAGCTGCTGAGAAGGACAAGGCCCCAGTGCCTGAAACTGTTGCTGATGAAGAAGATGATGAGACACATGTTTTGAGAAAATTGAAGCCTAAAATTCCAGATCATAATGATGCCCATCCTGTAGCTGAGAACATGACGACCAGGAAGGACTCAGGATTGAGGCTATGGAGAGATTCAGATCCATATGCCACCAGAAGGAGAACTGATGTAGACTACATGTTCCACACAATGGAACAGCAGGACTTCTATGAGACAATCCTGCTGGACAAGAAGCCAATAGTGTGTGAAATAAGATGGGTCAACTGGGAATACATCAAGGAGAATGAAGAACACTATCCTTGTGTGTATGACAGCTTCAGTGCTTGTGGAGTGGCAGACTTTGTTGGGCAGAAGCTCACAAAGTGGAACGATGAGCTAATAATGCAATTCTACTCTACAGCACATTTCTATCCAGATGGCAGGATAGTATGGATGTCTGAAGGTACTAGGTACCAATCATCAATTGAAGAATGGGCAAATCTGATCAATGCACCTAAGGAGGAAGAGGATGACTTGGATGTCTATGCCAAGAAGAAGATGGATCACAACACTATGGCGCATATGTACAAGGAGATCCCATATGCTGCTATAGAATCACACAAGTTTGGATCAGTACATTACCTTCTGTCAGGACTGCCAACCATTAACTAGATCCTCAGGCACACTCTCTTGCCCAAGTCAGGTGATCACAACATGATCAGAGGCCATGCAATAAATCTGCTACATTTATTTGATGTGCCACAAAAGTTCAAGGTCATGAGTCTTATAGTTGAAACTATCAAGAGGACAGCTGCTGACCAAAAGAGAAGTTGTGGGTATGCCCCACGGTTCCAGGAGCTGATTAACTCCAAGATGGGCACTGGCACATACTTGTTGGACAAGTAACACATGCCTATCTATCCAGACTTTGAGGACAACCAAGTGGTTATGAATGAAGATGAACCATCTTCTGTGCAAGCTCAAGCGAAGAAGGAGAAGGCAAGGACTGAGAAGGCTGCCAAGATGCCAACAATGGAAGAGGCATCTCAGTACTTCCTGAAGAGCAAACAGGATCAACTTGGCTACTTGATTGCATCCACTCTGAGGATTGAGAAGGGGCTGGCCACCTTGACTCGAAACCAGGAGAGGATCATGGAGCAGAAGTTCTATGACATGGATGTGAAGGTAACAGAGATCCAGTCTGTTGTTGAGCAACTTCAGGATGATATGCAGGAGAGGAAGGGCAAGGCAACCACTAAGGCATTTTCCAGAGTGCCTAGAGCTCAGAGGTCATCTGCAGTGCCAGTGACAGACACCAGAGCCATTTCATCTACACCAGCTACAGCTTCAGTGCCACCAGCTCCAGCACCTACTCCACCAGCTCCATCTACATCAACTGATGCCTTCGTCCTTTGCGTTCTGTCTACACCACCACCTGAAGATCAAGCCTGAGAGACGATTTAGTGCTATGCATTTTCTATGAACTTTTTGGTAACTTGTTGCGGAAGGGAGAGAAAAATGTATAGATCATAGGCTTCGAGAGAGAGCGTGGCTTCGAGAGAGAGCATTGCTTTTTATTCTCTCTTGCTTTGGTGGTTGAACTTTATTTGCTTGATTGAGATACTTTCTGTCTGTGTGATACTTCGATGATCATGTGTTTGATCATATGCTACATTAATGCTTGTTGGATGACATTATCGTTTTATCACTATATGATTATTCACTTTGCTTGGTGATGATTGCATGTATTTATTTATTTATTATCATTTTGAGCGCTCCACCAAGATGTATGTGACATGGAAGAGTAACCCATGAACCTAACTCTTTGTGCATTTGCAGTCCAAAGCAAATCTTAAACAATGCACAAATTTAGGGGGAGCTCTTGCTTTTCGCATACTTCTCTAAGCGACAATGTTTTCACTCTTATTATCATTTGTCGAAGCCTTGATCTATATGTTGTCATCAATTACCAAAAAGGGGGAGATTGAAAGTGCAACTATCCCTGGGTGGTTTTGGTAATTCCTAACAACATATAGTTCATTGAGCTAACATTATTCCAAGATAAATATTTCAGGAAAAGCTCAATGAATGGCATGGCATGGATGAGGAAAGTGGACCCCTCAAAATACTAAGGATAAAAGGATTGGCTCAAGCTTGAAGCACAACACTCTACATTTTATATTTTAGTGATCCAAGATCACATTGAGTCTATAGGAAAAGCCAATACTATCAAGGAGGGATGAGGTGTTGCTTAATGGCTTGCTTGCTCAAAGTGCTTAGTGATATGCTCCAAAAACCCTCAACTACTTTCTCACATCCACATATGACCTAAACCTAAAGTCAAACTCGGCCCCACCGATTTTTTCTATCCGGCGCCACCGAGTTCAGATGTCATAGACACTGCCACAAACCCTAGGCAAATCGGTCTCACCGATAGGGATCTCGGTCACACCGAGATGGGATTGTAATCTCTCTGTTTCCCTTCGTAATGTTTCAGTCCCATCGAGATGAGCGATCGGTCCCACCGAGATTGCAATGTAAACTCTATGTTTCCTTTTTGTAACATTTCAGTCTCACCGAAATGAGCGAATCGGTCCCATCGAGTTTACCTGACCAACTCTCTGGTTAGCTTATTACCAAAATCGGTCCCACCGACTTTGTGTAATCGGTCTCACCGAGATTATGTCATGCCCTAACCCTAACCATATCGGTCCTACCGAGTTGCATGTCGGTCCCACCGAAAAACCTAACGGTCACTAGATTTGCTGAATCGGTCCGACCGGGTTTCTCAATTCGGTCTCACCGAGATTGGTAAATTGTGTGTAACGGTTAGTTTTTGTGTGGAGGCTATATATACCCCTCCACCTACTCTTCATTCGTGGAGAGAGCCATCAGAACAAACCTACACTTCCAATACACATTTTCTGAGAGGGAACCACCTACCCTTGTGTTGAGGCCAAGATATTCCATTCCTACCATATGAATCTTGATCTCTAGCCTTCCCCAAGTTGGTTTCCACTCAAATCATCTTTCCACCAAATCCAAATCCTGTGAGAGAGAGTTGAGTGTTGGGGAACTTATCATTTGAAGCACAAGAGCAAGGAGTTCATCATCAACACACCATTTGTTACTTCTTGGAGAGTGGTGTCTCCTAGATTGGCTAGGTGTCACTTGGGAGCCTCCGACAAGATTGGAGTTGAACCAAGGAGTTTGTAAGGGCAAGGAGATCGCCTACTTCGTGAAGATCTATCGCTAGTGAGGCAAGTCCTTCGTGGGCGACGGCCATGGTGGGATAGACAAGGTTACTTCCTTGTGGACCCTTCGTGGGTGGAGCCCTCCGTGGACTTGCGCAACCGTTACCCTTCGTGGGTTGAAGTCTCCATCAACGTGGATGTACGATAGCACCACCTATCGGAACCACGACAAAAACATCTGTGTCTCCAATTGCGTTTGAATTCTCCAAACCCTTCCCTTTACATTCTTGCAAGTTGCATGCTTTACTTTCCGCTGCTCATATACTCTTTGCATGCTTGCTTGAATTGTGTTAAGATTGCTTGACTCGTGCTAAGATAGTTAAAATTTGCCAAAGACTAAAATTGGGAAAAGGATAAGTTTTTATTTGGTCAAGTAGTCTAATCACCCCCCTCTACACATACTTTTGATCCTACACTTAGTTAGACTTCAGACAAGTTATATATGCAGAGTAAAAGGATAATCCCTCCGTACCAGTGCATTGCCTGATATATTAACTCAAGTACTAGGCATGAACCAACGGGCCCAATTCTATGCTCATCCTGGTGTAGTAGTAGTTGTAGTGCTAGGCAATGCAGTTGACGGGTGACCTTGACGAGCGGCGACCGAGGGAATTGAACCGTGCTTTGCACGGTAGGTAACGTTGTCTAGTTAATAAAGCATCCCTCCGTTGTTCATCTGTAGTCATTATGGACCGGGGACATGAGGGGAATTTCCTAGGGCTGGAAATCTGGCCGCCAGATATTTCGACTTGAAACACCGAGGCTCGACTGGTTGGGGTTGCCGAATGTGCGTACCACGCACGCCACTGAAGGACACGAGCCCGGGTTTTTTTAGGATCAACACGAGCCAAGGTCTGGCTGGTACGCCGTTGGGTCCTACCATTCGAGAATACGAAAGGAACCTTTTAAATTGCCGAACAAATCTATGTGTATTACAATACCCATATTTTCCTTGCAAATACTAGTCTCAATGTGGTAATTGATTTATGACGAGTTTTTGAATTAGGGTGAGTTTGTGATATAGTGATCTCAACGAGGATTTCACATTTCATGGTATCCCTAGTAAGTTTTCCAATGCAGATTCAAATTTAAAAGATGAAAAATATGGAGGTGAGAAAACTTTGTATGTATCAAGCATATGACCACACACACACACAGAGAGACACACACGCACGAACACAACAACAATCCAATAAGTATAGTGCATCTATTTTTCCAAACCATGCATGTATAACACGAATTCAAAAATACTCCTTTTATTCCTAAATACTAGTCTTTTAGAGAGTTCAACAAGGGACTACATATGGAGGAAAATGAGTGAATCTAGACTCTAAAATATGTCTATATACATCCGTATGTGCCAGTCCATTTGAAGCCTCTAAAAAGACTAATATTTAGGAATGAAGGGAGTAAAATGTAAGACATCCATGGTCCTCAATTCAATATTTAAAATGAACATGAAACTGAAACATGAATATTAAGTCTAGTACTACAGTACATACAAATTTTGTGTTTAGGTGGAGCTATGATTGTCGGGGGTCAACCCCTCGACCTTAGATAAAATTGTGGAGCTCTGTTTAGGGTTGTTTAGATTATATTTGTCCCCACCCTCCCAACCACCGATTGGTTGTGCACCCCCCACCCCTCCTCCCCAGGAGAATATCATGTGCCCCCATACTTTAGATGTTATATGCCGATACTAGTTGCTTGGAGCTTGTAGATCTGAGATATAGCAGCTCACATGATGTGTCTTAATATTTTTGCAGGAAACCTTGATGAGTTTGAGAATTGCACACAATTTGTACAAAAACTACTTAGATGCCCTTTGATCCCATATCCAACGACCTCGAAGCTCGTATCACCATAGCATCTAAGATGAAGGAGGACATCATATTCTCCTGTATGTAAGAATATCATGTGCTACCACACCTTAGATGCTTTGGTGATACAAGCTCTTCGGAGGCGTTGGATTTGTGACCCAACACCTCCTCGGTGGTTGAATGGTTTTTTGCGAAAAGCCCCAAAAGAGTTCGCCACCGCTTACAAGCACAAAGACTGCTTTCCAGATGCCATTGGATCTCGGATCAAACGACCTCCAAGCTCGTATCACCGTAGCATCCAAGCTGCGATAGGACCTTATGTTTTCGCGCGGGAGAGTATGAGGTGCTCCCGCACCGTAGATTCTATGGTGATACGAGTTCACTAATATCTAACGCCCACATGAGGAGGTTTGAATGTTTTTGCAATATCGGCTGATAGAGTTTGGGAAATCTTGAAAGTACAAGTACTACGCATGTGCCATCTGATCACTGATCATACGACCTAGATGCTCATATCGCCGTAGCGGGTAATTAAGCTACGGGGAGCCATTGGATCGAAAATGCAGCGGCACACACGAGGCCTGAATGTTTTATTTGCAAAAAAAACCTTTGGAGAGTTTGGAAATTGCGCATAATTACAAAGACTACTCCCAAGCCATTGGATCTCACTTCCAGCGTGTAAAACTTCGTATCACCATAGTATCTAAGCTGCGGGTGGATGTGATATTCTATGCGCTGTCATTTTGTTCATAAACTTGCAAAATACGTGTAACTCGTGCGTTACTTGTCTAACCGCGCAAAGTGTTTGTTCAAAAACCATCCTACACTGAAATATCGGAACAACACACGGGGTCCCACTTGTCATGAATCAAATTTGGACCTAAAACTAACAAATCTGAAAGGCGAGATTGAGCGGCAACCTGGACTACAAAGCGTAAGTCGATAGCCTGAAAAACGAACGGTTGTTGGCTTTGTCCCATAACTTGATTTTATACGGTACTTGCGTTGAGTAGAGTAGAGGGAGTGCCTCGTCAACACGTGCATGACCGTTGTCTCACTTACTGGTGGGTCCCAGGTCTGCGATCTCAATCTCTCTTCTCTCCATCGTCTAACCTTTGCACGGGCACACACGAAGAGCGGTGCTAGCTTGCCGTGGTGTTATTACAACTAAAAAAAAGCTTGGAAAATAGAAGAATCGCCTAGAACAAGAGATGTTGTGGCTGGTCGAGACGGAGCTAACCACAACTATCCTCCGTGCCATGTTTGCATGATGAAGATGTGTGGCTAGTGGGGTGTTTTCTACCGACTGGCTGGGTCCCGAGGTCGAACCATAGGTACTACTACCGATCAGATATTTTTTACGCACATTTTTCCTCCGTGCCGAGATGTGGCACACCCTACCGCGCGGTTTCGGGGTCCTCCTGAGTGGTGCACGCATATATTCTTCTTGACGTGGGACGCCCTACCGCGCGTTTTCTGGGTCCTCCTCGATCGTAGCACCGAAGCAAGTAAATGAGTCATCAAATCACGAAAGACCACCTTTCCCGCCGAGTACATCAGTGAAGCACGGTGGCTAGCTAGTTGGGCTAGTTCGACCGATTAGCTAGCCGCCGCCACATTTGTTTTTTCACCCTTTTTATCTACTTGCGGCATGTAAATTTAAATATCCACCATGGCGTTGCTTCGGTGTTTGGGTTTGGCAGGATTTTAATTTTTGATTGACGGAGCAAAGCGCGGCAGGATTTTAAATTTTTTATTGACGGAGCGGTAGCGCAGCAATTAGTCATGATGGCTCCGCTGTAAAACCCATTGCTCCCCGATGTGAGAAGTCGTCGGTGGTGTTTTACCATGGTGAAAACCAAAAGATTCCCGCTCCCTCCGCCTTCCGTAGATTGCATTGCCTTTCAGCCGCTTTCGCCCCATTGCTTCCTCTCCCCATTGCTTCTACGGTGCCATGGCGGCGCAGAGATCACGGAGTCCGAGGTGAGGCGCGACACAGAGCTCCATGCCAGGATGCGGAGCTCGGGGCCAGGCGTGGAGCTCCGTGAGCTCAAGGAGGACAGGAGTGCCATGCTCCTCCGTTATGTGCGGGAGTTCACGGAGCTTCAAAAGCGGCGGCGTCCACCACAAAGATGCTCGGCGTCGGCGGCATTGCTGCAGAAAGCGGAGATACGATAGGCCGTTAGGGGAGCGGTGGGCGTGAGTGGGCGATCGTGGCGAGGTCCAGATCGCCTCGGCCACTTGGTGAACCAAGTTGCCACGCACGTGTTGCGGCTACGCGATGCCTACCGTCGTGCCAGCGCGACGATGCCGGCCGTCGGGCTAAACCCGTTCGACCACCCGGACGACTTCAATGAGCTGCGGCTCCTTCTTCACCTATATCTCCGAGGAGCTGAGCCGTCTCTGTGCGATGGTGGGGGCTGAGCTGGACAAGGAGGGGTTGCGGGCTGCCGTCGCCGTTGCCGGGCGCATCCTTTCAGGGCTCCGTCACCGGAATCCATTCGTGCCATTGGACACCGTCTTTGACGACCTGGCTCCCGCCGACCGGGAGCTGGCTCTGTGGGCAGTTGCACCCTGCATCACCAACGTTGTGTGCCTCGAGAAGCAGAGGGACTTCGGTGGTGTTTAGGCGCCCTCTGCATGGGCATGTCCATGTCTCGGCACAACATGACCGTTGGATCAAACTCGAGACGGTGCAGATCGACCAACTGTAGCACAAAGCGTGTGGGTGTGTTTGGTTGCATTCTCATCTCAATATAGTTGTTTCCTCTTCGTGTATTTTTTCAACCTACTAGTGTGGACTCCTGCACCCTTCATGCACTCGCCAAACACCCAAAAGTGGGTCGAGAAGGAACTTTGCTCCCATCCGTGCACCCTTCATACACCCCGCCTAACACTATTCGTGCTTCATATGGTTCATGTTTAGTGGAGTTGTAGCACCGTACTCTCCGTGCGCTGTGGACCTAGTTCTTTTAACATTGATCTCACCGTTCATTCTCGACCAGACAGCCGAAAAAACAGTACTATGTTACTTATAGGAGTAGTTGACATGCGGACAACATCATTTGTTATCGTCATATCTTACTACACTAGCAACAAGATTGTGTAGTACTGACGTATGAACCACTGCACATCTCTACTATTAAAGGGGGATCGAACGTCGTGATGGTTCGACCTCCCCTCGTGGTTCCACCACCTCGTTCGATCCCCCCGCCTCCAGGTCGTTCGATAACCCGATCCTCCTCCCGTGCTCGTATGTAAAAAAATATCCCCTCCCACGATCCCACCCGTCCTCGCACGAAAGAAAAAGAAAAAGAAAACAACCCACATACGCACATCCCTCCGCCCAGTCACCTTCCCCAAATCCATCTCTCTCGATCTCGTGGCCCTATCGCCGCCGATGACCTCCTACCGCCTACAACGACGACTTCGAGGAGCAGCACACTGCAACCATATCATCCCTCCGAGCGGTGGATCCGCGCCCTATCATCTCTTCTTCACTGAGCCCGGGAGGAGCTCCACGCAGGGAGGGCGACGAGCAGCAGTTGCGCGTCTACGGCAGCGACGAATGACGGCCCCGTGATCTTCGATCTTCCTATCCTCGCTCCACCTCATCTTCTCCCCCATAGCCTTTACTGTGCACACCCACGTTGTCCTCTCCCATGGCAGGGGTCGGCGAGTGGCAACGGACGGCGGAACACCGGCTGGTGGACGTTGGTGCAACCCCATCTTCTCCCTGTAGCCTGTGTTGTTGCTCCCTCACGTTCTCCCCTCCCATTGCAGGTGCCGGCCGGCCGGCAAGTGGCGACGGACAGCCGGAGACCGGCTGGTGGCGCAACATACGGCGGGAGGCTGTGGGACCATGGGAGGAGCACCTAGCCGGTGGAAATCTGGCAAGCGGCGGCGGCATATAGGGCGCCACTATCTCTCGCGCCTCTCGCTTTCACCATTAATTTGGTTGGTCATTCTCTTACTCGGTAAATAATAACCCCCATCTTGGAACCATTGTTTTGATCAACACTATTTTCAGATTTCATGCGTACATCTGAAAGGTCACATTTGCACTGGGGTAATGGTTGTGTTAGAAAACCAAATTTTTACTTGCCCCGTTGCATTTGGGATCTAAAGCCGTTGGAAAATCAAAAGTGACAAGCCCTACAAGAGTAAATTAGTTTTCGAGAAGGTGAAATTAATACTCACAGCCGTAGACCGCAACAACATTTTTCACATGTGTATTTCTGTAAAAAAACACTGCTTGGCAAATACTTTGTATATTTTGTGGAGTAATCTTCATTGGGAAAACATATATGCACGATATAGACCTTGGGTCACTTGAAGCAATCAAAACACACATGAGTTTTATTGGTTGAATTCAAACTTAATCCATGTTTTCATCTATGTTGACCTGGTGGAACTTGAGTACTACCAGGTTAATTTTATTTCTCTCATTTTTTAAACATGAAAGTCCAACAACATGTAGGTGTTTCTTTTGCCTTGCCTAAAGTTTTATAAAGGAAAGGAGGAAGTGTACTATTTGATAGCAATTTCCTAAAAGCGAAGTCAGTTGAGATTCTGTAGAGTTTGACAATGCATCATAACTCTGGGATGCCTATAAACATTGTGCTCTAGCAGTATCACTGAAAACCATCACATTATGATCTTGAAATGGCAAACAAACTTGGAGTTTGCAGTCATCCTATGTTCTTAATCCAGTCTTTGTATTTTGTGATGTTTGCCACTTTATCTTCACATAATATTTATTTCAGGATAGTATGAAATCCACATCCAATTGATAGATGTACTGATGGTTCTTCATCTGGCTGCCTTGCCTAAAGTCTTATAAAGAAAAAGGGGGACTATACTATTTCTAACACTCCTTCAGTATTGCCGCGTCTTTTTCTACTACATGTGTAAATGCAGTTAGAACAGGATATGTTTTGGAGAAAAAAGTTCAAAGATCTTTGTTGTTCGGGCTTCAATTATTTGAGAAAAAACGTACTCCCTCTGATCCAAAATAAGTTAGCTTGGTGAAGGTCTTAGATGACTCGGAATCACAGAATCAGAGAAAGCCCGAGGAGCTTGAAACGCAACCTAATTCATCTTTGAGGCACATAAGATTGGTAAGGGTAATTTCTTCGTATTCATATGATTGCGATGCAAAGGCTAGGGGCACTGAGGGAGTCCCGGATTAGGGGGTGTCCGGATAGCCGAACTATAACCTTTGGCCGGACTCCTGGACTATGAAGATACAAGATTGAAGACTTCGTCCCGTGTCCGGATGGGACTTTCCTTGGCGTGGAAGGCAAGCTTGGCGATACGGATATGTAGATCTCCTCCCATTGTAACCGACTCTGTGTAACCCTAGCCCTCTCCGGTGTCTATATAAACCGGAGGGTTTTAGTCCGTAGGACGAACAACAATCATACCGTAGGCTAGCTTCTAGGGTTTAGCCTCTCTGATCTCGTGGTAGATCTACCCTTGTACTACCCATATCATCAATATTAATCAAGCAGGAGTAGGGTTTTACCTCCATCGAGAGGGCCCGAACACAGGTAAAAACATCGTGTCCGTTGTCTCCTGTTACCATCCGCCTAGACGCATAGTTCGGGACCCCCTACCGAGATCCGCGGTTTTGACACCGACATTGGTGCTTTCATTGAGAGTTCCTCTATGCCGCCGCCATCAGGAAGGATGCCTCATCCCGTCTTTAAAAAGGCGGCACTGTTGCTAAAGGAGCTTTGGCTATCGGCCAAACTCTCCGGCTAGGCGGTTTTCCTATGACCGCCTATTCGGCCGCCGCGCCGATGATGACTTCTTGGGTCATCGAAAGCAATCTTCACGTCAACTCGAACTCGCCGGCGGTTAGATCCGACGGAGCTCTCTTCCTTAAACGAGCTCTGGATCGCATCGCCGCATACAGGAATCGCTTCTGACTACGATCAGATTGGGCTAAACCCGATCGAGAGATTAACTCTCCCAGGTCACCCATCATGTTGCTGTGGTGGAGGAACAATGCGGTGACCCTTCATCTATCTTAAGGACTAGCTATGTCCGGATTCCCGATCCTCAAGCCGGATACCCATGGAGGGAGGGCGTCACTCAAGACCTGAACTTAGAGTCGTGCAACGGGCTAAATTCATTGGACAACATCCAAGAATCCAAACTTCGAGTTCGAAACTCCTTGGCCCTTGAGTCTCAGATTGGGTGAGGTTTGGATTTAATTCCACCCACCCACCCGAACATATGCGATCTATCCAAAATTAGGCAAGAGCCCGAGGAAACAGTACATCATTACTAGGCCAGATTCCTCCTGGTTATGAACAGGATAAAGGACTGCCGCGAGCAAGACGCAATTTCATTCTTCTGCAATAATTGCACGGACAAGGGAATCCTCAACGCCATAGGTCGCTGTGAAATTACACGCTTTGCTGACTTGGCGTCCATAGTATGAATATTATGCGATGGAAAGCGCCTGGAAAACTGAAGTAAGATTTTGGGACAATCCGGCCCTGAATACAAACCCAGTCCGAAATAAAAGGGTGCATTACCGACAGTCACCCGGGTTAAACACCAAAAAACAAAAAAAAAACCTACAGGGCATGGAATCGTACTGGAGGGATGGCTCAATGGACCCTGTAAAATTCATAGTACAGAGGGCGCCACACCAACTCATAGCCTTAGAGCATGTTGGATACTCCGGCAGGTGGCCAAAAGTGGCGAAGAGCTTCTAACCCCAGAATCCATAGAGCACCCGCCCAGGGATACCAGTATGGTATTAACAGTCTTCAAGACTTACGCATCAAATAATATGCGGAAACAAACACTCCGCAACCTTGCCGAAGTCTACCAAGTAGCAGCGATAAACCCATGGAGTAACACGGCTATTACCTTTAATGCCAGTGAAGAACCTAAATTCCGAACAGCCCGAGCACCAGCCGCATTGGTCCTCAGTCCAATAGTGGACGGCTTTTGCCTTACCAAGGTACTCATGGACGGTGGCAGTGGATTGAACCTCATTTATGAGGAAACCCTTCGAAAAATGGAAATAGACTGGAGCCGCATTGAGCGAAGCAGCACAACCTTTAGAGGAATAATCCCCAGTCCGGAAGCGTGTTGTATAGGAAAAATCACACTGGATGTGGTGTTCGGCACGCCGGATAATTACAGGTCCGAGGAGGTCACGTTCCAAGTGGCCCCGTTCAGCAGCGGATACCACGCTCTATTAGGGCGAGAGGCATTCACAATTTTTCAAGCTATACCCCATTACGGGTACATGAAGCTCAAAATGCCCGGGCCCAACGGAATCATCACTCTTGCTATTGACCCGGACATAGCACTCCTGCCGAAAATAAGACAGCCGACCGGCCCCGAGGCACTATCCAAAGCCCTAGCGGCCGAGGAACCGACAGCGCAAGCGCCCACGGTGAAGCGAGGGACGATGTGATACTCGATAAAAGATCCAAGTCCACTTCCTTTAAACCGCGGACGAAATAGTCAAATTCCAAGTCCATCCAACCGACCCTACAAAACGGCCTCCATCGGGCGCAATTAAACCACGATGTAGATGCGCTTTCACGAGAATTCCTACGCGAAAATTGGGACATTTTGCTGGCACCCTTCAGACATGCCAGGAATCCCGCGCCGGTGGCGAGCACAGCCTAAACATCCTAAAAGGATTCAAGCCAGTCAAACAGGCTCTTCGGCATTTCTCCGAACCTAATAGATAAGCCATGGGAGAGGAGCTAGCCAAACTACAGGAGGCCGGATTCATCAGAGATATAAAACATCCGGACTGGCTAGCAAACCTGGTAATGGTACCAAAGAAGGACAAATCATGGCGCCTATGCGTCGATTTCAAGGACCTCAACAAGGCTTGCCCAAAGGATCCCTTCCCCCTCCCCCGCATCGATCAAATTAACGACGCTACCGCAGGACACGATTCATTGTGTTGCATTGACGCATACTCCGGCTACCATCAAATTAAGATGGTAGAGCCAGACCAAGCCGCAACGGCATTCATCACCCCATACGGCCCATTCTGCTTCAACACAATGCCCTTCGGGCTCAAAAACGCCGGCAACATATCAGCGCCATGATTCGACATATGCGGCAAGTTTAACGGCAAAACAGTTGAGGCATACGTAGATGACATGGTCTTCAAAACCAAGCATGTCGAAACTCTAGTAGACGACTTGAGGCTCACATTCGATAACCTCCGAACATACGACATCAAGCTTAACCCGGAAAAATGCGTTTTCGGTGTACCAGCCGGAAAGCTCTTGGGCTTCATTGTATCCGGTAGAGGAATTGAAGCAAACCCAGCCAAGATCCGAGCTCTGTCACAATTGGATATCCCAAAGGACCTCAAACAAATACAAAAATTGACTGGATGCATGGCGGCTCTAAGCCGCTTTATCTCCCGCTAGGGAGAAAAGGCATTACCCCTTTATCGCCTCCTCCGGCACACCGAACACTTCGAGTGGACGGATGCCGCCACGGCCGGACTCGAAGAAATAAAATCCATATTGGCAACAAACCCGGTCCTGGCCGCGCCTAACATGGGCGAACCAATGCTATTATACATCGCGGCAACTCATCAAGTTGTAAGCGTAGTCCTCGTCGTCGAACGAGAAACGGACGGACACAAATTCCCCCTTCAAAAACCAGTTTACTACGTGTCCATTGTCCTCACTCCATGCAAGTCGCGGTACCCGCATTATCAAAAGATAGCATACGCGGTATTTATGGCATCTCTGAAGCTGCGACACTACTTTCAAGAGTGTAAGATAATAGTAGCCTCTGAAGTACCTCTTAACGATATTATAAACAACCGCGACGCGACGGGCCGGATTGCCAAATGGGCCATTGAGCTCCTCCCATTCGACATAACCTATAAGCCACGGCGACCTATTAAGTCGCAAGTTTTGGCCGACTTCGTCGCCGAATGGACTGAAGCCGAACTCCCTAAAGATTACGGCACATATTCCAACTGGATCATGCACTTCAACGGCTCCAAACTGTTGGCTGGTCTGGGGGCTGGCGTCGTCTTGACGTCCCCAACAGGAGATACAGTTCAATACGTACTCCGGATAATGTATACGGACTCCAACAACGCAGCCAAATACGAGGCCCTTCTACATGGTCTCCGGATGGCAGTCTCCATGGGCATTCAACGCCTAGAGGTGCGCGGGGATTCGAACCTCGCGATATCCCAAATAAATGGAGACTTTGATGCCAAGGATACGAAAATGTCAGCTTATCGCAACGCCGTCCTAAAAATGTCACTCGGTTCGAAGGGCTCGAATTTCACCATATAGCTCGGGAAAACAATCAGGCAGCGGACGTCTTTACCGTCCGTCTATTGCGGCCTGGTCTACATCAACACACCAGGCCGCACCTGTTTGCATGAGTTGTTTATTGAGTATAAAGCAAGTCACAGCTTGGGTAGCCCAGTTTTTCTTTCAAATTGGAGGCAAATTATCATCAGCCGCCGCCTGCACTGGATGGATCAATGGGCAGGCGCACAAGTCGTCGCCATTACAGTTTGGTTAGCTTCAAATCACCAGTTGGAAGGAACCATTGGCCAAGTTGCTGACATGGCTCATACGGGATCATTTATAACCCACCGCAGTCATCACAACCTTCTGTGGATTCACATCGTGCTATCAACACCAATGATATACAAGTTATGTCGGTTTATATCATGGTCAAGCATGGAGAATCTCAAGCCAACTCCTCGAGTCACCTTTGAGACTCGGGGGCTACGATGACATAACTCAGCAAATCTTGCCAGTTTCAACACAGTTAAAAACTTCAGGATGATGGAGGGAAAGATAACCCGGTCCCGGAGGTTACTGTTATATTGATGAAAATTTAAAGGCTGTCAGGAAATTTCCGGCTTAGAAAGGATATAACAATTACAAAATCCCGGCTCAATGAAGAAGTTCCGGGTCATCAGAAAGGATTCCGGTTTAAAATCCGGCTAAAGGGAAGTCAGTCTCACTGAAGCTCTCAAATATCCGGTTTACAATCCGGATCAAGGGAAATCTGTTCTCTCACAAAGCTCTTTAGCTCTCAAATCCGGTTTAACAATGTCCGGTTCAAAAAGGAATTAACTTCTCGCAAGTTCGAGTTTAAAGGCTGTCAGAAAATTTCTGGCTGAAAATAAAGATTCCGGTTTAACATCTGGTTCAAGGGAAAGATGTCTCCTACAAAGCTTTGAAGCTCTCAATATCCGGTTCAAAATCCCGGTTCAAGAAGGATTTATCTCTTGCAAAAAGTTAAAGGGTGCCAAAGAGGACATGCTGCCATGATGCGCGGTTCAAACATGGGTATCATGCCTTGTTGGCTTATCATATTATTGATCACTTGGGGCTTGGTCATGTACGAACCATAGTCACACCTCTTGATCGGCGCAATGCCACAGTATCACTTGGGGGCCTTGGTCGTGTCCGAACCATAGCAACGCCGTTTGGTAGGCTAAAAGCCACAGCATCACTTGGGGACTTGTGGTCGCGTCTGAACCATAGTCACGCCTCTTGATCGGCCTAGTGCCACAAAGCATCACTTGGGGCTTTGGTGAACCGAACCATCGCTACACCTCTTGATCGGCGTAATGCCAATGCATCATTTGGGGACTGGCTGACTCGAACCATAGCTACGCCTTTTGGGGGCTTGGTGGGTGTCCGACCATGGTAATGCCTCTTGATCGGCTCAAAGCCTCATTTGCAATGGTTTTATATTTGCCTTTGCTTGAATTTTGTTCTCTTTTAAATTATTTCTTTTGTTGTGTTTTCAAACCGACATTATTAATCCAGTTCAAACTGTCAATTACAAATTGGCGGAACACGGTCAAATCCTAATCCGGAGACTATTTGCCCGGTTTGATTTTATGTTACCATCTTATTATGGAGTAAACGGTGTTCATTAACCCGCTTGACTTTCAATTACAAGTTGTCGAGACATGAACAAATCATAATCCGGAGACTATCCGCCGGATCTGGTTTGACTACAGTCATGATATATATATGGTTAAACCGGTGTTTATCACAACCGATGCAGTTTATCATCAACCGCGCAGTATGAAAGGAGTTATCATTACTCAAGATTGGGGTTATCACTTTTACTACATGAAGTTGGTCAAAACAGCAATGTGATTCAATATCACGGTATGATATATTTCATATTTGATTATTCTTGACCCGTCCGTGATAAACCGCGAGGGCATTTTAAACTTGTTGTATCTGAAACAGGTTGAATAAAGCATGATTATAAATCGCCGACGTTTATTAAACCAGCCTGGCTTTGGACTATCGTCGCCGATATATATTTGGATTGCGCCATTAGAATCATGCGCTTATAAATGATTGGGTTATATTATTCAAATAGCCAAACTTGGCTGAATTTTCATTATGATATTGGATGAATTTTTCATACGGATTATATTATCTTAAATAGCCAACATGGCTGGATTTCCATTATGGTTATCAATAACCAGTATTATGATTAAGGTTTTCAAAGTCGCTTTAGCGCAATGGCTATCATATTATCAATGGATATAATTTATTCTACAATTGAAGGAATAGTCCCGAGTTGCTGCGGGACTTACAACCCGGCACTTGGGGGCTACATTATTTAAGTTGAGATTATATTAAATATGCAAGTCTCATGTCGCTGCAAGCATGCACCATGACACTTGGGGGCTAATGCAAAGTAAATTTTTTTTTGCTCATATTATTGAAGACCCGACTCATCATATTATAATGAGTCGACCTTTGGGGGCTGCCAATTGCTCCTGTCAACAGTTGAAGGTACAAAGCTTTTTATTCATTATATTGAAGGGTCCGCTGCTTTCGTTGGTAAAGCACAAGGCTCTTAACCTTGTGGGCGTGGATTCAAGTCCCATGATGGGAGTTACATCATATGATGTTATTTTCATTGAAGTATATATTAAGTCCCAGCTCAATATTATCTTCTTGAGCGGCCCTTGGGGCTACACATCATTGATTAAATCTATATGATTATACCTACAAAGTCCCTGCTTATTATTGCATAATGACCCGGCACTTGGGGGCTACATAATATGGAGTATTCAGTTTTACTAAGTGACTGGGATGAACAACATGGATTTCTTCTTAAGTGGCAGTATTTATATTGAAACAAGTCTTAAGCCATCACTTTGTTCTACTCAAGACTTGGGGGCTACAGGTATTATATTATTATGGAAGAACTATTTTCAAATTCTCTGTTTTGAGCAAACCGGATTGACCCGGCGTCACCAACCATTATGACCCGGTGTTTGCAACAATCATAACCCGGCGTTGGCAACAATCATAACCTGGAATTATCAGTTTTTATATCCCCGACAGTACGCATTGGCGCAAAGCGCTATGCCGTCCCCCCCAATTTCTTCTTGGAGTGGTTGTTCAAGCCATCTGTATTATGGGAAGGGGAGTCCGGAAATAACAGCCCGGACCCAACCGCACTGCCCGACACCGAACATTCTGACACTACGGGAGGCTCTGCCAACGAAGTAACACCTTCAGCCCACGTAATAATGGCAGTCATTGCCCCGTGGACAGAACCATTCCTAGCCTACCTAACCAGGCAGGAACTTCCCGAGGACCAAAACGAGGCACGCTGCATAGTGCGGCGATCTAAAGCCTATAAAGTCCATGAGGGAGAGCTTTATAAGAAAAGCACCACCAGAGTCCTTCAAACGTGTATCTCCGAAGATGAAGGGCGGAATCTTTTGTTTGAAATTCATGCCAGACTCGGCGGACACCACGCCGCAGCCCGGGCCCTTGTAAGCAAGGCCTTCCGTACAGGATTTTATTGGCCGACGGCCCGGGCAGATGCTCAGGACTTAGTCCAACGATGCGTCGGTTGCCAGCTCTTTGCTAACCAAATCCATATGCCACCTACCGCCCTCCAAACCATACCCATCACCTGGCCCTTCAGGGCCTGGGGGCTTGACATGGTTGGACCGCTTAAAGGAGGAACCCACAAGAAAAAATATCTACTGGTCATGGTGGATAAATTCACCAAATGGATAGAGGCCAAGCCGGTTAAGATGGCCGAATCCGGACCGGTGATAGACTTCATATCAGGGGTCGTACACCATTACGGCGCCCCCCACAGCATCATCACTGATAACGGCATGAACTTTACGGCCGACGAGGTCAAACTCTGGTGCAAAAACATGGGCATCAAGCTCGACTATGCTTCAGTCTATCACCCACAAACTAACGGTTAAGTCGAACGAGCAAATGGTCTAATCATGGCGGCATCAAACCCAGATTAGTGCGGTCCCTCAAGGAATCTAACACGCCTTTGGGTAGAGGAGCTCGACTCCGTACTGGGGCTGCGGACCACGCCGAATCGCACCACCGGATTCACACCATTCTTTATGGTATCTGGCGTAGAGGCGGTTACGCCTGCGACATAATTCATGACTCGCCCGCGTGCGCATGTCTGAAGAAAGAGAAGCCGAACTTGATCGGCAGGACAGTTGGACGCCTTGGAGGAGGGCGTGGCGTGGCAAAAGCCCGTTCCGCATTCTATCAACAAGCGAGCTCAAAGATATCAAAGCAGTAGAAATACGGGCCAAAACTTACAATGTTGGCGAGTTAGTTCTCGCTTTGCGGACAAGAAAAGGACAAACTCAAGCCCAAATGGGAAAGTCCCTTTATTATTGACCAAGTCTTTGGTGGGCGTACCGTCTGCGAGATGCATCGGATAACCGACTCGAGCCGAACCCATGGAACGCAGCCCGTCTCCCAAGATTCTCGCCTAGCACCGGACTCTGTGTTCGTCTCCTTCCTCTGTCTATTTTTTACACATTAGCTGTCTTTTATTTCTCTCCTTCTCCTCCCTTCCTTACAGCCTTAAGGGCCTGTTCGCGCGCTTTGTTACATTTTGGCGACGTGCTATCCGCGCTCATTATACTCGGGGCTTCTTAATGAAGCTTATTTATACGGGCTTCATGCCCAACACATGTGTCACACTTCCGCATGTACCTATATTCACCATTATATGCATCGATATGACTTCAGTTTTGGCCAAGCTGGGTTGCCTGGCTCCTGTGCTTACCACTACGTTCCCGATTGTTGGGCTAGGCGGTAAAGGGAGCACCTCTGCGATTATTCTTGCTGGTCAGCCAGATGTGTACCTCAAACTGGGTGAAGCCGAAAGCTAAGCGTTCTTAAGGGAATATTCGGTCGGTGAACTAAAGATGATTTCTCACTTGTTTATTTATCTGCCCCGGATGCTTTTTCGCTTTTTAGCAGTCGGACATGCACTTTAGGGCATGCCTCCCGAGAAAGGAACCCCTAACGGAACTATTCTACACGGAAGATGTTTCTTACTAACCATGTAATATAACATAACTAGTTGGGCACTTGTGCATTCAAGCACTAATGACCCCTACGCCTGGTCTCCATGCATGCGCGGTTCCTACATAACCGAGAGGGTATTCGGACACACACCGGACTATCGGGTCCCGAGGCTGAAGCAAAAGGTCCGCCATGGCAAGCGATCTACAATCCGGTAGAAGGCATTTTACATGTCATCTTAAATTACATAGTCAATTTGGTGAGCATATTCCTCTTCAATACCATCCAACAGGCTGTCTAGTTTACGATCCTGTTGGGAATATTTATGCCAACTCTACTTGGTGGTACACTAAACTCACAGGATCTCCTTCCCATCGCCCCCACAGTCCGACCTTGGCCATGTGGTTTGGGTCAGCCTTCCGTACCGCGTCTTCACCATGGCCCAGGCCTCCACAGCACCTTGACGGCAGGCCGATATCTTCCATAATCGAAGCGCCGCGCCCCATAAGCATCCTGCAAGCTCTCCAAGGCCTTGGGCATGGAGACAGATAGCCACAAGGCACGGGCGACGCCTTTCATCACTGTCGAACTCGTTAAATGCAGTTATAAACTCGGGAAGAAGGTCATCCGTAGAACCGGGCATTTCCTCTGCGGGGCGACACTGTGAGCATACCCTCTGCACATAACTCTGTTAGTTGAATTCCTCGCCGAACTCTTTTTCAAAGTTCGTTCAAGCACTTACTAAAATGTCGCGTCGAAGCCGTCGATTCTCCTTCATGGAGTCAAGCGGTGAGCACGAACATCCTTTAGTTCCTCGCCCAGCTGGGTGTTGGCATCTTGGAGATTATTCTTCTCCTGCCTCACCCTTGTAAGCACGCTCTCGCCATCCTTTAACCGGCGCAAGAGTTGTTCCTTGTCCAGATCTACTCCGGCGCCATCTGCAATGATATTGTCAGATTTGCACACACGCCGCACTTCACAACATACTTATCTTTCGAAGCGTATATTACCAGAGGGGGTCTCCTTGGTCTTCCCTGCCGCGGCTAGTGCGGCCTCAAGTTGGGCTTTGCACTCTTCCAGCTCCTGGGACAGTTGGGTATTCATTTTTGTAAGATCCTGCTTAACAAATGATCCTTAAATCAGTTATTCTAATTGTTTCAAGTCTCGGGGGCTACTGACATATATAACCATCAAATTTTCTCACCCGTATGTCTTTCACATACTGCTCTGTGGCTCTGGCTAGACCATTTTGAGCGGCACGAAGACGCCTTCCTTGGCGTTCCGGATAGATATCCGGTCCCGGCGATGCGCCATAGTTTGGCTCCGCCCACTTGATATATCAACCCCTCCTGAGAACGGGGCACAAGACAGAACAACTTCTTCCACAGCGTGAAATGAGCCTCGATACCCAAAAACAGCTCGCAAAGGGCTACGAAGCCCGCAATATGCAATATGGAGGCAGGCGGAAGGTTATGCAACTGGAGGCCGTAGAACTCCATGAGCCCCCGGAGAAACGGATGAATTGGAAATCCGAGCCCTCTTATCAAATAAGGGACAAGGCATACCCGCTCTCCTTCGGAAGGATTGGGGACGCTCTCCGCTTGCTTTCCACCATTATAGGTGGCAAGCCCGGCTCGAACTGGGACCATGTAGGCTGGGGGGAGAAACCCCTTGGCTTGGAGCGTCACTAGCTCGCTGTGCGGGACGGAGCATCTCTCCCAATCTCAAGGCTGAGGACTGGGAGGGCAAGAGGAGGAGCTGCGTCGACTGGCCATGATGGAATGGAACTCTGTCGGATGCGCTCCGATGAATGCTCGCGAAGGGAAGATGGTGTGATTCGGATCTAAATCCTCGTCTCCTTTATAGGCAGCCCATTTGCGGCAGCTAGGGGGGTAATTGAAAAAACACCCTAGATTTTCGCATTCGTTTGACACGTGGAAGATGGCCATTATTGGGTGTGGAAGCCAAGGAGCGCAATATTCATGAGAAGCCGAACACTATTCAACAGGTACACGAAATTTGGAGAAGAACCCGCCTTGCAATGCCGAAGACAATCTATGCGCCGGACTCATCGTCATTGAAGCCTAGTTTGGGGGCTACTAAGGGAGTCCCGGATTAGGGGGTGTCCGGATAGCCGAACTATAACCTTTGGCCGGACTCCTGGACTATGAAGATACAAGATTGAAGACTTCGTCCTGTGTCCGGATGGGACTTTCCTTGGCGTGGAAGGCAAGCTTGGCGATACGGATATGTAGATATCCTCCCATTGTAACCGACTCCGTTTAACCCTAGCCCTCTCCGATGTCTATATAAACCGGAGGGTTTTAGTTCGTAGGACGAACAACAATCAGACCATAGGCTAGCTTCTAGGGTTTAGCCTCTCAAATCTCGTGGTAGATCTACTCTTGTACTACCCATATCGTCAATATTAATCAAGCAGGAGTAGGGTTTTACCTCCATCGAGAGGGCCCGAACCTGGGTAAAAACATCGTGTCCCTTGCCTCCTGTTACCATCCGCCTAGACGCACAGTTCGGGACCCCCTACCCGAGATCCGCTGGTTTTGACACCGACAGGCACTATCTCTTTCATTATCTACAAAAAAGGCACATATTTTTCCATATCATTTAATGTTGTTGTGTAGCTTTGGGTGTTTTCCGCTTGATTTCTACTTTGTTAGACAATCGTAAGCGATATTAAGCTACTAGATATAGGGTTTGATAATGCCTTTTGGTCAGTGTTGTACGTAGATCACAAGTATTTGTATTGCTCCAGTTTTAATTAAAATTGAGCAGGTCCCTGCGCTGTTCAAATAATAATGAAAAAAAACATTATTTCCTCATGCTGCAAATGTAAGCCCAAACTTTCTCTTTTTTGGTTTTCGAAGGACCAAACACATCTCAGATCAGTGAGCTGCTTTGCACAATTTATTTTATTGAACTATATGCAGTTTTCAACAGGGGCTATTTGATTCCTCGTCATTGTTCTACGAATGGAAAATGATACATTGAAACTTTTAATATCGTAATGTAATACATCATATGTTCTACAAATTAGAAATATTTGCTTCTGTCAGGCTGCATACATTTTTATTCAGGTATTCCTAGCTAGCATAGGTTGAAACAAAAAAGTTGCGGATCAATTTGAATCGTGCAGACATAGCATATGCTTGATAAGCTCATTTTTCTCCAGAGAAAGGTATGCTCTTAACAAAATAAATTTGATCATAATTTGTATTAATATAAAGTTTCTTAAAGATGTCGTTGTGGTTCTTCTCTTCATGTGAGGGCTCTGGATGAAGACCTTTGTTCGATATGGACTCGACAGCGGCAACCCTATGCACTGTTCTCCCTCTTGGAGGCGTTGTTGTGTTGCTTAGGTGTGCTAGGTCGTAGCTTGGGGTGATTAGTTCTTCCGGTGCTCGTTGCTGGTAGCGTAGTCATGTGCGGCTGTGTATGCTAGATATCTCAGGACCGGCTTTGTAAGAAGGCAGCCTCACCATCTTGTATCATTTAACCATGTCCTTTTTTGGTTGTTGCTTTATTTATAAAGTAGGGCGAAAGTCTGTTTCGAGTGTCGATGAACCATGCCATTCTGGCGTTCACCTCATACAGGTGGAGGTTCCACAACCCAAACCTTCTATCATAGGAGATGATAACGGGTGGATGGTTGTAAACGACGATGACAAGAGGATATGATGTCCGATCATTGACAAGAGGAGATGATGTCGGAGAGAGGTCGGCATGATGAAATAGGCATCGGCGATAGGATGCAAGGAAGAAGACGACAAGCGTAGATAGTATGTAAGGGTGAAGGGCCGGTGCACGACCCAAGGACGTGACAACGGATTCATCACATCTACAGAAAGGTGCAGAAAAGAAATGGTTCGGTGTGCTCACATAGATATAAAGGTATAGGTGAGTTCCGTGGCAACGCACGGGCACTCAACTAGTGCCTAGTAGTAGGAGCATTGTGTATGTTCAAGTGGCTACCGTGTTTCGCACTCCTCCGTCGTAAGAGTGGAAACGCTTGTTGTAATCATTTTTTCTTCAGAATGCAAAACAGTGGACACGCTCTACCGTGCGGATCCTCCTCCAGCCATGCACTAAATTACTCACTTTCACCGACGTGCGGGACAGCCAGCACTTGGGTCCACCAGCCATGCACTAAATTACTCTGTAGTAGAGTGACGGTAGACTACCCCAATCGAACCGCCGCAGTAATGCCCAATGAGCCATCAAATCACAAAACCCCTCCTTTCCAGCAGTAAGTTGGACGGACGAAGCAACCATCATTTCACTCTTCTCTCTCAGCTTCCTCTCTTGAAGAAAACCCCCACTCGCTTCGCTTCTCCCTCATCTCGTTCCTCCTTTCACTCTTCTCTCTCAGCTTCCTCTCTTGGATGGACGCCGGAGCACCGGCCGACGTGATGTCTATGGCTCTGGCCAAAACCGTCGAGGCTCATGGTACGAAGAAGCGCAAGCACCCCGCCGAGACTACCGCAGACAAGCTCAAAGCCATCGCCCTGTCCAAGCCCCCCTCTCTAGGATCCCTCATTAAGCAAGTCCAGGTAATGTCTCTTGTTGACGATCTTTTTCTCGATCTTGATCGTGTTTTTTCATCTAACACGCAGTACTAGTACTGGTAGTACAACTTTCTGGGTGATCTTGCATGTGATTCCTCTTTTGATCAAAACATGCGGGAGGTTGACACAGATTTCTTATAGATTACT
Organism: Aegilops longissima; assembly: GCA_021605205.1. Classification (NCBI taxonomy): domain Eukaryota; kingdom Viridiplantae; phylum Streptophyta; class Magnoliopsida; order Poales; family Poaceae; genus Aegilops; species Aegilops longissima. The sequence continues at coordinate 726,670,259 of CM038677.1, read as the reverse complement.
TTCAACTATTCCCTCTATCCCAAATTTCTTGTCTTAGATTTGTCTAGATACGGATGTATCTAATACTAAAATGTGACTTGATACATCCGTATCTAGACAAATCTAAGACAAGAATTTTGGGACGGAGGGAGTACTTTATGAACATCAATGCTACCTTTTAAGAGGGTATATTTGCCTCAGTAACTTGTGTTATGGATATTGCATGTAATCCCTCTGCTCTCATGCCTTTGAAGACATGTTCTAGTGTCTTTGTTCACTCATTTCTGTGCGTATATATAGTCATATATGGAGTATAATATCGAAAAACATCTTATATTTCTTAACGGAGGTAGTAATAAAGTATGGTTTTTGTTTGAATTAGAACCAGGTCCACGGTGGAGATGAAGTTCTCAAAGTCATGTCGTGTGAACTGGAAGACCTGATGATGAGTTCTACTGCTGAACTATCCAGCTGCCGTGTCCTTGTCGCCATGTGTCCTGAACTAGTGTTTTCCTGTAGCATTGTTGTCAGGCGTGTTCTTGAGGTTGTACTTGACCAAAAGAATTTCCTGGCTGTGCCTTCGATTACGAAGGGTGTGGTTCTTGTAAAGCTTCCCAACAAATCTGATGCGGCCTGTCTTCATCATCATGTTTATGAGTGGAAAGACCACTCTGTTAGGTTCTCCAAAGTTGACAAGATGGTGATGGTGCATGTAGACATCTCACACGAAGTCCATGGCCTAGTCAGTTATGTGGGTTTAATCCCGTAGGTTGGTGGCAAGAAATAGTCTGCAGCGTTTAGTTAGTGCATCTTTGCTTGTCTGTAGTAAGTACTATTGTTCAGTACTTGATTTGTGTTTGTGAACCGTGTATTGTTTATTAGTACTGCCGCTTTTGGTGTGTGGTCAGTCCTGAGAACGGTCTATGTTAATGTCATCCACTCAATTCATCTGTATATTTTGAAGTATCCAGATCATATTTTTTGTGAGGACGGCTTATCAATTATGGTTACACTCCAATATCTCTATGCATTGCAGGGTTTATCGCACCCACCAGGATTTCCAGTCCCATGGATGTTCGGTCCATACGATTTGTCACGACATTTGGACTGTCCTGCTTGTGGGAGTAGGCGGGGCCCCAGCATGCCACGCGTAGTTGGACGATCAATCTTCTGTTTAGTACTTCAAGATAGTGATTTCCTGGTAAGGATTTGCTCGTGTCACATCAAGTAAATCTTATTGATTTACTGTCTAAATCTTATTGATTTAATGTCATGTTTTCTTTCTTTTCCTGCAATTTTACGTTGCAGGTTTTGCCATGTGACATTCATCACAGAATAAACCGTTTGGTTTGCTCTCGATGGCTATTTTTGCAGGTTTCACTTCTTATTCGTGTCAAGCTTGAAGGCACCGTCCATCACTTATATTATGGAAAAAATTGGATCGACCGTTGTCCGAGTACAAGCTGAATCCCTATGATGAACTGCGGTTTGGTTTAATGAAACACCACAATTAGTCCTTCTCGCTTAAAAGAAATGAAGAAAAACTGGATCATGCTCACGGATCCTAGTCAAGTTAGAAAGCTGATCATAGCAGACCGAGACACGATCGCCGCTGTCTCGCACAGATCGATCTCCGGCAGTTGCTCTAGCATCGACAATGCAAAGCAGCTCGACCGATCCGGTGAGGATTGGGCACCGACCGCGTCAGCAGATCAGTCTGATCTACCGGAGGATCGGGCATCGACACCGGCACCTACTCTGTGCTACCTCTTGAGCACTGCGTTGGATTTCCCTGAAGAGGAGAGGATGATACAGCAAAGTAGCGTAAGTATTTCCCTCAGTTTTTGAGAACCAAGGTATCAATCCAGTAGGAGGCCACGCACAAGTCCCTCGTACCTGCACAAAATGATAACTCCTCGCAACCAACGTGATTAGGGGTTGTCAATCCCTTCACGGTCACTTACGAGAGTGAGATCTGATAGAGATGATAAATAATATTTTTGGTATTTTTGGTATAAAGATGCAAAGTGGAAAGTAAAAGGCAAAGTAAAAACAAAGCAAGTATTAAAGTGATGGAGATTGATATGATGAGAATAGACCCGGAGGCCATAGGTTTCACTAGTGGCTTCTCTCAAGAGCATAAATATTCTACGGTGGGTGAACAAATTACTGTTGAGCAATTGACAGAATTGAGCATAGTTATGAGTATATCTAGGTATGATCATGTATATAGGCATCACGTCCAAGACAAGTAGACCGACTCCTGCCTGCATCTACTACTATTACTCCACTCATCGACCGCTATCCAGCATGCATCTAGAGTATTAAGTTAAAAATAGAGTAACGCCTTAAGCAAGATGACATGATGTAGAGGAATAAATTCATGCAATATGATAAATACCCAATCTTGTTATCCTCGATGGCAACAACACAATACGTGCCTTGCAACCCTTTCTCATCCTCGGGTAAGGACACGCAAGATTGAACCCAAAGCTAAGCACTTCTCCCATTGCAAGAACTACCAATCTAGTTGGCCAAACCAAACGGATAATTCGAAGAGACTTGCAAAGATAACCAATCATACATGAAAGAATTCAGAGAAGATTCAAATATTATTCATAGATAATCTGGATCATAAACCCACAATTCATCGGTCTCAACAAACACACCGCAAAAAGAAGATTACATCGAATAGATCTCCATGAGAGAGGGGAGAACATTGTATTGAGATCCAAAAAGAGAGAAGAAGCCATCTAGCTACTAGCTATGGACCCGAAGGTCTGAAGTAAACTACTCACACTTCATCGGAGGGGCTATGGTGTTGATGTAGAAGCCCTCCGTGGTGGATGCCCCCTCCGGTGGAGCTCCGGAACAGGCCCCAAGATGGGATCTCGTGGATACAGGAAGTTGCGGCGGTGGAATTAGGTTTTTGGCTCCTGTTCTGATCGTTTGGGGGTACGTAGGTATATATAGGAGGAAGGAGTACGTCGGTGGAGCAACAGGGGGCCCACGAGGTAGGGGCGTGCCCTGGGGGGCGCCCCCCACCCTCGTGACCGCCTCTTTTGTTCCTTGGCGTAGGGTCCAAGTCTCCTGGATCACGTTCGGTGAGAAAATCATGTTTCTTAAGGTTTCATTCCGTTTGGACTCCGTTTGATATTCTGTTTCTTCGAAACACTAAAATAGGCAGAAAACAGCAATTCTGGGCTGGGCCTCCGGTTAATAGGTTAGTCCCAAAAATAATATAAAAGTGGAAAATAAATCCCAATATAGTCCAAAACAGTAGATAAAGTAGCATGGAGCAATCAAAATTATAGATACGTTGGAGACGATCGAGGCATCCCCAAGCTTAATTCATGCTCGCCCCTCGAGTAGGTAAATGATAAAAGAGAATTTTTATGCGAGTGATACTTTGGCATAATTTCAATGTAAATCTTCTTAATTGTGGTATGAATATTCAGATCCGAAATATTCAAGACAAAAGTTCTATATTGACATAAAAATAATAATACTTCAAGCATACTAACTAAGCAATTATGTCTTCTAAAAATAACATGGCCAAAGAAAGTTATCCCTACAAAATCATATAGTCTGGCTATGCTCCATCTTCCCCACAGAAAGTATTTAAATCATGCACAACCCCGATGACAAGCCAAGCAATTGTTTCATACTTTAACATTTTCAAAAAAAAATCAATCTTCACGCAATACATGAGCGTGAGCCATGGATATAGCACTATATGTGGAATAGAATGGTGGTTGTGGAGAAGACAAAAGGAGGGAAGATAGTCTCACATCAACTAGGCGTATCAACGGGCTATGGAGATGCCCATCAATAGATATCAATGTGAGTGAGTAGGGATTGCCATGCAACGGATGCACTAGAGCTATAAGTATATGAAAGCTCAACAAAAGAAACTAAGTGGGTGAGCATCCAACTCGCTTGCTCACGAAGACCTAGGGCATTTGAGGAAGCCCATCATTGGAATATACAAGCCAAGTTCTATAATGTAAAATTCCCACTAGTATATGAAAGTGACAAAATGACAGACTATCTATCATGAAGATCTTGGTGCTATTTTGAAGCACAAGTGTGGTAAAAGGATAGTAGCATTGTCCCTTCTCTCTTTTTCTCTCATTTTTTTCTTTTTTTATTTGGGCCTTTTCTCTCTCTTTTTTATTGCCTCTTTTTTTTATTTTTTGTCCGGAGTCTCATCCCGACTTGTGGGGGAATCATGGTCTCCATCATTCTTTCCTCACTTGGGAATATGCTCTAATAATGATGATCATCACACTTTTATTTACTTACAACTCAACAATTACAACTCGATTCTTAGAATAAATTATATATGACTCTATATGAATGCCTCCGGCGTTGTACCGGGATACGAAATGAAACAAGAGTGACATGTATGAAAGAATTATGAAAGGTGGCTTTGCCACAAATACGATGTCAACTACATGTTCATGCTAGCAATATGACAATAATGGAGCGTGTCATAATAAACGGAACGGTGGAAAGGTGCATGGCAATATATCTCGGAATGGCTATGGAAATGCCATGATAGGTAGGTATGGTGGCTATTTTGAGGAAGATATATGGTGGATGTATGATACCGGCAAAAAGTGTGCGGTATTAGAGAGGCTAGCAATGGTGGAAGGATGGGAAAAAGTGTGTATAATCCATGGACTCAACATTAGTCATAAAGAACTCATATACTTATTGCCAAAATCTAGAAGTTATCAAAGCAAAGTATTACGCGCATGCTCCTAGGGGGATAGATTGGTAGGAAAACACCATCGCTCGTCCCCAACCGCCACTCATGAGGAAGACAATCAATAAATAAATCATGCTCCGAGTTCATCACATAACGGTTCACCATACGTGCATGCTACGGGAATCGCAAACTTCAACACAAGTATTCTTTAAATTCACAACTACTCAACTAGCATGACTTTAATATCACCATCTTCATATCTCAAAACAATTATCAAGCATCAAACTTTTCTTAGTATTCAACGCACTCAAAAGAAAGTTTCACATATCTTGAATACCAAGTATTTTAATATTAAGCAAATTACCATGCTATTAACGACTCTCAAAATAATCTAAGTGAAGCATTAGAGATCAATAGTTTCTGTAAAACAAATCCACCACCATGCTCTAGAAGATCTAAGTGAAGCACTAGAGCAAAAATTATCACGCTCAAAAGATATAAGTGAAGCACTATGAGCAAAACTATCAAGCTCAAAAGATATAAGTGAAGCACATAGAGTATTCTATCAAATTCCAATTCATGTATGGCTCTCTCAAAAGTTGTGTACAGCAAGGATGATTGTGTTAAACTAACAAGCAAAGACACAAATAATACAAGACGCTCCAAGCAAAACACATATCATGTGGTGAATAAAAATATAGCTCCAAGTAAATTACCGATGGAAGTAGACGAAAGAGGGGATGCCTTCCGGGGCATCCCCAAGCTTTGGCTTTTTGGTGTCCTTGGATTATCTTGGGGGTGCCATGGGCATCCCCAATCTTAGGCTCTTGCCACTCCTTGTTCCATTATCCATCAAAAGAATTACCCAAAACTTGAAAACTTCACAACACAAAACTCAATAGAAATCTCGTGAGCTCCGTTAGGGAAAGAAAACAAAAGACTACTTTAAGGTACTGTAATGAACTCATTCTTTATTTATATTGGTGTTAAACCTACAGTATTCAAACTTCTCTATGGATTATAAACTATTTTACTAGCCATAGATTCATCAAAATAAGCAAACAACACACGAAAAACAGAATCTGTCAAAAACAGAACAGTCTGTCGTAATCTGTAACTAACGCAAACTTCTGGAACTCCAAAACATCTACCAAAACTAGAAGGCCTAGACAATTTCTTTATTGATCAGCAGCAATTTGAATCAGTATTTTATCACGTTCTGGTGATTTTTAATAATTCGGGCACTGAGCGCAAAGTTTCTGGAAATTACAGCAAGATCAAATAACTATCATCCAAGAAGATCCAATAGGTCTAGCTTGAAACAAACACTAATTAAAACATAAAACCACATCTAAACAGAGTCTAGATGGATTATTTATTCCTAAAAAGAAGCAAAAACAAAAAAAACTAAAAATAAAATTGGGTTGCCTCCCAACAAGCGCTATCGTTTAACGCCCCGAGCTAGGCATAAAAGCAAGGATAGATCTAGGTATTGCCATCTTTGGTAGGCAATCCATAAGTGGCTATCATGATAGATTCATATGGTAATTTCATTTTCTTTCTAGGAAAGTGTTCCATGCCCTTTTTTAATGGAAATTGGAATCTAATATTCCCTTCCTTCATATCAATAATTGCACCAATCGTTCTAAGGAAAGGTCTACCAAGAATAATAGGGCATGAAGGATTGCAATCTATATCAAGAACGATAAAATCTACGGCCACATAATTCCTATTTGCAACAGTAATAACATCATTAATTCTTCCCATAGGCTTTTTAATAGTGGAATCCGCAAGATGCAAGTTTAGAGAGTACTCATCAAAGTCACGGAAATCTAGCAAATCACACAAAGTTTTGGGAATAGTAGAGACACTAGCACCCAAATCAGACAAGGCATGAAACTCATAGTTTTTAATTTTAATTTTAATAGTAGTTTCCCACTCATCATAGAATTTTCTAGGGATAGAAACTTTCAACTCAAGTTTTTCTTCATAAGATTGCATCAAGGCATCAACAATGTGTTCGGTAAAGGCCTTATTTTGACTATAAGCATGCGGAGAATTTAGCACAGATTGCAACAAGGAAATATAATCAATTAAAGAGCAATTTTCATAATTAAATTCCTTGAGATCCAAAATAGTGGGTTTAGCAACATCTAGGTTTTTATTTCTTTCAATCCCACATTTATCAATTTCATCATCAAGATCTAAAAACTCCGAATTCTTAGAACGCCTTCTAGGTAAAGGAAAATCATATTCAGTCTCATCAAGATTCATATTGCAAAACAAAGATTTAATGGGGGGCACATCAATAACTTTTAGATCTTCATCTTGATTTTCATAGGAATTGGAAGAACACGCTTTAATAAAGGCATCTTTGGAAGCACGCATCCTAGCGGTTGTTTCTTTGCACTCATCAATGGAAATTCTCATAGCTTTGAGAGACTCATTGATATCATGCTTAGGAGGAATAGATAAGCTTTAAAGAATCAACCTCAAGAGAAATTCTATCAACGTTTGAGGGAGTCCTGGATTAGGGGGTGTCCGGATAGCCGAACTATCACCGTTGGCCGGACTCCTGGACTATGAAGATACAAGATTGAAGACTTCGTCCCGTGTCCGGATGGGACTTTCCTTGGCGTGGAAGGCAAGCTTGGCGATACGGATATGTAGATCTCCTACCGTTGTAACCGACTCTGTGTAACCCTAACCCTATCTGGTGTCTATATAAACCGGAGGGTTTTAGTCCCAGAGGACTAACAACAATCATACCATAGGCTAGCTTCTAGGGTTTAGCCTCTCGATCTCGTGGTAGATCCACTCTTGTACTACCCATATCATCAATATTAATCAAGCAGGAGTAGGGTTTTACCTCCATCGAGAGGCCGAAACTGGGTAAAAACATCATGTCCCTTGTCTCCTGTTACCATCCGCCTAGACGCACAGTTCGGGGCCCCCTACCCGAGATCTGCCGGTTTTGACACCGACATTGGTGCTTTCATTGAGAGTTCCTCTGTGTCGTCATCCTTAGGCCCGATGGCTCCTTCGATCATCAACAACGACGCGGTCCAGGTGAGATTTTCTCCCGGACAGATCTTCAGATTCGGCGGCTTTGCATCATGCGGGCAATTCACTTGGCCATCTGGAGCAGATCGAAAGCTATGCCCTTGGCCATCAGGTCAGATTTGGGAGTTTGAACTACACGGCCGACATCCGCGGAGACTTGATCTTCGACGGATTCGAGCCACAGCCAAGAGCGCCAAGATCGCCTCGATGGGCACGATCTAGCTCTGCCGCGAACAGTGCCTCGAGGTCGCACCAGCGTCCGCTCCGACCCTTAGCTCGGAGCCGACTCCGCCAATCAAGGACGAGTGGCTGGACACCGCCTCGGGGGCTACGATCTCTACGGCGATTGAGCCGAACTCCATCCATGTCCTTTGCGAAGACCGTGACTCCAAGGTGCCCGACTCCTCTCCGGACTCAACCTCGCGCCCCCCTAATCGAATCCAATTGGGCGCCGGTTATGGAGTTCATCGCGGACATCTTTCAAAGACTCGCCTTTGGCGACATCCTGAATTCACTAAAGTCTCTCTCTTTATCGGAGAGCCTGGCGGACTACGGTCGGGAAGGTTGGGATGCGGACGATGAAGAAATTCAACGCCCACCCACCACCCACTTTGTAGCCACTGTCGATGATTTAACCAACATGCTCGACTTCGACTCCGAAGACATCGACGGTATGGATGACGATGCTGGAGACGACCAAGAACCAGCGCCTACAAAGCACTGGAAGTCCACCTCGTCGTACGACATATACATGGTGGACATCCCAAAAGATGGGAACGACGATGGAACAGCGGAGGATGACCCCTCCAAGAAACAGCCCAAGCGCCGGCGTCAGCGGCGTCGCTCTAAATCCCGCCACAGCAAAAACGGTGATTCCGGCACGGGAGATAATAACACCCTGGACAGTGCGAAAGACAACCTCCTCCAAAGCAGGATTCAGCACAGAGGAGGGAGAAGCCAGCCCTCATGATAGAGCGGCGAGCGGGGAGGTGGAGGGCGATAATTATATGCCTCCCTCCGAAGATGAGGCAAGCCTCGACGACGATTTAATTTGTCGTGCTCGAGGATCCCGCCAACAGAGCGTTTCAAATGCAAGCTTATGGCCACGGCAAGCAGCCTCAAGAAAAGCAGCAGCAGCTTAGAGCTGACCAAGACTTGCTAGTCGACGGATGGATCAAGTCCTTGCAGCCAAGAGTACGAACTCGAACGCCCCTCCAAGAGATACCCAAAACGTAGGCTGCTACCCCAATTAGAGGAGGAAGCACCCAAACCTACATCACCAGCGCATGATGCGGCTGACCGGGCACCCCGTGGCCACGACAGAGAGGCCTCTAGGCCCTTCATTCAAGCCGCACCCCAGCGTCGCTCGAAAAGTACCAAGGCACGGGGAAACGCGCCAGACCTGCGAGACATATTGGAGGACAAGGCAAGGCAAACAAGATCGATCTACGGATCGCGTGGGCGCCCCACGACACGCGATGATAACCGTCACGCCGGATACAGCAATTCCGGCCGGGCCGAACACAGTAGACAAAGCTCATTTGAGATGCATCGTGATATAGCTCAATACAGAGGCGCCGCACACCCACTATGCTTCACATACGAATTGATGGATCATCAAATCCCCGAGGGTTTCAAACCCGTAAACATCGAATCATACGATGGCACAACAGATCCTGCGGTTTGGATCGAGGACTACCTCCTCCATATCCACATGGCCCGCGGTGATGATCTACACGCCACCAAATACCTCCCACTCAAGCTTAAAGGACCAGCTCGACATTGGCTTAACAGCATGCCAGCAGAATCAATTGGTTGTTGGGAGGACCTGGAAGCTGCATTCCTTGATAACTTCCAGGGCACATATGTGCGACCACCGACGCCGATGACCTCAGCCAGATAATTCAGCAGCCGTAAGAATCGCGGACAATTCGGACACGGTTCCTAACCAAGAAAAATCAAATCGTTGACCTGTCGGGATGCAGAGGCCCTTGCAGCCTTCAAACATAACATCCATGACGAGTGGCTTGCCCGCACCTAGGACAGGAAAAGCCAAATCCATGGCAGCCCTCACAACACTCATGACCCGCTTTTGCACGAGAGAGGACAGCTGGCTAGCTCGTAGTAACAACTTGACCAAAAACCCTGGTAGTTTGGATACCAAGGACAGCAATGGCAAGTCGCATCGCAACAAGCACAAGCGCTGCATTAACGGTGATAATGCTGAAGATACGGCAGTCAATGCCGGATTCAGAGGCTCTAAAACCGGTTAGCGGAAAAAGCCGTTCAAAATAAATACTCAGGGCCCGTCCAATCTGGACCGAATACTCGATCGCTCGTGCCAAATACATGGCACCCCTGAAAAACCAGCCAACCACACCAACAGGGATTATTGGGTCTTCAAACAGGCACGCAAGTTAAATGCCGAACTCAATGACAAGGGGCTACATAGCAATGACGAGGAGGAGCCCCGGCCGCCAAACAATAGAGGACAGAAGGGCTTCCCCCCACAAGTGCGGACGGTGAACATGATATACGCAACCCACATACCCAAAAGGGAGCGGAGCGTGCACTAAGGGACGTATATGCGATGGAGCCATCGCCTAAAGTTCAACCCATGGTCCTCTGCCCGATCACCTTTGATCGAAGGACCACCCCACTAGCATCCGCCACGGCGGATTCGCCAATTGGTTCTTGACCCAATCATCGATGATTTCACCTCACTAGAGTCCCGATGGACGGCGGTAGCAGCCTGAACCTGCTCTATCGGGATACAAGGCGCAAAATGGGCATAGAGCCCTCAAGGATTAAACCCACAAAGACGACCTTTAAAGGCGCCATACCAGGTGTAGAGGCCAATTGTACAGTGCTCGATTACACTCAAGTGGTCTTGGATCCCGGATAACTTCCGAAGCGACGAGTTAATCTTCGACATAGTCCCGTTCCGCAGCGACTATCACGCACTGCTTGGACGAACCGCATTTGCAAAGTTCAATGCGGTTCCGCACTACGCATATCTCAAGCTCAAGATGCCAGGCCCTCGAGGAGTAATCACGGTCAATGGAAACACCGAACGCTCTCTCCGAACGGAGGAGCATACGGCGGCCCTCGCGGCGGAGGTGCAAAGCTGCCTCTCACAGCAATTATCGAGTCCGACTACTAAACGTCCGGACACCGTCAAGCGCGCCCAGAGTAACCTACAACAAGACCGCCTGGCACGATCCGAGCATCGCCGTAGTAATCCGCCCCAACCCCAGCCCTCGCGAAATTGCGAAGCCAAGATTACGCGTACATAACTACGCCTGGAAATACCATGGGCATAAGGGAGGGCACGACCACGGCACGCCTGAATGCGGCTCAACCGCACTGTGGTCTCCCGATTGTGTCATTCTTTTCTTTCTTCTTTTCTCTTACTTTCAGGACTCCGTTTTCCAGAAGCCCTGTCCGGCACTAGAATTGCCGAACTCACGATGCAACAGCTAGGGAACCATAAAGCTACGTCGAGTGTCCAGGTGGTCTCTACTACGAGCATTATACCTGTTTTACATACCATCCCGCAGCTTACCCTCGGAGGGGACATGTTAAATAGTCCCATCCCTTGCTTATCGTGACTATTTGTATCGCTCGCTTTCATTGCAGTACCTTTTGAATAAACAATACATAGCTTTTGCCTATTAGTGCACTCCTTTCATATATATATATATATATATATATATATATATATATATATATATATATATATATATATATATATATGTTAACTCATGACATGTTGCACCCGTACACTTTGGTACGGCCAATACACCGAGGGCTTAAGTACCCCAAAAATATGGTGTGATAAGTCTGAACACTTTCACAAGTGCGGCACCCCGAACTTATAGCATTATATGCATTGGCTTCGAATCATGTCTTGGGTCAATAGTTGGGTTTGCCCGGCTCCCATGTTTTGGTATCTTACGTTCCGTTATATCGGCTAAGGTAGCGCTGGGAGAACCACTGCGATTGTGCCCCGGTTGAGCTGGGTTGAGCACCTCAGTGGAGAAAGCTAAAACTGACTGCCATGATAGGGCGAGAGCCGGTCGCTGTCCGAGAGGTTTTTTTGGGTCCCTAAAGACTTATGCCGCTTAGAGCGAGGAGTCGGCATTGTCCGGCCAAGGCGTGGATAGCGCCCCGAACTCGGTCTTCCGAATACTAGGGGCTTCGCCAAAATTTAAAATTATAGAATTCTATGGCTAAGTGAGAGTGTTCAAGCACTATAGTCCGGTTGCCTTGTTCGCTGCGCTGAGCGCCTCCTCAAGGACCCAAGAATGGGAACAAGAGCGCTCAAGTTTACCCCAACACCCCAAAGACTGTGGCATGGGGGCTGAAGCCAACGACTTGCCATCTCTCAAATTTGATAAACGGCCGCATGAAGGTAATATTTTAAATTCACAAGCGTTGCTTAGCGATATGAACAAGTTTCCAGCGAGAGGATAACAAATGCGAGTCTATTCAAAATTACATCTTTGGAGCATTCACCGCTATAAGCGGGCACCCTTCAGACGCCTCATAGTACATTTCGGCTTGCGATGCTTCTTGCCGGCGGTGGCCCGTCCGTCACAAGATTCTCAGCATCCATCTTGCCCCATTGCACTTTAGCACGGGCAAGGCCCGACGGCACCTTCAATGCAGACGGAGCGCTTGATGACTTCAATCCGTGGACAAAGGCCCACCAGCCACCGCACTAGCCGAAGTAGCTCCTGTGAATGGCTTCCAGAGGCCACAGCCAACTATGAGGCCCTTCATGGCCTGTTCGGCGACCTTGTGGAGCTCGACCAGCTGCTTCACCTGGTCGCTCAGGGCACGGATGTCCGCCTCGATATCCGAGACCAGAACACCTTTTCCGTCGAGCTCCCTCCTCGGCGCGGTAGAACGCGGCAGCATCGGACACACTACGGGCAGATCTGCGAATGCTCTGGAGAGCTCGGATTCGGGTAAGTAATAGATAATTCACTTTCACATGCTTGCTTTGCATAAAGAATGCCTTTCCGCCGCTATCTTCTTTAATGTTTCAATTTCTGGAGGGCTTTTTGGGCTTCGCCTTAGCGGCTTTGGCACTCTCAAGAGCCGAGGCGAGCTCGGACTCTCGAGTCTTTGAGTCACGCCCAAACTCGTGTTTCTCCACGAGAGCACAGGAGCTCTTGCCGCACCTCCGCCACCCGCGCCTCCTGCTTCTCTCGCTCGGTGCGCTCATGTCGCTTTGCTTTCTAATCGTGGACACCGCTTCCTTGTGGTCGCCACCTTGTTCGTGGCCCCTACAATACCCACGTTAGTCCTGTCATTTTGCAACCAAATCCTTTCTATAAGGTATTACTTTAATAAGGTATTACTTACCTTCCTTGTCCTCGAGCTGCTTCTTGGCAAGGCCGAGCTCGTTCTCGGACCGCCGAGGCTCTGATCAATGCATTGACCTCCCGGTCGGTCTTGGCAGAGGTCGAGAGCGCAGCCTGCATTCCCATATTGACATACTTATGTTAGACTCCTGCGTATATCTTTTAGATCCTCGGTCGGCTTTTCTTTCCGAACACGAACTAAGCATCAGGGCTACCGTCTATGCGGTAATATTTTACATATTCTAAACTTACCTCAAAGCCTTGTTAGAAGGCTGGCACGAGCTTCAGTCAGCCCGCTCTTGGCGGACTGAACTTTCTGGATCACCACACTCATAACAGTGTGGTGCTCCTCGTCGATGGAAGCGCCGTTGAGCGCCTTCATCAAATAATCCGGTGCCTCCGGTTGGACGGAGGTCACCGGCGTCGCAGTCTTGCCCTTCTTATGAAGGGGTCGCCCGCCGGACACCGGAACCAATGAAGGTTCCTGTATGAAGTCCGGCACAGGGCCGGACTTAAAGCCCTTAGGGGTTTTATCCCCTTTGCGCCCGGAGTCCGGGAGGTCGCCTTGTGGCGCCTCCAGCGCCACCTCCTCCTGGCTGGGCCCCTTTTGGGACTCCACCTCGGCGTCATCCGCGGCGGGAGGAGACGAGGCGGTCGGAAGTGAGCCGCTCGACGAATCGTCGAGCCCATCTTTGGGCGGGCTGCATGGTTATATTCGGCATTAGAAAATGCCGTGCGACGAATGGAACGCCATGAGTTATTCTAGTGTCCGGACACTTACGATTTCGCCAGGGGCTTGGTCCTCGGTGCCCACCCGTCTTCTCCGTCGTCGGTGTTGGCGGTGTAGTCCGGAGGGAGGGTCCTCCCCTTCTTGGACCCTCCGGCCTCCCCCGTTGGGGCGGCCTTCCTTTTCTTCTCTCCCCCCGCTGGGAGAGAGGCCTCTTTTTCCTCCTCCTCGTCTTCGTGGGGGGAGTCCGCCTCGGAGTCATCGGACGATGAGTCCGACAGCACCTGGCACCGTGAGCTCCTTCGAGTTCCCGTGGCCTTCTTCTCCGGCACCACGTGAGGTGCCGGAGCCAGCAGCCCCGTCAACCGGGCGTCCGCTGGGTCTTCTGGCAAGGGGGTCGGACAGTCAATCTGTCCGGACGTCCTCAGCCAGTCCTGTCAAAGGTTAGGGAGTTTTAGATTCTGCATAGAGTCAAACTATGAAAAAAGAGTCCCATAAAGGGTAAAATAACTTACCTCGCTGGCTTGATGCTGCGAGCTGAATCCGCGATCTTCGGTAGCGGATGCGGGAGCTTCGGCGCCCTTGAACAGCACCTTCCACGCATCTTCGTACGTAGTGTCGAAGAGCCGGCTCAAGGTTCGGTGTTGTGTCGGATCAAACTCCCACAAATTGAAGGCCCGTTGCTGGCATGGGAAAATCCGGCGGATGAGCATCACCTGGATTACGTTGACAAGCTTGAGATTCTTGTCCACCAGGTTCCGGACGCAGGTTTGGAGTTCGGACAGCTCTTCCGAATCACCCCACGTCAGGCCCGTCTCTTTCCATGATGTGAGCCGTGTGGGGAAGCCAGATTGGAATTCGGGGGCCGCCGTCCATTGAGAGTCGCGCGGCTCGGTGATGTAGAACCACCCCGATTGCCACCCCTTTATGGTCTCCACAAAGGAGCCCTCGAGCCATACGACCTTAGCCATCCTGCCCAGCATGGCACCTCCGCACTCCGCTTGGCGGCCGCCCACTACCTTCGGCTTGACATTGAAGGTCTTCAGCCATAAGCCGAAGTGGGGCTGGATGCAGAGGAAGGCCTCGCTTACTGACGATAAACGCCGAGATGTTGAGGATGAAATTCGGGGCCGATCGTGGAAATCTAGGCCGTAGTAGAACATGAGCCCCTGCATTTAATGGGTGAAGTGGAAACCCTAGTCCATGGAGGAAGTGGGGAGGAACACCACCCTCTCATGGGGCTGGGGGGTGGGGATGAGCTGCCCTTGTTGGGGAGCCGACCGCGATGTCGCGGACAAGTATCCGCCTTCCGCAGCTTTTGATGTGCCCCTCCGTGACGGAGGAGGCCATCCACTGCCTCCGCTCCGGACATGGTTGGGGAAGGTTGAGTTGGGATGTGCGGACTTGGGCGCTGGAGCTCGAGTCTTGTGAAATGGATGAGCAAAGGTGGAAGAAGGCGAGGTTAAAAGGTGGATCCTTATCCTTATATGGACGGACGGCTATCGCCCCCCCTTGACTGGTAAAACTCGCTTATCTATTCAATGGCACGGTTGGGTTACCCACCTCCGTATTGATGGGAATCCCGAATAAGGGGCACGATCTCCGCTCGATAAGGCGTGCCAAGGAAACCGCCTCGCTAAACGCGCCGAGGTGGAGCAGTAAAACGATTCAGTATAAAGGCTCGGCCGTGGTGTGATGTCACGCCGCGGAATACGTCAGCAGATCTGTGCAAAGGTTATTCTCTCTACGGTGGTATGTGGAACTTGTTTTGCAGAGCTGTACACGATCCTTGTATTCAAAATCTTCTATGAAGTATTCGGAGGAGGAACCCGCCTTGCAATGCCGAAGACAATATGCGCCCCGGACTCGTCGTCATTGAAGCCTGGTTCAGGGGCTCTTGAGGAGTCTGGATTAGGGGTGTCCGGATAGCGAACTATCACCGCTGGCGGACTCTGGACTATGAAGATACAAGATTGCAGACTTCGTCCCGTGTCCGGATGGGACTTAACTTGGCGTGGAAGGCAAGCTTGGCGTACGGATATGTAGATCTCCTACCGTTGTAACCGACTCTGTAACCCTAACCCTATCGGTGTCTATATAAACCGGAGGGTTTTAGTCCGAGGACGAACAACAATCATACCATAGGCTAGCTTCTAGGGTTTAGCCTCTCGATCTCGTGGTAGATCCACTCTTGTACTACCCATATCATCAATATTAATCAAGCAGGAGTAGGGTTTTACCTCCATCGAGAGGGCCCGAACCTGGGTAAAAACATCGTGTCCCTTGTCTCCTGTTACCATCCGCCTAGACGCACAGTTCGGGACCCCCTACCCGAGATCTGCCGGTTTTGACACCGACAATGTTCCTAGCCAAATCATCAACTTTAAGCAATTTCTCTTCAAGCAAAGAATTAAAATTCTTTTGTGAATTCATAAACTCTTTAACACTACTCTCAAATTCAGAGGGCATCTTATTAAAATTTCTGTAAGAGTTGTTGTAGGAATTTCCATAATTATTAGAAGGATTACTAGGATAAGGCCTAGGATTAAAATTCCCTCTATATGCGTTGTTAGCAAAATTATTCCTACCAAAAAAATTCACATCCATAGATTCATTATTATTCTCAATCAAAGTAGACAAAGGCATATCATTAGGATCAGAAGAAACACTCTTAGTAGCAAACAATTTCATAAGTTCATCCATCTTTCCACTCAAAACTTTGATTTCTTCTATCGAATGCACTTTTTTATTAGAAGATCTTTCGGTATGCCATTGAGAATAATTAACCATAATATTATCTAGAAGTTTAGTAGCATCTCCTAGAGTGATTTCCATAAAAGTGCCTCTCGGGGCCGAATCTAAAAGATTTCTAGAAGCAAAATTCAATCCGGCATAAATTTTTTGTATAATCATCCACAAGTTCAAACCATGAGTAGGAAAATTACGTATCATTAATTTCATTCTCTCCCAAGCTTGAGCAACATTCATGATCAAGTTGCTTAAAATTCATGATATCATTCCTAAGAGAGATAATCTTAGCGGGAGGAAAATACTTAAAGATAAAAGCATCTTTGCACTTGTTCCAAGAATCAATACTATTTTTAGGCAAAGATGAAAACCACGCTTTAGCACGATCTCTAAGCGAAAAAGGAAATAGCTTCAATTTAACGACATCATTATCGACATCTTTTTTCTTTTGCATATCACATAAATTAACGAAGCTATTCATATGAGTAGCGGCATCTTCACTAGGAAGGCCGGCGAATTGATCTTTCATAACAAGATTCAACAAAGCAGTATTGATTTCACAAGATTCAGTATTGGCAAGAGGAGCAATCGGAGTCCTAAGGAAATCATTATTATTGGTATTGGTGAAGTCACATAATTTAGTAGCATCTTGAGCCATCGCGACAAACAAGCAATCCAACACACGAGCAAACAAAAGGCAAGCGAGAAAAGGCAACGGGAAAAAGAGGAGGAGATTGGGAAAGAGAGGCGAATAAAGCGGCAAGGGTGAAGTGGGGAGAGGAAAAGCGAGAGTCAAATGGCAAATAATGTAATGCGAGAGATAGGGATTGTGATGGGTACTTGGTATGGTGCTTGACTTGCTCTTGCGTGAGCCTCCCCGGCAACGGTGCCAGAAATTCTTCTTGCTACCTCTTGAGCACTGCGTTGGATTTCCCCGAAGAGGAGAGGATGATGCAGCAAAGTAGCATAAGTATTTCCCTCAGTTTTTGAGAACCAAGGTATCAATCCAGTAGGAGGCCACACACAAGTCCCTCGTACCTGCACAAAACAATAGCTCCTCACAACCAACGCGATTAGGGGTTGTCAATCCCTTCAGGGTCACTTACGAGAGCCAGATCTGATAAAGATGATAAATAATATTTTTGGTATTTCTGTTATAAAGATGCAAAGTGAAAAGTAAAAGGCAAAGTAAAAACAAAGCAAGTATTAAAGTGATGGAGATTGATATGATGACAATAGACCCGGGGGCCATAGTGGCTTCTCTCAAGAGCATAAATATTCTACGGTGGGTGAACAAATTACTGTTGAGCAATTGACAGAATTGAGCATAGTTATGAGTATATCTAGGTATGATCATGTATATAGGCATCACGTCCAAGACAAGTAGACCGACTCACCTGCATCTACTACTATTACTCCACTCGTCGACAGCTATCCGGCATGCATCTAGAGTATTAAGTTAAAAAGCGAGTAGCGCCTTAAGCAAGATGACATAGCGTAGAGGAATAAATTCATGCAATATGATAAATACCCCATCGTGTTATCCTCGATGGCAACAATACAATCGTGCCTTGCAACCCTTTACATCCTTTGGGTAAGGACACGCAAGATTGAACCCAAAGCTAAGCACTTCTCCCATTGCGAACTACCAATCTAGTTAGCCAAACCAAGCGGATAATTGAAGAGACTTGCAAAGATAACCAATCATACATAAAATAATTCAGAGAAGATTCAAACATTATTCATAGATAATCTGTATCATAAACCCACAATTCATCGGTCTCAACAAACACACAAAAAGAAGATTACATCGAATAGATGCACTTGCGAGAGAGGGAGAACATTGTATTGAGATCCAAAAGGAGAGAAGAAGCCATCTAGCTACTAGCTATGGACCGAAGGTCTGAAGTAAACTACTCACACTTCATCGGAGGGCTATCTTTGTTGATGTAAAGCCCTCCGTGGTGGATGCTCCCTCGTGAACTCGGAACAAGCCCAAGATGGGATCTCGTGGATATAGGAAGTTCTTGGCGGTGGAATTAGGTTTTGGCTCCTGTTCTCATCGTTTGAAGTGCGTAGGTATATATAGGAGGAAGAATGCGTCGGTAGCATGGAGGCGCCCCACCCTCGTGACCGCCTCTTTGTTCCTTGGCGTAGGGTCCAAGTCTCTGGATCATCGGTGAGAAGATCACGTTTCGAAGGTTTCATTCTGTTTGGACTCTGTTTGATATTACATTTCTTGAACGAAATAGGCAAAAATATACAATTACAGGCTGGGCCTCCGGTTAATAGGTTAGTCCCAAAATAATATGAAAGTGGAAAATAAAGCCCAATATAGTCCAAAACAGTAGATAAAGTAGCATGGAGCAATCAAAAATTATAGATCGTTGGAGCGTATCACTCACACCGGCACCAACTCTTGCACCATCTCCGGCAGCAGCGCAACCGGCACTGCACCAACACTTGCACTTGCATCTGCTCCGGCCCGTGCAGTTGCACCGGCAACAGACTGGGCTGCAGATCGCACTTCATATACCAAATTCCTTACAAAAACTGACATGTCCACCTTCTTGGTAAGCATTGGCCGCCCAAGTGCTTCGTTCTTTTTTCTTTCCATGTTGTTTCACATGATTCACTGTGTTGATCTAACTGTTTGGGTATGTCTTCTTGTTTGCAAACAGAGAATTCCTAGAGCAACGAGGGAGTCGTTCAACAATCCGGGCGACCGCGGCCAAGTTTCTCTTACCATGCGCAGCCTTGGTGTGAATGAATGATACATCTCCAACGTATCTATAATTTTTGATTGCTCCATTCTAATTTATCTATTGTTTTGGACTATAATGGGCTTTATTTTCCACTTTTATATTATTTTTGGGACTAACCTATTAACCGGAGGCCCACCCCAGAATTGCTATTTTTTTGCCTATTTCAGTGTTTTGAAGAAACAGAATATCAAACGGGGTCCAAACGGAATGAAACCTTCGGGAACATGATCTTATCACCGAACGTGATCCAGGAGACTTGGACCCTACTCCAAGGAGTGCCAGAGGCGGTCACGAGGATGGGCGCGCCCTCCCGGGCGCGCCCCTGCCTCGTGGGCCCCCGACGCCCACCGACGCATTCTTCCTCCTATATATACCCACGCACCCCAACAGATCGGGACGGAGCCAAAACCTAATTCCACCGCCGTGCCTTCCAGTATCCACGAGATCCCATCTTGGGGCCTGTTAGGAGCTCACGCGAGGGGGCATCCACCACGGAGGGCTTCTACATCATCACCATAGCCCCTCCGATGAAGTGTGAGTAGTTTACTTCAGACCTTCGGGTCCATAGTTAGTAGCTGGATGGCTTCTTCTCTCTTTTTGGATCTCAATACAATGTTCTCCCCCTCTCTCGTGGAGATCTATTCGATGTAATCTTCTTTTTGCGGTGTGTTTGTTGAGAACGATGAATTGTGGATTTATGATCCAGCTTATCTATGGAAAATATTTGATTCTTCTCTGAATTCTTTTATGTATGATTGAGTTATCTTTGCAAGTCTCTTCGAATTATCAGTTTGGTTTGGCCAACTAGATTGGTAGTTCTAGCAATGGGAGAAGTGCTTAGCTTTGGGTTCAATCTTATGTGTCCTTACCTAGTGATGTAAGGGGTTGCAAGGCACGATTGTATTGTTGCCATCGAGGATAACAAGATGGGGTATTTATCATATTGCATGAATTTATCCTCTACATCATGTCATCTTGCTTAGGCGTTACTGCTTTTTAACTTAATACTCTAGATGCATGCTGGATAGTGGTCGATGAGTTGAGTAATAGTAGTAGATGCAGAATTGTTTCGGTCTACTTGTCCCGGACGTGATGCCTATATACATGATCATTGCCTAGATAACCTCATAACTATGCTCAATTCTGTCTATTGCTCAACAGTAATTTGTTTACCCACCGTAGAATACTTATGCTCTTGAGAGAAGCCACTAGTGAAACCTATGGTCCCCGGGTCTATTCTCATCATATCAATCTCCATCAATTTATTTACTTGCTTTTCTTTTACTTTTCACTTTGCATCTTTATACCAAAAATACCAAAAATATTATCTCTATCAGATCTCACCCTCGTAAGTGACCGTGAAGGGATTGACAACCCCTAAGCGTTGGTTGCGAGTAGCTATCGTTTTGTGCAGGTACGAGGGACTTGCGCGTGGCCTCCTACTGGATTGATACCTTGGTTCTCAAAAACTGAGGGAAATACTTATGCTACTGTGCTGCATCATCCTCTCCTCTTCGGGGAAATCCAACGCAGTGCTCAAGAGGTAGCAAGAAGAATTTCTGGCACCGTTGCCGGGGAGGCTTATGCAAAAGTCAACATACCAATTACCCATCACAATCCCTATCTCTCGCATTACATTATTTGCCATTTGCCTCGTTTTCCTCTCCCCCACTTCACCTTTGCCGTTTTATTCGCCCTCTCTTTCCCAATCTCCTCCTCTTTTTCCCTTTGCCTTTTGTTTGCTCGTGCGTTAGTTCGCTTGCTTGCCGCCATGACTAGTCTCATATCTTCTCCGCTATCTCCCGAGAATGAAGTTCTAAATTTTAAGCAAAGGGAGGGAGAAAATCTAAATTACGCTTGGTATAGAATTTGCAATGCTCAAAATAGATCTACCAGGAAGCAATCTACTTCAGTTCTTCTTCGTAATTTTTACGTAGGTGCTAATCCTTGGTATAGATATATCCTTGATACCATTACCGGAGGGAATTTCTTGGGTAGCCATACTTTTGATTCTTATAATGCTTTAATAGATTTATTTGGCTCACCACCTCTTTTGATTAATGGAACTATGTTAACTTTGGAGCATGTTATGCAAAGGCTTGAAATTATTGAAAACAAAGTTGCTACCATTGAATCCATTGAAAATCTAGATAAAAAGATCCATAATCAAATTACTCAATATGGATCTAAGGTAGGAATGACTTTGAAAAATATTAAGGAGAAGGAACCCGTGGTTAATGAGAAAATAAATCTAGATTCTACTCGAATCGATAAACTTGAGGGTATCATTACTAACTTGGGAACCGTTTTTTCTTCCGTAAAGAATACTCCTAGTGCTCCCACTAAAATTGCCAAGCTTATGTATGTTCCTAAAAATAAGGGTGAATCATCTAGTAAGGAAAATGCGGATCTTAAATCTATAAGTATTCATCCCGATCTTTTTAAGGAACCATTTGCCACGAATGAATTTTTCGATCTTGTGCCTAAAATTTTGATAATTACTAGAAAGAAAGAAAATTCTAAAGGAGGAAGGTGCCTCATTAAATAATTGCCTACCAAAGATGGCAATACCTAGATCTATCCTTGCTTTTATGCCTAGCTAGGGGCGTTAAACGATAGCACTTGTTGGGAGGCAACCCAATTTTATTTTGTGTTTTTTGTTTTTGGTTCTGTTTAGGAATAAATAATACATCTAGCCTCTGTTTAGATGTGGTTTTATCTTTTAATCAGTGTTTGTGCCAAGTTGAACCTATTGGATCTTCTTGAATGATAGTTATTTGATCTTGCTGTAATTTCCAGAATCTTCGTGCTCAGTGCCCGAATTGTTGAAAATCACCAGAACGTGATAAAATACTGATTCCAATTGCTGCTGATCAATAAACAAATTGTGCAGGCCTTCTAATTTTGGTAGAATCTTTTGGGTTCCAGAAGTTTGCGTTAGTTACAGATTACTACAGACTGTTCTGTTTTTGACAGATTCTGTTTTGCGTGTGCTGTTTGCTTATTTTGATGAATCTATGGTTAGTAAAATAGTTTACAATCCATAGAGAAGTTGGAATACATTAGGTTTAACACCAATATAAATAAAGAATGAGTTAATTACAGTACCTTAAAGTAGTCTTTTGTTTTCTTTCTCTAACGGAGCTCACGAGATTTCTATTGAGTTTTGTGTTGTGAAGTTTTCAAGTTTTGGGTGAATTCTTTTGATGGATTATGGAACAAGGAGTGGCAAGAGCCTAAGATTGGGGATGCCCATGGCACCCCCAAGATAATCCAAGGACACCAAAAAGTCAAAGCTTGGGGATGCCCCGGAAGGCATCCCTCTTTAAATCCACTTCCATCGGTAATTTACTTGGAGCTATATTTTTATTCACCAACATGATATGTGTTTTGCTTGGAGCGTCTTGTATTATTTGAGTCTTTGCTTGTTAGTTTACCACAATCATACTTGTTGTACACACCTTTTGAGAGAGCCATATATGAATTGAAATTTGATAGAATACTCTATGTGCTTCACTTATATCTTTTTGAGCGTGATAATTTTTACTCTAGTGCTTCACTTAGATCTTTTAGAGCACGGTGGTGGATTTGTTTTAAAAGAAACTTGATCTCTCATGCTTCACTTAGATTATTTTGAGAGTCGTTAATAGCATGGTAATTTGCTTAATGTTAATATACTTGCTATTCAAGATATGTGAAACTTTCTTTTGAGTGCGTTGAATACTAAGATAAGTTTGATGCTTGATAATTGTTTTGAGATATGGAGGTGATAATATCAAAGTCATGCTAGTTGAGTAGTTGTGAATTTGAGAAATGCTTGTGTTGAAGTTTGTAAGTCCCGTAGCATGCACGTATGGTTAAAGTTGTGTAACAAATTTGAAGCATGAAGTGTACCTGGCTTGTGCATCCTTATGAGTGGCGGTCGGGGACGAGCGATGGTCTTTTCCTACCAATCTATCCCCCTAGGAGCATGCGTGTAGTACTTGATTTTTGATGACTTTTAAACTTTTGCAATAAGTATATGAGTTCTTTTGACTAATGTTGAGTCCATGTATTATACGCACTCTTACCTTTCCGCCATTGCTAGCCTCTTGATGCCGTGCATTGCCCTTTCTCACATTGAGAGTTGGCGCAAACTTCGCGGTGCATCAAACCCGTGATACGATCGCTCTACCACACATAAACCTCCCTATATCTTCCTCAAAACAGCCACCATACCTACCTATTATGGCATTTCCATAGCGATTCGAGATATATTGCCATGCAACTTTCCACCGTCCGTTCATCATTATTATGACATACATTACTTTTGTCAAATTGCCATTGCATGATCATGTAATTGACATCATATTTGTGGCAAAGCCACCATGCATTATTTTTCATACATGTCACTCTTGATTCATTGCACCATCCCGGTACATCACGGAGGCATTCATATAGAGTCATACCTTGTTCTAGTTTCGAGTTGTAATCCTCATGTTGTAATCAATAGAAGTGTGATGATCATCATTATTAGAGCATTGCCCAAATAAAAAAAGAGAAAGGCCAAAATAAAAAAAAGGCCCAAAAAAAGGGCAATGCTACTATCTCTTTTTCCACACTTGTGCTTCAAAGTAGCACCATGTTCTTCATGTAGTGAGTCTCATATATTGTGCTTCAAAGTAGCACCATGTTTTTCATATAGTGAGTTTCATAAGTTCTTTTTATATTAGTGGGAATTTTTTGTTATAGAACTTGCCTGGTATATTCCTACGACGGGCTTCCTCAAATGCCCTAGGTCTTCATGAGCAAGCAAGTTGGATGCACACCCACTAGTTTTCTTTTGTTGAGCATTCATAGCTCTAGTGCATCCGTTGCATGGCAATCCCTACTCCTCATGTTGACATCAATTGATGGGCATCTCCATAGCCAATTGATTATCGTAGTCAATATGAGACTTTCTCCTTTTTTGTCTTCTCCACACAATCCCCATCATCATACTCTATTCCACCCATAGTGCTATATCCATGGCTCACGCTCATGTATTGCGTGAAGGTTGAAAAAGTATGAGATTATTTAAGTATGAAACAATTGCTTGGCTTGTCATCGGGGGTATAGAAGTTGGGAACATCTTTGTGTGACGAAAATGAAGCATAGCCTAACTATATGCTTTTGTAGGGATGAACTTTCTTTGGCCATGTTATTTTGAGATGACATAATTATTTTGATTAGTATGCTTAAAGTATTATTATTTTTATGTCAATATGAACTTTTGTCTTGAATCTTTCGGATCTGAATATTCATATCACAACTAAGAAGATTTACATTGAAATTTTGCCAAATCATCACTCCGCATCAAAAATTCTCTTTTTATCATTTACCTACTCGAGGACGAGCAGGAATTGAGCTTGGGGATGCCTGATACGTCTCCAACGTATCTATAATTTTTGATTGCTCCATGCTACTTTATCTATTGTTTTGGACTATAATGGGCTTTATTTTCCACTTTTATATTATTTTGGGACTAACCTATTAACCGGAGGCCCAGCCCAGAATTGCTGTTTTTTGCCTATTTCAGTGTTTTGAAGAAACGGAATACCAAATGGAGTCCAAACGGAATGAAACCTTCGGGAACGTGATCTTCTCACCGAACATGATCCAGGAGACTTGGACCCTCCTCCAAGGAGTGCCAGAGGCGGTCACGAGGGTGGGGGCGCGCCCTCCCCCCTGGGCGCGCCCCCCTGCCTCGTGGGCCCCCTAACGCTCCATCGACGTACTCCTTCCTCCTATATATACCTACGTACCCCCAACGGATCGGGGACGGAGCCAAAAACCTAATTCCACCGCTGTACCTTCTTGTATCCACGAGATCCCATCTTGGGGCCTGTTCTGGAGCTCCGCCGGAGGGGGCATCCACCACGGAGGGCTTCTACATCATCACCATAGCCCCTCCGATGAAGTGTGAGTAGTTTACTTCAGACCTTCGGGTCCATAGTTAGTAGCTAGATGGCTTCTTCTCTCTTTTTGGATCTCAATACAATGTTCTCCCCCTCTCTCGTGGAGATCTATTCGATGTAATCTTCTTTTTGCGGTGTGTTTGTTGAGACCGATGAATTGTGGATTTATGATCCAGCTTATCTATGGAAAATATTTGATTCTTCTCTGAATTCTTTTATGTATGATTGAGTTATCTTTGCAAGTCTCTTCGAATTATCTGTTTGGTTTGGCCAACTAGATTGGTAGTTCTTGCAATGGGAGAAGTGCTTAGCTTTGGGTTCAATCTTGCGGTGTCCTTACCTAGTGACAGAAGGGGTTGCAAGGCACGTATTGTATTGTTGCCACCGAGGATAACAAGATGGGGTATTTATCATATTGCATTAATTTATCCCTCCACATCATGTCATCTTGCTTAAGGCGTTACTCTATTTTTCACTTAATACTCTAGATGCATGCTGGATATGAGTGGAGTAATAGTAGTAGATGCAGAATCGTTACGGTCTACTTGTCATGGACGTGATGCCTATATACATGATCATTGCCTAGATAACCTCATAACTATGCTCAATTCTGTCAATTGCTCAACAGTAATTTGTTCACCCACCGTAGAATACTTATGCTCTTGAAAGAAGCCACTAGTGAAACCTATGGCCCCCGGGTCTATTCTCATCATATCAATCTCCATCACTTTATTTACTTGCTTTGCTTTTACTTTTCACTTTGCATCTTTATACCAAAAATACCAAAAATATTATCTCTATCAGATCTCACCTCGTAAGTGACCGTGAAGGATTGACAACCCCTAAGCATTGGTTGCAGTAGCTATCGTTTTGTGCAGGTACGAGGGACTTATGCGTGGCGCCCCATCGGATTGATACCTTGGTTCTCAAAAACTGAGGGAAATACTTACGCTACTGTGCTGCATCATCCTCTCCTCTTCGGGGAAATCCAACGCAGTGCTTAAGAGGTAGCAATGAACCTGCTCAATATACTGTAAGTACAAAGGATGGTCGCATGATGATTGATGCTAAAGGATGGTCAAGGTTCAAATCTAAATCATATCTTGCGGTAGGGGATGATGTCAAAATCGAACTTTCTCGGCAAGGAGAGCTGGTCCAGATCAACTTTGAAATTCTTCAAGAGCAAAGATAATCGCCGAACTGATCTATCCTCGAGAGATTTTGATGTAATAATCTGGCATGGTGAAACAAGTGTCCTGTGTGTATAAGTAGTACGACAGTATTATTTATCACATGGTATATCATTGATAGAATTGCAACTCTGATTGCTGTTTAGGAACCTGCTGCTCGATTTCATTCCAACAATTGTCGTGCTTTATTCAATTTTGTGTATTCGCCTTGCGGCAGCATCTAAAACCAGCGCTGCATCGATCGCTTGCAATATGAAAAGCGCTGAGGTAGAACACATGGGCCCCCAAACATGTGGTCGGCTCATGCCCAAAGTTCAGAACCGTGAGCCTATCTGAGTATTATATTCTCAGCTGAACCCCCATAAAAAAAGATGAACCCCCATAATGCCCGCGTGTTGCAGAGGGAGTATATTTCTCGGCAAGGTGAGCCTGTGATATAAAAGATTTGTATATTTCTTTACAAAGGGAGTATCTCTCTGTCAAAATATATATTTATGTGTAACTAGTTACTCCTGTCTTTCTACTTCCATTTGCTGATATGTGGGGCAACCGACAACGGGGTCCACGTGCCATATGCACAAATTAGAGTGCACAACTTCATGGTAGACACACCCCGGTCGTAGCGCCGCAGTAATGCCCAATGAGCCGTCAAATCACAACCCCCCCTTTCCAGCTTAAGTAGTAAGCTGGACGGACAAAGCGGCAATATTTCACTGGGCCTGAATCCCCTTCTCCCTCGTCTGCTTGTTCAGAGAAAACCCCCTCTCGGCGATTGCTTAGGGTTTTCTCATGGAGTACGAATTCTTCATCCATCCTTGATAAATCCAAGACCCTTGGTCGCAGGTAATCCTAGGATGGCAACCGCCGCTGTTGATGCATTTTTCTTCCTACTGAATCTAGTGTGTTTCATTTGCAGTGCCCAAAGTGCGAGTGCCCTATAGGTTTCTGCGCCCTCGGCGAGACGCCACACTTGTTCCTTCTCATCCTAACACAACATTTTGAAACGCGCACAGTATGTTCCTAGAATCCTCTTGTCTATCCGGGAGGGTGGGTTTTTTTTGAACATGCTGTGTTCTCATATTATTTTTCCTGCAGCGTATTATTTGCTCTGCCAGAACACATGTACTCAAGATGCTCGGCCTTGCCATAACTGAATACAATAGTTTAATGGTCACAGTGAAGACAAGCCATGGATACAAGTTCCGAGTTGGGTTCAAGAACCAAGAAGATCGCTGCATTTTTTATGGCCGAACATGGATAAACTTTCTCAAGTGTTACAGACTGAAAGTTGACGCACGAATGTTGATGGAAATATTAGAACCTGGTCTCATCTTCACTGCGATCTTCCACCCCGACGTCGTTCCAATTGTTCACCATGTTAGTTTTGTATCTGGTTCTTGCTTGTTGCCTCGATTACTTCTTAATCCACCTATTCTGTCTAAGTAATCACAATTTAACTTTATAAGTAGCAATGAATCTCTCACGAAGATGCTACTTCTAACTAATATTTTCTTATAATTGGTGTCACGTGTAGGTTTTTTCAGAGTTAAGCAGTCTGCTCGTTTGTTACTCTGTAATAACTCGGCTGTTACTAATGGCTTTGAAGTTGATGGATCGACATCCACAAGTTCCTACACTTTATTGATCGCCTTGAGGTCCTTGTGGGGCGTTTAAATGGTGGAAGGCCACGTGGGATATGTGTGCCATCGCTGCACTCGTTGAACAGGTCCAAGCGTGTCGAGAAACTTATCGTCTGAGCTGTTTTCTGTTATATATGTTGTTCATAAACTATTGCTTATACACAGTTTTACAGCTGTGATCTTCTTGAAACAGAACTGCCGAGTTCATTGTTCCTATACTGAGATGCTCGACCATGGTCGGGTCAGACTTGCGCTTGGTCACAACATGATGTTTATGTCGACCAACTCAGTTCCCCTTGGAGATGAAAAGATACTTATTCATGGGTGGTCTCAAATAATGAAGGCCCGTCCATCTTGGAGAATAGGACAGAAGATTATGTTCATGCTTTTCCATGGCTCTAAAGCGAATATCCTGTTTATTGACCACGTTGCGAGATGAAGCCGCTTTCAGAAGGTTGTGGATGCGCTGGGTGGCTTTGGGCCTTGTCCTGGGGCTTGGCAGCCTCACCCTTGGTTAGCTGAGGCAAAGTAGCACTGTTCGAGGCATGCTTTGTACGGTTGAACTGTATAAGTACTCATACTGCTTTCAGCTTTGGTTGTTAAGTGCCCTCGCTAGTTTTGATTAAGGTTGTTAAGTACTCCTGCTGCTTTTATAGTCTGTCGTGTTTCTTGATCTGTCTTCCTCCGGCCGCTAAAACCAAACCAGCGCCAAGCGGCGAACCGCTTCGCTTCCGCCTCCCACGGCTGGTTGCGCCTCAGCACACGCATCGCCGCCCCACCGTCTCCTAAATCGTTAACGCCAACGTCCTCTGCGCGCTTTGGTGCGCTCGCCGCGACGTCGCCCTCTCGTATTGTCAACATGGTCAACAAACAACAGGAATCGGCAGAAGTACGTGGAGAGGATGACAGTAGGGGCCCACCACGTCAGCGTATGGAAAAAAATGCTTCCTCCTAGTGTTTTCCTAGCATCTGGGACCCACGACATTGTGAGCGTATATAGTTAATTGACAAGAGAACATCACAAGATCGGCTGACACCTGGGACGTAGCTACTCGAAAGATATTTTTTTGTTTGGTATTGTTGAGACGGAGCGAGGGGTTTGAACTGGTGTGGCCCGTCTAGCCTGTGCTTATATTTTATGTTCACCATGTGACCAGCCCAGCTATTTTTTCTTTTTGAAATGAGCCCAGTTTATTTTTTCTGAAGAATACCCAATCCAGACCTACTTATTTTTCTATGCCCTGATGGGCTGCAACTCTTTCAAGACGCCTGCAAATCTTGAAAGTAATATGAAATGGGTTGTAAATATAAAAACAGATGACAAATTGGCAATTACTTTATAATTTCTGATTTTTTTCACATTTTTAGATTCCTATTTCACTGGGCATTAACCTAATTTAAATATATCTTCAAAGTACTTTAAATCTGGCTCGACATTTCGGTATTAAAAATAGTTTGGAACCCACAGAAATATGTGAAATTGGCCCTGGCCAACCAAAAAAACGACTGCAAAAATTGCATAAGAAGTTGCCATGAGCTATATATAAATTATTAAAAAAAGAAGGAGTGGTCTGACTTGTGGGCCTGTTTAGTTGACGCGTATGCAAGATTTTTTTAGTTATTATATACGTCAACAAACGGTTCTAGCAGACGTAACCATTGGATGTCAATCCAACGGCCGTCGTGTTTCTTCAATCTCTGATCTTCTTGCTCCAGCCGCCAAAGCAGCGCCCAGAGGACCGCTTGCTCCGCCTCCTGTGGCGGCTGTCTTTGCGCTTGAGCCTCGGCGCCCTACTACTCCCACCGCTGGCGGGGCATCCAGCTACTCACCCACACCCCTTGTTATTCTGGGCGGCGGCAGCCTCACACCGCAGCCGAACGGTGAACCTCGTACTCTCTCCGCGGGCTTCCATTGCGCGTCTTCCCCAACTCGCGTCGTCCCCTTCCTAGGCCTCGCCGTCGTCCACCTCCGTGGTGCTCTCGGCGCGGCGTGGTCAATGTGGTCAACGACCGACTTCCATCGGAAGAGTACTGTACGTGGAGAGGCTGACAGTTGGGTCCACGGCAGCCGCAAGGAAGTGCCTCCTTATTACGCGGAAAATAATTTTTGCTCTACCTGACAGCAAGGACCCACCGGACGGGCCACCAGTATTTCGCGAAAAAAAAACGTTTGCCCCTAACTGCTAGGACCCACAGGACGGGCCACCGTATTTCGTGAAAAAAATGTTCCCCCATTGTCACTCGGACCCACGGAAGTGCCTCCTTATTACGCACAAAAAATGAATACCCCTTGTTAGCTGGGACCCACCTTGGTGGGAGGCTGACTTGTGGGGCTACTAAGTTGACAGGGACGGATGCCTTTGTCAACTTTAGTCAATATATGAACGATTCTAGCTCCAGTGACCGTACGATGTCCATCCAACTGCCGTAGTGCTTCTTCAACCTCTGGTCTTCTTGCTCCAGCCGCCCAAAGCAGCGCCGGTCGTGCCGCCTGCTCCTTCCGCCCGTGGCCGGCTATGATGCCGCGGAGGCCTCACCGCCCCCTACTACTCCCACCGCTGGCCAGGCCATCCCTCTACGCACCCACACCCCCTGTTATTCTGCGGCGACGAAAGCCTCACACCGCAGCCGAACGAGTGAACCCTCATACTCCTCTACGTGTGGGCATCCACTGCCGCGTCTTCCCCGGCTCCGCGTCGTCCCCTTCCTAGGCCTCGCTGTCATCCACCGCCCTGGTGCTCTCGGCACGGCGTGGTCAACGTGGTCAAGGAATGGCTTCCATCGTACGTGGACTTTACGTGGAGAGGCCGACAGCTGGGTCCACGGCCGCAGCAAGGAAGTGCCTCCTTATTACGCGGAAAATAATGACTCCTCCACCTGACAGCTGGGACCCACCGGACGGGCCACTGTATTTCGTGGAAAAAACGTTTCCCCTGACTACTGGGACCCACAAGCTTCATCTTCGCCCGCAAGGAAGTGCGTCCGGGCAAAAGAAAATGATTCGCCCCCCTGACTGCTGGGACCCACCAGCTATACCTTCGCACGCAAGGAAGTGCGTCCGGGCAAAAAAAATGATTCGCCCCCCTGACAGCTAGGACCCACCGGCTACATCTTCGCACGCAAGGAAGTGCGTCCGGGCAAAAAAACGATTCGGCCCCCTGACTGCTGGGACCCACCAGCTACATCTTCGCACGCAAGGAAGTGCCTGACAGTGGGGACCCACCTGGTCGAAGCGTACGTAGCGTTGTCATTCTGGTCGTGAACGTGTACGTACATACTAGTCGTTGTAGAGGTGCGCACGTGCCGTAGTAGAGGTGCGCACGTAGCATGTACACGTACATACAGCGGCCATGGTGCAAGAAAGAAAATACGGCCACGTATGTGTACATACGGGCGGGGTCTCGAACGCCTACTCGCGCATACGTACGGCCAGGGCTCGTGTACATGGCTGGGTCGGAATGGAGAAACATCGTCGTCATCGTGTTCATGGGGAGGCAACGGAGTGCGTCGTGTTCATGGGGAGGCAACGGAATGCGTCGTGTTCATCGGGAGGCAACGGAACGCGTGGGAGCCAACCGGCTGGGACGGAACGGAATGTGTGGTCGTGTTCATCGGGAGGGCTTGGGACGGAACAGCGATGGAAGCGAGGCTGGCGTGTCGCGACAACGGAGGAAACGGACCTCCTACATTGAGAACGGGTCTGTTGATCGGGAGGGTGTGACGATCGCAAAACGGAGGAAGCAGACCTCCCTACAGTCAAACGGGGTCCTATTGATCGGGAGGGTGTGGCGCATCGCAAAATGCATTTAAACGGACCTCCTATGGTGAAACGGGGTCTGTTGATCGGGAGGTGTGGCGTACCACAAAACGGACCAAACGGACTTGTGTTGGGAGCGCCTGATCAAACGGGGTCCTGTTCATTGGGAGGGTTGTGGCGTACCGCAAAACGGGACTCCACGGGATATTGTTCATCTCCACCGTCGACCTCCTCCAGCCTCCACGGGCTACCGTCGACCTCCTCCAGCCTCCACGGGATCCTGTTCATCCAGCCTCCACCGTGCGCTACTCCACTGGCTACTGTTCAACCACCCCTCCACCGTCTACTGTTCTTCCAACCCTCCACACCACGGGGTCCTGTTCAACCACCCCTCCACGGGCACCCCTCCACCGTCTACTGTTCATCCAACCCTCCACACCATGGGGTCCTGTTCATCCAGAGGCAAACGCCACCGCTCACTGTTCATCCAAACCCCCCTGCAACACTCACTGTTCATCCTGCAGGCAGCATCGACCGCTTCAGATTAGCAGCGAGCGGCGAATCGCCGATCGGATTCAGTTAACAGCGATCGGTCGATCCCTCGGGTTCAGTAACACGTAGCCTGCAGTGCAATCGCTCGGGTCCAGTTAGAGCCCAACGCCTCGCTCGGGTTTAGTTAGAGCCAACGCCTAGCACACACGCGCATACATGTACGAGAGAAACGCGCATCGCTCGGCCCCCGACCTCCCACCGTAACCAGGAACTCCCCGAAATTTTCCTCCCCCTCGCTTCTACCATGGTTTTTTCCGTCATGGACGGCCCAAAGAATGTCATGCAGCTGCGATCCGCCCGCCTGGATGAAAAGCCCATTTTTGTCATGATTTTTGTCATAGAAGTAGGAGCCCACCACATCTATGATGATACCGGGTTTTGTCACAATTATCGTCATAGAAGTGTCATATGTATGACAGAAAAAAAATTCGTTCGGCCCAAAATGTCACGGATGTGTCTTTTTTTTGTAGTGAGCCCTCGCGGCCTTCAAACACAGCGTCCAGGATGAGTGGCTCGCCCGGCACCTTGGTCAAGAAAAACCAAAATCTATGGCAGCCCTTACCGTTCTGATGACCCGCTTTTGCGCGGGAGAAGACAGCTGGCTCGCTCGTAGAAGCAACAACACCAGCGATCCGGGCACTTCCGAAGTCCGAGACGGCAACGGCAAGCCACGACGCAATAAACACAAGCGTCGCAATAATAATGAAGGAACGCATGACACGGCGGTCAACGCCGGATTCAGCGGCTCCAAACCCGGTCAACGGAAAAAGCCATTCAAGGCAAACAGAGACGGACCATCCAATTTAGACAAGATACTAGATCGGCCCTGCCAGATTCATGGCACCCCCGGTAAACCAGCCAATCATACCAACAGAAGTTGTTGGGTCTTCAAACAAGCCGGCAAGCTTAATGCCGAACACAAGGGGAAGGGGCTGCCCAGTGACAGCGATGATGAAGAGACTCGCCAACCGAACACCGGGGGTCAGAAGCAATTTCCCCCCGAAGTAAAAATAGTAAACATGGTATACGTGACGCACACCCTTATAGGGGAGCGCAAGCGCGCACTACGGGACGCCTACGCCATAGAGCCGGTCGCCCCAAAATTTAATCGATGGGCGGCCTGCCCGATCACTTTTGATCGCAAGGACCACCCAGTCAGTATCCGTCACGCAGGTTCAGCAACTCTGGTCCTCGACCCAATTATCAATGGGTTCCATCTCACGGAAGTCCTTATGGACGGCGGCAGTAGCCTTAATCTACTCTACCAAGACACTGTCCGCAAAATGGGCATTGATCCTTCAAGAATCATGTTGGGGAACGTAGTAATTTCAAAACAAATCCGATGCACACGCAAGATCATGGTGATGCATAGCAACGAGAGGGGAGAGTGTCGTCCACGTACCCTCATAGACCATAAGCGGGAGCGTTATGTCAGCGCGGTTGATGTAGTCGTACGTCTTAGCGATCCGACCGATCCAACTACCGAACACACGGCACCTCCGAGTTCAGCACAAGTTTAGCTCGATGACATCCCACGACCTCACGATCCAGCAGAGCTTCGAGGGAGAGTTCCTTCAGCACGATGGCGTGATGATGGCGATGATGATGCTACCGATGCAGGGCATTGCCTAAGCACCGCTACGATATGACCGAGGTGGACTATGGTGGAGGGGGGCACCGCACACGGCTAAAAGATCAACTGATCAACTTGTGTCTCTATGGGGTGCCCCCCTCCCCCGTATATAAAGGAGTGGAGGAGGGGGAAGGGCCGGCCCTCCTATGGCGCGCGCTGGAGGAGTCCTACTCCCACCGGGAGTAGGATTCCCCCCTTCCAAGAGTAGGAGTAGGTGGGAAGGAAGGTGTTGAGAGGGGGAAGGAAAAAGGGCCCCCCCTTCCTTGTCCAATTCGGGCTAGAGGGAGAGGGGGCGCGCGGCTTGCCCTAGCCGCCCCTCCTCTTCTCCACTAAGGCCCAATAGGCCCATTACACTCCCCGGGGGTTCCGGTAACCCCCGGTACTCCGGTATTTGTCCAAACTTACCCGGAACCCTTCCGAAGTCCAAACATAGTCATCCTATATATCGATCTTTATGTCTCGACCATTTCGAGACTCCTCGTCATGTCCGTGATCATATCCGGGACTCCGAACTTCCTTCGGTTCATCAAAACACATAAACTCATATTACCGATCGTCACCGAATGTTAAGCGTGCGGACCCTACGGGTTCGAGAACTATGTAGACATGACCGAGACACGTCTCCGGTCAATAACCAATAGTGGAACCTGGATGCTCATATTGGCTCCTACATATTCTACGAAGATCTTTATCGGTCAAATTGCATAACAACATACATTATTCCTTTTTTCATCTGTATGTTACTTGCCCGAGATTCGATCGTCGCTATCTCAATACCTAGTTCAATCTCGTTACCGGCAAGTCTCTTTACTCATTCCGTAATACATCATCCGTAACTAACTCATTAGTTACATTGCTTGCAAGGCTTATAGTGATGTGCATTACCGAGACGGCTACAATCGGAGTGACAAATCCTAATCTCAGTCTATGCGAACTCAACAAGTACCATCGGAGACACCTGTAGAGCACCTTTATAATCACCCAGTTATGTTGTGATGTTTGGTAGCACACAAAGTGTTCCTCCGCTATTCGGGAGTTGCATAATCTCATAGTCATATGAACATGTATAAGTCATGAAGAAAGCAATAGCAATACACTAAACGATCAAAAGCTAAGCTAACGGAATGGGTCAAGTCAATCACATCATTCGCTAATGATGAGATCCCGTTAATCAAATAACAAATCATGTCTATGGCTAGGAAACCTAACCATCTTTGATTCAACGGGCTAGTCAAGTAGAGGCATACTAGTGACACTTAGTTTGTCTATGTATTCACACATGTACTAAGTTTCCGGTTAATAAAATTCTAGCATGAATAATAAACATTTATCATGATATAAGGAAATATAAATAACAACTTTATTATTGCCTCTAGGGCATATTTCCTTCAGTCTCCCACTTGCACTAGAGTCAATAATCTAGATTGCGCAGTATTCTAACACCCATAGAGTCTTGATGCTCATCATGTTTTGCTCGTGGGAGAGGCTTAGTAAACGGGTCTGCAACATTCAGGCCCGTATGTATCTCGCAAATCTCTATGTCTCCCTCCTTGACATGGTCGCGGATGGAATTGAAGCATCTCTTTATGTGCTTGGTTCTCTTGTGAAATCTGGATTCTTTTGCCAAGGCAATTGCACCAGTATTGTCACAAAATATTTTCATTGGACCTGATGCACTAGGTATGACACCTAGATCGGATATGAACTCCTTCATCCAGACTCCTTCATTTGCTGCTTCCGAAGCAGCTATGTACTCCGCTTCACACGTAGATCCCGCCATGACGCTTTGCATAGAACTGCACCAACTGACAGCTCCATCGTTCAATATAAACACGTATCCGGTTTGTGACTTAGAGTCATCCAGATCAGTGTCAAAGCTTGCATCTACATAACCATTTACGACGAGCTCTTTGTCACCTCCATAAACGAGAAACATATCCTTAGTCCTTTTCAGGTATTTCAGGATGTTCTTGACCGCTGTCCAGTGATCCACTCCTTGATTACTTTGGTACCTCCCTACTAAGCTAATAGCAAGGCACACATCAGGTCTGGTACACATCATTGCATACATGATAGAGCCTATGGCTGAAGCATAGGGAGGATCTTTCATTTTCTATCTATCTTCTGCAGTGGTGGGGCATTGAGTCTGACTCAACTTCACACCTTGTAACACATGCAAGAACCCTTTCTTTGCTTGCTCCATTTTGAACTTCTTCAAAACTTTATCAAGGTATGTGTTTTGTGAAAGTCCAATTAAGCATCTTGATCTATCTCTATAGATCTTGATGCCCAATATATAAGCAGCTTCACCAAGGTCTTTCATTGAAAAACTCTTATTCAAGTATCCTTTTATGCTATCCAGAAATTCTATATCATTTCCAATCAACAATATGTCATCCACATATAATATTAGAAATGCTACAGAGCTCCCACTTACTTTCTTGTAAATACAGGCTTCTCCAAAAGTATGTACAGAACCATATGCTTTGATCACACTATCAAACCGTTTATTCCAACTCCGAGTTGCTTGCACCAGTCCATAGATGGATCGCTGGAGTTTGCACACTTTGTTAGCATCCTTTGGATTGATAAAACCTTCAGGTTGCATCATATACAACTCTTCTTCCAGAAATCCATTCAGGAATGCAGTCTTTACAACCATTTTCCAAATTTCATAATCATAAAATGCGGCAATTGCTAATATGATTTGGACGGACTTAAGCATCGTTACGGGTGAGAAAGTCTCACCGTAGTCAACTCTTTGAACTTGTCGAAAACCTTTCGCAACAAGTCGAGCTTTGTAGACAGTAACATTACCGTCAGCGCCAGTCTTCTTCTTGAAGATCCATTTATTCTCTATGGCTTGCCGATCAATGTCCAAGTCAACCAAAGTCCACACTTTGTTCTCATACATGAATCTCATCTCAGTTTTCATGGCTTCAAGCCATTTTGCGGAATCTGGGCTCATCATCGCTTCCCCATAGTTCATAGGTTCGTCATGGTCAAGTAACATGACCTCCAGAACAGGATTACCGTACCAGTCTGGCGCGGATCTTACTCTGGTTGACCTACGAGGTTTGGTAGTAACTTGATATGAAGTTACATGATCATCATCATTAGCTTCCTCACTAATTGGTGTAGGAGTCACAGGAACAGATTTCTGTGATGAATTAATTTCCAATAAGGGAGCAGGTACAGTTACCTCATCAAGTTCTACTTTCCTACCACCCACTTCTTCCGAGAGAAACCCCTTCTCTAGAAAGGATCCATTCTTAGCAACGAATGTCTTGCCTTCGGATCTGTGATAGAAGGTGTACCCAACAATCTCCTTTGGGTATCCTATGAAGACACATTTCTCCGACTTGGGTTCGAGCTTATCAGGTTGAAGCTTTTTCACATAAGCATCGCAGCCCCAAACTTTAAGAAACGACAACTTTGGTTTCTTGCCAAACCATATTTCATAAGGCGTCGTCTCAACGGATTTAGATGGTGCCCTATTTAACGTGAATGCAGCCGTCTCTAAAGCATAAACCCAAAACGATAGTGGTAAATCAGTAAGAGACATCATAGATCGCACCATATCTAGTAAAGTATGATTACGACGTTTGGACACACCATTACGCTGGGGTGTTCTGGGTGGCGTGAGTTGCGAAACTATTTCGCTTGTTTCAAATGAAGATCAAACTCGTAACTCAAATATTCTCCTCCACGATCAGATCGTAGAAACTTTATTTTCTTGTTACGATGATTTTCCACTTCACTTTGAAATTCTTTGAACTTTTCAAATGTTTCAGACTTATGTTTCATTAAGTAGATATACCCATATCTGCTCAAATCATCTGTGAAGGTGAGAAAATAACGATACCCACCGCGAGCCTCAACATTCATCGGACCACATACATCAGTATGTATGGTTTCCAACAAATATGTTGCTCGCTCCATTGTTCCGGAGAACGGCGTTTTAGTCATCTTGCCCATGAGGCATGGTTCGCAAGCACCAAGTGATTCATAATCAAGTGATTCCACAAGTCCATCAGAATGGAGTTTCTTCATGCGCTTTACACCAATATGACCTAAACGGCAGTGCCACAAATAAGTTGCACTATCATTATCAGCTCTGCACCTTTTGGCTTCAATGTTATGAATATGTGTATCACTACTATCGAGATTCATCAAAATAGACCACTCTTCGAGGGTGTATGACCATAAAAGATATTACTCCTATAAATAGAACAACCATTATTCTCGTATAAATGAATAACCGTCTCGCATCAAACAAGATCCAGATATAATGTTCATGCTTAACGCTGGCACCAAATAACAATTATTCAGGTCTAAAACTAATCCCGAAGGTAGATGTAGAGGTAGTGTGCCGACCGCGATCACATCGACTTGGAACCATTTCCCACGCGCATCGTCACCTCGTCCTTAGCCAATCTTCGCTTAATCCGTAGTCCCTGTTTAGAGTTGCAAATATTAGCAAGAGAACCAGTATCAAATACCCAGGTGCTGTTGCGAGCATTAGTAAGGTACACATCAATAACATGTATATCACATATACCTTTGTTCACCTTGCCATCCTTCTTATCCGCCAAATACTTGGGGCAGTTCCGCTTCCTGTGACCAGTCCCTTTGAAGTAGAAGCACTCAATCTCAGGCTTAGGTCCAGACTTGGGCTTCTTCACTTGAGCAGCAACTTGCTTGCCGTTCTTCTTGAAGTTCCCTTCTTCCCTTTACCCTTTTTCTTGAAACTGGTGGTCTTGTTGACCATCAACACTTGATGCTCCTTCTTGATTTCTACCTCCGCAGCCTTTAGCATTGCGAAGAGCTCGGGAATTGTCTTATCCATCTCTTGAAAATTATAGTTCATCACGAAGATCTTGTAGCTTGGTGGCAGCGATTGAAGAATTTTGTCAGTGACACTATCATCCAGAAGATTAACTCCCAATTGAATCAAGTGATTGTTATACCCAGACATTTTGAGTATATGCTCACTGACAGAACTATTTTCCTCCATCTTGCAGCTGTAGAACTTATTGAAGACTTCATGTCTCTCAGTCCGGGCATTTGCTTGAAATATTAACTTCAATTCCTGGAACATCTCATATGCTCCATGACGTTCAAAACGTCGTTGAAGTCCCGATTCTAAGACGTAAAGCATGGCACACTAAACTATCAAGTAGTCATCAGCTTTGCTCTACCAGACGTTCATAACATCTGGCGTTGCTCCTGCAGCGGGTTTGGCACCTAGCGGTGCTTCCATGATGTAATTATTATGTGCAGCAATGAGTATAATCCTCAAGTTACTGAACCAGTCTGTGTAGTTGCTACCATCATCTTTCAACTTTGCTTTCTCAAGGAACGCATTAAAATTCAACGGAACAACAGCAGGGGCCATCTATCTACAACAACATAGACACACAAAATACTATCAGGTACTAAGTTCATGATAAATTAAAGTTTAATTAATCATATTACTTAAAAACTCCCACTTAGACAAACATCCCACTAATCATCTAAGTGATCACATGATCCATACCAACTAAACCATGTCCGATCATCACGTGAGATGGAGTAGTCTTCAATGGTGAACATCACATGTTGATCGTATCTACTATATGATTCACGCTCGACCTTTTGGTCTCAGTGTTCCGAGGCCATATCTACATATGCTAGGCTCGTCAAGTTTAACCCGAGTATTCTGCATGTGCAAAACTGGCTTGCACCCGTTGTATGTGAACGTAGAGCTTATCACACCCGATCATCACGTGGTGTCTCGGCACGACGAACTTTCGCAATGGTGCATACTCAGGGAGAACACTTATACCTTGAAATTTAGTGAGAGATCGTCTTATAATGCTACCGTCGATCTAAGCAAAATAAGATGCATAAAAGATAAACATCACACGCAACCAATATAAGTGATATGATATGGCCATCATCATCTTGTTCCTTTGATCTCCGTCTCCAAAGCACCGTCATGATCACCATCGTCACCGGCGCGACACCTTGATCTCCATCGTAGCATCATTGTCGTCTCGCCAACTATTGCTTCTACGACTATCGCTACCGCTTAGTGATAAAGTAAAACAATTACATGGCGATTGCATTTCATACAATAAAGCGACAAACATATGGCTCCTGCCAGTTGCCGATAACTCTGTTACAAAACATGATCATCTCATACAATAAAATTTAGCATCATGTCTTGACCATATCACATCACAACATGCCCTGCAAAAACAAGTTAGACGTCCTCTACTTTGTTGTTGCAAGTTTTACGTGGCTGCTACGGGCTGAGCAAGAACCGTTCTTACCTACGCATCAAAACCACAATGATATTTCGTCAAGTATGTGTTGTTTTAACCTTCACAAGGACCGGGTGTAGCCACACACGATTCAACTAAAGTTGGAGAAACTGACACCCGCCAGCCACCTGTGTGCGAAGCACATCGGTAGAACCAGTCTCGCGTAAGCATACGCGTAATGTCGGTCCGGGCCGCTTCATCCAACAATACCGCCGAATCAAAGTATGACATGCTGGTAAGCAGTATGACTTGTATCACCCACAACTCACTTGTGTTCTACTCGTGCATATAACATCTACGCATAAACATGGCTCGGATGCCACTGTTGGGGAACGTAGTAATTTCAAAAAAATTCCTACGCACACGCAAGATCATGGTGATGCATAGCAACGAGAGGGGAGAGTGTCGTCCACGTACCCTCGTAGACCGTAAGCGGAAGCGTTATATCAATGCGGTTGATGTAGTCATACGTCTTCATGATCCGACCGATCCAAGTACAGAACACACGGCACCTCCGAGTTCAGCACACGTTCAGCTCAGTGATGTCCCACGAACTCACGATCCAGCAGAGCTAAGAGGGAGACTTCTGTCAGCACGACGGCGTGGTGATGGTGATGATGATGCTACTGACGCAGGGCTTCACCTAAGCACCGCTACGATATGACCGAGGTGGATTATGGTGGAGGGGGCACCGCACACGGCTAAAAGATCAAATGATCAACTTGTGTCTCTATGGGGTGCCCCCCTCCCCCGTATATAAAGGAGTGGAGGAGGGGGAGGGCCGGCCCTCCTATGGCGTGCCCTGGAGGAGTCCTACTCCCACCGGGAGTAGGATCCCCCCCCCCCCCTTCCAAGAGTAGGAGTAGGAGGGAAGGAAGGAGGAGAGAGGAGGAAGGAAAAAGGGCCCCCCCCTTCCTTGTCCAATTCGGACTAGAGGGGGAGGGGGCGTGCGGCCTGCCGTGGCTGCCCCTCCTCTTCTCTACTAAGGCCCAATAGGCCCATTACACTCCCCGGGGGGTTCCGGTAACCCCTGGTACTCCAGTATTTGTCCGAACTTACTCGTAACCCTTCCGAAGTCCAAACATAGTCATCCAATATATCGATCATTATGTCTCGACCATTTCGAGACTCCTCGTCATGTCCGTGATCATATTCTGGACTCCGAACTACCTTTGGTTCATCAAAACACATAAACTCATATTATCGATTGTCATCAAACGTTAAGCGTGCGGACCCTACGGGTTCGAGAACTATGTAGACATGACCGAGACACGTCTCCGGTCAATAACAAATAGCAGAACCTACAAAGATCTTTATCTGTCAAACCACATAACAACATTCGTTATTCCCTTTTCCATCGGTATGTTACTTGCCCGAGATTCGATCATCGGTATCTCAATACCTAGTTCAAACTCATTACTGACAAGTCTATTTACTCGTTCCGTAATACATCATCCCGCAACTAACTCATTAGTTACATTGCTTCCAAGGCTTATAGTGTTATGCATTACCGAGAGGGCCCAGAGATACATCTTCGACAATCGGAGTGACAAATCCTAATCTCGATCTATGCCAACTCAATAAGAACCATCGGAGACACCTGTAGAGCACCTTTATAATCACCCAGTTACGTTGTGACGTTTGGTAGCACACAAAGTGTTCCTCCGGTATTGGGGAGTTGCATAATCTCATAATCATAGGAACATGTATAAGTCATGAATAAAGCAATAGCGGTACACTAAACGATCAAAAGCTAAGCTAACAGAATGGGTCAAGTCAATCACATCATTCTCTAATGATGTGATCCCGTTAATCAAATGACAACTCATGTCTATGGCTAGGAAACTTAACCATCTTTGATTCAACGAGCTAGTCAAGTAGAGGCATACTAGTGACACTTAGTTTGTCTATGTATTCACACATGTACTAAGTTTCCGGTTAATACAATTCTAGAATGAATAATAAACATTTAAACATTTATCATGATATAAGGAAATATAAATAACAACTTTATTATTGCCTCTAGGGAATATTTCCTTCAAATCAAGCCCACCACAACTACCCTCAAGGGAGCAGTACCCGGCGTAGAAGCTCACTGCACGGGCTCCATCACATTGGAAGTCATTTTCGGTTCGCCGAACAACTTCCAAAGCGAAGGATTGACCCTCGATAGTGTCCCGTTCCGCAGAAGCTACCATGCACTTCTCGGGCGTACCGCTTTTGCTCATTTTAATGCGGTCCCACACTACACCTATGCAAAACTTAAGATGCCCGGTCCACGCGGCGTCATAACAATAAATGGAAATACGGGAAACTCCCTCCATACAAAGGATCATACTACGACTACTACACCTGAAGTACACCGGCCTCATGTTCCACGTATCTCATCGGCCATCAAGCTGCTGGACTCTATTAAACAGGATCAATCCATCGCAGAGTTGGATTAGCAGTTCGGCCTCCGTCGTTCACCTCATATACCTGCGAAGTTTGTACCGCGCATACATAATTATGCACTTAAAATACCTTGGTCATCGGCGGAGGCACAATATGGACAGGCCTACAATACGGTTCGCGCTCCCATAACCTCTTTTTCTTTTCTAACTATTTTTTATCTTTTACCACAGGTGACTCAAGAGCTGGTCACCTCCCGGACTCTTTCGGAGTCCGGCTTCGTATACTTACCCAAAGGCTATTTCCGTTAACGAGTCCTTTCGCTAAGGCAAGGCGGCGCAGATGTGCGACAGGAGGTCCAAATAATCTTTTGTAGAGCGCACTCTTTATTTCTGGCCTGTAAAGTGCCTTTTCTCTCAGCTTTCGACCCCCGGCATGTCAAATAGCCCGGGTAGGGGCGTTATAATTTGTAAGGTTGCGTTTACCGTATCAATCAGATTCCAGTGAACATAATCCATATTCAGTATTCACTTTTTCTAAAGAACTGAATTTTGCTTCTTTAGTTGTTTCACGCACGCACCTCGGCACAAATTGCCAGGGGCTCGATATGGGAACAAATGAGTTGCCGATAAGTCCGAACAGCTTTATAGCACACTTCGGCGTCACGAGTTTGGCCTTATATGCATCAGCTCCAAATCATGTCTTGGGTCAATAGTTGGGTTGCCTGGCTCCTGTCCTTACTACCTTACGTTCCGC
Organism: Aegilops longissima; assembly: GCA_021605205.1. Lineage (NCBI taxonomy): Eukaryota > Viridiplantae > Streptophyta > Magnoliopsida > Poales > Poaceae > Aegilops > Aegilops longissima. Next base: position 726,626,728 of record CM038677.1, on the reverse strand, counting down.
TCTATCGGCTAAGGTAGTAAAGGGAGAACTACTGTGATTGTGTTTCTGGTTCATCTGGTCAAGCACCTCAGTAGAGAAAGCCAAAAACTGACTGTCATGATGCGGCGAGAGCTGGTCAACCACTTGATGACTTATCAAAATCTTTCGTGATTCCTTCCGTATTACACGAAGGACCGTTCTTCAAGTCACCTATGTAACGCACCGTATTCGGATAACCGCGTACATACCAGGGGCTATATCGTAGACCCACCATCAAACTCCTATGGCTAAGTGAAAGTGTTAAAGCCCTTTAGTCCGATTGCCTAGTTCGCCGCGTTGACACCTCCTTCATGGACCAAGAATTTGGGTCAAGAGTGATCAAGTGCTTTTCCGAGCACCCTTGTATTATATGCGAGGGGGCCGAAGCCGACGACTGGGAAACTTTCAGATTATACAAAAACGACCGCACAGGAGGAGCCAAAACTTTCAGGAAAAAAGTATAAAAAAACATAGCCTTAATATATCATAATATTGTTTTTACAATTTTGGTACATTCACTCGAAGATCATATCCTTCGAGCACTAACCCTCTATCAAGCGGGCGCCCTCTAAGACATCTTCAAAATAATGCTCCGGCGCGTGATGGTCCTTCCTGCTGGGTGGACTCTTTGCCGCGACGTCGGTGGCCTTCATCTTCACCCAATACGTCTTGACGCGGGCAAAGGCCATCCGTGCACTTTCAATGCACGTGGACCGCTTAACACCGTCGATACGCGGCCCCGCATCAACAAGTCGCTGCACCAAACCGAAATAACTATTCAGAATTGGCTCGATCGCCACAGTACCGGACCACGGCGTCCTTCATGGCAGATCCGGATATCTTGAGGAGCTCGGCCCACTGGGCCATCTGTTCGTTCAGCAACAGCGGGCGCTTTGGCGTGTTGAATTGTGACCAGAAAAGCTTCTATGTTGCATACCCTTCTTGCGCTTGGAAAAACTGCGCCGCATCGGAGACACTCTTTGGCAAGTCCAAGAATGCGTCTGGAGGGCTCCACATTTGATTAAGCGGGGCATACTTCGGATCATCGAATTTAGTCTGTAACAGAAAGGGCTTACCGGCCGCTATCTCCCCGGCTTGCCGGATCTCCTCCCGAGCTGCTCTAGACTCGGATCGTGCTTCTCTCGCCTCTTGTAAGGCCTTCTCGAGTTCGGCTACTTTGGCATTGTTCTCCTCCTAGAGTGCTTGGCATTTGCCAGCGGCGTCCTTTAGATCTCGCTCTACGGAAGATATTCTCTCCTCGCACTGGCATTGAGCAGCCTGTTCGGCCTTTAACTCCTTAGCTGCCTTCTTGGCAACCACATTACTCATCCTGGCTTGCTCCTTGGCTCGGGCAAGCTAAGCCCGAAGGGTCTCAACCGCGGCAGCACTATCTGATGTGGTGCATGTCGTAGTATATAATCCTCGGCTTCGTGCTCATGTTATTATACATACACTGACCGCCCCAAAATATACCTTGCGCCTCGTCGAACCGCCTGTTAATAGGCGTGATGTCGTCATCCGCCACGTCAAGTTTCTGCTTCAGGCCTGCAACCTCTGTAGCATGGGCAGTCGTCATGGATCTAACAGCATGTGTTCAAATTAATTGGGTTATCTCCTGGGCATATCTTTTTTCGATCCTCTGATTGCCTCCCTTTGGGTGACAACCAGAGTCTCAGGGGCTACTATCTACACACAAGTGCATTTTGCATGTAGAGTGCAATTTAAGATATTTCATTGTGTACCTCGAAGCCTCTTAGCAGGCTCGTGAAGGCTTCATTTAATCCGCTTTTCATGGACAGAATCCTCTCAATCACCGTACCCATTAAGGTATGATGTTCCTCCGAGACGGACGCATGTTGCAGCATGTCCATCAATGTGTATGGCGCCTCCGGATTCTTGGAAGCGGCTGCAGGAGTACAGACTCCCTTTGAAGGGATATGTTTACTCGACCCTAGAGTCGTCTCCGGCTGTAAACCGGATAATCCGGGGCCTTTATTGTTGGTCCCCATAGGGGCCGCACACCCCGGACCCTGGGCGACCGAAGTTTCACCTTCGGGCATTGTCTTCATTGTCCCCCGCACCACTTGTTGATCGGGAGAGATCCTTCGGGACGACAACTCGAAGTTGTCCACCCTATTGGGCGAAGAGGCCAGTGGAGGCGTCTCTCTTTCCATCATCTCCGGAAGAAGGTCCCCTAAGGAATAGGATTGTTGAGGAAGACTGTGTGCCGGACTGCAAACATATATTCTAGATGTTACCCTTGTAACAGGAAAGGAACGGGATATGTTTAAGACACCCTTGTTCACTTACGATTCGGCTGAAGAGTTGTCCTTACGAAGGAGATGTGTGGCAACGTCGTCTTCCGAGCCTAAACCGCCTGACAGGGGCATCTTCCCTCGCTTAGGAGCCTTTACCTCCCAACCTTCGGAGGCGGCCGTTTTCTTACCATGGGGAGAAAGGATGTCAGCTTCTCCTTCTCTTTTGCCTTCAAAAGAGGGAGCCCTAATCTCCCCGGACACAGTGCCTGGTGTACCTTCAGAATGGAGGCCACCTTTGGCCTTCCTGCTCTCCCCCTTGTCCTCTTTCACCGGCACTTGGTATGGTGCCGGAGCCAGCATCCTTGTTAGCACAGGATCAGCTGAGTCTTCGAAAAGAGGGGCCAAACACCTAATTCGCTCCGCCTTCTTTATCCAGCCCTGGAAGAAGAAGGTTTCCTCAGTATCTTATTATGGGATATTTAGCTAAGCTTTGTTCAGGAGTCGAGTGCTTACCGAGGTATCCGGATGGTTGCAGTCGAGGCCGATGTCCTCGGTGGTATCTGGCCACTGTTTTTGTGTCCCAAAAAATAACTTCCACATTCCTCTGTGCGTCGTGCCGAAGAAGTGCTGAAGGGTTTGTGGTCCTTCGGGATTAAACTCCAACATGCGGAGGGGCCGTCGCTGGCACGGCAGGACCCGGCGGACTAGCATTACTTGAATCACGTTGATGAGATTGGTGTCCTTCTCAAGGAGGCTCCGGATGCGGCTCTGTAGAGTCTGCACTTCGTCAATTGATCCCCAGTCCAACCCCTTATTGATCCATGATGCGAGCTGTATTGGAGGGCCGGATCGGAACGCAGATGTAGCTGCCCACTTGGTACCACGGGGTTCAGTGATGTAAAACCACTCCCGCTGCCACAAGCTGGAGGATTCCGTGAAAGAGTGATACGTTTCCAACGTATCTATAATTTTTGATTGCTCCATGCTATTATATATTCTGTTTTGGATGTTTAATGGGATTATTTATGCACTTTTAATATTATTTTTGGGACTAACCTATTAACCCAAGGCCCAGTGCAAATTGTTGTTTTTTTGCCTATTTCAGTGTTTCGCTGAAAAGGAATATCAAACGGAGTCCAAACGGAATGAAACCTTCGGGAGCATGATTTTTGGAACAAACATGAACCAGAGGACTTGGAGTGGACGTCAAGAAACGAACAAGGAGGCCATGAGGCAGGGGGTGCGCCTACCCCCTGGGCGCGCCCTCCACCCTCGTGGGCCCCTCGTGGCTCCACCGACCTACTTCTTCCTCCTATATATACCTACGTACCCCGAAACCATCAAGAAGCACCATGAAACCCTATTTCCACTGCCGCAACCTTCTGTACTGGTGAGATCCCATCTTGGGGCCTTTTCCGGCGCTCTGCCGAAGGGGGAATCGATCACGGAGGGCTTCTACATCAACACCATAGCCTCTCCGATGATGTGTGAGTAGTTTACCACATACCTTCGGGTCCATAGTTATTAGCTAGATGGCTTCTTCTCTCTCTTTGGATCTCAATACAAATTTCTCCTCGATCTTCTTGGAGATCTATTTGATGTAACTCTTTTTGCGGTGTGTTTGTCGAGATCCGATGAATTGTGGGTTTATGATCAAGATTATCTATGAACAATGTTAGAATCTTCTCTGAATTCTTTTATGTATGATTGGTTATCTTTGCAAGTCTCTTCGAATTATCAGTTTGGTTTGGCCTACTAGATTGATCTTTCTTGCAATGGGAGAAGTGCTTAGCATTGGGTTCAATTATGCGGTGCTTGATCCCAGTGACAGTAGGGGAAACGACATGTATTGTATTGTTGCCATCGAGGATAAAAAGATGGGGTTTATATCATATTGCATGAGTTTATCCCTCTACATCATGTCATCTTACCTAATGCATTACTCTGTTCTTATGAACTTAATACTCTAGATGCATGCTGGATAGCGGTCGATGTGTGGAGTAATAGTAGTAGATGCAGGCTGGAGTCGGTCTACTTGTTGCGGACGTGATGCCTATATACGTGATCATGCCTAGATATTCTCATAACTATGCACTTTTCTATCAATTGCTCGACAGTAATTTGTTCACCCACCGTAATACTTATGTTATCTTGAGAGAAGTCACTAGTGAAACCTATGGCCCCCGGGTCTACTTTCCATCATAAAAGTTTCCAATTTATTTTTACTTTGCAATGTTTACTTTCAATCTTTATCATAAAACTACCAAAAATATTATCATCTCTATCAAATCTCACTTTTACAAGTGGTCGTGAAGGGATTGACAACCCCTTTATCGCGTTGGTTGCAAGGTTCTTATTTGTTTGTGTAGGTACGAGGGACTTGCGCGTGGCCTCCTACTGGATTGATACCTTGGTTCTCAAAAACTGATGGAAATACTTACGCTACTTTGCTGCATCACCCATTCCTTGTCAAGGGAAACCCAACGCATGCTCAAGAGGTAGCAAGAAGGATTTCTGGCGCCGTTGCCGGGGAGTCTACGCACAAGTCAAGACATACCAAGTATCCATCACAAACTCTTATCCCTCGCATTACATTATTTGCCATTTGCCTCTCATTTTCCTCTCCCCCACTTCACCCTTGTCGTTTTATTCCCCCTCTTTTTCCGTTCGCCTCTTTTTCGCTTGCCTCTTGTGTCCCGTGTGCCGTCATGGCCAGTCCTTTATCTGCTTCTTTGTCTCCTGAGTTTGAAATTCTTCACTTCAAACAAAGGGAAGGAGAAAACTTAAAGGATGCTTGGTATAGGATGTTGGAATCTTATCGTAATTGCACCTTAGAGGTGAGTTTTAGAATTTTGCTTCGCAACTTTTATGTTGGACTAAATATGTCCCTTAGACAACTCTTGGATTGTGTTGCCAAAGGAAATTTTATTGAAATTGATCCCAGTATTGCGCATGAAATCATATAGGGGGTAGTGGGAACACTACCTCAACAAAAGGGGCCACAACATACACAGGAAAAGACACAAGTTTTTGAAAGGATTTGTGAAGTAACTAAGATTTTACAAAAGTCTCTTGAACCTCTTAAGAGTGTTAGCGGAAATCTTCACCGCATGAACATGTTGATTACCCTTTGCAATAAGCGCTTGGATTCTTTAGATCTAACAATTTCCGAATATGAAGGGAAATGTAAAGAACCTCCCGGATTTGAGCATGACTCCGCTAAAAAATTAAAAGCCAAAGATGGCAATACCTAGATCTATCCTTGCCTTTATGCCTAGCTAGGGGCGTTAAACGATAGCGCTTGTTGGGAGGCAACCCAATTTTATTTTTGTTTCTTGCTTTTTGGTTCTGTTTAGGAATAAATAATCCATCTAGATTCTGGTTAGATGTGTTTTTGTGTTTTATTTAATGTTTGTGCCAAGTAGAACCTTTGGGAAGACTTGGGTGAAGTCTTTTTGATCTTGCTGTAAAAAACAGAAACTTTAGCGCTCACAAGATTAGCTACAACTTTTTACTGGAGAGTGATATTTAGTTGATTCTTTCTGCAGATTATTAATAGATAAATTCCTCACGTCCAGCAATTTATTTTAGAATTTTTGGAGTTCTAGAAGTTTGCGTTAGGTACAGATTACTACAGACTGTTCTGTTTTTGACAGATTCTGTTTTTCGTGTGTTGTTTGCTTATTTTGATGAATCTATGGCTAGTATCGAAGGTTATGAACCATAGAGAAGTTGGAATATGGTAGGTTTAATACCAATATAAATAAAGAATGAGTTCATTACAGTACCTTGAAGTGGTGTTTTGTTTTCTTTCGCTAACGGAGCTCACGAGATTTTCGGTTATGTTTTGTGTTGTGAAGTTTTCAAGTTTTGGGTAAAGATTTGATGGATTATGGAACAAGGAGTGGCAAGAGACTAAGCTTGGGGATGCCCAAGGCACCCCAAGCTAAAATCTAAGGACAACCCAAAAGCCTAAGCTTGGGGATGCCCCGGAAGGCATCCCCTCTTTTGTCTTCGTCCATCGGTAACTTTACTTGAAGCTATATTTTTATTCACCACATGATATGTGTTTTGCTTGAGCGTCTTGTATGATTTGAGTCTTTTCTTTTTAGTTCACCACAATCATCCTTTATGTACACACCTTTTGAGAGAGACACACATTATTCGGAATTTATTAGAATACTCTATGTGCTTCACTTATATCTTTTGAGCTAAACAATTTTGCTCTAGCACTTCACTTATATCTTTGAGAGCACGGTGGTGGTTATATTTTATAGAAATAATTGATCTCGGATGCTTCACTTATATTATTTTGAGAGTCCTTTAGAACAGCATGGTAATTTGATTTGGTTATAAAATTAGTCCTACTATGATAGGCATCCAAGATAAAAACTTTAAAGTGCATTGAATACTAAGAGAAGTTTGATACTTGATAGTTGTTTTGAGATATGGGGATAGTGATATTAAAGTTGTGCTAGTTGAGTAGTTGTGAATTTGAGAAATACTTGTGTTGAAGTTTGCAAGTCCTGTAGTATGCACGTACGGTAAACGTTGTGTGACAAATTTGAAACATGAGGTGTTCTTTGATTGTCATCCTTATGAGTGGCGGTCGGGGACGAGCGATGGTTTTTTCCTACCAATCTATCCCCCTTGAAGTATGCACGTAGTGCTTGATTTTTGATGACTTGTAGATTTTTGCAACAAGTATGTGAGTTCTTTATGACTAATGTTGAGTCCATGGATTATACGCACTCTCAACCTTCCATCATTGCTAGCCTCTTCGGTACCATGCATTGCCCTTTCTCACCTTGAGAGTTGGTGCAAAATTCGCCGGTGCATCCAAACCCCGTGATGCGATATGCTCTATCACACATAAACCTCCTTATATCTTCCTCAAAACAGCCACCATACCTACCTATTATGGCATTTCCATAGCCATTCCGAGATATATTGCCATGGAACCTTCCACCGTTCCGTTTATTATGACACGCTTCATCATTGTCATATTGCCTTGCATGATCATGCAGTTGACATCGTATTTGTGGCAAAGCCACCATGCATATTATTTCATACATGTCACTCTTGATTCATTGCCCTTCCCGGTACACCGCCGGAGGCATTCATATAGAGTCATACTTTGTTCTAGTAACGAGTTGTAATCATCGAGTTGTAAATAAATAGAAGTGTGATGATCATCATTCATAGAGAATTGTCCCAAAAAAAAGAGAAAGGCCAAATAAGAAAAAGAGAAAGGCCAAATAATAAAAAAAGAGAAAAAAGGAAAAAAAAGAGAAATAAAAAGGGGCAATGTTACTATCCTTTTTCCACACTTGTGCTTCAAAGTAGCACCATGATCTTTATGGTAGAGAGTATCTTGTTTTGTCACTTTCATATACTAGTGGGAATTTTTCATTATATAACTTGGCTTGTATATTCCAACGATGGGCTTCCTCAAATGCCCTAGGTCTTCATGGGCAAGCAAGTTGGGTGTACACCCACTTAGTTTATTTTGTTGAGCTTTCATACATTTATAGCTCTAGTGCATCCGTTGCATGGCAATCCCTACTCCTTGCATTGACATCAATTGATGGGCATCTCCCTAGCCCGTTGATTAGCCGCGTCAATGTGAGACTTTCTCCTTTTTTTGTCTTCTCCACACAACCCCCATCATCATATTCTATTCCACCCATAGTGCTATATCCATGGCTCACGCTCATGTATTGCGTGAAAGTTGAAAAAAGTTTGAGATTACTAAAGTATGAAACAATTGCTTGGCTTGTCATCGGGGTTGTGCAAGATGAGAGCATCTTGTGTGACGAAAATGAAGCATGGCCAAACTATATGATTTTGTAGGGATGAGCTTTCTTTGACTATGTTATTTTGAGAAGACATAATTGCTTGGTTAGTATGCTTAAAGTATTATTATTTTTATGTCAATATTAACCTTTTATCTTGAATCTTTCGGATCTGAACATTCATGCCACAATAAATAAAATTACATTGAATAATATGCTAAGTAGCATTCCACATCAAAAATTTTGTTTTTATCATTTACCTACTCGAGGACGAGCAGGAATTAAGCTTGGGGATGCTTGATACGTCTCCAACGTATCTATAATTTTTTATTGCTCCATGCTATTATATATTCTGTTTTGGATGTTTAATGGGCTTATTTATACACTTTTATATTATTTTTGGGACTAACCTATTAACCCAAGGCCTAGTGCAAATTGTTGTTTTTTTTTGCCTATTTCAGTGTTTCGCAGAAAAGGAATATCAAACGGAGTCCAAATGGAATGAAACCTTCGGGAGCGTGATTTTTGGAACAAACGTGATCCAGAGGACTTGGAATGGACGTCAAGAAACGAACAAGGAGGCCACGAGGCAGGGGGCGCGCCTACCCCCCTTGGGCGCGCCCTCCACCCTCGTGGGCCCCTCGTGGCTCCACCGACCTACTTCTTCCTCCTATATATACCTACGTACCCCAAAACCGTCAAGGAGCACCACGAAACCCTATTTGCACCGCCGCAACCTTCTATACTCGTGAGATCCCATCTTGGCCTTTCCCGGCGCTCCGCCGGAGGGGGAATCGATCACGGAGGGCTTCTACATCAACACCATAGCCTCTTCGATGATGTGTGAGTAGTTTACCACAGACCTTCGGGTCAATAGTTATTAGCTAGATGGCTTCTTCTCTCTTTGGATCTCAATACAAAGTTCTCCTCGATCTTCTTGGATATCTATTTGATGTAACTCTTTTTGCGATCTGTTTGTCGAGATCCGATGAATTGTGGGTTTATGATCAAGATTATCTATGAACAATATTTGAATCTTGTCTGAATTCTTTTATGTATGATTGGTTATCTTTGCAAGTCTCTTCGAATTATCAGTTGTGTTTGGCCTACTAGATTGATCTTTCTTGCAATGGGAGAAGTGCTTAGCTTTGGGTTCAATCATGCGGTGCTCGATCCCAATGACAGTAGGGGAAATGACATGTATTGTATTGTTGCCATCGAGGATAAAAAGATGGGGTTTATATCATATTGCATGTGTTTATCCCTCTACATCATGTCATCTTACCTAATCTGTTCTTATGAACTTAATACTCTAGATGCATGCTGGATAGCGGTCGATGTGTGGAGTAATAGTAGTAGATGCGGGCAGGAGTCGGTCTACTTGCTGCGGACGTGATGCCTATATACATGATCATGCCTAGATATTCTCATAACTATGCACTTTTCTATCAATTGCTCGACAATAATTTGTTCACCCACCGTAATACTTATGCTATCTTGAGAGAAGCCACTAGTGAAACTATGGCCCCCGGGTCTATTTTCCATCATATAAGTTTCCAATCTATTTTTACTTTGCAATCTTTACTTTCAATCTTTATCATAAAAATACCAAAAATATTATCATCTCTATCAGATCTCACTTTTGCAAGTGGCCGTGAAGGGATTGAAAACCCCTTTATCGCGTTGGTTGCAAGGTTCTTATTTGTTTGTGTAGGTACGAGGGACTTGCGTGTGGCCTCCTACTGGATTGATACCTTGGTTCTCAAAAACTAAGAGAAATACTTACGCTACTTTGCTTCATCACCCTTTCCTCTTCAAAGGAAAACCAACGCATGCTCAAGAGGTAGCAAAGAGCCTTTTAGCCAAAGAGTGTTGGTAAGCTTGCTCACCGTGGCACCACCACACTCCGCTTGCTTCGCCCCGATCACCTTCGGCTTCACATTAAAGGTATTGAGCCATAAGTCGAAGTGTGGGGGAATACGGAGAAAGGCCTCGCACATGACGATGAACGCCGAGATGAGAAGAAAAGAGTCCGGGGCTAGATCGTGAAAATCTAGCCCGTAATAGAACATGAGCCCACGGACAAAGGGATGGAGAGTGAACCCTAGCCGCCGGAGGAAGTGGGAGATGAATACGACCCTCTCACCGGATCTGGGGGTAGGGATAACCTGCCCTTTAGCAAGAAGCCTGTGGAGGATTTCCGTGGTCAGGTATCTTGCCGCTCGGAGCTTCACAATATCCTCCTCTGTGACAGAAGAGGCCACCCACCGGCCTTGAGGGCTGGGTCCTGACATGACTGGGAGGCTTGTAGCAATATAGTTGAAACCTGGGTGCTGGAACTTGAGGTTGAAAAGGTTGAGGAAGAGGCAGACGTAGAGGAGAAAGACGCGTTTGTGCCCCTTTATAAAGGCGGTGAATATTAAACGCCTCCTCATGGGCCTTAAAACTTGCCTATTCCCAAGGAATCATGCCGACGGGACGGTTGGATTACCCACACCCGTATTGATGAGAATCCCGTAATAAGGGGACATGATCTCTGCTTTGACAAGACATGCCAATGAAACTGCATCTCAAAACATGGAGCGGCAGGCCGAAAAACGGTTTGAAATAATGACAGGGTGGTGACGTGGCATCACGCTACAAAAATTTGTTAGTAGAATGGACTCGTGAAAAATTATACTCTCTGCGGTTGTGTGTGGTACTTGTTTTGCAGAGCCAGATATGTTCTTTGTGTTCTAAGGCTGTTTTGGAGTATTCAGAGGAGGAACCCGCCTTGCAATGCCGAAGACAATCTGCGCGCCGGACACCTCGTCATTGAAGTCTGGTTCAGGGGCTACTGAGGGAGTCCTGGATTAAGGGGTCCTCGGACGTCCGCCTGTTGGACGTGGGCCGGACTGATGGGTCGTGAAGATACAAGACAGAAGACTCTCTCCCGTGTCCAGATGGGACTCTCATTGGCGTGGATGGCAAGCTTGGCGTTCGGATATGAAGATTCCTTTCTTCGTAACCGACTTGCTACAACCCTAGTCCCCTCCGATATCTATATAAACCGGAGGTTTTAGTCCATAGGAACAATCATAATCATACAGGCTAGACTTCTAGAGTTTTAGCCATTACGATCTCGTGGTAGATCAAGTCTTGTAATACTCATATTCATCCAGATCAATCAAGCAAGAAGTAGGGTATTACCTCCATAGAGAGGGCCCGAACCTGGGTAAACATTGTGTCCCCTGTTTCCTGTTGCCATCGACCTTAGAAGCATAGTTCGGGACCGCCTACCCGAGATCCGCCGGTTTTGACACCGACATCCCCCCCCCCCCCAAGCCCAATCCGAATTGGACAAGGGGTTGGTGGCGCGGCCCCCTCTCCCTTCCTTCCCTCTTCTCCTTTAGGTGGAAACCTACTAGGACTTGGAGTCCTAGTAGGATTCCCCTTCTCCCGGCGCGCCCTAGCCTGGCCTGCCGCCCTCCCCCTCCCTCCTTTATATACGGGGGCAGGGGGGCACCCTAGAACACACAAGTTGATCTTTTAGCCGTGTGCGGTGCCCCTCTCCAGAGTTACACACCTCGGTCATATCGTCGTAGTGCTTAGGCGAAGCCCTGCGCCGGTAACTTCATCATCACCGTCACCACACCGTCGTGCTGACGGAACTCTCCCTCGGCCTCAACTGGATCAAGAGTTCGAGGGACATCACCGAGCTGAACGTGTGCAGATCGTAGAGGTGTCGTACGTTCGGTACTTGGATCGATTGGATCATGAAGACGTTCGACTACATCAACCGCGTTACTAAACGCTTCCGCTTTCGGTCTACGAGGGTACATGGACACACTCTCCCCGCTCATTGCTACACTTCTCCTAGATAGATCTTGCGTGATCGTAGGTAAATTTTTTGAAATACTACGTTTCCCAATAGAGGGGATGGTACGACACCTGGGTCCTCATCTGTCTCCACTCCCTGACCACCCTGTTATGTTGGTAAGGGTGCTGAGCAGCAGCTGAACCTAGAAGCATTATTGTTGTTGATTTCCTAGCTAAAGGATTAATGAAACTGTTTGGATTGGATTTTGATTTTGTAGCATTTGTTCCTTGCGAAACCGATAGCATATTATCATCGGACGAATTTGACATGTGAGACTTATATTTAGGAACGGAGGGAGTAAATGGTTTAGTTTTTTAAATCTCAATCAAGCTAACCGGATCTTAATTAACTATGTTTACACTTGTAAAATCGCATTAGAATGATTCTTCATGATCCCCTACGAATAGGTTTCCACGAACTTAGCTTTCAACGCAGCCACCGCCTCCTCCTCCAAAAAAGTTAGGGCTTGTGCCTTTCACCGGCTCTGCCGCAGGACCGCTTCGTCTCCGGTGGCCCTAGGGTTATGGGGGCGCGGTGGATCCTGGCAAGGGCCAGCGGGAGGGCTCCGTTGTTTGTCGTTTCTTTGAGATTTGTTAGGGTTTGTGTTCTGCTTAGGAAGACGAGACGGCGGCGGCTCCCTGAAGATGGAATAAAAGTCTCCCCGCCTAGCCCCCGTTCCGGTGGTGCGTCTAACATCGTTGGTGGGCATGTGGAGGTGTGTCCTCGTCGGATCTATCCTCGGTGGATTTGCTCGGATTTGGTTGTTGTTTGTCTATGTTCGTATGTCTTTGGGTTGGATCCTTTCGACCTACGTTATTCTTCATCGGCGGCGGTTGGTGTTCTGGTTCCTTTTGACCTACGTTATTCTTCATCGATGGCGGTCATTTTGTTCGGTCTTATTTGGTCTATGAGCGCTTAAGATGACGACTTCCCTACCTCTACTACAACAAGTTATGCCCGACTCCGGCAAGGGTGGGGCGATGACGACGGCGCACCTTTAGCTCGCTTCAGTGCTTTTTGTCGTTGCTGGGTGGTTTATGGATCTAGATGTAATTTTTATTATTTCTGGTGTTTGTTGTACTATCATGATTAAAGATGAATACATTGAACGTTTTCTCTAGAAAAAAAGAAAGAGGATTGCACAAGGCATGTTGTATGTCGATTCGCTTGAAAGTTTACCGAGCGAGGGTGCTATTTCAAATGAGCTTGTACAAAAGTGACAATAACGCAGCAAGAAAGAAACTGAGGGGCAGAAATGACCCGCTCAAAAGTTAAACCGTGGGGAATCTTGTTTGCTTGACTTTCGTCAGATCCAATCCAGCCCTTTTTCTGCTGCGTTTATGCCCAAATCACCTGACCGGCGGCACATGCAGCGCCGGCCTGCCGTGAGCAACTCCGGTGACCCGCGTCTTCCTTCTTCAACCAAAGCGAGTCTCCTCGACCTCGCACTGCTCGATCAGCTAGGCACGGACACCAGCGGCTCGGTGCACGGAGATCAGGTTGGCTCAAGCATAGTAACCTTTCTTTGTCAGGCTCGTATCTAGCCTGGCACTCTCGCCGGTTAGCTCGAGACGGACACCCCCTGGTGTGCACGCCCGGACTCTGCTCCCGCCGAGAACCGCTGCAGCCTCCGGGCGGCCTGCCTGGCGGAGACGGCGTCGAGGTGCATCTGCTCATGGCGGCACTCCTTGCTGCAGTAGGGCGTGTCCCCTCTGTACATGAAGACGTCGCTGTCGCGCGCCAGCGGCTTGTCGCAGAGCGCGCACGCGTCCAGCGCCGGCATGCCGGGCTCGCCCACCGGCTCGGCGTCGAAGAAGAAGGCGCAGGCTACTGATGCCGCCATGGTATTGCTGTAGCCTGTATGGTCGGGAAGAGACTCGGAATGGCCTCTTCTAGCAAGCCCGATCTTGAGCTGCTTCAGAGCTAGAATTCGCAGTCCGGTGCTGCTCTTGGCGGGGGGAAGAGGTGGGTGAGATCAGTGCAGCTGCAAAGCGGGAGGGTGGGTATATATGGGCGAAGGGAGCACGGCAACCCTATTATTGGTGCACTGGCGGCCAGGAAACCATGGTCCGGTGCGCGGTATGGGGCTAACCATGGACGATGTGAGAGGCTCGACTTGTTTATTCCAGCATGCCCGGGTGTGATGCGGTGGTTGGCTCGATGACTAACGTGGCGCCGACGAGAACGACGGCGACGACGGAGTTATGTGTGATGTGGACGGGGTTGGGCCCGAGTTCTTCTTTATACAACCGGAGAGGTCGACGTAGAGAAAAACCAGATGATCTCGTAAATACACTGATAGCACTGTGGGTGATCGACTGAGACTGCAAATACGAGCACTTGATCCGCTTTTCCGAGCAAAAGGGCTATCTCACGTCAATAATTAACACAAGCATCCGCTGTGGCACTTGTCGGGAACGGGGGCATCAGATCTACTCTAGCTTTGGATTAAAGAAAAGCGGACGTCTTAGTGCTCATAATTAGGGTTCCAGCACTTTTTTTTTTTAGGGGAAGGGTTCCAGCACTTAACAAACAAAAACAAGGGGACAGGCCCGAGTGGCCCGGTGGCACCACACATGGCTAGGCACGCTAATGACAAAAGAGAGCAAATGCATGCGCACTTGCTAGTATTATTCGTGCCTTTTACACGAAAATTAAACATAAAAGAAAACCAAAAGGGGTTGATGCCACTTCTTTTTTACTAGGCGACGCTGCTCCGTACGGGAATCACAGGGATGAGCAGTGCATGCGCGCCACGGCGCCGGGCAGCACCTCGTGAACAGTAGCCGGGTCACTGGGAAGTCGGCACGCGTGCACATCTTGTCTGCGCAATCAAGCGCACATGAGCTTGGCACGCCCACAAGCAACGAGCCGGTACGGGTGCCAGCACGACTCGGGTCAGGGGGGGTGCACCTAGCAGCAGGCTGCAATTCACAGGTGCACACGCGTGAAGATTCGAGCGGTAGTTTTTGGGGTTGACGGCCGTGGTGCGAATATACTAGGGGCCAATGGCATCTTGCATTGCCGGGTCAGACGGGCAGGCTTCGTCCTGGGGGGCAGCTCTGTCGAGATCTGCGCGCCCAATTTGTTTAGTGCGCATACCTGGCCAAACCTCGGGCCGGGCCGGGCTTCAGGCCGGGCCTAGCCAAGCTCGACACAAAAAATCCAGGCCCAGGCCTGACCCGGCCCAGCCATCGAACCTGTGTTTCTGGGCCCAAGCCCGGCCTGAGTACGTAAAAGCCCGTCGGACTTCGGGCCGGCCTGGCCTGACCTTCAGAAAAATGCAAAAACAACGGGCCCGGGGCTGGCCTGGCCCGGCCTTCAGGCTCAAAAACTAGGCCCGAGCCCGGCCCAGGGGCAGCGTCGGGCCGGGCCGGGCTTCCCATGGCCAGGACTGTGCCTGGCTTAACAGTAGAGCAGCTGCACGTAATCTTTGGAGTCCGCAAGTGATCTTGCTCAGCAGACAGTGACCGGTGCAGAACACTCTGCTATACCAGCTGACGTGCACGGTGGGAAACGCTTGCACGCTCGCCTCCACAAATTTTTAAGCACACTTTTCTATGCGATGACTCCAGAATTTGATTGGTGTTGGTCACAGATTGGGGACTACAGCTAGTCAGCTAAAGCGGTTGGTTTTTGTTTGACACGGAGAGTGTCGACATATCAATACGACGTGCGCCGTATGCAACTGAGTCACCGCCTGCCTGGTGCTGATCAGGCTGGGCGCATCTTCTGTTGCACGTCCACATCTTCAGCTTCCAGCCAGACAAATTGCCCGCTCACGCAATTTCCAGCTGACTCGGCGATGGCCCTGTTTGGATCCCTAAGTTAGAGTTAGTTTTGGTTAGTTGGGGTTCAAATAACCTAAAAGGATCCAAACATGATGTGTTAGTTTGGGTTAGTTGGATCTAACCCACCCAAAAAACTAGCCCACACTAGAGGAGCTTATTTGGGTTAGTTCTCTTAGGCCCACTAAAAGAATTAGTAAAAAAAGTTACCCCTCCCATTCAAACATGGTCTAAAGTAGTCAAATGATTGAGAAAAAATATTTATTGTCAATCTAACCCTACTATCCAAACAGCTCTTTGGTTAGAGTTAGTTTAGAGTTGGTTCAAGGTTAGAATCTAACTCTAACTTCTAACTAAGTTAGAATATCCAAACAGGGCCGATGACTCGAGGACACGTCATACACCACCAACAAAGGAACAAAACAAAAGTACGAAATGTTCGGACAAACCGCAAACTGGAGTGTCATCGGCCCTGTTTGGATCTCAAAGTTAGAGTTAGTTTGGGTTAGTTTGGACTCAACTAACCCTAAAATATTCAAATAGAGGGTTAGTTTGGGTTAGATGCTTCTAACCCATTTAAAATAACTAATCCATTCAAGAGGTGCTTATTTGTGTTAGTTCTCCTCGTGACCACTAAAAAAAAATTCTCCCGCTCTTCCCGCAGCAGATCCCTCCCTACTTCCTCGAAGCTTCTCGTCCTCTCCCTCCCTCCCTCCCTCTCGCACCGCCCGTGAAGGCGCTTTGCCGTATCCGCGCTCCCGTCCGCCGTCGGTAAGCAGCCACGCCCTATCCTCCCGTTCCAACCCCCTTGTCTCCCCGCGGCCCGTCCGCCCGCCGGTAAGCAATCGCGGCTCCTTGCGCGGCCCCTCCGCCCGCCGGTAAGCATTCGCGGCTCCTTGCGAGGCCCGTCCCCGTCAGCCTCAGCCCGTGCGGTTCCTTGCGTAGGGACGGTAGATTTGGCCGGCTGGTTGCGCGACAAGCCAATGCGGCTCCTTGCCGGGCACGTCCCCGTCTGCGGCCAGTGCAGCTCTCGGCCAAGGCTCGCCCAAACTAGCCAAATGATTGAGAAAAAGCATTTATTGTTAATCTAACCCTGTCATCCAAGCACCTTTTTGGTTACAGTTAGTTCAGGGTTAGTTTAGGGTTAGAATCTAACTTTAATCTCTAACCGAGTTAGAGTATCCAAACAAGGCCATCATTCCACTTGGAAGTTCTGCATTTTTTAGCAGTCTTCACTAGTTTAATGGTTATAAAAAAGGTTTACCTTTTACCTCCAGGAAAGCTATAACCATTCATATGAATCTATCTGAAATAGCTTTTTCTACATGAACAAAAGAATTCTTGTCACTTCATTAGTATTCCTTTCAGTATTTTATAAGTACTAGAACAATGCCCGTGCATTGCAACGGGATATAAATATTCTAGTATGTTAGCTTTTGATTACATGTCAATAATAATGCAATTGTGTAAATAAATGGTTATCAAATCTTGACCGTGAGTTACCTTATATTTTGATTAGAAGTTTGGTAATTAAATGAAAGTGGAATTAGTTCATAACGCAAGTAAATTAAGGTGGTTGATTATCATGTACATGAAAGGTTGGACCAAGGGGTAATGGGAAGAAAAGTGAAATAGAAACTTTACGTTTTTCTTAAATAGTAGTATAGATAAAGCTTCACTCCATCCGTTCTAAAACATAGTATGTTTGAGTTTTACAGTACACGACGGAAAGACAAATTGTCAGGACAAGGGAAAGGCAACTGGATATTTTTTACACTACGTCACTAAAAAGTATTATATTAGAGTATATATTAGCCTTCTTTTTCTTTTTTGGGAAATTGATCTGATATATCCTATTATAATAGCTTATCAGAAATACAAATCATCTCAAACATAATAAAAATTACATTGAGATTCTGAGACCACCAAACGACCAATATTGCCGCCAGAACGCGCCGCTATTGCCGCTCCCCTACCAGAGCCAGATTGACCTTGTCGATAACAGTTGGAAAGCATTAATACACATGCCCCTAAGGACCAACGTCCTGGAGCCATAGTCATCGTCGTTGAAATCTTGCATAGATCTGAAGCACCTGCTATCAAATCTCGTAACATGAGGAGAGACCCTAACCTCACCGTCTCAGAGAGACGACAGAAATCTATGCCGGAGCTCCATTGACTGTGTCCAGACGGACCTGCGAGGACTAAACAACCCTAACCTAGCCTACTAACCGAAGCAGTGCCACCGAGATTCCCCTCCTCGTCGCTGGCCAACGGAGCGGCAGGCAAATGGCGGCGAAATCAGATTGTTTCTACAAACACCTCCTTTTTGTGAGGCAATTTGACAACATCCTTCTAACAATAGTGCACATTTAGGACTGGCTCGCACTAGAAAATTTGGGGTTGGGTTTGTAAAAGGCTAGGCCCGAAGAAGCCCGACCCGTGGAACGTCTAGCTCTATGCGCGTACACAGTGTGAGATCGTCCCTATGTCTTGTTTATAGTGAGACTATGGGGAGCCTCGCGTCAAGGGGCCGGCCAAATGGGCCGGCCCAGGTGAGCGGGAGGCCACAATTTCGTTTATTTGTTTATTTTTCATATTTTTATGTTTGTTTACTTTTGCTTAGGCGTCCAAATATTCTAATTAAATATATTACCAAAAAATTTAACATTTCAATTTGAAAAAATGTTAATGAAATGTTTGAAAAATGTTAGATTATATGTGTATAGATAAAATATTTCTCATGTATATGAAAAATGTATACAAAAATATATAATGTGTGTCAAAAAGTTGATCATGTATTTAGAAATATATTAATCAAAGCATTTGTAAAATGGTAAACAAGTATTTAAAAGATGTTAATCAAGCGATTGAAGATGTTAAATGTATATCAAAAATGTTTACCATGTAATAATGTTTATCTTGTATTTTTGTAATCAAGCATTTACAAAATGTTAAATGTTTATTGAAAAAATTAACCATGTATTCAAAAATGTTAACCTTTTATTTGCAATACAATTACCAATCTTTTAAAGATATATATTAAATGTGTACAGAAAAATTGTTGAGCATCCATTTAAAAAATGGTAATATTTTATTTGAATATGTCAAACAACTATTAGAGAAATGTATTAGATATATACCAAAAGTAAAATGTGTATTAGAAAATATGAATCAATAATAAATGCTAAACATGTATATAAAAATTTGTTATGATGTATATGAAAAATGAAGAATGTATACTAAAAAAATTTAACTTGTATTTAGCAAAAAACAAATCGATGACTAAGAAACTGAATAAGGCAAAGAAACCCCACTAAAACAAAAAGGAAGAAAGGAAAGAAAAACGGAAATCAAAGAAAACCAATGCAAAAATGGGAACAAAGAAAGACGATAAAAAACAATAAAAAAACAAAATCAAAGAAAAGCAATCCAAAAATAGGAACAAAGAAAGCCGAGAAAAAAGAACAAAAAACGATGAAAACCAAGAAAGAGACAAACAAAACTAAGAAATAAGAAAACAAAAACCCAATGAAAACTGAGAAGGAAACAAATTAAGACAAACAATAACCCAAAAAACAGTGAAAACCAAGCAAGAAACAAAGAAAAACGAACAAAGAAAGAAACGGTGAAAATCAGGAAAAAACCAAGAAAGAAAGGAATAAAGCCGTTGAAAAAACAACGAAAAGCAGAAAACCGGAGAAAAGCAATGAAGGAAAAATGGTAAAAAAAAAACTTGCGAATGTTACCCAGCTAACGAAACAAGCAGACTCGATAGAAACCAGCAAACAAGAAAAAGAAAATGACAATGGACCGGCCTGGGGGTAGAACCTGCGTCGAGACGTACGTTAGTCTTGCTTTAATCGAGAATTAACGTGTGCACACACAACACGCAAAAACAACGTAATTTCAGTAATGCAGGTAGTTGAAATTCGTAACTCAAGGCCAAAACTAGATTGTAGGAGTTGTCTTGATGATGCTTTAGTTGACCGGGACAGTTTTAATTTTGGTCGACCGCGTTTAGCCATCAGATTAGTATGGGGATTCGGTTTTTGACACCCCAGGTCTAGAACAAAATTCAGTTTTAAATCCTGTGGTAGACATCCAACGGTTTAGCTTTGCTAAATCCCATCAGCACGCTGAATCATGAACAGAAACAAGATTGCACAAAGACATGTTATATGTCGATTCGCTTGATAGTTTACCCAGTGAAAGTGCTATTGCCTAGAGCAAATTTGCTATCATACAGAAGTGACATTGACGCAGGAGAAAAGGAGAGCCAAGGGACTGCGAGGGGCACACATGGCCGCCTGATTAGGTGGTGAATCTCGTTTGATTGACTTCCTTCAGATCGAGTCCAGCTATTTTTCCGCTGCGTTTATGCCCCAATCACCTGACCGGCGGCCCGAGCAGCGCCGGCCTGCCTTAAGCAACTCCGATAGCCCGCGTCTTGCTTCTTCAACCAAGGCGAGTCTTCTCGATCTCGCGCTCATCAGTTGGCCACGGCCCACGGGCAACGGCGGCTTCGTGCACGCAAATCTTGTTGGCTCAAGTGCGTAGGCAGCTTGGCACTCTCACCGGTTAGCTCGCGACGGAGACCTCCCATGACTCCCGCCGTGCACGGCCGGACTCCGTTCCCGAAGAGAACTGCTTCTGCCTCCGGGCGGCCGCCCTGGCCGTCTGCTTGGCGCAGGCGGCGTCGAGCTGCATCTGCTCGTGTCGGCACTCGTCGCTGCAGAAGGGCGTGTCCCCTCTGTACATGAAGATGTCGCTGTCCCGCGCCAGCGGTTTGGTGCAGAGCGCGCACGCGTCCAGCGCGTGCACTCTGGGCTCGCCGACCGGCTCGGCGTCGAAGAAGAAGGCGCAGGCTACCGATGCGGCCATGGCGAGCTCGTGCGCGTAGCTAGCTTGGCAGTAGGTTGTTGCTTTTGGTGCGCCGGGAGTGGGAGGTTGATTGAGTGTTTGCTGTGCTGAACCAAGCCAGGATCGTCTGGGTATATATGGTTTGTACGGGGACGGGCACGGACCGGCGAGGACGAAACAGGCCCGCCGCGGGAAGGACGAGCACACAGGGCCACGCAATACCATGCGCCGTCCGGACGAGGCTAACCATGGACGATGGAGCGGCTCGGTTTCTTTATTCGCGGGTTTCGACACGGACCATGGCGCCATGCGGTGGGTGGCCCGGCGGCGAAAACGACGGGAAGCATGTATGTCCGGGCGACGTGGACGGGGTCCCGGCCACTGACAGCAACGTACAAGGCTCGCTCCAAAGACGTCGGCCTCCATGTACCCCAAAACCTGTGGGCTAGCGCCCGTGGTCTTGGAGTAGGACACCAAACGAAATACAGGTACTAAAGTACCCCTGAACAAACAAATGCTCGCTTTACTTTTCTTTTGGCGAAAGATCTGAGTAAAAATAAAGGCAAAGAAAAACAAAAAAGAGGCTGATGCCATTTCTTTTTTTACTAGTACTAGGGCAATTGCCCGTGCGTTGCTACGGGAGTATATGATCTAGTTGTCCTATCATGTAAGAGTATATCTTTGTGGCACATTTTGGTTGTTCTAACATATAACTTCAGGGCACATCAGGCTGCATTGTTGACTTATTTTTACCATTAAATCATTTTTTTGCTCCTACTTTCTCAAGAGTTGCTAATGCAGATGAATTTAAGAATTTTCCATAATGTTTCCTCCAAACAAGCTATTCCTCCTACTTTATCTCACTCTAGCAGGCACTATGTATCCTAGCTTCTACCTCCGTTCAAAAGATAGGAAATGGGCTGTTCAAACATCACATGATTGAGAAAAGAGCAAATGCATGATCCTCAGTAAGAATGTATGGAAAATATTTTACTAATGCTAGGATATTGAACAAGTTCAAGTAATATAACATAAAAACAGAAATGTGCAAGCCAATTGGTGAGGAAAGTCATCTAGAAGATAATGCACACCAACTTCTCATGTCTTGTAAAAATTCTTCGGTGGCTTCTAGCAATATCTATGAGGTTGTTTGGATTGACACCCTCACACGCCCAACCAAAAAATTGGCGTTGACCAGGCCTTGCATGCCTGTTTGGATTGCCACCAAAGAATTGGTGCGCCCAGCCTTCCCTAGCCACCCTAGTTCATATCCACGCCAATTTTTCAGCGGGACAGGAGCGGCCGAATCGTTCGCCTATTAATTGGCGTGCCCAGGATTGGCAGGGCCAACGCTGGCGCAATCCAAACAACCTCCATATCCATGCCTTGTTGCCCAGCATCCTTTTTATATATGGTGTAGATCATAATGTCTATATCCATCCTTTTTCAAATAGGAGAAGAGGCAAATGTTAATAGATATGCTAAAACAAAAGTTAGTTGTAGCAGATATTTCTCATTACATGATATTTCAAGGTCCCTTAATTTGTACAGTTTTGCTAGAACTCATCTAGATGAGATATAATTTGGTCTCATTCACCTTTTATAGCCATTGGATGTGATGCTATAAGATGCGTGTGTATTGATGTGGGTTGTATCTGTTCTTGTTTTCAAAGTGAATGAGACCAAATTATATCTCATCCAGATGAGTTCTAGGTACTCCCTAATTTGTATTGCATACCAAGTGGTAAATAGAAAGGAAATTCCATGGATCAACAGAGGAGTATTATTCCAGAAGTTGAAAAGCTACAAGAGAAAAGTATTCTCAAGGTTTAAATCTTCTGTAATGTTATTCAAAAACTCATGCAGGCTACCACATAAAATTCTTTTAGCAGAATAGTTGTCAAAAATTGAAAATATATCTATGCACAAATGAGGTGGATATCAGCAGCACCATGAGAGTAAATGAATCTTGCTGGGAAATGCATATGCATCCTAGATGTAGATCCATTGCGGAATATATCCCGGCAGCAAAAGCAATTGTTTACTCTAGGTGAATATTTTGTATCCTGCACATGAGCTGCATCGTATCGATGGAGTACAAAGCTTGTAAAGCGCATTAATATTTCAAACCATAAAAGTAGTTACCGCGCAGCATGAATTACTAACTCTGATTCGTAAATAAGAGTATTAAACTTCCTTTTATGAGGAAGAGTCATTGGTGCTCAAGTGCTAACTCCACTCTACTGAAACTATTGTCAAGTTGAGAGGATATCGCAGCTGAGTTACAGACATAAAAAAAAAATGAAAAACAAAGCATACTTTTGTTCAGACAATTGTACAGTCTGATCACACAGTAACCTTTTCCATTTTATTGACTCTATCTCTTCCTCCCTCCCTCCATCTCTCTCTCCACACAACAACAACAACAACTAATAGCAGCAGCAACAGCAGGGTACCATAAACAATCACATATCTTCTCTCTCTCACTCCTTGATCAATATCAACTCTCAGCACGAACAGAAGCAGTGGTGTAGCAGCACCAGCAATACGAACAGCGGCAGCAGCGTAACGGCAAAATTGCATCTCTCGCGCAGGTCTCCCCACCAGCGTCACGTCGCTCTGTCAGTGCCACATCTACCCATCTTACCAGATCGAGCGATGTACACATATTTCCTCCGCTCCCCGCCGCCTCCGTTCGAGCGAGCAAGGGCGTACGTGCATTGGCCCACAACACACACCAGCACGTGGTTAGTGGTCAGTGGTCACGCACCGTGGCTGCATCGCTGCATGAAGAGCAGGCGGACTTCTACCTCGCCACGCCCATTTACATCATCTCCTTCCAACGACGGGGGCCTCTCCTCTACTCGGGACGGCCCCCTCTCTCTCTCCACCATGACCGACTTGATGCGCCAATGTTGGATCTAGTTGAGCAAGGAGAGAAAGGGAGGGTTGGGCGCGGGTAGCGGCTAACATGAGCGAATGAAGGAGATGATCCAGAAGATGGGATCGAGGGAGGCGAGGTAGAGAGAATGGTTAAAGGAAGGAATATGAGAGATTACCGTCCGTGATTGATCTGATGAATTAATTGCCATCCGTGAATTGAATGAATTGCCAAATATTGATTGATCGGGAGAAGAGGAAAATCGCTCTAGGGGTGGGCGAAGACCGGACGAAGGGGTGGGCGATGTAAGAGGGGAGACGGAGCCTTACGGTTCTTTTAGGTAGTAGAGATAGAGACTAGGCGGTGCTTCCCCGCACTGGCGGAGCTTCAGCAAGGCCGAATGGGCCGTGGCCCGCCCAGCCCATGAAGTTTTATACATTGTACATCTACTCTTGGGCCTTAAAACAGCAGCCCATAAGCTATGTTCTTCTTGTTGGCCCGCCCATGTTTGGGCTGCAAGCTCCGCCACTGCTTCCCCGTGCAAGGGAAGTGCATGTGCATGTGCGCCACGGCGACAGGCAGCACCTTCTGCACAGTAGCCGAGACACTGGGAGCTTGGCACGTGTATAGATACGCACCCTTCACCCACAACCACAAGCAACCCTACGCGTGCACCCAGCCGCTGGAGATCCAGTACGCTGAAAACTTTGGGAAGAAGCCAGAAGGATGCGAGCTCATGATTCATGACATGTGTGTTGTTTAACCGAGAGGCTCCAGTTGGTCTCATCGTCGGCGTTGCCGGGCACGTTTCGAGCCAAGGGGGATGCACCTTGCAGACTGCAATTTACAGTTGCACGCGCCTGAAGATTCCACTGGTAGTTTTTGGGGGTGACCTCCGTACGTGTGTGGTTTGTGCGAATATACTACGGCCAAATGGCATCTTGCATCGCTGATCAGGTGGGCAGGCTTCGTCTGAGGGGGCAGGTCTGTCGAGATCTGCGCCCAATTTGTTTAGTGCCTGTCTTAACAGTGGAGCAGCTGCACATAATCTTGGAGGCTGCAAGTAATCTTGCTCAGCAGACAGTGACCGGCGCAGAACACTCTGCGATACGAGTAGCTAACGTGCACGGTGGAAAATGATTAGACGCTCGCCTCCACAAATTTTTTAAGAGCTCTTTCTTTGTGATGGCTTCAGAATTTTATTGGTGGTATTGGTTGGAGAGTGGGGGACTACGGCTAGTCTGCTAAAGCGTTTGGTTTTTGTTTGACGCGGAGAGTGTCGACACAACGATACGACGTGCTCCGTATGCAACTGAGTCACCGCCTGCTTGGTGCTGACCGGGCTGATCACATCTTCTGTTGGACGTCCACATCTTCCAATTTGGTGATTGCTCGCTCACCCAATTTCCAGTGACTCGGCGATGACTAGAGGACACGTGATACACCAAGGAAAGAAAACAAAAGTAGGAAATGTTCAAAGAAACCGCAAATTGGACCGTCATCAGTTTCGCTTAGAAGTTCTGCATTTCTTTTAGCAGTCTTTGGCTACTTTACTGATTGTAATTAGGTTCAGCTTTTACGAGCAGCAAAGCTGTAATTATTCATATAAATCTGTCTGAATTTTTTTTTCCTATATGAAGAGAAGAATTCTCCTCTCTTCACTAGTTTGATTTTGTATGTTGTAAGTAAAGTTTCACACCACCCGTCCAAAACATAGACTGTGTTTGAATTTTAGTATACACAACGGAAAGACAAATTCTTCTGTTTACATACGTATTTATCTCCACTACCTGTATTATCTTAAGATACACACATGCCACCTCATCTAAGGCCAACCACAAACATGCATGAAAAAAGTTTCCCATTATTAGTTGATCCTATGCACACATCTTACCTCACCACACATGCAATCTCATCAAAGGTTCACTTGGCATGCTTGAAAAGTTTTCTATTATATTATGCCACTTATTCAAATTATTTTTCAAATATAATAATCAAATACAATATATAATATTATTTTAGTTTTGGTTTACACATTATTAACTCAAATATGCATGTTTCATACAATTAAATCACTGAAACATATTGCAAGTGATTCCTACAACAACGCGTGGGGTATTTTCAAGTAGTCAATATAAGGGAAAGGAATTTGTGAGAACATGGCGGGATCTGTGGACCCCTAAGGGCCCATCATTCAGACAGATCACACCTAAAGGTAATTGCACGCTTAACCATGGTTATGATTTTCTTGATGAACATGGTGCGTGACTAGACGTGGAAGAAATGAAAGATTCGTACATCTCTAAGGCAAAGAGAGGATTTTATAGGATGGCAATCCGAGTGGACGGGCGTATTTATCGTTCGAAGTGCTCATCGTCTCACCATGGCTGACCATGACCTACAGTTTGGAGGTGGTGCTTCTAGTTTCACCCTGGATGGATCGATGAGGTTGTGGAATTTGATTTGACAAGCCAAAGTTTCACAAAAAAAGATGAAAATTCACGCATGGAAGGCGTACTCGGGAGCATTGGCGACAACAGTAGGAAAATTGAATCATCATTTGCAAAAGAGGGTGTCGTTTCCCATGTGTGTCGTGCATATTGAATCATCTTTTCATGCTCTAGTTACATGTGATGATGCAGCCTAGCTATGGGATTGCTTGTGCCTTGTATGGCCACTTTCGGCCAGGGAGTTGTTGCGCGATACTGGCCAGGACTGGCTTCTTTATGCCCTCGATGGATGCCAACAAAACGTATGCAACATGACACTTCTTATTTTTTGGTGGATTTGGCAACATGGCAAAAGGAACGATATAGTGCATGGAAAGGAAGTCTCTCCTGTTACTACTTCTGTGGAATTCCTACGGAGCTATTGGCGGTCCCTTGGTCATGCCCGTAGGTTGTCAATAGTGGAGATGATCAAAGGAAAAATGCCCCTGGTCGTGAAAGTTGAGATGCCTAGACCTGTGTCCACCGCTACTCCTCTTAAATTGATACCCCCGCTGGTGGACAAGGTTTCTCTTTCGGTTGATGGTGCTTTCTCCAGTGTGGACGACACTGGAGCAGCATGCATGATACTTCGGAAACATGATGAGACAATAATCTTCAAGGCCTACGGGTATTTGTTCCACTGCAATGAGGCATTAGAAGCGGAGATTCATGCTAAGATGCAGGGCATGGCGTTAGCCCTGCAACACTCGGAACTTTCGGTCAATTTGCAGTTGGACTCGACCACGTCCCTAACTATCTTCAGTGATGGGTCACTAGTCCGGTCTCCATATGGTCACCTAGCGTTGGACATTCTAGCCTTACGAGAGGTTCAGGAGTTTATTCCTCAAAAGCTTCATCATTCTCAAAATAGAGTGGCAGATTGTTTAGCAAGGTATAATCGTACTGAATGTGGCACCTTTGTTTGGCTACACAGCGGGCCTCCATGTATTGAGGAATTCTCGCCTCTGTTGTAACACTATAATTTTAAAATAAAACCCCTTTTCACATTGCAAAAGAAATTTGAAACGCAACTTGATGCAAAACGATCAACAAAAAATAAAACCACATTCAAATATGCTAGTCTTCCTCTCCCCGGATAAAATCAGGCAATTTTACAAACACCTACTGCCACCATTGTACATTTTGGATTGGCTCACACTAGACATTTTTGGGCTGGGTTCGTAAAAGGCTAGGCCAGAATAAGCCCGGCCCATGGAACGTCTGCTCTATGCAGGAGCACAGCGTGAGGCCCACCACACACAATAGGCAAAATAACGTAATTCCAGCATCGCAGGGAATTGTCCTAACTCAAGGCCAAAAGTAGGACTGTAAAGAGTTGTCTTGTTGATGTTTTTATTTTGAGGGGTTGTCTTGTTGATGCTTAGTAGATGGAGACTGTCTAGTTTTTGTCGACCGAGTTTAGCCATCAGATTAGTACGGGGATTCAGTTTTTGACACCCCAGGTCTTAGTCTTAGAACAAAATTCAGTTTTAAATCGTGTGGTAAACATCCAACGGCTTAGCTTGCTCAATCTCATTGGCACGCTAATGATGAACAGAAACAGGATTGCACAAAGACACGTCTTATTTCATTCGATTGACAGTGAAAGTGCCTCCGCAAATTCGCTCTCATACAGAACTGACATTAATGCCGAAACAAAGGAGAGCTGAGGGGCACACATGGCCGCCTAATGCTGTGGAGAATCCTGTTTGATTGACTTCTTCTAATCCAGTCCAGCTCCTTTCCGCTGCGTTTATACCCAAATCACTTGACCGGTGGCCCGTGCAGCGCCGGCCTGCCGTGAACAACTCCGATGGCCCGCGTCTTGATTCTTCAACCAAGGCGAGTCTTCTAGACCCCGCGCTGATCAGTTGGCCACGGGCGATGGCGTCTTCGTGCACGCCGATCTTGTTGGCTCAAGCACGTACGGAGCATGCCGCTCTCGCCGATCAGCTCGCGACGGACACCTCCCAGGAATCCCGGTGTGCACGTCCGGACCCCGTTCCCGACGAGAACTGCTTCTGCCTCCGGGCGGCGGCCTGCTTGACGCAGGCGACGTCGAGCAGCATCTTTTTTTTTGAGCATCAGTACAGACACAAGCGCTCATATACACGCGCATACACTCATCCCTATGAACGCACACACGCACATTCTATCTCTCTGAGCACCTCCGAGAGACCGAGCCGGATATCATCTTGAGATTTACGAAGTCACCGTAAGCGCTCGTCGTCGATTTAAAACGTCTCCTCCCATTGAAAGCGCATCGCGGAAATCCTGAAATAAATCCAGGAATAATGCGAGCACCAGGATTTGAACCCTGGTGGGTCGGGGATACCACTGTCCACCTAACCAACTCAACCACATGTTGATTCACGACGTCGAGCAGCATCTGCTCGTGGCGGCACTCGTCGCTGCAGAAGGGCGTGTCCCCTCTGTACATGAAGATGTCGCTGTCCCGCGCCAGCGGCTTGCTGCAGAGCGCAGACGCGTCCAGCGCGTGCACGCCGGGCTCGCCGGCCGGCTCGGCGTCGAAGAAGAAGGCGCACGGCATCATCTTTTCGTGCTACTCCCTTCTTTTCGGTTTATAGGGCTTATCTCAAATTTTAGTTTTTTTCATTTTATAAGGCTTAATTTGATTGTTCCCGATCACATATTCAGATTCCAAGATGCATTAAATCATTGCATGCAACTATTAAGAAAAAATTGACCAATGCATGTACTTTATGCATGCATGCATTGCAATTAATGCATTGGTAAACATAATTTTTTAAAGAAAATAAGAGCATTAATTAGATGCTTTTGAAAAGTACAAAAAATATTTCACCACTCACCATCTACCTTGGTTGGTGAGATTTTTGAATTGAGCCATATAAATCGGAAAGGAGAGAGTACGTTGTTGCTTTTGATACGCCAGGATTGGGAGGTCCATTTTTTGCTGTGCTGAACCAAACTAGGGTCGTCTGGGACTCTGGGTATATATGATTTGGGCGCGGACCGGCGAGGATGAAACAGGCCCGCCGCGGGAAAAACGGACACACAGGGCCACGTAATACCATGCACTGTCCGGACGAGGCTAAGAGCATTACTAGCAGAGCGCTCAAACCCTCAAACCCCTAAAAATAACTGTTTTTTAAAAGTTTTCGACGAAAAAAAGCCGTAGACTAGAACCCCTTAACCCTCAAACCCTCAATTTTTTTAAAGGTCCAACCCTCGAACCCTCTCCTAATCGTCAAAAGTAAGGGTTGGGGAGCAAAACCTACCCCAACCCTCATTTGGCGGTTATCCTCGCGCGGGAGGGGAAAATCCTCCCAACTCCCGCGCCCACGCCTGCGACCGCCGCTGCTAGTCGCCCCCGTCACTGGCGGCCACCCCGTCGACCTCCCGCGCGCCACAACAACATCGTTCATGGGGAATATTCCGTTATAAGGGTTGGGTTTGAGGATTCTAATCTTTGCCCCTGTTTTTCAACCCGTAAAAGTGTCAAAAAAATTATTTTTGAACCCTTAAAACGCTAGTGAAGGTTTAAAGGTTCTACTAGTAATGCTCTAACCATCATCGATGGAGCGGCTCGGTTTCTTTACTCGCGGGTTCCGACACGGACCGTGGCGCCATGCGGTGGGTGGCCCGGCGGCAGACGTGGCTGCACGGCGGCGAAAACGACGGGAAGTATGTATGTCCGGGCGACGTGGACTGTGTCCCGGCCACTGATAGCAACGTACACACAATACGCACGAACACAGCGTGAGGCCACCACACACAATACGCAAAACAACGTCATTCCAGCATTGCAGGGAGTTGAAATTCCTAACTAAGGCCAAAACTACTTCACAAAAAAAAACTAAGGCCAAAACTAGGACTGCAGGAGTTGTTTTGTTGATGCTCAGTCGATGTAGACAGTTTTAATTTTTGACACCCCAGGTCTAGAAGAAAATTCAGTTTTAAATCGTGTGGTAAACCTCCAACGGTTTAGCTTACAAAATCCCATTAGCGCGCTTATTCATGAACAGAAACAGGATTGCACAAACGCATGTTATATGCCGATTGGCTTGATAGTTTACCCAGTGAAAGTGCCACTGCAAATTCGCTCTCATACAAAACTAATATTAACGAAGAAAAAAAAGGAGAGCTGAGGGGCACACATGGCCTCCTAATGCCGTGGACAATATTAATTGAATGACTTCTTCAGATCCAGTCCAGCTCTTTTTCTGCTGCGTTTATGCCGAATCACTTGACCGCCGGCCCGTGGATCGCCGGCGTGCCGTGAGCAACTCCGATGACCCGGCCGCGTCTAGCTTCTTCAACAAAGGAGAGTCTCTTCGATCCCGCGTTGTTAGAATAAATCCGAGGCATACCGTCGATCATCCGAGGACCAAGCAATCACACGAGCACGACACCGAGATTTGTTAACGAGGTTCGCCGATATGGCTACATCCCGGGCCCGACTATGGGCGCTCCCCCCCATGATCGCGCATAATACTGCATCGTCGCATCGACACAAGCACATGCCACGGCTTCCCTGCGTTCCGGTGCTATTATGTCGGATAGGTTACATCGTGTGTCTACCCTCGTTATATAAGAGAGGCCTAGGATACAAGTGTCCTACTAAGACACGACTCCACGTCCTATGTAAACACGATACAACTACAAGTCCAACTGTAACCTACCTTGTACACTATATTCGACACAACTCCAACAAACTCCACCTTGGCGAATATACTCCACCACCGGATTTGTCCATGCGTCAAACTTCCATGTACATTGGACTTGAGCTTATCCCATGAGTACCGCTGCTACTCCAAAGACTCCATGTGACTCCACCGCAACTTGTAGTCCTTCTTTTCTTGACCATAGTCAACACTCGAGCAAAATTAAGTTCCTTGTTACTCTAGTTTGTGCTCCCAACTTCCGAGTATCCGTCCAACGCCATCACACATCGATCATCGACCTGCGTGAAAGTGAACAACTCACATATTGGGTGTCACACACAAGAATTACGACTCAACATCACTGCTCCTTTTTGACCACCGTACGAAACTTGAAGGAATTTCACCATTGCTTGTAGTCATCCCGAGTCAAATTCGCAGCTTGTCTCACCACATGTGTGACCACCGAGCCCAGCCCGTCTCCATGTCCCGGCGCACCGCGCGCCTCGCCGCTATTACCGCGTCGAGCCTCCGCCGTATCGGCCGAGTCTCAAGGGTCACGAAACCACACCACTCAACCCCCATCGCAGAGTACCACCGATCATCACCGACCGATGACGAAGTTTCACGCCCATCGGACCATCGGGCTCCGGTCAAACTACGTGTCACTCGCTTTTCCCGCTGAATAGGCTTCGACTCTCTATGCACTTACGCGTAGACCCTCAACCAAAGACGGGTGAAGTCCTCCAGACTCAGCTCCACCTTCAACATGACTCCATGGTAGATGATCAGTCCACCCCGCGCCCGTCGACTTCAAGCTCCGTGTATACACCACCTTGAATCAATCCCGCGCCATAGTCTTGTCGAAGCCACACAAGCCCTCGGGCCTGCGCCACGTGTTTCCACGCCCAAAAGTCGGTCACCATCGGCATCACGCTCCTATGTCGTCGTCGCTGATTTCACCACCGTCTTCTATACCAACCGACTCGTGTCGATCCATCAGACTGTCTAGTCCGACCCAACCGAACATGTCCGCTGTAATCATGCTCCACCCTGCATCACGACCGCTTGCACATCTGTGCATGTCTTAGACACCCTGTGTTTGCATGATCCTCATGACGCGCTTGTCCGCGCGCCTCCGCATCCTATCCACGTGCTCCAAGCCATCTCAGCAAACCGAGCCGAAAAAAACTTCCTTTTCATGTCACTGTTTGTTGTTACTTCTCGTGCATCCTATAGCAGAAAATAGATCGAACTTGATCCAACCAAAACTGCTCTCTTATACACACACGTGATTCCGGTTGCTTCCTTTTTTCCAAACAAAACTCATCAGGTGCCTTCTCTACCCGTATGCTCTTTCCGTGACTCAGCTTCAAGCAACCCGCAGCGATACACACGACAATCAAACAGTGCACCTTTTTTTGAGAAATATCAAGCAGTGCACCTGATCCGGGACTTCCAGCGACACGCTCGCCACGCGTGGGCTTTAGTGTGCACACGTGCCAGCCCATGAGCTGCGCTCGCCACCCATGCACGCCGGATCGGGCCGCCGTGTTCCACGTTCCTTTGATCATCAGTCGATCTCGCCGAGACCGAGTCCAGCACGAACACCACGACACGATGCTCGCTCGATCCGAGCTCGCCACAATTTCAGTATGTACGCTCGCCCGATCGATCAGCCCGATCGATCGCCGACGCCTCGTCTTTGCTGCCGATGTTTTACGCTGTTGCCACGCACACACGCGTCATCTCCGATCTTGGTTTTTCTCGATCTCGCTAAGAACCACGCCGCTGCCGGCTGCATCTCAGATCCGATCCTTCCTCCAAATCAACAACTGCGACCTCCTTTGAACTTTGCTCTGATACCACTTGTTAGAATAAATCCGAGGCATACCGTCGATCATCCGAGGACCAAGCAATCACACGAGCACGACACCGAGATTTGTTAACGAGGTTCGCCGATATGGCTACATCCCCGGGGCCTGACTATGGGCGCTCCTCCCCATGATACCGCTACAATACCGTACCCGGTCGCCCTGGACACCGGCACATGCCGCCGGCTTCCCCTGCGTTCCGGTGCTATTATGTCGGCATAGGTTACATCGTGTGTCTACCCTCGTTATATAAGAGAGGCCTAGGATACAAGTGTCCTACTAGGACACGACTCCACATCCTATGTAAACACGATACAACTACAAGTCCAACTGTAACCTACCTTGTACACTATATTCGACACAACTCCAACACGCGTTGATCAGTTGGACACGGGCAACAGCCGCTTCGTGCACGCAGATCTTGTTGGCTCAAGTGCGTAGTTAGCTTGGCCCTGTCACCGGTTAGCTCGCGACGGACACCTCCCATGACTCCGCCGCGCGCGCCGGACCCGTTCGGCGCAGACGCCTCGCCGCTTTACTGGCGCAGGCGGCGTCGAGCTGCATCTGCTCGTGCCGGCACTCGTCGTTGCAGAAGGGCGTGTCCCCTCTGTACATGAAGATGTCGCTGTCCCTTGCCAGCGGCTTGGTGCAAAGTGCGCACGCGTCCAGCGCGTGAACGCCGGGCTCGCCGACTGGCTCGGCGTCGAAGAAGAAGGCGCAGGCCATCGTGTGTTCGTGCCTGTAGCTAACTTCGCAGTGGGTGCGGTGCTGCCTTTGGTGCGCCGGGAGTAGGAGGTCGAGTGTTTGCTGTGCTGGACCAGTAGGTGTCTGGGACTCTGGGTATATATGGTTGCGAATGCGAGGAGAGAAGAGGTCCGGTGCGGGCGAGACGACGAGCCCACAGGGTCAGGCAAATACCATGGATGATGGAGCGGCTCGGTTTCTTTATTCCCGGGCTCCGACACGGACCCACGGCGCCATACGGTAGGTGGCCCGCCGCCCCGCCTGATAGCAGACGTGGCTCCACGGCGGCGAAAAGAGTAAATTGCACAGAAGTATCACAATTGGGGCATTGGAAGCAGATTGATACTAAGTTTGGTAATTTTTACGTGTCAGTATCAAGTCTGGGGCTAGACGTTACAAAAAGGTCTAAATCGCGTATAAACGCATATTGACGATGTATCGACCGGCAGGCCCGCATGTCACCGCCAACGTGGCATTTTTGCGTAAACCCCGCACAAGGAGGCGAGGATCGGCGGCGGCCACCACAATAACGGTCGGCGCCGTTAGGGAGAAAGGGCGGCCCCAATGGCGGCCAGCGGCGGCGAGCGCGATCAGCGCGGGCGCGGCCGGACCGTGTGGAAGCGCGCGCAAGGCGAGTGGTGGCGGCGTTAACGCGGGGCAAATGGCGGCGGGCGTGGCAAGAAGCAGCAAGAGGAGGAGGAGGCCGATGGCATGACGACGAAGCGCGGCGCGCTCAAGTCTGGCAGCAGCCGCGCCAGAGGTTGCTGGCGCGACACTCGGCGAGTAGCGGAAGTGGGCGGCGGTCGCAGGCAGCGAGGCGAAGCGGCAGCGAGCCTTGGCTTCGAGTGTGGGTCGGCGGAGCGCTGCGTAGAGTGAGGACAAAGGAAAGAGGACGAGCGGGAGGTGCTCACAGCGTCCGTAGGGATGGCGATGGGGCGCGGGAGGTCGACGGGACGACGACGACGCGGGAAGCGAGCCGGCGAGTGGCGTCGGCGGCGGCGGATCCGAGGGAGCGGAGGGGCGAGGGCGTCTGCGGGCTGGCGGCTTGCATCGCACGCAGGCGCAGGAGAGGAGGACCGAACAGGCGCCCCCCCGCTTGTCGCGTGCGTGCGGGCGATCGCGCGAGAATGAGGAGATCGAGGAGTGAGGCGCGCTGGTTAGGGACGCCCCACTCGGTGGCGGCGCGGCTAGGGCGAGGAGGAGGAGGCGGGCGGGGTTGCGGGAGGCGAACGAGCTCGGGCTCGAGGGGCTCCTCCCCTCAATCCAGATCGGGCGCCGTGGCGCGTGAGGACGAAGGAGGTGTTGGGGGGTTTTTGCAAAAAAAAATGCCACATCGGCAGCTGACATGCAGACCCTGCCGGTCAGATACATCGTCAATACGCGTTTATACACGATTTAGACCTTTTTGTAACGTCTCAGCCCGCACTTTCAGATCTTGTGGCGTAAAATTACCAAACTTTGCGTCTAACTGCCCAATACCTCAATTGTGGTACTTCTGTGTAATTTACTCCGGCGAAAACGACGGGAACCATGTTATGTCCGGGCGACGTGGACAGGGTCCCTGCCACCGATAGCAACGTACAGAGGTCGCTCCAGAGACGTCGCTCTCCATGTACCCCAAACCTGTGTGCCGGCGCCCGTAGTCTTCGAGTACGATACCAATACCATCGACTTTTTTTTTTCATGATAATACGTGTCTCATTCATATCATAAAGAACAAAGTACAAATCACGTAAGAACCGACAAGACAAAATTGAAAAGATAGCAGAACATCTCGGAGATTGACACCAACGCTCGTCAACTGCCTCCGGCACCACCACAGCAGCCATCGAAGAAAAGAATGGCGAATCACCACCTCACCCGAGCTCGACGCGGTACCCTTGAACAAACGCTCACTCGACTTTTCACTCGGCGAATTATTTTGTCACGGCGAAAGATCTGAGTAAATATTCTCTCCAATAGTATAATCGCGAAAGAATTATTTCTTGTCATCATGGGCATCAAATCTACTCCCTCCGTTTCTTTTTAGTTTGCATATGAGATTTGGTCAAAGTCAAACTTTGTTAACTTTGACTAAATTTATAAAAAAAAATATATCGAGATTCATAATATGAAATCAATATTGTTAGATGCATCATGAGTTTGAAAAAAAATCATTAGTCCGCCAAAAAAAAGATGCATCATGAAATCAATTTTTCATACCATATAGTTTTAATATTGTTGATGTTGATATTTTTTTTAAAAAAATTAATCAAACTTTACAAAATTTAACTTTGATCAAATCTTTTATACAGACTAAAAAACGAAGGGAGTACATCATTAGGCGGCCACTAGCATAAACTAGTGTGGACCGTATTAGGGCCCATAATTAGCGCGCCAGCCTTTTCGCCAACATACGGGCCAGGTGGCCCACGTGGTTAGGCACGCTATTTATAGACCAACAGTGCGTGTGGGCGCTGTCGGATGAAACACTAGTGTGGCTCATGTCAGAAAATCTTGAATCTAACGCAAGAATCTGGCTGTTTGAGCTGAATGAGAAGATGGATCATGTTAGTTTTACAAGGATGGTCACCACACCGTGGTCAATATGGTATGCCAGGAGAAAGGCCATCTATGAATCGATTTTTCAGAGCCCTCAACACACATCGTCTTTCATAAACAACTACATTGAAGAGTTGGGCCACATGAGCGCCGGAACCCGTTCAAAAAAAAAAAAAAAAGAGCGCCGGAAGAGTGCATGACATTACTCGTACTGTCTCACCATCACAATCGAAGCGGTGGCTTCCTCCCTCGAGTGGCATCGCGAAGATTAACGTGGATGGAGCAGTAGTAAGACCCCGGCGAGGTGGGGCAGTTGCAGCTTTATGCCGCGACCAGGACGAACACTACTTGAGGTCATTGGCTGTGGTTTACTATGGAATCACTGATCCTTTAACTTTGGAGACGTACGCATGTCGTGAAGCCCTTGCTTTGGCTGACGACCTGGGAGAGCAGAAGGTGTGCGTGGCCTCGGACTGTCAAAAGGCGGTGAATGACATCATCAGGGAAACAGGAGGCCCCAATGCCGCTTTGGTGCATGAAATAACGAATCACTTTAATAGCTTTATTTCTTGCTCTATTGTTTTTGGGCGTAGAACTTCAGTTTTGAAGCTCACAATCTCGCCAAGTTTGTTTGTAACCTAGATATAGGTAGACATGCTTGGTTGGGCGTCCCCCATGACCCAAACCTTGTACCTATGACAATCGTTTTGAATGAATAAAGCAGGCGAGAATTCTAAAAAAAACAGTGTCCACCTTGAGAAAAGAAAGTAAAAGAAATCGAGGTGCCGTTTCTTTTCTTCATGGCACGGTGCCGTGGTCCATGGGCGAGCTTTGGGGGTTGTGTGTGGTGCATGCCCGCTAGGCAGCAGCTTGCGAACCGTGTGGAGGTGGGCGCACATGTGCTAATCAAACGCACGAACCTGCCATACACCGCGACCAGCTATACGAGCAGCCCGTGCAGCTTTTAAATGTAACAAAATCTTCATAGAGCAGGACGCAGCTGATGAGATCTGTGTTGTTTAAGCGAGAGGCTAACAGTGCGCCAGGCATAATCTTCACCCGTAATTTTCTTTTCTTTTGGGTGTGGTCCCTGTGCGAGGCATCTCACAGGCATTGCCGGTCAGGCGGGCAGGTTTCGTCCCGGGAGACAGGCTCATCGAGATCCGCGCTCACTTTTGTTTATGCGGCTGCTTCACAGTGAAGCATTATACGCAATGATCATTGGAGCGTGCAACAGCGCAGCTAGCCCGTCTCGTGAGCGAGATGCTGTAGGATTTCGTTTTTCCCGGAGGAGGAGGGACGCATACTTGGTTGGCAGCCGGTGGCCGGTGAAAACTACAAACGACTACTTGTGCTACAACTACAGTGACACATGCATTTTCGGACTTTCGGCGTAGAATATAAGCAGTGAAAAGAGCTCCACAGAAATTTAATATTCTACTGTAGGCATTCGGCGTCCACACAAATGTTCATCGCGGACTGG
Source organism: Aegilops longissima (assembly GCA_021605205.1). Classification (NCBI taxonomy): domain Eukaryota; kingdom Viridiplantae; phylum Streptophyta; class Magnoliopsida; order Poales; family Poaceae; genus Aegilops; species Aegilops longissima. The sequence goes on along the minus strand of CM038677.1, from coordinate 726,589,492 downwards.
GTGGCGGGAATAAAAAAACATTTGGTTTTTTCAGCGGTGGGGCCCGCGACACGCTCTGAGCCATCACTTGTTTCAGAGCAGAACAGAGAGGCAAGCGGGCGGCGGCTCTCCTCTCTCCCTCTCAATCCTCTTTCTGAAAATCTTAAGATCTAACGGTTTCTTTCTTCGATTTCTTCATCAGTCCCTTCTAGAAGGTAATCTCCTTCGATTCTCCTTCTTTCTATTCGGAAAATCTTAGCCAGAGATTTGTGGAACCCTAGTTTACTTGAATTTAAAATTTGCATGTAAAGTTGAAATAGCTTTGTGGGATTAGGATTTGTAGGTGATTTGTAATCATTGTGGAACCCTATCATTGTTGTTTTGTATTGTAATATATGCTTCCCTAGTGAAACCCTAGATTTTTGACATGAAACCATATACATGTTGACATGTTTGTGTAGATGATATTTGAGATGAGAATTGTCAATGCTTTCGTTGCGGAAACCTAGATTATTGAGTGAGTATTGTAAATAATGCTTCCATTGTGCAACCCTACATTGTTGTGAATACATAAGATTTTTGTGATCATTGTCGACATGCTTTCATTGTATACCTTACATTTGTTTTATGTTTGAAATTTGTAGGATGGTTTGGCTTCTCGATGATTTTTATGACATTCAACACCGAGCCTACTTTATGTCGGAGAAGAAGAAGGTAATAATTATAGTAGTTGGTATTTTGAAATTTGTGTTTAGTTCAAATAGGCACGCCCCATATTTAATACCCTGACTTACTTGTTTGCAGTTTTTTCAACCTTTGAAGATTTGGTCTCACGGGGTCTCTTGTGGTGTCATGCCCTACGATGATGAGCAGTACACACCGTACATCAGGCAGGCAAGACTCCTCCCCTTCATTCAGCTGGTCAGCCGGTCGACGCCGAACCACAATGCTGTAGCAATCACCACCCTGGTTGATCGGTGGAGGATGGAGACGCACAGTTCCCATCTTCGGACCGGGAGATGATTATGACGCGAGATGTCGCCTTGATCACCGGTCTTCCTATCAAGGGGAAACCTATACGTATGAGCACCGATTACGATGGGTGACGCCAGCAGATGGAGGCCCATATTGGTATGTCTCCTCTAGAGGCTCTAGTAGCAGAGGGGGAGAAGAAGGAAAGAGTTGCAGCCGGAGCTCAGTTCACTTGGATTGTAGCGAACTTTGCGCACTGCCCTCAGGATGCTACTGATGATGTGGTGCAGACATATGCTTGTGTGTACATGTAGTACGTGATAACCCACAAGTATAGGGGATCCCAACAGTTTTCGAGGGTAGAGTATTCAACCCAAATTTATTGATTCGACACAAGGGGAGCCAAATAATATTCTCAAGTATTAGCAGTTGAGTTGTCAATTCAACCACACCGAAAGACTTAATATTCTGTAGCAAAATATTTAGTAGCAAAGTAGTATGGAAGTAACGGTAATGGTGGCAAAAGTAACAGTAGTAGTTTTGTAGCAATCGTAACAGTGGCAACGGAAAAGTAACTAAGCAAACATCAATATGTGAAAATCTCGTAGGCAATGGATCAATGATGGATAATTATGTCGGATGCGATTCCTCATGCAACAGTTATAACATAGGGTAACACAGAACTAGCTCCAGTTCATCAATGTAATGTAGGCATGTATTCCAAATATAGTCATGCATGCTTATAGAAAAGAACTTGCATGACATCTTTTGTCCTACCCTCCCGTGGCAGCGGGGTCCTATTGAAAACTAAGTGATATTAAGGCCTCCTTTTAATAGAGTACCGGACCAAAGCATTAACACTTAGTGAATACATGAACTCCTCAAACTATGGTCATCACCGGGAGTGGTCCCGATTATTGTCACTTCGGGGTTGCCGGATCATAACACATAGTAGGCGACTATTGACTTGGAAGATAGGATCAAGAACTCACATATATTCATGAAAACATAATAGGTTCAGATCTGAAATCATGGCACTCGGGCCCTAGTGACAAGCATTAAGCATAGCAAAGTCATAGCAACATCAATCTTAGAACATAATGGATACTAGGGATCAAACCCTAACAAAACAAACTCGATTAGATGGTAAATCGCATCCAACCCATCACCGTCCAGCAAGCCTACGATGAGATTACTCACGCACGGCGGTGAGCATCATGAAATTGGTGATCGAGGATGGTTGATGATGACGATGGCGACGGATTCCCTCTCAGGAGCCCCGAATGAACTCCAGATCAACCCTCCCGAGGAAGATTAGGGCTTGGCGGCGGCTCTGTATCGTAAAACGCGATGAATCCTTCTCCCTGGTTTTTTCCTCCCCGAACGTGAATATATGGAGTTGGAGTTGAGGTCGGTGGAGTCTCAGGGGGGCACGAGGCAGGGGGCGCGCCCTGCACCCTCGTGGACAGGGTCTGGGCTCCCTGATGCTGATTCTCTCGCCAGTATTTTTTATTAATTCCAAAACGTGTCTCCGTGGATTTTCAGTTCATTTCGAGACCTTTTATTTCTGCAGAAAAATAACACCATGGCAGTTCTACTGAAAACAGCGTCAGTCCGGGTTAGTTCCATTCAAATCATGCAAGTTAGAGTTCAAAACAAGGGCAAAAGTGTTTGGAAAAGTAGATACGTTGGAGACGTATCAACTCCCCAAGCTTAAACCTTTGCTTGTCCTCAAGCAATTCAGTTGACAAACTGAAAGTGATAAAGAAAAACTTTTACAAACTATGTTTGATCTTGTAGTTGCAAATATGTAAAGCCAGCATTTATGTTTTCAGCAAAGATTATAAACTAACCATATTCACAATAACATTGTGGTCTCATATTTATTCATATCAATGGCATAATCAACTAGCGAGCAATAATAATAAATCTCGGATAACAACACTTTCTCAAAACAATCATAACATGATATGAAAAGATGGTATCTCGCTAGCCCTTTCTAAGACTGCAAAACATAAATGCAGAGCACCCCTGAAGATCAAGGACTGACTAGACATTGTAATTCATGGTAAAAGAGATCCAGTCACAGTCATACTCAATGTAAATTAATAGCAATGCATGCGAATGACAGCGGTGCTCTCCAACTGGTGCTTTTTAATAAGAGGGTGATGACTCAGCATAAAAGTAAATAGATAGGCCCTTCGCAGAGGGTAGCAGGGATTTGCAGAGGTGCCAGAGCTCGAGTTTTGAAACAGAGATAAATAATATTTTGAGTGGCATACTTTCATTGTCAACATAACAACCAAGAGATCTCGATATCTTCCATGCTACACATATTATAGGCGGTTCCCAAACATAATGGTAAAGTTAATACTCCCCCACCACCAACAAACATCAATCCATGGCTTGTCCAAAACAACGGGTGCCTCCAACTAACAACAATCCTGGGGGAGTTTTGTTTATAATTATTTAGATTTGAGCATGGGACTGGGCATCCCGGTTACCGGCCATTTTCTCATGAATGAGGAGCGGAGTCCACTCATCGTGAGAATAACCCACATAGCATGGAAGATATAGACAACCCTAGTTGATACATGAGCTATTCGAGCATACAAAAAAGAATTTCATTTGAAGGTTTAGAGTTTGGCACATACAATTTACTTGGAACGGCAGGTAAATATCGCATATAGGAAGGTATGTTGGACTCATATGGAATAACTTTGTCGTTTATGGAAGTGGATGCACAAGCAGTATTCCCGCTTAGTACAAGTGAAGGCTAGAAAGAGACTGGGAAGCGACCAACTAGAGAGCGGCAACAGTCATGAACATGCATTAAGATTAATCAACAATGACTGCAAGCATGAGTAGGATATAAATCACCATGAACATAAATATTGTGGTGGCTATGTTGATTTTATTTCAACTACATGCGTGAACATGTCCCAAGTCAAGCCACTCAAATCGTTTAAAGGAGGATACCACCCTATCATACCACATCACAACCATCTTAATAGCATGTTGGCACGCAAGGTAAACCATTATAAACTCCTAGCTGATTAAGCATGGCATGAGCAACTATAATCTCTAATTGTCATTACAAACATGTTTCATTCATAATAAGCTGAATCAAGAATGATGAACTAATCATATTTACAAAAACAAGATAGGCCGAGTTCATAGCAGCCTCTCTCATCTTAATCAGTCCATCATATATCGTCATTATTGCCTTTCACTCACACGGCCGAACGGTGTGGATAATAATAATTGAATAATAATAATAGTGCACGTGCATTGGACTAAGCAGGAATCTACAAGCATTCAATACAAGGGAGAAGACAAAGTAATATGGGCTCTTTGTTAAATCAACAATAATGCATATGAGAGCCACTCAACATTTTCATCATGGTCTTCTCCTCTCGACCCCCAAAGAATAAGAAAAGAAATAAAACTATTTACACGGGAAAGCTCCCAACAAGCAAAAGAAGAACGAGAATTTTTTTTAGGTTTTCTTTTTAATTACTACTACTACAGGCATGGAAAGTAAACTAGCTAAAAGATACAACTATTTTTTTTTGGTTTTTCTTAAGGTTTTTCAAACACACAAGATGAAGGCTTAGGAAAGAAAATAAACTAGCATGGATAGTACAATGAAAAAGTATGAGCACCCACAACTAGAATGAGTGTGTGAACATGAATGTAATGTCGGTGAGAAATACGTACTCTCCCAAGCTTATGCTTTTGGCCTAAGTTGGTCTATGGCCACAGATCGAAGCTACTCTCTCCGGTGTACTGAGGAGGGTCCTTAGGGTACCACTGGCTGGCGATCTCCTCAGGATCCCACTGATAAACAGACTGTCGATAAGGGTCAAGTGGTGGCTCAGGATCAGGCTCTGGGACTTGTGTCAGCCTCCAGTATGCATAAATGGCCTCTGGCAAGATGAGGTATGTGCCTGAAAGTATGTTAAACAAAGAGGGTGCAGGCAAGGTAATAATCTCACAGTGAGTTTTACCAAATATCAAATTGTACTTAAGCATCTTCTTCTTATTTTAACCATAAAATCATGTGCTACCATACTCTTATAATTCAGAAAAACAGGGGGCATCAACTTTTCCTCTTTCTCATAATGCCTAATAGGTATCTCAAAGTGTTCAGCAAGGCGTGAAGCAAAGATGCCTCTGAAGATGGGGCCCTTTGTACGGTTCAGACTTAATCGTTTAGCAATAATAGCACCTAAGCTGAAAGTTGTATCACGAAATAAAGCATGGCGCAAAATGACAAGATCAGGAGCACTAACATTTCCACTGTTCCCGCGACCAATTAGGCATCTACTAGAAAATATTGCAAAGTAACGTAGAACAGGAAAATGTATACTAGTAATTCTTGCATCTGAAACTTTCCTCGTTTCCCCTGCAGCAATTCTATCAATAAATTCATCCACATCACTACGGTGTGGTTCCTCGATGCTGCCCATAAAGGGTGTCTTGCAGACCCGACAAAAATCGTGAAGTGACATCTCCTTAACTGTTGGGGAACGTTGCAGAAAATAAAAAATTTCCTACGGTTTCATCAAGATCCATCTATGAGTTCATCTAGCAACGAGTGATAGGAGTGCATCTTCATACCTTTGTAGATCACGAGCGGAAGCGTTCAAGAGAACGGGTTGAGGGAGTCGTACTCGTCGTGATCCAAATCACCGATGACCAAGTGCCGAACGGACAACACCTCCGCGTTCAACACACGTACGGAGCGGATGACGTCTCCGCACCTTGATCCAGCAAGGAGGAGGAGAGGTTGAGGAAGAAGGCTCCAACAGCAGCACGACGGCGTGGTCGTGATGGAGTGGCGATTCTTGGCAGGCTTCGCCAAGCTCACGCGGAGGAGGAGAGGTGTTGGGAGGGAGGGCTGCGCCTTGGATTGTGTGTGCAGCCTCCCCTCGCCCTCTATTTATAGGGGAAGGGAAGGGGCCGACCCCTCTAGATGAGATCTAGAGGGGGGCGGCGGACAAGGGAGGGCTTGCCCCCAAGCAAGGGGTGCCTCCACTAGGGTTCCCCCCCCCAACCCTAGGCGCATGGGCCCAAGGGGGGGATGCGCCCAGCCCTCCAAGGGCTGGTTCCTGCCCACCACGGCCCATGAGGCCCTCCGGAGAGGTGGCCCCCCGGTGGACCCCAAACCCTCCGGTGCCCCGGTACAATACCCATATGCCCCAAACTTTCCGTGACCGTATGACAACTTCCCATATATAAATCTTCACCTCCGGACCATTCCGGAACTCCTCGTGACATCCGGGATCTGATCCGGGACTCCGAACAACATTCGGTAATCACATACAAGTCTTCCTAATAACCCTAGCGTCACCGAACATTAAGTGTGTAGACCCTACGGGTTCAGGAATCATGCAGAGATGACCGAGACAGCTCTCCGACCAATAACCAACAGCGGTATCTAGATACCCATGTTGGCTCCCACATGTTCCACGATGATCTCATCGGATGAACCACGATGTCGAGGACCCAAGCAACCCCGTATACAATTCCCTTTGTCAATCGGTACGTTACTTGCCCGAGATTCGATCGTCGGTATCCCAATACCTCGCTCAATCTCGTTATCGCAAGTCACTTTACTGCATCAGTAATGCATGATCCCGTGACCAAACACTTGGTCACTTTGAGCTCATTATGATGATGCATTACCGAGTGGGCCCAGAGATACCTCTCCGTCATACGGAGTGACAAATCCCAGTCTCGATCCGTGTCAACCCAACAGACACTTTTGGAGATACCCGTAGTATACCTTTATAGTCACCCAGTTACGTTGTGACGTTTGGTACACCCAAAGCACTCCTGCGGTATCCGGGAGTTACAAGATCTCATGGTCTAAGGAAAGGATACTTGACATTGGAAAAGCTCTAGCAAATGAACTACACGATCTTGTGCTATGCTTAGGATTGGGTCTTGTCCATCACATCATTCTCCTAATGATGTTATCCTGTTATCAATGACATCCAATGTCCATAGTCAGGAAACCATGACTATCTATTGATCAACGAGCTAGTCAACTAGAGGCTCACTAGGGACATGTTGTAGTCTATGTATTCACACGTGTATTACGATTTCCGGATAATACAATTATAGCATGAATAAAAGACAATTATCATGAACAAGGAAATATAATAATAATCCTTTTATTATTGCCTCTAGGGCATATTTCCAACAGTCTCCCACTTGCACTAGAGTCAATAATCTAGTTACATTGTTATGAATCGAACACCCATAGAGTTCTGGTGTTGATCATGTTTTGCTCGCAGAAGAGGTTTACTCAACGGATCTGTGACATTCAGATCCGTATGCACTTTGCAAATTTCTATGTCTCCATCTTGAACATTTTCACGAATGGAGTTGAAGCGACTCTTGATGTGCCTGGTCTTCTTGTGAAACCTGGGCTCCTTGGCAAGTGCAATAGCTCCAGTGTTGTCACAAAAGAGTTTGATCAGCCCCGACGCATTGGGTATGACTCCTAGGTCGGTGATGAACTCCTTCACCGAAATTGCTTCATACGCTACCTCCGAGGCTTCCATGTACTCCGCTTCACATGTAGATCCCGCCACGACGCTCTGCTTGCAGCTGCACCAGCTTACTGCTCCACCATTCAACATATACACGATCCGGTTTGTGACTTAGAGTCATCAGATCGTGTCGAAGCTAGCGCCGACGTAACCCTTACGACGAGCCCTTCGTCACCTCCATAAACGAGAAACATGTCCTTAGTCCTTTTCGGTACTTCAGGATATTCTTGACCGCTGTCCAAAGTGTTCCTTGCCGAGATTACTTTGGTACCTTCCTACCAAACTTACGGCAAGGTTTACATCAGTCCGGTACACAAAGATGGCATACATAATAGACCCTATGGCTGAGGCATAGGGATGACACTCATCTCTTCTATATCTTCTGCCGTGGTCGGACATTGAGCCGAGCTCAATTTCACACCTTGCAAAGACAGCAAGAACCCTTCTTAGACTGATCCATATTGAACTTCTTCAATATCTTATCAAGGTATGTGCTTTGTGAAAGACCTATGAGGCGTCTCGATCTATCTCTATAGATCTTGATGCCTAATATATAAGCAGCTTCTCCAAGGTCCTTCATTGAAAAACTCTTATTCAAGTAGGCCTTATTGCTGTCCAAAAGTTCTATATCATTTCCCATCAAAAGTGTGTCATCTACATATAATATGAGAAATGCTACAGAGCTCCCACTCACTTTCTTGTAAACGCACGCTTCTCCATAAGTCTGCATAAACCCAAACGCTTTGATCATCTCATCAAAGCGAATGTTCCAACTCCGAGATGCTTGCACCAGCCCATAAATGTATCGCTGGAGCTTGCATACCTTGTTAGCATTCTTAGGGTCGACAAAACCTTCTGGCTGCATCATATACAGTTCTTCCTCAAGATAGCCGTTAAGGAATGCCGTTTTGATGTCCATTTGCCATATCTCATAATCATAGTATGCGGCAATGGCTAACATGATTCGGACGGACTTCAGCTTCGCTACGGGAGAGGAAGTCTCATCGTAGTCAACCCCTTGAACTTGCCGATAACCCTTAGCGACAAGTCGAGTGAAAGGATCGATATAGTTGACTAGAGGGGGGGGGGTGAATAGGCAACTAACAATTTTTAAGCATTTCTTTACCAATTTAAACTTTGCACTAATAAAGGTTGTCTAGATGGGCAACTAGGTGGACAACCTATATGATGCAAACAACACAAGCACAAGAGCAAGCAAGGATAGGAACACAAATAAGCTTGCACAAGTAAAGGGATAAGATAACCAAGAGTGGAGCCGGTGGAGACGAGGATGTGTTACCGAAGTTCCTTCCTTTTGAGGGGAAGTACGTCTCTGTTAGAGTGGTGTGGAGGCACAATGCTCCCCAAGAAGCCACTAGGGACACCAGTAATCTCCTCACGCCCCAAGACAATGCAAGAGCCGTGATTCCACTATTGGTGCCCTTGAAGGCGGCGATCAACCTTTACAAACAAGGTTGGGGCAATCTCCACAACTTAATCGGAGGCTCCCAACAACACCACGAAGCTTCACCACAATGGAATATGGCTCCACGGTGACCTCAACCGTCTAGGGTGCTCAAACACCCAAGAGTAACAAGATCCGCAAGGGATAAGTGGGGGGAATCAAATATCTTGTGGTGGAAGTGTAGATCGGGCCCTTGTCAACCAATCCCGAGCAAATCAACAAGTTTGATTGGCTAGGGAGAGAGATCGGGCCAAAATGGAGCTTGGAGCAACAATGGAGCTTAGAGATGGAAGAGGTGGTCAACTAGAGGTAGAAGAGGCCCCTTATATAGTCGTGGGAAAAAATCCAACCGTTATCCACATGTTCAGCCCACGACGTACGGTACTACCGCTCGGGGCGCGGTATTATCATGAGGCTGCTGTGGTACTACCGTGGCGGACCACGGTACTACCATGGCAAGAGTACAGCCGAACTTGCTCGACTAAGGGGCAGTACTACGCTATGCTGTATCGCCGCTTCTTGCGGTACTACAAAGCAGAGAGTCATGGTTCAGGAAGGCGCGGATGAAATAAATTACATCCGTGCCAACTTCCGCTGAACCTGCGGTGGTACAAAAATCCGACGCCGTACTACCGCTCTCGAGGAGCGGTACTACCATTGCGGGCGCCTACTACCGTGAAACTATGGTACTAGGTAGGAGGGCCGCGGTACTACGGCTCCTAGGGAGCAAGATTACCGTGGGCTCGCGGTACTACCGCTACTGGACGAGCGGTACTACCGTGGGGCGCGGATGTAAAATTACATCCGCCCTACTATCGCACCGGAGCGCACTAGGCACGGGAGTTGTGGTACTACCGCCCAGAGGAGCGGTACTACCGCGTGTACTTGCGGTACTACCGCAAGTACAGCGAGAGTCGCCGATTTCCGCACAACCAAGATAACGAAGGGAAGCTCCAAAAAGCAGGGAAAGGAGGGACAAGTGTACGTGTTGATTCTGCCCAAACCTTTCCGACGCGGACCCCTCTTAATAGTACGGCTCTCCCACGACTCAAATCCACCAAAAGAAACGTGGGACGACGCCGCCTTCAATAGTCTCCGAGGGCACCGAATCGCCTCGTGCCTAGTGATGAACCATCCGAGGAACTCAAAGCATACGATTAGTCCGCAAAAGTATCGCCATCAATCACCAAAACACTTACGGATAAATATGCCCTTACAATCTCCCCTTTTGGTGGATTGATGACAATACGGATTTGCACAAAGATACAATAATATAGAGCAAGGGCAAACCCTCCTCTCCAAAATATAGACGGCTCCCCTAGATGTGTGCACTGGATGAATGCTTTGGACTGCATAGCACACGCATTTAGGATCACCACTCCCCTATATTTTAGAGACAAAGGCCCAAGAATAACATCTAAGCAACATATAGCACAATATAACACAAGCTTGCTAAGATAGATAGAGTGCATATGTCTTACACCATATGAAGGAAAAGCAACTAAAACGAGGTTCAAACGAGGTTCAACCGAGAACGCAATAAACACACCAAACACGAACACGACACAAGACTCAAGATCCCTCACGCTCTCCCCTTTGGCATCGAGACGCCAAAAGGCAGAGAGGACACCTACACACAAGCGGTGGCTCAAGCAGCAGGGAACTCGTCCCAACCCTCTCCGCAGACTCCTCAAGAAAGCAGGATGGACTCCTCGACGCCCTCCTCGAATCAGTCCACTTGTAGCCTTGCTTCTCCATCCACTCGGCCTCTGAGTGATGTGCTCCTCGCACCCGCCTGGACACATCCTCACCATAGAGCTTCAAGATCTTCCCTGTCCCGTGACGACTCTCCTTGGATGCCACATGAGTCATGTACGCCCCTTGGCTTGCATGCGAAAAGAGTCTTCATCTTGTCCTTCACCGTGGCCCATGAAGGCATAGAGGAGCTTTGGGAAGGCCTAGCAGCATGGCCCTCAAGAACATTCTTGGCGCCAAAGATCCTCCTCTCCAACAGCAGCCCTAGCAGCAGACGCCTCGGCACGAGTAGTAGTGTTGGCCCGGTCGGGTTTGACACGCAGCATGATGGGGTCATGGCGAATCCAGTCAAGGGCAAGGAACTCCTCACCAGGAACATCTTCTCCTGTGTCCTCGAGATCGCAGTAAACAGATAGGGCCCAGAGATAGGCACTTTGCGGTTGAACACCGCAAACCGAAGCTCACACCACATGATGTGTGAGACATCAAGTGGCTGAGTCTCGAGACAAACGAGCCTCCTCGAGATGAGCATCATATCCACCATATAGGCATGGACCTTGTCCTTGTCACCAATGCGAGGAACAAGGAGTTGCGGAAGATGCGTACATGATATCCAGAAAAGAGTTGAGCACCAACCCTATCTTGCCACTTGAAGCGTCTTCTCAACATAGTACGGTGCAAGCCTGTCCTTGTTGGCAGAGTCGAGTTGGCATGGGGCTAACACCCACGGAGAGTCGAGCCCGCCATCGTGAACTTGGAGCAAATCCATGAACTCCTTCCGGTAGCATCAACTTACGGCCATTGGTCATCCAGGTCATCCTCCTCTCCTCATTAGGGTGAAAGTAAACTGAAGCAAAGAACTGACCAATGAGCTCAGGATCATAGTCAAGGTGAAAGGATATCACATGCTCAACGCCAAACTGCTCCACCAAGTCCAGAGCCTCACCAAAGTAGGCACGGAACTTGTCCTTCCTCAAGTGATGCATGTCAATCCACTTCACATCCACATAGGTATTCTGCTTGTTCTTGATGACATCCAGATAGACGTTGGTTTGATGCTTGTTCCAGAACAGCTCACAGCCCCTGAGAGAGGAACGAGGGGTCACGTACGGGTCAATTTGCCTGAGACGGACGTAGTCAGATTGGGGCATCTCATCCATGCCCTTGGCGGGCTCCTTGTACTTGCTAGCAATTGTCTTGACATGGCGCTTGGGGGCAGAGGAGCCCTCTGGTGCTTCACCGGGGTTGCGCAGACGCTTGGAGCCAGTGTCACGGCTGGGATTGGACCGGCGAGAGCCACCACCTGAGACACACACGCAAAGCACCAAAGACGCAAAGAAGATCAATGGAAAGGCCACGATAAAGCACAAGAAACACATAGGAGACATATGAGAAAGTTGGCATGCGATAGGTGTGAGCCACGGTAGGATCGCCACTGCTCATGCACTAAAGATTAGTATTGCTCCAAACGCTGTAGTACCGTGCGAGGTCACGGTAGTACCGCGGTTGGAGCGAAGTAAAGATTTAGTGTCAAGATGAGCGCGGTAGTACCAAGACCGAAAGGGCGGTAGTACCGCGCCATACGGGCGGTAGTGTAGCGTCGCAGCAGAGATCCAACTAGCGATTTGAATCAAAAGAACCGCGAAACAACGGCGGTGCTACGATGATCAGATCTAGCGCATGACAACAATACAAATATAAATCCTATGCAATACCACACTCCTTCATCCTATTCTTGCAGAGATTAAGCCTATCAATCTCAAGAACACACAATCCTCCCCCAAAACCTAGAAACACCAAACACCATCACACGGAGAGGGAGTTGGGGGAAAAACCTGGGTCCATAGCAAGAGCACGTGGGGGGAACGATCCCACGGTCGGAATCACGGAGGGCAGCCGGTGGAGGAGATCCGCCAAGAACGCCGGTTCCGTTCTTGAGCAAGGAGAGAAGGAGGCGACGTGGAAAGAGGATGCGAATGGGTATGGGGAGTTAGGACTCCCCGCCCGCCCTTATCCCCCCCTCGAACCGGCGCGGTAGTACCGCCAGATTATCATGTAGTACCGCTCGGCGGAAGTTCCAGACCGAGGCGGTAGTACCGCTCAACCAGCGGCAGAAAAAATTACTGCCGTGTGGTCATGGTAGTACCGTGCTCCCGCAAGCGGTAGTACCGTGGCAGGCTGCGGTAGTACCGCAGCTGGCCGCGGTAGTACCGTGAAATCAAGTCACCGCAAGTTTCAAAACGAGAAGAGGGCCTTTGCAAGGAAACTTTTCACACACAAGAAACCACAAGATCTAGCACAAACCAGAGGAAAAAGACAACAAGAAATCACTGTTTACAAGGCCTCTCAAGGAGAGATGGCGGTGGCGAAGCCACCTATGTTTGAGTTGGATGGTATGGCACCGCCAAGAATTATCCTTGGGCCCATGACCAAAACTCGCCTTTGGAACACAAGTACCATAAAAATGGCTAATGTGAAAGAGGTGATCGATTTATGCATAATGGGGGGAGGAGAGTTCATTGAGAGAACAACACTCCCCCTATGTTCATGCCTACACCTAAACTAGACAACAAGTTGAGTGTGGTGGGGAGTGCACGGGCTCAAGTCACATTGCTCAAATCGATGATATTTAGCTCATGCCTTAACTCGCGAAATCTTGCTTCATTAAGGGCTTCGTGAATATATCTGCAAGGTTATCCTGAGTGTTGACACACTTGAGCTCGATCTCCCCTCACCTAATGTGACCTCGGATGAAGTGATACCGAATCTCAATGTGCTTCGTCTTGAAATGTTGCACCGGGTTGAGAGAAATCTTGATGACACTTTCATTATCACACCAAAGAGGCACTTTGTCACAAATGACACCGTACTCCTTTAGAGTTTGCCTCATCCATAGGAGTTGAGCACAACAACTACTGGCCGCCACATATTCCGCTTCGTGGACGAGAGAGACACACAACTTTGCTTCTTGGAAGACCAACTTACCAAGGAGCAACCAAGAAATTGGCACCTCCGTAAGTGGACTTCCTATCCACTTTGTCTCCGCCCAATCGAATCTGTAAATCCTTCAAGCTTGAAGTTTGCTCCTCTTGGGTACCATAAACCAAAGTTTGGGGTATGAGCCAAATATCGAAGATTCGCTGACCGCCACATAGTGGCTTTCCTTCGTGCGGCTTGAAACCGTGCACACATTCCCACACTTAACATGATATCTGGTCTAGATGCACAAAGGTAAAGCAAGGAGCCAATCATGGAGCGATATACCTTTTGATCCACCGCTTACCATTGGGATCAATGTCAAGTTGGCACTTGGTGGGCATTGGTGTAGTAGCCGGCTTGACATCACTTAGCTTGAATCTTTTGAGCATGTCTTGAGTGTATTTGGCTTGGTTGATGAAGGTTCCTTTCTTCTTTGTTTGATATCGAAACCAAGGAAGAACTTCAACTCTCCCATCGAAGACATCTTGAACTTGGAGGTCATGAGAGCGGCAAATTCCTCATTGAAAGCTTTGTTAGGAGAACCAAAGATAATATCATCAACATATAGTTGGCATACAAACAACTCCCCATTGACCTTCTTAGTAAAAAGAGTGGGATCGATTTGCCCCACTTCAAATCCACGATCTTGTAACAACTCGGTAAGGTGGTCATACCACGCACGTGGGGCTTGTTTAAGGCCATAGAGTGCCTTATCGAGTTGATACACATGATCCGGGAAGTAGGGGTCCTCAAACCCGGGGGTTGCTTGACATAGACCAACTCATTAATGGGACCATTAAGAAAAGCACTTTTCACATCCATTTGTTGCAACTTAAAGTTGTGATGGGAAGCATAAGCAATCAACAAACGAATGGATTCAAGACGAGCAACGGGAGCAAAGGTTTCACCGTCATCGATACCCTTGACTTGGGAGTAGCCTTGTGCTACCAATCTTGCCTTGTTGCGAATGATGTTCCCATGAGCATCTTGCTTGTTCTTGAAAATCCACTTGGTTCCAATGACGTTGTGGTTCCCCGATGGCCTTGGCACCAATCTCCACACCTTTTGTACTCGGGTTGTTGAGTTCTTCATGCATGGCATTGAGCCAATCCGAGTCTTCAAGCGCCTCATAGACCTTTTGGGGTTCAACACAAGAGACAAACGCGTGATGTTCACAATAGTTTGCCAATTGTCTACGAGTGCTTACCCTTTTCTTAGGCTTCCAACCACATTCTCCATGAGATGGCCTTTGGTGGTCAGTTTGAAGCAATCTTGGCGGCACGACGCCTAATTCCTCCTCGGAGGTGAGATGAGGAGGGTCACTTGATCATCTTGAGCGCCGCCTTGAGCATGATCTTCATCTTGAGCATGCTCGGGAGAGAACTTGACCTTGGGCATCATTTGGAGTGTCATCAACGCCTTGAGCACGATCTTGCCCTTGGTCTTGTTCATGAGGTTGAGGGCCTTCACTTTGTTCTTGAAGTGCAGGGCCTTGGGTTGGTGATGGCTCCACTTGAGTGGAGCATTGTCCTTCTCCTTCGGCCACAAGGGGTTCCTCAATGGGTAGGATAAAACCAACTCCCATTCTTCTTATGGCTTGGGGAGGAATTTCATCACCTACATCACAAGTGCCACTTTTCTCCACTTGGGAGCCGTTATTCTCATCAAACTCCACGTTACACGTCTCCTCAATAAGTCCCGTGGATTTATTGAGGACACGGTAAGCATGTGAGTTTGTAGCATAACCAACAAATATGCCCTCATGAGATCTAGCTTCAAATTTAGACAAATGAACACCTTTCTTGAGAATGAAACACTTACACCCGAACACCCGGAAGTACTTGAGGTTGGGCTTGTTGCCGGTGAGTATCTCATAAGGAGTCTTGTTCAAGCCTTTGCGGAGATAGAGCCGATTGGATGCATGACATGCGGTGTTGATGGCCTCGGCCCAAAAGTTGTATGGAGACTTGAACTCCGCCATCATGGTCCTTGCCGCATCCATCAACGTCCGGTTCTTCCTCTCCGCAACACCATTTTGTTGAGGGGTATATGGTGCAGAATATTGATGCTTGATTCCCTCATCACTAAGAAACTCATCCAAGGTGTAGTTCTTGAACTCGGTGTCGTTGTCACTTCTTATAGACAAGATCTTTGCATTATGTTGACGTTGAGCTTCATTTGCAAAGTCGATGACGGTTTGTTGAGTCTCATTCTTCCTCTTGAAGAAATATACCCAAGTGTATCTTGAATAGTCATCCACAATCACCAAGCAATACTTTCTACCTCCAAGACTATCAAATGATGGTGGCCCAAAGAGATCCATGTGAAGGAGCTCCAAGGGTCTCTTTGAGTATATGATGGTCATGGAGGGTGAGCCTTCTCATGAAGCTTTCCTTCAATACAAGCATCGCAAGCACGGTCTTTGGCAAAACTAACATTTGTTAGTCCACGACATGGTCCCCTTGAGAATACTTTGCAAAGATCTCATATTGACATGGGCTAAACGGCGATGCCAAAGCCATCCCACGCCAACTTTAGCCATTAGGCATGTCGCGGTCTTAGTGGGTCGCTCCAAAAGTTAATCACATAGAGACCGTTTCGACATGCCCAACAAAGGCTACTTTAAGAGTCTTGCTCCACAAGAGGGCCACGGTATCAATGTCAAAGAAGGTAGCAAAACCCATGAATGCAAGTTGACGAACGGAAAGCAAATTGTATGCAAGGGACTCAACAAGCATGACTTTCTCGATCGAAGATCATGAGAAATGACAACCTTGCCGAGACCCAATACCTTAGAATGTGATGCATCACCCCACTCGACATTGGTGGGCATAGATGGAATCTCTTGCACGTCCACCACCATGTCCTTGCTCCCGGTCATATGATTTGTTGCTCCACTATCGAGCAACCATGATCCCCCACCGGAAGCAAACCCCTACAAGAGATCAATGCTTGGTTTTAGGTACCCATTTGGTAATGGGTCCTTTGATGTTAGTAACGAGGGTCTTAGGAACCCAAATAGACCATTCAATGTACTCATAAGAAGAACCAACAAATTTAGCATAAACATGCCCATCACTAGCACGACACAACACATATGAGGGGTTAAAGTCGCGGCTATGTTCATGGGGATGACGTTGTCCTTCTTGGCATTGCCACCCTTTGCACAGTTCTTCTTCTTCTTGAAGCACCTCTCCTCCCTCACAAAAGTTTGCTTGAGAGGGGAGGTTGCTTGGTCTTGTCATTCTTCTTCTTGCTCTTGGGCTTGGGCGCGAACCCAATCCCTCCTTGGTTACAACTTCCTTTTGATTACTCAAAAGGTCGTTAAGGTTCTTCTCACCTTGTATGCATGTGACAAGGCCCTTTTAAAGTTGCTCCTTCAACTTAGCATTCTCCTCAACAAGATGCACATGCTCACAACAAGGGTTAGTAGCATTTGCATTATCAATCAATATCATATGAGGAAAGGTGGCTTTCTCCTTGGTTAGCTTCACTTGGAGTTGATCATGAGACTCTTTGAGACTAGCATGAGCACCCTTCAAACTTTGTGAGCCTTGTCGAGAATGTCAAAGTCCTCGTTGAGTCTAGCAAGATCAACTCCAAGCTTTGCCTTCTCCCAGCTAAGCACACGAGACACAACAAGAGCATGATCAAGGTCTTTATTTAATTTAGCATGATCGTCGTTGTATGACTCCTCAAGAGCCAAACGAAGACCACGCTCTTCCTCAAGAGCATTGGAAAGATCCGAAATCTCATCGGCATAGTCACGACTATGCCCTTCCATATTAGAGATGGTTTCTTCATGAGCCTCGATCATGACATTGGCTTCACCAAGTTGTTCCAAGAGAGCAACGAAGTGCTTCTTGGATTTGCCCTTGAGTTTACTCATAAAGATATCAAACTCATTTTCTTCCACATTAGTCCCTCATGTTCATCAATGCAATCCACAAAGAAGAATGATTGATGATGGTAGTTTTGATGTTGGGGTTACCTTGTTGGTGGCTTTAGCCATGAGGCACTTGGCGGTGATGCTTTCATTGGGTGAATCAAGAGAGACACCGAGGAGTCGCTGTAATGGCCACGGAGGCCATGGCAATCGATTCACCATCCTCATCATCATCATCATCCTCATTGTACTCTTCTTGAACCGCCAAAGCTTTGTGAGGAGTCTTCTTGGTGAAGTTGCTCTTGTTGGGGAAAGACTTGGCCTTGTCCTTTACGGATGAGCTTGCCACCATTGTCTTCCCTCTTCTCATATGGGCACTCCGCAACAAAGTGACTCACATTGCCGCAATTGAAACAAGTCCTCACTCGTTGCTTGCCCTTAGTGCCACTTGAGTTGCTCTTGTTGAAGTTGGGCCTTGAGTTCTTCTTGCTCCAAAATTGCCTTGAAGCAAGGGCCATGTGTTCATGATAGTCATACTTAGTATCTTCGAGATTGCTCTCTTCTTCTTCCTCCTCTCCATCTTCTTCGACACAAATCTTGGCCTTCAAAGCGAGGTTGGGCTTCTTTGCTCTTTGGGAGCGAAGCACCGCATTGTCGGCGGTCTTGTCCAATATGCTCATAGCCACAAACTCATCCAACACATCACTTGAGGACAGGGTGTGGAAGTCCGGTCGTTGACGGATGACGGAGGACATGGCTTTGTGGTAGGGCATCATTGCCTTGAGGAATTTGCGCTTGATCCAGTTGTCATCCGTGTCCTTACTTCCATGATCTCGGAGGGAGAGAGCAAGCTTGGTTACTCTCCGATAGAGCTCACTAGGTTCTTCTTCTTCTTTCATTGCAAACTCATCGGCTTCATCTTGGACCACTTCATAATTGGAACGTTGAATGCTTGCGCTTCCTCGATAAAGGGAAACCACCTTGAGCCAAGCATCTTTGGCAAGGGAGTAGGGCCGGAGATGAGGGAGGTCTTCGGGAAGGATTGCTTCTTGGATGATGAAGAGAGCATTCTCATTGAATTGATGGTCCACGACTCTCTTGGAGAAAAGTTGCTCGGATCATGCGATAGAAACCTTCTTCAATGATTCTCCAAAGGTTAGTGTTCACATGATTTAAATGACGCTTAAAACGATAAACCCAAGAATCAAAATCCTCCTTTTATCAATCTTAGGTGGTGGACCGCATGATTCAAATGAGTGGAAGGAATCGGTCCACCATAAACGGAGGTTGCACATGGGAAAAGATGCGGTGCCATTCTTACCACTAGACGAGGGGCTTTCTCTAGTAGCTTCCCCTTATCGGAGTTAGCATCCGCTCCCGTGTTGGCGGATCACCCACTTTCACGGGTGCGGTGGAAAGTTTAAGCCCTTCTAGGAATTCCTTAAACATGTCCTTGACCTCGGTCATCATGGAGTTTTTCAATGTGTCCAACGCCACATTGAATTCCTCACGAGATCGAGGTACTTATCTCCGTAGATGATATCGGATTCGCACCGGAGTGCTCCCCCACATCATCTACGACGTCAACCATACTCTTCGGACGGTAAAGTCCTTAAAAAGAGACGAGGCTCTGATACCAATTGAAAGGATCGATATAGTTGACTAGAGGGGGGTGAATAGGCAACTAACAATTTTAAGCATTTCTTTACTAATTTAAACTTTGCACTAATAAAGGTTGTCTAGATGTGCAACTAGGTGGACAACCTATATGATGCAAACAACACAAGCACAAGAGCAAGCAAGGATAGGAACACAAATAAGCTTGCACAAGTAAAGGGATAAGATAACCAAGAGTGGAGCCGGTGGAGACGAGGATGTGTTACCAAGTTCCTTCCTTTGAGGGGAAGTACGCTCGTTAGAGCGTGTGGAGGCACAATGCTCCCCAAGAAGCCACTAGGGCCATCAGAATCTCCTCACGCCCAAGACAATGCAAGAGCCGTGATTCCACTATTGGTGCCCTTGAAGGCGGCGATCAACCTTTACAAACAAGGTTGGTGCAATCTCCACAACTTAATCGGAGGCTCCCAACAACACCACAAAGCTTCACCACAATGGAATATGGCTCCACGGTGACCTCAACCGTCTAGGGTGCTCAAACACCCAAGAGTAACAAGATCCGCAAGGGATAAGTGGGGGGAATCAAATATCTTGTGGTGGAAGTGTAGATCGGGCCCTTGTCACCCAATCTCGAGCAAATCAACAAGTTTGATTGGCTAGGGAGAGAGATCGGGCCAAAATGGAGCTTGGAGCAACAATGGAGCTTAGATATGGAAGAGGTGGTCAACTAGAGGTAGAAGAGGCCCCTTATATAGTCGTGGGAAAAAATCCAACCGTTATCCACATGTTCAGCCCGCGACGCACGGTACTACCGCTCGGTAGCGGTATTATCATGAGGCTGCGCGGTACTACCATGGAGGACCACGGTACTACCGCTGCAGCAAGACATGCCGGAACTTGCTCGACTATAAGGCAGATTACTACCGCTATGCGGTATTATCGCTCCCCTTGCGGTACTACAAAGCGTGAGAGTCACGGTTCGAAGGGCGCGGATGAAATAAATTACATCCGTGCCAACTTCCGCTGAACTGCGGTGGTACAAAATCCGACGCGGTACTACCGCTCCCGAGGAGCGGTACTACCGTGCAGGGCGCCTACTACCGTGAAACTACGGTATTAGGTAGGGCCACGGTACCACGGCTCCTAGGGAGCAGTATTATCGTGGGCCCCGTGTACTACTGCTGGGATGAGCGGTACTACCGTGCATGGTCGGATTTAAAAATTACATCCGCCCTACTACCGCGACCGAGCGGCACTAGGCTCGGGAGTCAGCGGTACTACCGCTCCAGAGGAGCGGTACTACCGTGACACCAGCGGTACTACTGCGTGTACTTGCGGTACTACCGCAAGTACAGCAAAGAGTCGCCGATTTCCGCACAACCAAGATAACGAAGGGAAGCTCCAAAAAGCAGGGAAAGGAGGGACAAGTGTATGTGTTGATTCCGCCCAAACCTTTACGACGCGGACCCCCTCTTAATAGTATGGCTCTCCTACGACTCAAATCCACCAAAAAGAAACGTAGGACGACGCCGTCTTCAATAGTCTCCGAGGGGCAACGAATCGTCTCGTGCCCAGTGATGAACCATCTGAGGAACTCAAAGCATACGATTAGTCCGCAAAAGTATCGTCATCAATCACCAAAACACTTACGGGATAAATATGCCCTTACATCGAGCTTTATAGATGGTAACATTACCATCCGCGTCTGTCTTCTTCTTAAAGATCCATTTGTTTTCTATCGCTCGCCGATCATCGAGCAAGTCTGTCAAAGTCCATACTTTGTTTTCATACATGGATCCTATCTCGGATTGCATGGCTTCAAGCCATTTGTTGGAATCTGGGCCCGCCATCGCTTCTTCATAGTTCAAGGTTCACCGTTGTCTAACAACATGATTTCCGTGACAGGGTTGCCATACCATTTCGGTGTGGAACGTGTCCTTGTGGACCCACTGAGTTCAAGAGCAACTTGATCCAAAGTACCTTGATCATCATCATTAATTTCCTCTCCAGTCTGTGTAGGCACCACAGGAACATTTTCCTGAGCTGCACTACTTTCCGGTTCAAGAGGTAGTACTTCGTCGAGTTCTACTTTCCTCCCACTTACTCCTTTCGATAGAAACTCTTTTTCCAGAAAGGATCCATTCTTGGCAACAAAGATCTTGCCTTCGGATCTAAGGTAGAAGGTATACCCAATGGTTTCCTTAGGGTATCCTATGAAGACGCATTTTTCCGACTTGGGTTCGAGCTTTTCAGGTTGAAGTTTCTTGACATAAGCATTGCATCCCCAAACTTTTAGAAACGACAGCTTAGGTTTCTTCCCAAACCATAATTCATACGGTGTCGCCTCAACGGATTTAGACGGTGCCCTATTTAAAGTGAATGTAGCTGTCTCTAGAGCGATACCCAAAATGATAGCGGTAAATCAAGAAGAGATATCATAGATCGCACCATATCCAATAGAGTGCGACACGACGTTCGGACACACCGTTACACCGAGGTGTTCCAGCGGCGTGAGTTGTGAAACGATTTCACATTTCCTTAAGTGTGTACCAAATTCGTGACTTAAATATTCTCCTCCACGATCTGATCGAAGAACTTTATTTTTCGGTCACGTTGATTCTCTACCTCATTCTGAAATTCCTTGAACTTTTCAAAGGTCTCGGACTTGTGTTTCATCAAGTAGACATACCCATATCTACTCAAGTCATCGGTGAGAGTGAGAACATAACGATATCCTCCATGAGCCTCAACGCTCATTGACCACACACATCGGTATGTATGATTTCCAATAAGTTGGTTGCTTGCTCCATTGTTCCGAGAACGGAGTCTTGGTCATTTTGCCCATAAGGCATGGTTCGCATGTGTCAAATGATTCATAATCGAGAGACTCTAAAAGTCCATCAGCATGGAGCTTCTTCATGCGCTTGACACCAATGTGACCAAGGCGGCAGTGCCACAAGTATGTGGGACTATCGTTATCAACTTTACATCTTTTGGTATTCACACTATGAATATGTGTAACATCACGTTCGAGATTCATTAAGAATAAACCATTGACCATCGGAGCATGACCATAAAACATATCTCTCATATAAATAGAACAACCATTATTCTCGGATTTAAATGAGCAGCCATCTCATATTAAACGAGATCTTGATACAATGTTCATGCTCAAACTTGGCACTAAATAACAATTATTGAGGTTTAAAACTAATCCCGTAGGTAAATGTAGAGGTAGCGTCTTGTGGCGATCACATCGACCTTGGAACCATTCCCGACGCGCAAGATCGTCACCTCGCCCTTCGCCAGCCTCCGCTTATTCCGCAGCTCTTGCTGTGAGTTACAAATATGAGCAACGACACCGTATCAAATACCTAGGAGTTACTACGAGTAATCGGTAAGGTACACATCAATTACATGTATATCACATATACCTTTAGTGTTGCCGGCCTTCTTGTCCGCTAAGTATTTGGGGCAGTTCCGCTTCCAAAGGACCCTTCCTTTGCAATAAAAGCACTCGGCCTCGTGCTTGGGTCCATTCTTTGACTTCTTCCCGACAAGCGGCTTATCGGGCGCGGCAACATCTTTGCCGCCCTTCTTAAGTTCTTCTTACCCTTGCCCTTCTTGAACTTGGTGGTTTTATTGACCATCTACACTTGATGTTCCTTTTGATTTCTACCTCTGCCGACTTCAGCATTGAAAATACTTCAGAATAGTTTTCACCATCCCCGCATATTGTAGTTCATCACAAAGCTCTTGTAGCTCGGTGGGAGCGATCAAGGATTCTCACAATGACCGCCTCGTCCGGAGGTTAATATTCAATCGGGAAAGCGGTTGTGCAACCTGCATATTCTGAGTATGTGCTCACCGACGTAACTATTTTCCTCCATCTTACAACTATAGAACTTGTCGGAGACTTCATATCTCTCGACCCGGCGTGAGCTTGGAAAACCATTTTCAGCTCCTCGAACATCTCATATGCTCCGTGTTGCTCAAAACACTTTTGGAGCCCCGGTTCTAAGTGTAAAGGATGCTGCATCGAACGAGGGAGTAATCATCAAGACGGATCGCCAAGCGCTCATAACGCCTTGGTTCTCTCTGGGATGGGTGCTTCACCTAGCGGTCCTTCTAGGACATATGCTTTCTTGGCAGCTATGAGGATGATCTCGTGTTCCGGACCCAATCCAGTATAGTTGCTGCCATCATCTTTCAGCTTGGTTTTCTAGGAACGCATTGAAGTTCATGTTGACATGAGCGCTGGACATTTGATCTACAAGACATATTTGGAAAGATTTTAGACTAAGTTCATGATAATTAAGTTCATCTAATCAAATTATTTAATGAACTCCCACTCAGATTTGACATCCTCTAGTCATCTAAGTGTTACATGATCCGAGTCGACTAGGCCGTGGTCCGATCATCACGTGAGACGGACTAGTCATCATCGGTGAACATCTCCATGTTGATCGTATCTTCCATACGACTCATGTTCGACCTTTCGGTCTCTGTGTTACGAGGCCATGTCTGTACATGCTAGGCTCGTCAAGTTAACCTAAGTGTTTTGCATGTGTAAAACTGTCTTACACCTGTTGTATGTGAACGTAGGAATCTATCACACCCGATCATCACGTGGTGTTCGAAACGACGAACTTTAGCAACGGCGCACAGTTAGGAGGAACACTTTCTTGAAATGATTATGAGGGATCATCTTATTTAATACCGCTGTTCTAAGTAAACAAGATGCATAAACATAATAAACATCACATGCAATTAAATAGTAGTGACATGATATGGCCAATATCATATAGCTCCTTTGATCTCTATCTTGGGGCTCCATGATCATCTTGTCACCGGCATGACACCATGATCTCCATCATCATGATCTCCATCATTGTGTCTCCATGAAGTTGCTCGCCAACTATTACTTCTACTACTATAGCTATCGGTTTAGCAATAAAGTAAAGTAATTACATGGCGTTGAATCAATGACACAGGTCATACAATAATTAAGACAACTCCTATGGCTTCTGCCGTTGTCATACTCATCGACATGCAAGTCGTGATTCCTATTACAAGAACATGATCTCATACATCACAATATATCATTCATCATTCATCACAACTTTTGGCCATATCACATCACAAGGCAATTGCTGAAAAACAAGTTAGACGTCCTCTAATTGTTGTTGCATCTTTTACGTGGCTGCAATAGGGTTCTAGCAAGAACGTTTTCTTACCTACGAAAAAGCCACAAAGTGATTTGTCAACTTCTATTTACCCTTCATAAGGACCCTTTTCATCGAATCCGCCCAACTAAAGTGGGAGAGACAGACACCGCTAGCCACCTTACGCAACTAGTGCATGTCACCGGTGGAACCTGTCTCACGAAGCGCACGTAAGGTCGGTCCGGCCGCTTCATCCCACAATACCGCTGAAGCGAAATAAGACTAGTAGCGGCAAGAAAGTTGACAACATCTACGCCCACAACAAATTGTGCTCTAGTCGTGCAAATAGAACTACGCATAGACCTAGCTCATGATGCCACTGTTGGGGAACGTTGCAGAAAATAAAAAAATTCCTACAGTTTCACCAAGATCCATCTATGAGTTCATCTAGCAACGAGTGATAGGAGTGCATCTACATACCTTTGTAGATCGCGAGCAGAAGCGTTCAAGAGAACGGGTTGAGTAGTCGTACTCGTCGTGATCCAAATCACCGATGACCAAGTGCCGAACAGACAGCACCTCTGCGTTCAACACACGTACGGAGCGGATGACGTCTCCCGCACCTTGATCCAGCAAGGAGGGGGGAGAGGTTGAGGAAGAAGGCTCCAACAGCAGCACGACGGTGTGGTGGTGATGGAGTGGCAGTTCTCCGGCAGGGCTTCGCCAAGCTCACGCGGCGGAGGAGAGGTGTTGGGGAGGGGAGGGGCTGCGCCTTGGATTGTGTGTGCAGCCCTCCCCTCCCCCCTCTATTTATAGAGGAAGGGGAAAGGGGGGCCGGCCCCTCTAGATGAGATCTAGAGGGGGGCGGCGGCCAAGGGGAGGGGGCTTGCCCCCCAAGCAAGGGGGGCGCCCCCACTAGGGTTTCCCCCCTAACCCTAGGCGCATGGGCCCAAGGGGGGGATGCACCCAGCCCTCCAAGGGCTGGTTCCCTTCCCACTACAGCCCATGAGGCCCACCGAGAGAGGTGTCCCCTCCCGGTGGACCCCCGGAACCCATCCGGTTGCCCCGGTACAATACCGATATGCCCCCAAAACTTTCCGGTGACCGTATGACAACTTCCCATATATATATGTTCACCTCCGGACCATTTCGGAACTCCTCGTGATGTCCGGGACCTGATCCGGGACTCCGAACAACATTCGGTAATCACATACAAGTCTTCCTAATAACCCTAGCGTCACCGAACCTTAAGTGTGTAGACCCTACGGGTTCGGGAATCATGCGAGACATAACCGAGACAGCTCTCCGCCAATAACCAACAACGGATCCGATACCCATGTTGGCTCTACATGTTCCACGATGATCTCATCGGATGAACCATGATGTCGAGGATTCAAGCAACCCGTATACAATTCCTTTGTCAATCGGTACGTTATTTGCCCGAGATTCGATCGTCGGTATCCCAATACCTCGCTCAATATCGTTACGGCAAGTCACTTTACTCGCATCGTAATGCATGATCCCGTGACCAAACACTTGGTCACTTTGAGCTCATTATGATGATGCATTACCAAGTGGGCCCAGAGATACCTCTCCGTCATACGGAGTGACAAATCCCAGTCTCGATCAGTGTCAACGCAACAGACACTTTCGGAGATACCCGTAGTATACCTTTATAGTCACCCAGTTATGTTGTGACGTTTGGTACACCCAAAGCACTCCTACGGTATCCGGGAGTTACACGATCTCATGGTCTAAGGAAAGGATACTTGACATTGGAAAAGCTCTAGCAAACGAACTACACGATCTTGTGCTATGCTTAGGATTGGGTCTTGTCCATCACATCATTCTCCTAATGATGTGATCCCGTTATCAATGACATCCAATGTCCATAGTCAGGAAACCATGACTATCTATTGATCAACGAGCTAGTCAACTAGTGGCTCACTAGGGACATGTTGTAGTCTATGTATTCACACATGTATTACGATTTCCGGATAATACAATTATAGCATGAATAAAAGACAATTATCATGAACAAGGAAATATAATAATAATCCTTTTATTATTGCCTCTAGGGCATATTTCCAACATTAACCTCATCATATAAGTGAAACTCCACTGAAGGTGGTGATTTCTTAGCATGGAAATAAAAAATTTGCACGAAAATATTAGTGAGTAGGAGATACTGTTCGCACTGGTCGTGGAGGAAGTCGGTGAGGCCTGCATTCTCAGCCAAGTAATAGAAGTCATCGTAAATTCCGGTGGCTCTCAAGAACGCATCACAAGGCCATTCGCACAACCGAACCTCCGCAGTACGAGGAAGATTGTACTTGGGCTTTTTATTTTCCTCATTCTGCTTATCTTTCGAGCTTCAGCTCGAAGAGCCTCTCAACAAACTCTTCAACATTTTCTCCCTCTGAAAATTTCTGAAATTTTTAGTGACTCAAAATAAAAGTGAACCAAACTCAACAAGATTGATGGCAACTACTCCCACAAATGCCTAGAGGCTATATCATGCATTAAAACTACCTTGGACCATATAAACTAGATCAATAACGCGCCTTGGCGCGAGGGTGCCAGTCCAACATTTTGGTCAAGCAGGTAATACTAAGTCGGTAGTAATCCAGGTTTAACATATGCATTCATAAAGATAACAATATAATGAAGAAACATTCAGTTGTGATATGAGCGAGATCTGAAACATTCAGTTGTGATATGTGAAATCTGAAACATTCAGATGTGATATGTGTAATCCAGGCAGGATCAATTTCCCTGTTTCTCTTTGATTTTTGAAAGTAGATCAATCTATCTCTCTCTATCTCCACATATATCTATAGTGGATGCTCAAAAATGAGATTCTAAAAACCAAGAAGTGTTACAGAAGTGACAATAAAAAGTAGCCATTTTTCTCACTTTTCCAGTAGCGACACTTCTCAATGTTTGATAAGCTCAATACATGTCCCTACTGTCAGCCGCATATGGTTAACAAAGAACGGTAATAGTAATTGTAGACATAGCCAAGACCGGTTAACTTCTAATGGCATATTGTCTAATCCATAAACAAATGAACTTCCACCACATAAATCTAAAGTTAATCCGTTAGCGATGTTATGTCAGAGACAAGTAGCCCTATATCCTAAACGCACCAGTGTGTTTATTTTTATTTCTCATATGACAATGCCATTGCCTAAAGTACATTGCATTCCTAACATAATTAAAAATCAAAGAATGCGTACTTGCTCAAGTACATTGCATCATCGGTGAACAGGAGGAAAAAGCTGAGATCCTTGAGAGACGCATTGTGAAAATCCTGTTCGCCGAAGTTATCATCAACAGAAGCAACATTAAATTCCGAGTGAAGGAGAGGCAACTTCTTCATAATCAATTATCTCAGTCTTGACAGACTTAAAATTGGTGAAATCAATTTCATATCTGTGGTTGTACATATCACTTATTGCACGGGTATTCTTGAATTTTGCAGGCATTCTGAGACTCAAATCT
The DNA here is from genome assembly GCA_021605205.1 of Aegilops longissima. Lineage (NCBI taxonomy): Eukaryota > Viridiplantae > Streptophyta > Magnoliopsida > Poales > Poaceae > Aegilops > Aegilops longissima. The sequence continues at coordinate 726,561,607 of CM038677.1, read as the reverse complement.
ATTCTGCAAACCATGCAAGATAGCGTGGCTAACTGACAGTCCCTTATTTGTAGTAAAACCTATTCAGGGAAGTAATAAAAGGATCCCTGTAGACATAAAAAAACAGGTGTTATAATCAAGTAAATGGTGCAGACAAGCATCAATATTATGATATTCATGAAAGCGTCTTTTATAACTGAAGAAAATATTTGAGGACATTGCAATTAGCTCGTGCATTCTTCACAATAGAGCAACAAAAGAAGAAAAGAGCTTAACGCAAGATTTAAAAACAAAGCATAAAAGTAAAATCTTTTAATAAAAAACTCTGCTTCCAGTTGGGGAGATAGATGAAGAACATAGAACAGACAAATTGTATAGAGATGGACAAAAATTGCAGCCTTTTACGAAAAAAAACACACCCCAGTGGTCGTAAAGAGGGGAAGCCCTCAAATTTGTTATCAATCTTCAACTACGGAACAACCAATAATCACGAATCCCTAAATAAAACCTAGCTTTGAGCTAAGAACCGCTACTCTAGTGTTTGTTGTCAGTCGATAACCCACCCAGAGGCCTAGAATGCTAGCTCACAAAAATTACAAGAGTCCCAGCAATCGCAGATTCAACACAACACATCCCGCAAAAAATGATTCCTTGCAACCCACACAGTTCTGCTACGGTTCATTTCATTATCTTGACATACGAAAAAATAAACACAAATATAGACGCTGCAAGTACCTGCCTGAAGCCCCCCCAGCCCCGGGTAAGCGAAGGAAAAAGGCACGGGATGGTTGGTGTCGAATTCAAGGAGGGCGACCGCCCACTCCGTCCGGTGAGGCGCCGGCCTTGAGGAGGGAAGGACTAACGAAGGACGAAGGGAGCGTCGGCGGCTAACAGAGATCTCGGCGTCGGAACATGAACTCGGGGTATTGCCATGCTCAACTGCGGGCTTCCTGCTACCGGCCACTTCGCCGGCCAAGCGACACTGCTCCACGCATTTAGGAGCGACTCAGTCGCTGCGTCGAGGCTGCTACACTCCTGCATCACCACCAAAATCATCATCATCATGCGTGCAATAACAACATATCAGATCAGAAACCCTAGGCCAAAGGGAATGAAAGCGCGTGAAGCAAAGAGGTGAGAAGGGGGAGGAGGGGTGAGGGGGATGGGAAGGGAAGGGATCTCACCATGATCGGGATCTCACGAGGAGGTCGCACCAGCAACGTGGTAGGAGCGCCAGGCGAGCTCTTCGCTGCCGCTGTTGAGGACCAGGTCAACTCATCGCTTTACGGGCCAGGATGCAAAGGTTTTAAAAGTCAAAGACTAATGCAATGTAGAATTCATGTTTCTAGCACAGCCAACCATCCTTTATAATATAGGACATGCACTTTTTATCACCAAGTAATCTTGTATGTCACAGGCAGCTATATTAGAGTTTTACCTTCATTGTCATTAATGCATATCGGATCAGTGCTCCTTGACCCTTTCATAATGTTGTTGTTGCTGGTTCTCTGGGATGAGTGAAACTGCAGTAGTATTTGTATCCATGCTTGTTCAGAAACAATTTGACTGTAATCAATTTGAAGAATATAAGGACTGTTATCCCTTGTTTGAAAATAGCAAAATCTACATGGCATAAAAGAGTCAGTATCCAGCCCGGTAATACTTGTATAGAACATATACAACTGTGATCCCAATAATACGCAATATACATATTTGAAGTACACAGACACCAAAAGCATCAGCAAAGGAAAATCAAGAAGACAATCGATATCAACTATAACCACAAGCATTGAATATATACGTATGCATTCATTGGTAACATGTTTCAGGATGGACATTTACATAGGGCAAGATTCACTACAAAATGACGACTTGCAGGAGCTGAAACTACTAAATCTCTTATACCTATGGAAATAGCGCTGCACAAAGGTGAGTCGGCAGCAATAAGGAGAAAGAAAGCAGCAGTGTAGCGATGCACTCTTCCAGCCTCCCTTGCATTTCCACAATTTCAAGGCGACCTCCTATTTTGACCCTCCCAAGCCATGGCACATACACATGCTGATCTATATGTCGAGGTGTAGAAAATGGAATTAAGGTCATTCATAGATAAAAATATTGGTCATGCAAGGTCATTCGTAGATAAAACTTTGGATTAGATGGTTTTTGCAGCCACTATTTCTCCACAAAATTAAACATTGGAAGGGTACCATCATTTCATCAGTCTCTTATTCTGCTCTATTAATATTGCTTATTTTCTAAAATATGTGTCCCTACATTAGCTTTCTGAATATGTGACACATTACAGTAGCTATGCTAATTTACCAAAAATAAATTTAATGCTAAAACGTTTTCAGACTGTCACATCTTGTTCCTACGGACACTAATGTTCCTAGTAAATTAATGCTAAATATTTTTTCAGGCTAATTAATGTTGAACTTAAATCAACCTGCACAATATCATGGCGCGGTTCCCTTGGAAGTCGTTGAACTCTATAACCCTTGGCTGACATGACCTCTGCGATGAGCAAACCACCCTTTGGATAGTATAAGTCTGTCACTTGAAATCGCACGCATAGTTTGCTCAAAGAGGCAAAGAACTGATAAACAACCTACTTTTACTGCCTCTCCAACCATCTGCGGAGGAAGAAACAAGCCATGAAACATTGCTCGCATAACATGGCAAGGCGCCGACCCAAACTCCACCCCAGCCCGGTGCCGATAGGCGAGCTGCAGCTGCAGCAACCAAATCTTTCTTCCCAGCAACATAGCCACCACAAGGCGCGATGGTACCACCAGGGTTCTTTATCAGGCCACCTGCAATCTCTAGCCCCAAAAAATACAAAAGTAGCACATAAATCAATATTTAAAATGATTCTGAGAATAATGTGTAAAATAGGGTCTAGCATATTGTACATGTACACGTATTTATATACGTATGTAATTGTACCATGGTCATCTATATAAAGAGACGTGAGGCCGGATGTTAGCCACCCACGCAAAACCCTAAACCTACCTTTTCAACTTGGTATCAGAGCGGCGGTGGCCCTCGCAACAATCGCTGACGCCCCCGCTGTCAAATTTGCAAAAACTGGGGGCATGAGGCCGATGATTGTCGCAAGCGCTATGACCAGGACCACAACACTCGCTCCGCCAACTTGGCCTCCACCAACACCGTCGACTATCCTTTGGTACTGGACACCGGGGCTACGGATCACCTGACGAGCGATCTTGAACGCCTCCAGGTTCATGAGCGCTATGTTGGCAAGGACCACGTGCAGGTGGCCAATGGTGCATGTTTGTCTATTTCACACATTGGTCATTCCCGTTTACCCTGTTCATCTCTTAAACTACGCTACGCAAAATCCTTCATGTTCCACACATCAAAGAGCATCTCTTTTCTGTCTATTGTCTTGTTTGTGATAATGACGTGAGTTTCATCGTCGTTTTTTGTTTGTTAAGGACAAAGCAACCAGCGTCATTCTTCAAGGTAGCGATCGCGGGGTCTACCGATTCCCTTCGCTCGTGCATCGCCCTCGCTATCTCGACATGCTTCATCCAAAGGTCCGAAGTTTCGTCGTCAGACTTGGCATCAACGCTAGGTCACCCTACCAATAATGTGGTCACCTCCATTGTTCGGAGCCATGACCTTCCCTGTTCTAGTTCAAATACTTCACCATTAGTGTGTGATGCATGTCAGCATGCTAAAAGTCATCAACTACCGTATTCTACGTCGAACCATGTCACTACTGTACCTCTTGAATTAATTCACTCAGATGTTTTGGGTCCCGCTATTGCGTCTTCGGGGGGGGGGGGGGGGTACAAGTATTATGTTAGTTTTGTTGATGACTACACGCTTTTCACTTGGATTTACTTGCTTAAACATAAGTCTGATGTTGAGCAAGTCTTCTATAACTTTCAGGCTCATGTCGAACGCCTTTTGGATTGCAAAATCAAGGTCGTTCAGTCTGACTGGGGTGGTGAATACCACAAACTTCATCGCTATTTTCAACGTACGGGCATCTCCTATCGTGTGTCGTGTCCACATACATCTCAGTAGAACGGTATTGCCGAGCGCAAATACCATCATTTGGTCGAGACTGGCCTCGCCTTACTGGCGCATTCGTCTCTCCCACTCCGGTTTTGGGATGAGGCCTTTCTTACGGCATGTTATCTCATCAACCGTATGCCCACTCCGGTTCTCAACAAGGACACGCCCCTGTCCGCCTGTTTCATGTTCAGCCCAATTATTCCTCTCTTAGGATTTTTGGATGTGCTTGCCGGCCCAGTCTCTACAAGTACGATGCTCAACAGGGTGGAGTTTTGTTCCAAGATGTGTGTCTTTCTTGGTTATAGTCCTCTGCATAAAGGCTATAAGTGTCTTGATCGCACCTCGGGTAGGATCTACATCTCTCGCGATGTTGTTTTCGACGAGTTAGTTTTCCCTTACTCCAACCCGGGTGTCTCGGTTGATATTGCTTCTATTGAGCACGCCCTCACTTTTCCATCTAATGAACCGGTTTCGGATGTCCATGTGCGAAAATACGACCTGTCATATTTGTCACCTGACTTGTTCTCTGCACATGCTGCTCTCCTTTCTTCCCAGGAAACCATCTCCGCACCTGCATCCGCCGGCGTGATCGACGTGCATGGCCCCGGCGTCCATGCCACCCCCCCCGAGGCTGCCTCGTCGGTCGCCCGCTGGCGCGTCTAAGGCCCCGTCGGCCTCGCCCACTGGTACGACCGCGGTCCTACCTGGGTTTCCCGTTGCGTCCCCCGACTCGCCTGGGTTAGCCCAGCCCACCTCGCCTGCGTCAGGCGTCGTCGGGTCGTCAGCCGCGTCCCCTGTGCTGCTATCCCCGCCCGGCTCTCCCTCGTCGTCTGGTTCGGCCCAGCCCGACGCGTCTCCCCGGCCCGTGTCGCCTGTTGCTGACGATGGTTCAGCCGCGACACCACTGGTCGGGTCTCCGTCATCGCCGTCACCATCTACCGAGGATGCAGCTCCCGGGCACACTATGGTCACTCATCACCGTGATAATACGCGTAAGGTCAATACATACACGGATGGCACGGTGCGGTACGACACTCATCGACGTGCATTCTTCGCTGCACCCACTTCCCATCGTGATGCTCTTGGTGAACCGGCTTGGCGTGCCGCCATGTCTGCGGAGTTTGCTTCCCTTTGTCACACGAACACATGGGTGTTGGTGCCTCGGCCTCCTGGTGTTAATGTTGTGGGCTGCAAGTGGATATTTAAGACCAAGCATCGTCCCGATGGTTCTGTTGACAAGCACAAAGCTCGGCTTGTTGCTCGTGGTTTCACTCAGGGCAAGGGATCGACTATGGAGATACTTTCAGCCCTGTGGTGAAACCTGCCACAGTTCGTCTGGTTCTTTCTCTTGCTGTCTCCCGCTGGTGGAGTCTTCGACAGATTGATGTGAGTAATGCTTTTCTCCACGGTTTTTTGGCCGAAGATGTCTACATGCAGCAGCCCCCTGGTTTTGAGGATGCTCGTTATCCCTCTCATGTCTGCAAACTCCAGAGGTCCATCTATGGGCTCAAACAGTCGCCACGTGCCTGGTATGCTCGGTTGAGTCAGCGTCTCTAACAGCTCGGCTTTGTTCCCTCCAAGGCAGATGCATCCCTTTTCATCTTTTCACATGGTGCTATTCAGATATACATGCTGGTGTATGTTGATGATATTGTGATTGCTGGTTCTACACCTACTGTCGTGGATCGCCTTGTGCAGTCGTTGTCTGCAAGTTTTCCCAAGACTTGGGCAGGTTGGAGTACTTCCTTGGTTTGGAAGCGTCCTTTCATTCAGGGGGCATGACATTGACGCAAAAGAAGTATGCACTTGATCTCCTTCATCGCGTCAACATGGAGAACTGCAAGTCCACTTCCACTCCACTTGCTACATCCGAGAGTCTATCGCGTCACACTGGTGCATTGCTGAGTACCAACGACTCTTTCAGGTATCACATTGTAGTTGGAGCACTTCAGTATCTGACACTCACTCGTCCAGATATCTCCTTTGCCGTGAACAAGGTTTGCCAGTTCCTGTCTCAGCCGACGGAGGTTCATTGGGAAGCAGTCAAGCGTATTCTGAGGTATGTCAAAGGTGCGCTAGACACGGGACTACGGATTCATAAGTCCAGATTTACTGGAGTCAGTATATTCACCGATGCAGACTGGGCAGGCTGTGTTGATGACAGATGTTCTACTGGTGGCTTTGCTGTATTTGTTGGACCCAATCTTATATCTTGGAGTTCCAAGAAGCAGCCTACAGTCCCGAGATCTAGCACCGAGGCAGAGTATAAGGCATTGGCCAATGGCGCGGCTGAAGCCATTTGGATAGACACAGTTCTCACAGAACTTGGAGTCACACGGCAGCGCACACCCATATTATGGTGTGATAACTTAGGGGCAACTTACCTGACGGCGAATCCAGTGTTTCATTCTCGGACCAAACACATTGAGATTGATTTCCATTTTGTGAGAGAACGAGTAGCTGTTGGTAAACTAGAAGTCAGGTTTATCTCTACTGATGATCAGTTAGCGGATGTATTTACTAAACCCGCTACTCGACAGATGCTAGACCCCTTTAGAACCAATCTGAATCTTGTATGTAGTTCAGATTGAGGGGGCATGTAAAATAGGGTCTAGCATATTGTACATGTACACGTATTTGTATACGTATGTGTTGGGGAACGTAGTAATTTCAAAAAAATTCCTATGCACACGCAAGATCATGGTGATGGCATAGCAACGATAGGGGAGAGTATTGTCCACGTACCCTCGTAGACCGTAAGCGGAAGCGTTATGACAACGCGGTTGATGTAGTCGTACGTCTTCACGATCCGACCGATCCAAGTACCGAACGTACGACACCTCCGAGTTCAGCACACGCTCAGCTTGATGACGATCCCGGACTCGATCCAGCAAAGTGTCGGGATGAGTTCCGTCAAGACGACGGCGTGGTGGCGATGATGATGCTCTACGGCGCAGGCTTCGCCTAAATTCGCGACGATATGACCGAGGTGGAATATGGTGGAGGGGGCACCGCACACGGCTAAGGAACGATCCGTAGATCAACTTGTGTGTCATGGGGTGCCCCCGCCCCGTATATAAAGGAGCAAGGGGAGGAGGCCGGCCCTAGGAGGCGCGCCAAGTGTGGAGTCCTACTAGGACTCCCTAGTCCTAGTAGGATTCCACCTCCCTTGTTGGAGTAGGAGAAGGGAAAGAGGGGAGAGGAATAAGGAAAGGGGCTGCGCCCTTGTCCATTCGGACCGGAGGGGGGCAGGCCTCCTTCCTTTGGCCTCTCTCCTCTATTCCCGTATGGCCCAATAAGGCCCATATACTCCCCGCGAATTGCCGTAACTCTCGGTACTCAAAAATACCGAATCACTCGGAACCTTTCCGAACTCCGAATATAGTCGTCCAATATATTGATATTTACGTCTCGACCATTTCGAGACTCTCGTCATGTCCCCGATCTCATCCGGGACTCCAAACTCCTTCGTACATCAAAACTCATAAACTCATAATATAAGCATCATCGAAACCTTAAGCGTGCGGACCCTACGGGTTCGAGAACTATGTAGACATGACCTAGAACTATTCTTGGTCAATAACCAATAGCGGAACCTGGATGCTCATATTGGCTCCTACATATTCTCGAAGATCTTTATCGGTCAAACCGCATAACAATATCGTTGTTCCCTTTGCCATCGGCATGTTACTTGCCCGAGATTTGATCGTCGGTATCCAATACCTAGTTCAATCTCGCCATCGAAAGTCTCTTTACTCGTTACGTAATGCATCATTCCGTAACTAACTCATTAGCTACATTGCTTGCAAGGCTTATAGTGATGTGCATTACCGAGAGGGCCAGAGATACCTCTCCGACAATCGGAGTGACAAAACCTAATCTCAAATCGCCAACCCAACATGTACCTTTGGAGACACCTGTAGTACTCCTTTATAATCACCCGATTACGTTGTGACGTTTGGTAGCACCCAAAGTGTTCCTCCGTAAACGGAGTTGCATAATCTCATAGTTACAGGAACATGTATAAGTCATGAAGAAAGCAATAGCAATATACTAAACGATCAAGTGCTATGCTAATGGAATGGGTCATGTCAATCACATCATTCTCCTAATGATGTGATCCCATTAATCAAATAACAGCACATGTCTATGGTTAGGAAACATAACCATCTTTGATTAATGAGCTAGTCAAGTAGAGGCATACTAGTGACTATATGTTTGTCTATGTATTCACACATGTATCATGTTTCCGGTTAATACAATTCTAGCATGAATAATAAACATTTATCATGATATGAGGAAATAAATAATAACTTTATTATTGCCTCTAGGGCATATTTCCTTCAGTCTCCCACTTGCACTAGAGTCAATAATCTAGATCACATCGCCATGTGATTTAACACCAATATTCATATTTGTATATGATTAACACCCATAGTTCACATCGTCATGTGACCAACACCCAAAGGGTTTACTAGAGTCAATAATCTAGTTCACATTGCTATGTGATTAACACCCAAAGAGTACTAAGGTGTGATCATGTTTTGCTCGTGAGAGAAGCTTAGTCAACGGGTCTTGCATCATATTGAGCCGTATGTATTTTGTAAATATTCTATGTCTACAATGCTCTGCATGGAGCTACTATAGCTAATTGCTCCCACTTTCAATATGTATCCAGATTGAGATTTATAGTCATCTGGATCGGTGTAAAAGCTTGCTTTGTTGTAACTCTTTACGACGGGCTCTTTTATCACCTCCATAATCGAGAAATATTTCCTTAGTCCTCACTAAGGATATTCTTGACCGCTGTCCGATGATCTACTATTAGATCAAAATTGTATTCCTTTGCCAAACTCGAGCAAGGTATACAATAGGTCTGATTCACTGACATAGCATACTTTATAGAACCTATGGTGAGGCATAGGGAATGACTTTTCATTCTCTTTCTATTTTCTGCCGTGGTCGGGTTTTGAGTCTTACTCAATTTCACACCTTGTAACACGGGCAAGAAAACTCTTTCTTTGATTGTTCCATTTTGAACTACTTCAAAATCTTGTCAAGGTATGTACTTATTGAAAAAAATTATCAAGCGTCTTGATCTATCTCTATAGATCTTGGCGCTCAATATGTAAGTAGCTTTCTTGAGGTCTTTCTTTTAAAGAACTCCTTTCAAATACTCCTTTATGCTTTCGGAAAAATTCTACATCATTTCGATCAACAATATGTTACTCACATATATTTATCGAAAGGCGGTAGTGCTCCCACTCACTTTATTGTAAATACAGGCTTCACCGTAAGTGCAGTATAAAACTATATGCTTTGATCAACTTATCAAAGTGTATATTCCAACTCGAGATGCTTGCACCAGTCCATAGATGGATCATTGGAGCTTGCACATTTTGTTAGCATCTTTAGGATTGACAAAACCTTCTGGTTGCATCATATGCAACTCTTCTTTAATAAATCCATTAAGGAATGCAGTTTTGACATCCATTTGCCAGATTTCATAAAATGTGGCAATTGCTAACATGATTCGGATAGACTTAAGCATCGATACGAGCGAGAAAATCTCATCGTATTCAACACCTTGAACTTGTCGAAAACCTTTTGCGACAATTCTAGCTTTGTAGATAGTAACACTACTATCAGCGTCCGTCTTCCTCTTGAAGATCCATTTATTTTCTATGGCTTGCCGATCATCGGGCAAGTCAACCAAAGTCCATACTTTGTTCTCATACATGGATCCCATCTCAGATTTCATGGCCTCAAGCCATTTTGCGGAATCTGGGCTCATCATCGCTTCCTCATAGTTCGTAGGTTCATCATGGTCTAGTAACATGACCTCCAGAATAGGATTACCGTACCACTCTGGTGCGGATCTTACTCTATTTTACCTACGAGGTTCGGTAGTAACTTGATTTGAAGTTACATGATCATCATCATTAGCTTCCTCACTAATTGGTATAGGAATCACAGGAACAGATTTCTATGATGAACTACTTTCCAATAAGGGAGTAGGTACTATTACCTCATCAAGTTCTACTTTCCTCCCACTCACTTCTTTCGAGAGAAACTCCTTCTCTAGAAAGGATCCGAATTTAGCAACGAAAATCTTGCCTTCAGATCTGTGATAGAAGGTGTACCCAATAGTCTCCTTTGGGTATCCTATGAAGACACATTTCCCCGATTTGGGTTCGAGCTTATCTGGTTGAAGTTTCTTCACATAAGCATCGCAGCCCCAAACTTTAAGAAACGACAACTTTGGTTTCTTGCCAAACCACCGTTCATCCGGTGTCGTTTCAAACGGATTTAGATGGTGCCCTATTAAACGTGAATGCAGCTGTCTCTAATGCATAACCCCAAAACGATATTGGTAAATCAGTAAGAGACATCATTGATCGCACCATATCAAATAAAGTGCGGTTTATGACATTCGGACACACCGTTACGCTGTGGTGTTCCAAGTGGCATGAGTTTGTGAAACTATTCCATATTATTTTAACTGAAGGCCAAACTCGTAATTGAAATATTCATCTCCACAATCAGATCGCAGAAACTTTATTTTCTTATTACGATGATTTTCCACTTCACTCTGAAATTCTTTGAACCTTTCAACTATTTCAGACTTATGTTTCATCAAGTAGATATACCCATATCTGCTCAAATCATCTGTGAAGGTCAGAAAATAACGATATCCGTCACGAGCCTTAATACTCATTGGTGCGCATACATCGGTATGTATTATTTCCAACAAGTCAAGAGCTCGTTCCTTGTTACGAGAACGGAGTTTTAGTCATCTTGCCCAAAAGGCACGGTTCGCAAGCATCAAATGATTCATAACCAAGTGATTCCTAAAATCCATCTTTTATGGAGTTTCTTCATGCGCTTTACACCGATATGACCCAAACGGCAGTGCCACAAATATGTTGCACAATCATTATTAACTTTGCATCTTTTGGCATCAATATTATGAATATGTGTATTACTATGATCGAGATCCAACAAACTATTTTCATTGGGTGTATGACCATTGAAGGTTTTATTCATGTAAACAGACCAACAATTATTCTCTGGCTTTAAATGAATAACCGTTTTGCAATAAACATGATCAAATCATATTCATGCTTAACGCAAACACCAAATAACAATTATTTAGGTTTAACACTAATCCTGAAAGTACAGGGAGTGTGCGATGATGATCATATCAATCTTGGAACTACTTCCAACACTCATCGTCACTTCCCTTCAACTAGTCTCTTTTATTCGTAACTCCTGTTTGAGTTACTAATCTTAGCAACCGAACAAGTATCAAATACTGGGGCTACTATAAACACTAGTAAGGCACACATCAATAACTTTGTATATCAAATATACTCTTGTTCACTTTGCCATCCTTCTTATCCACCAAATATTGAGGGCATTTCCGCTTCAAGTGACCATTTCCTTTGCGATGTAAGCACTTCGGTTTCAGGCTTTGGTCCAGCTTTGGTCTTCTTCACGGGAGTGACAACTTATTTGCCATTCTACTTGAAGTTTCCCTTTCTTTCCCTTTGCCCTTTTCTTGAAACTAGTGGTCTTGTCAATCATCAACACTTGATGCTCTTTCTTGATTTCTACCTTCGTCGATTTCAACATCACGAAGAGCTCGGGAATCTTTTTCGTCATCCCTTGCATACTATAGTTCATCACGAAGTTCTAGTAACTTAGTGATGGTGACTTGAGAATTCTGTCAATCACTATCTTATCTGGAAGATTAACTCCCACTTGATTCAAGCGATTGAAGTACCCAGACAATTTGAGCACATGCTCACTAGTTGAGCGATTATCCTCCATCTTTTGCTATAGAACTTGTTGGAGACTTCATATCTCTCAACTCGGGTATTTGCTTGAAATATTAACTTCAACTCCTGGAACATCTCATATGGTCCATGACGTTCAAAATGTCTTTGAAGTCCCGATTCTAAGCCGTTAAGTATGGTGCACTAAACTATCAAGTAGTCGTCATATTGAGCTAGCCAAACGTTCATAACGTGTGCATCTGCTCCTGCAATAGGTCTATCACCTAGCGGTGCATTAATGACATAATTCTTCTGTGCAGCAATGAGGATAAACCTCATATCATGGATCCAATCCGCATCATTGCTACTAACATTTTTCAATACAATTTTCTCTAGGAACACATATAAAAACATAGGGAAGCGAAAAACATAGGGAAGCAACAACGCGAGCTATTGATCTACAACATAATTTGCAAAATACTACCAGGACTAAGTTCATGATAAATTAAAGTTCAATTAATCATATTACTTAAGAACTCCCACTTAGATAGATATCCCTCTAATCTTCTAAGTGATTACGTGATCCATATCAACTACACCATGTCCGATCGTCACGTGAGATGGAGTAATTTCAACGGTGAACATCAATATGTTGATCATATCTACTATATGATTCACGCTCGACCTTTCGGTCTCCGTGTTCCGAGGCCATATCTGTATAGGCTAGGCTCGTCAAGTTTAACCTGAGTATTCCGCGTGTGCAACTGTTTTGCACCCGTTGTATTTGATCATCACCGCCAGTGGTCCTGATTATTGTCACTTCGGGGTTGCCGGATCGTAACACATAGTTGGTGACTATTGACTTGGAAGATAGGCTCAAGAACTCACATATATTCATGAAAACATAATAGGTTCAGATCTGAAATCATGGCACTCGGGCCCTAGTGACAAGCATTAAGCATAGCAAAGTCATAACAACATTAATCTTAGAACATAATGGATACTAGGGATCAAACCCTAACAAAACTAACTCGATTACATGGTAAATCTCATCCAACCCATCACCATCCAGCAAGCCTACGATGAGATTACTCACGCATGGCGGTGAGCATCATGAAATTGGTGATGGAGGATGGTTGATGATGACGATGGCGATGGATTCCTCTCTCCGAAGCCCCGAACGGACTCCAGATCATCCCTCCCGAGGAAGATTAGGGTTTGGCGGCAGCTCCATATCGTAAAACGCGATGATTCCTTCTCCCTGATTTTTTTCTCCTCGAACGTGAATATATGGAGTTGGAGTTGAGGTCGGTGGAGTCTGAGGGGGCCCAGGGGGGCGTGCCCTGCACCTCGTGGACAGGGTGTGGGCCCCCTGATGCTGATTCTTTCGCCAATAATTTTTTTGTTATATCCAAAACGTGTCTTTGTATATTTTCAAGTCATTATGAGAACTTTTATTTCTGCACAAAAATAACACCATGACAGTTCTGCTGAAAACAGCGTCAGTCCGGGTTAGTTCCATTCAAATCATGCAAGTTAGAGTTCAAAACAAGGGCAAAAGTGTTTGGAAAAGTAGATACGTTGGAGACGTATCAGTACGTTATCACCAGGAATTTGTTTGCTGACACCACTGGCAAGAATGCTCCATGGGTGTGGCTTAAGGCGCTGACCGTCTTCGACAACCTATGGAGTTGGGGTTCGACGACACTGGCCTACTTGTAGCGACAGGTAGCCAGTTGTTTGTTTTACTTCATTTCTACATTATCAATGCAATTTTGCTCTTAAATGAACCATGTTTTCCTTTATGTGCAGTTGGGTGATGCTTCTTGTAGGATCTCAAAGGACGGATGTATTGGTGGTTGTATTCTCGTACTTTCTGTATGGAGCTGGTAGCGCCTGCCGATCGAACGCCCGAAAGACATAACGTACAAGGCTTGGGATGACCAAGGCGATGAACTACGACTCCCTGCCTGGGATTACATGTGGGATGTGGTAACCGAGATGACTAGTGATGTCATTATGATGTATAGGTTGTACACCAACGAGTTGGACACGATTACGGTTGAGCAGGTAAACATTGAGTTTACATCACTCGTTCCCATGCTTTCATGAGAACTCGACATCAATGTTGCGTTGTTGTGTTGTGGTACACGTGGAATGGAACCATATGGCACCAAGGATACATTAGGTAATGCAAGATATTTCATCTTGAATCCCATGTGCATTCCAAAACCCACATTATGTCTCCCCCCAACTCAACGATGTCACTTGGGTCCAAGACCTCCGCATAGGTAGGACTACTCTCAAACACCATGTCAAGCTCATCCGGGTCCGGTTTAATATTGCCTTTCAAAAGGGCGTCTTTGTGCACATGATGAACATAAACACATGTTCTTCCCATCCCTACAATAATTAAAACAACACAACATAACATATATTCCACAAGTACTCATCCGAAGAATAACACAAAATACAAAGCCCTAACATGTGTATGGCACAATAACCATAACCGCAACTTAACAATAACCATAAGCCTAACCTTAACCTTAACATACTAACGACCCTAACCCCAACATAACAACACCCATAACCCTAACCCTAACACACTAAGAAGCCTAACCCTAGCAAATTGGCAAACAAACATCTCATATTTCCACACAAAATTCAAAATCCATGAAAAACTAGGGTTTGCCCAAACAAGCAAGAAATGAGTAAATGTGAGCATTTTTTTGGATGAAGTCGAGGGGATCGGAGGAGATTACCTAGAGAGAGGGAATGGGTTCGAAATCCATTGAGAAAATCTTCAGGTCTTCAAGATTTGGGAAGGATTTGAGAGGGGGAGAGAAGGAAAATCGCGGGCGGGAGAGATATGGTCGGGATTGGGATGGTGGGGAGGGGTCCAGCCTGGGCCCTGTTACAGAATGTGCAGTGCCTAACTGCAAGGCACTGCACATTACATGTGTGGCGTCTAACTGTTAGGCGCTGCACGGTTGGATGTGGTGCCAGACCTGGCCTAGATGTGCCATGCTGGCCAAATATGCGGCGTCTAAGAGCAAGGCGTTGCACAATGTAGTGTGATTTATGGCTGTCGGGCGCTACATAAAAGGATCAGCTGTGTGAATTTTTTTCAAACACGATTCAGTTTGTGAAACACTTTCATTCACAAATCAGATTTGTTAGTTTTGTCTCGTCCTGGGGGCAGCTCTGTCGAGATCTGCGCGACCAATTTGTGTAGTGGCTGGCTTAACAGTGGAGCAGATGTAGGTAATCTTAGAGTTTGCAAGTAGTCTTGCTCGGCAGACAGTGACCGGTGCAGAACACTCTGCTATGCCAGTATAGTAGCCGACGTGTACGGTGGGAAATGGCTGGACGCTCGCCTCCACAAATTTTTTAATAACTCTTTTCTCTGTGATGACTTCAGAATTTTATTGGTGGTATTGGCCGCAGAGTAGTGACCACAGCTAGTTTGCTAAACCGGTTGGTTTTTGTTTGACGCGGAGAGGGTGGACACAATGATAAGATGCGCTTCGTATGCAATTGAGTCACAGCCTGCCTGCATGGTGCTGACCGGGCTGGGAACATCTTCGGTTGCACGTCCACATCTTCCAGCAAAAGGTCATTGCTCGCTCACACAACTTGCAGTGACTCGGCGGTGACTAGATCACTAGAGGACACGTGATTACACCTAAGAGGCAAAACAAAAGTACGAAATGGTCAAAGAAACCGCAAATTGGAGTGTCATCACTCATCAGTTCCGCTTGGATGTCTTCCTTTTTAACTAGTGTTGGCTAGTCTACTGACTATAATAATGTTCTGCTTTTACCTACAGGAAAGCTGTAGTTATTCTTATGAATCTGTCTGTAGTGTTTTTTTCTTATGAAGAGACGAATTCTCCTCTTTTCACTAGTATTTTGTTTATTTTGTAAGTGAAGTTTCACTCCATCCGTGCTAAAACATAACTGTGTTTGAGTTTTACTGTATGCGGAATGGTCAACAAAAAATAAAATGAGTTCCAAATATATTTGCCGCCTTCTTCCCCTTCTAAAATCAGATTGCTTTTACAAACACCTTTTCTTTTTTATGATTATTAGGCAATTTTACAAGCACCTACCGAAACCATAGTGCATTTAGGACTGGCTCACACTAGACATTTTTGGGCTGAGTTTGTAAAAGTCTAGGCCCGAACAAGCCCGGCCCGTTGAACGTCTAGCACTATGCACGAACACAGCGTGATCCCCACCACACACAACGTAATTCCAGCATTGCAGGGAATTTAAATTCCTAACTCAAGGCCAAAAGTAGTCCTGTGGAGTTTTTTTAGGATAAGTATTGTAGAGTTGTCTTGTTGATGTTCAGTAGATCGAGAATATTTTAGTTTTTAACGACCGAGTTTAGTGCCCGCAAAAGAAAAAAACGACCGAGTTTAGCCATCAGATTAGTATGGGGATTCAGTTTCTGACACCGCAGGTCCGTAACAAAATTCAGTTTAAAATGGTGCGGTAAACATCCAATGGTTTAGCTTGTAAAATCCCATTAGCACGCAAGCTGAATCATGAACAGAAACGGGATTGCACGAACCAAATTCGCTCTCATACAGAACTGACATTAACGCAGAAAAAAAGGAGAGCCGAGGGGCACGCATGGCCGGCTAAGGCCGTGGAGAAACTTGTTTGATTGACTTCTTCAGGTCCAGTCCAGCTCCTTTTCCGCTGCGCTTAAGCCCAAATGACTTGACCGGCGGCCCGTCGAGCGCCGGCCTGCCGTAAGCAACTCCGGTAGCCCGCGTCTTGCTTCTTCAACCAAGGAGAGTTTTCCTCGATCCCGCGCTGATCAGTTAGCCACGGGCGACGGCGTCTTCGTGCACGCAGATCTAGTTTGCTCAGGTACATACCCAGCCTGCCGCTCTCGCCGGTTAGCTCGCGACGGACACCTCCCAGGACTCCCGCCGTGCACGCCCGGACTCCGTTCCCGAGGAGAACTGCTTCTGCCTCCGGGCGGCCGCCTGCCTGGCGCAGGCGGCGTCGAGCCGCATCTGCTCGTGGCGGCACTCGTCGCTGCAGAAGGGCGTGTCCCCTCTGTACATGAAGATGTCGCTGTCCCGCGCCAGCGGCTTGGTGCAGAGCGCGCACGCGTCCAGGGTGTGCACGCCGGGCTCGCCTACCGGCTCGGCGTCGAAGAAGAAGGCGCAGGCCATCGTGTTTTCGTGTGGCCTTGTAGCTACGTTGTTGCTTTTGGTGCGCCGGTTGAGTGTTTGCTCTGCTGAACCAAACTAGGGACGTCTGGGTATATATGGTTGCGAGGAGAGAAGAGGTCCGGTGCGGGCGAGACGAGGCCACAGGGTCAGGCAATACAATGCGCCGCCCGGTCGAGGGTAGCCATGGACGATGGAGCGGTTCGGTTTCGTTATTCCCGGGCTCCGACACGGGCCCACGGCGCCATGCGGTGGGTGGCCCGCCGCCCCGTCTGATGGCAGACGTGGCTGCACGGCGGCGAAAACGACGGGAACCATGTTATGTCCGGGCGACGTGGACAGGGTCCCGGCCACCGATAGCAACGTACAGAGGTCGCTCCAGAGACGTCGCCCTCCATGTACCCCGAAACCTGTGGGCTAGCGCCCGTAGTCTTGGAGTACCACACCAATACCATCCACTGATCACTGATTGGATTGGAAATACAGGTACTGAAGCAGTAGTTGCCCTGAACAAACAAATAAATGCTTGCTCTACTTTTCTCTCGGCAAAAAATCTGAGTAAATATTCTCTCCAATAACATAAGCGTGAAGGAATTATTTCTTGTCCGTCTAGTCGGAATCGTGGGCATCAAATCTACATCATTAGATGTCTACTCGCATAAACTAGTGCAGATGGTATTAGGGCCGATAATGAGCGCGCCAGCCTTTCCGCCAACATACGGGCCAGGTGGCCCACGTGGTTAGGCACGCTAATTATAGGCCAACAGTGGGCACTGCGATCCTTTTTTCAGAAAAAAAGAAAAGAAAAGAAATCGAGGTGCAGCCCTTTTCTCCATGGCGTGGTGCCGTGGTCCATGGGCGAGCTTTGGGGTTTGTGGTGCATGCCCGCCAGGCAGCAGCTTGTGAACAGTGTAGGGGTTGGCGCACATGTGCGGATCTTGTCTACACCTCTACACCCAATCAATCGCACGAACTTGTCATAGCCAGCACCAGCCATGGTCCATGTCCAGTTTTGTACTTGCATGAAATCTTCATAGAGCAGGAGGCAGCTCGTGAGATCTGTGTTATTTAAGCGAGATGCTAACAGTGCGCCAGGCACAATCTTCACCCGTAATTTTCTTTTGGGTGCGGGGCATCGCCGGTCAGACGGGCAGGCTTCGTCCCGGGAGACAGCCTCATCGAGATCCGCGCCCGGTTTTGTTTATGGTGTGGCCTCACAGCGAGGCATTGTACGTAATCATTCATTGCAGCCTGCAACTTCAGCCCGTCTCGAGAGAGGAGCGACACACACTTGGTTGGCAGCGGGTGGCCGGTGAAAAACTACAAGCGACTACTTGTACGACTACATTGACACATGCATTTTCCGACTTTCGGCGCAGAATAATAAGGCTGGTCATAAGGGCATCTCCAATGGTCGTGTGATAATCGTTGATAAATCTGTCATGTAGACTCTTTTGATGAGGTGGCCTAAAATAAAAGAAGAGAGAGTGTGTGACCGTATGATCCTGAACCAAAGTTGTTGGCACAAGCTCCGAGGTAATTACATTAATTTTTGTGGGCCCTGGCTAGACCTGGTATGAGCTGCGGCAGCCAATTTCCTTCTCTCGGGCGCTGGCCATCAATTTATTTACATTGATTTAATGTGTATGGCCCATCAGACTAACATACGCTTCATTGGAGAACTTGTATGATACACTGTTGGTTGTTGACGTGGACTTTATACCAACGAATCCATCATACAGACTATTGTAGATGCCTTAATGGGAGTAACTTAGCAAATAACATAACACACTCTAAGAAAAATTTGCTTACATGGCATGTATTTAATGAGAAGTGAGATAGTTGGAGTAACATAATATGTTACTATAACGTAACACATTCCAAGGCAAAATGAGTCTACATTTAATAAATGTTGATTTGCATGATACTACATATATGTTACTCCCAACTATGAAGGTAGTAACATAACATATGCATATTACTAGTCTAAGTTACTTCCCACTATGACTAGCCTAAGCCGTGAAAAGAGCGCCACAGAAATTTAATATTCCGCCGGAGGCATTCGGCGTTCACACTGATGTTCTCCGCGACTCGGGCCCGTGAAAAAGCGTTTGGTTTTTCCAGCGGTGGGGCCCGCGAAACACGCCGAGTCACAGCCTCGACCTCGGGATCGGGCACATGGCGGTTGCAAGTCCACACCGTCCAGCCCAGCCGTGACTCGACCCCTCCCGGATGATTCCTGTTTTTCTTTTGTGCGGAAATGTTCCCGTACTTTTCAGTGACTCGGCGCTGAGACTATTCACAATGATAGTAATATAGGTGGTAATAATACACATATCTAGATTAAATAGATTATGTGACAAATAATTAATGAAGAAAGAGAGACATTTGATAACAACACTAGCTACTAGTAGTATGAATAACATTACACATACCAAGGCAGGATGATTTTATAACCTAATACACCACACATATGTTTTGTAGAGGTAGTAACTTAGAATAGTAACTGTGGCTAGTGTGAGTCGCGAGGCGCACAGAAATGAGTAAAATAGTTGAGACACTCGACGAATCTGACGCCGGAGGATTGGCCGGTTGGGGTATCATGGTTGATTTGATTTCCTCTACCTTCGGCCTGGAGTGTTTTTTTAGGCCAGAACAATTGTTCTACGGTATATATTATTATTAAGCATAAATTATGTACAAACTTAATCAAAAAGGTAAAATCAATCAATGCCAGTTTTAAGAAACATCTTAAAAAATAAATTACAAATGTTGCTCAGATCAGTATTTCAATTGATGCGCCTCCGCTCACCGTTAGCAGGCTCCTGCAATCTCCTGCAATCTTCAGAACAGGGAGGAGAGCTTGTTCCTCGCGCCATGGCCAACTTCCCATTCGACCCGACCCCTTTTCTCCCCCCGCATCATCAGGCAATCCAGGTGGAGGGAAGACCCGCAAGAGTCAGGGTTATCTCGGACCCTGCTCTGCCGCGACATGAGGATTGGGCAATCGTCACCATTGTGCCTATGCCCAATCATCAGGTTCATTTTCCCAATGTTCGGCAGATCATCGGTGAGTTCATTGCCCAAGTCAAGCATCTAGGGTTCCAAGAGATCTTCCAATGCCCTTTCGGTCAAGCCTATGTAAGATTAAACTCACCTTTTGACCGTGATGCTCTGGTTCTGCAAAGCCTGCATGTTCATGGAGATGTGCATATCATCTTTCAGAGGCACAACCAAGGTCTTAACTGGAGAAACTTGGCGCTTGATAGAGATATCTGGGCTCTATTAGTTGGTTTCCCTTTTGATAAGAGGGAAATGCATGAGTTGGCTAATGCTGTCAGAAGTTTTGGTAAACTGTTGCTCTGGGACAGGGCTAGAAGCACTAGGGCTGCTTTGATGGTAAAAATAAGGGTTGAAAATCTAAGAGATGCCCCTGTTAGTATTGTGGTTGGGGAATCAGATGATCCAAATGCAGAGTCTTGGTCGGTGCCAGTGGTTATTATTCAGCAGGAACCTTTGGGTGCTGGACCACCAGATGAAGATCCTATGCCTGTAGATGGAAACCCTCATCCACAGCCAACTAGCAATTTCTTCCATCCAAACCAGCTTAATCACTTTATTGGGCCTATCCAGCAGCACCAGGCACAAGATGTTATGGGGGGTGATCCTCAAAACTTTCATCACCAGGCAATGCAGATCAATGCAGCAGAAGAGGAGCTTGAGGAAGAGGATGATGACCTCCCTGGTTGGGGTCATTGGGCAATGCCAGCAGATGATGAGGATCTCATTGACCAAGAGATAGAAGAGGGAGAGTTTATGGAGTTCGCTGATCTGTTCCAGCCTTTGGAAGAGCAGCAGCAAGTGAATCTTCCTGATATGGACATGCATAGTGAACTGACTCTTTGAGTGGGGTCCAATGGGGTGGAGATTGACATGCTAGCTGCCAATGCTCAGCCAGTCTTGGAGGAAAATGAGAATTTAAACATGTTGAGCCAGGCCCATGTGGAACTTCCTGACCTCAACTCTTGGGCCCATGCAGGTGCGGCATTAGGAAGTTATTCAGCCCCAGGTTCAACCTGATATTGCGCAGCCTGTTATTGCTGCTCCTCTGGAAATCCTAAACATTCTGCCACTTGTAGAACCAAATGTTAGTGTTGGCTTTGATATTTACCAAGCTCTGCCTCAGTCCTACAACCAAAACCAGGCGATCTCTCCTATGGAGGACAATCATATGAAGGTCAACTTGTTTTTGGAAGAGGAGGATGGTTCATTATTCAACCTGAATCTTGCTGAAGGAGAGGACCCAGTAATTCAATTAGCCTCTCCTGCTGAAATCTTGGCAGCAATAAACAGAGAGGAGGACCAGAGTTCTTTTGTTGATGAGGAAATTGAAATCCTTGATTGTTCTTCAGATGCTTCTTCCAAGCCCGACTCTGGATCTGCAAGTAGGGAAGTCACCTGCACCTCCTCCTCAAATTCTTCAGCACCCCCAGGGTTTACTGTCAAGGGAAGATATTTATCTTATTTTCCCCTTGATGACTCTGTTGCAGATTCTGGTAGTCAAGTTTTGGCTTGTTTCTCTACATGGGAGAAGCAGTTCTCAGATTGCTATGTAGGTAACATAGATGTTCAGGTACCATATGACTGGGTGGATTTTATTTGCTCTGCACTATTGACCCCTGATAAATTTGAGTGGGCCAAGATGTTCTTGCAATCTCCTATGTGGTCTATTATTTGTGAAGGGTTTCAGAAATCTCAGCATCTTGTTTTCTCCATTCCCTCTTATTGTCCTGTAACTGTGGCCCCCTCTTGCTCTCAGTTGCGGGCTCTTGGAATGGAGGAAATGCAACCTCTTCCTGCTGCTGCTGCTAAAGGTAAAAGAAAAGACAGGGTACCTGTAGTGGAATCTGAGGTAAGAAGAAGTGAGAGATTGCAGCACTTAAATAAGGGATATAGAAAGAAAACTTGTCATGATAGCACCTGTATGGCCTGTTCTGCTAAACCTCCTATCTGCAACTACAAAATAATTATGAATCTGAACTCTTCTTACTGCAAGGTGGATCCCAAAGTCTGCACTGAAGAAAACCTCTTGCAGAAGAAATCCAAGAAAGGAGGAAAACCACCAGCATGGAAAGATTGAAGTCTATGAAGGCAGGGATGGGAACATATGTAGTTGGCATTATTTTGGTTCTGAGAAGCTCTCTTTGTTTAAGGCACATGCTTCTGGACTTTATCGTAATGAATTCTCTATCTGTACTCTTGACTTCTTAGAGATGCTTCAGGTTGTGGGACTGTAGCAGGGTAGAATGCCTGTTCTTTCTTAAAGGCTATTGTTCTGCTTCTGTTCTTACCTTGTGTCTGTTTGCTTTGAAATGAATAGATCCTGGAATATTTTGAACTGGAATGTGAGAGGTATAAATTCAAGTGACAAGTGGCTTGCCCTCTCTAATAAAATTGAGGAATACCCATTGCTTAGTTATATGTCTGCAAGAAACTAAGAGAGAGACTCTTGATAGTTCTTATTTGAGAAAATTCTGCCCAAAATGAATAAATAAATTTGTCTTTTTGCCTTCTGTTGGGGCTTCTGGGGGTTTGCTAGTGGCTTGGAATGATTCTATGTTTCAAGGGAGTGCCTGTTTAAAAATGATTTCTCCATTTCAATTAGATTTCACTCTGTTCACATAGGGGATTCTTGAATCCTGACAAACATATATGGGCCATGTGATGCTGAAGGGAGACATATATTTTTGGACTGGTTCAAAAATATTTAGATGCCTATTGAAACTGATTGGATCATCACAGGAGATTTTAATTACATTAGATATCCTTCAAATAGAAATGATGGGGCTGGAGACATGCATAATATGATGGATTTCAATGCTGCAATCAGTCAATTAGCTTTAGTTGAGATTCCTTTGAAAGGAAGAAGTTTTACTTGGACCAACATGCAACAAGCCCCTCTGCTGGAAAAAATTGGCTGGGTGTTCACTTCTAAGAATTGGTCCACAAATTACCCCAACACTTTGGCTCTTCCTTTGGTAAAACCTATTTCTGATCACTGCCCCATTGTTATCAAAATTGGTACTAGTATTCCTAAAGCACAAGTTTTTAGGTTTGAAAACTTCTGGCTCCAACTACCAGATTTTCAAGGGGCAGTAAAGTCAAATTGGCAACAACCCATTTAGGCCAGTGACAGTGCTAAGCTCATCACTGCAAAGTTTTAAAGGCTCAGGAAAGGTCTTAAAATTTGGAGCAAAAGCATCTCAAATCTGGCTCTTAGTATTCAGGGCAGCAATAGTGTTATACTGATGTGGGATTACTTTGAGGAATATAGAAGGCTCTCAGATATGGAAAAAAATGGTAGGGATATGTTGAAAGAGCATCTGCTAAAGCTGTTGTCTTTTCAGAGTATTTATTGGAGAAAAAAGGCAACAATTAGATGGGTTAAATTTGGTGATGAAAACTCTAATTTCTTTCAGGCAAAGGCAACCATTAAATACAGACACAACTTCATTCAATCCCTTTTAAATGACCAAGGGGTTGAGATGTCAGAGCATCATGCAAAGGCTGCAGTGCAATAGTCAGCATTCAAGGAGAGACTGGGCCAGACTAGTGAGATATCAGACCCTCTAAATCTGATAAACCTAATTAACATAATTGAGGGCTTACAGGATTTAGAAGTTCCATTCTCTAAACTGGAAATTGATTCTGTGGTTAAAAATCTCCCTTCTGATAAGGCACCTGGGCCTGATGGATTTAATGGTGACTTCATAAAAGCTTGTTGGAACACCATAGCTGAAGATTTCTATAAGATGATTGATGATTTCTATCATGGCAAAATATCTCTGCAGAGTATAAATGCATCTTTCATCACTCTCATTCCTAAGAAGGACAATCCAGTCATGGCTAATGACTTCAGACCAATTTCTCTTCTCAACTGCTCTATCAAGATCATTACCAAGTTGTTGGCCAACAGACTTCAGACTGTTATTCTCAAAATGGTGCACACCAACCAATATGGCTTCATTAAGAGCAAAACCATTCATGACTGTTTGGGGTGGGCTTATGAGTACTTGAATCAATTTCAGCAATCTAAGCAGCCTATGTTACTCCTCAAATTAGATTTTGAGAAAGCTTTTGATCTTCTTAATCGTAAAGCAATTCTTGCCGTCCTACAAGCTAGAGGGTTTGGAGCAAGATGGATGAACTGGATTTCAATGCTTCTGTCTTCAGGCACTTCTTCTGTCTTGCTTGATGGAGTGCCTGAGAAATTCTTTCATTGCAAACAAGGGGTCAGACAAGGGGACCCTGTTTCCCCTTTGCTTTTTGTTCTGGCAGCTGATCTCCTACAATCCATTATCAATGAAGCCATGCATAATCAGCTAATCCTTCCTCCTATAGTCAGCCAAGCTTGCCCAGATTTTCCTGTGATTCAATATGCTGATGATACAATCCTAGTTCTTCCTGCTGATGTTAGACAAATTGCACAAGTCAAGAATCTCATTTTGCACTATACTACTTTTACTGGACTGAGAGTCAATTATGAGAAATCTTTCATGGTGCCAATTAATGTACCTGACTCACAGATCAACTATATGCTTCATGTTTTGGGTTGTCAGCAAGGTCATTTCCCCTTCACTTATTTGGGTCCTCTTGACACATCAAAACCAAAAATTGAAGATTACAGCCCAATGATGCAAAGAATTGAAAGAAGGCTTTCTGGTTGTTCTACTATGCTATCCTATGATGGAAAACTGCTGCTTATCAAATCTGTTTTTGCATCTCTGCCAATCTTTATCATGAGTTCTCTAGCTCTCCCCATTGGAGTGATACAACAAATCAACAAATACTTGAGGAATTTCCTCTAGAGGAAATTTGGCATGGAGGACAGAGGAACATCACTTATTGCTTGGTCCAAGGTTTGTAGGCCAAAGAACCAAGGGGGTCTAGGTATTCTAGATATCTCTCTCCACAATAAGGCACTTCTAATGAAAAACCTCTTTAAATTCCTTAACAAAGAGGATATACCATGGATTAATTTGATCTGGGAGAAATACTATCATACAAAGCCGCCAAGAGGAAAAGTTGAAGGATCTTTCTGGTGGAAATCTCACATTGCCCTTCTAGAACGGTTTAAGAAAATTAGCAGGTGCACCATTGGATCTGGACAAACTATACTCTGTTGGATAGGCAATTGGATTGAGAAGAATCGCCAAACTACACTCCCTCATCTACACTCATTTGCACTCAATGAGGAGCAATCTGTTCTAGATTTCTTTCAAGAGGAGAATTGGATTGAGCATTTTCACCTGCCTCTCTCCATTGAAGCATTTGACGAGTTAAATTAGCTTCCTACCTTGGCACCAACCTTACATCCACACATCAATGATAAATGGAGCATCATTGGGGCAGCAGGCAGGCCTTCAGCAATCCACATTTATAATATGCTTCTGGAAAAGCATGAGGAGCACCCTTTTTCAGCATTATTTGGGATTTCTTCTGGCTGGTAGCTCATTGTAGAATTAACACCAGGGCTCTTCTCCTCAGAAAAGGCATGCAAATAGATGATATATATTGCCCAAATTGTAATCAGCAAGCAGAGGAAACATCTATGCACTTATTATGGGACTGCAGTTTTGCACAGGATTGCTAGAATTCTTTGATTCCAAATTGGATCAGAGGCACATCAGTTTATGAGGACACCACATTGGCCACTCAGCTCCTGCCAAAACAGCTTGCTGTTGAGATCATCATTTTGGGTTGTTGGAATATTTGGATACAGAGGAATAATAAAGTTTTTAGAGCACTTCCACATTCGGTTCAGTCTTGGAGATTCCACCTCAAGAAAGACTTAAAGCTCCTTAGACATAAGATCAAGCAAAATTTTGCAATTCGATTTGCCCAGTGGATATATCATAATATGTAAACATGGGTTTCATTCCTCGAGCAGGCATTGGTTAGCTGTTTCACCTTAGTTTTTCCCCTTTGGGGACCAGTAACTTGTACTATATTTATTTTAATATATTTACCGTAGAACATTTTGTTCTACGGTGTTGGGTCAAAAAAATGTGCTTTCCCTTGCTTTCCTTGTATAATTGCCTTCGCAATGCCTTCTGCTAGATGATGGCAGCAAGCTTGTATGGAAGGACGAACTATCTTGAAGATTTTGTCATTTCTAACCAACCAGATGCCCCAACAACTTACAATAATCATGTACATAGCGATCCCATGTGGGAGCACTGCAGCCGTAAGACAAATTTCATCATATTGTGAAATACTGTTGGGTAACGTAGAATGCAATTTCAAAAAATTTCCTACGATCACGCAAGATCTGTCTAGGAGATGCATAGCAACGAGAGGGGGAGAGTGTGTCCACGTACCCTCGTACACCGAAAGCGGAGGCGTTAGGTTAACGCGGTTGATGTAGTAGTCGAACGTCTTCACGATCCAACCGATCCAAGTACCGAACGTACGACACCTCCATGTTCAGCACACGTTCAGCTCGATGACGTCCCTCGAACTCTTGATCCAGCGGAGGGTCAAGGGAGAGTTCCGTCAGCACGACGGCGTGTTGATGGTATTGGTGTGTGATCCGCGTAGGGCTGCGCCTAAGCACTACGACGCTATGACCGGAGGAGTAAACTGTGGAGGGGGGCACCACACATGGCTAAGAGAACAACTGATGTGCCTTTGGGGTGCCCACCATGGGGGGAGTCCGGTGATACGCCCATTTTGCACCATGCTTTTATATCGATATTTATTGCATTATCGGCTGCTATTACACGTTATGTCACAATATTTATGCCTATTCTCTCTTATTTTCCAAGGTTTACATAAGGAGGGAGAATGCCGGTAGCTGGAATTCTGGGCTAGAAAAGGAGCAAATATTAGAGACCTATTCTGCACAACTCCAAAAGTCCTGAAACTCCACGAAAGTCATTTTTGGAAATAATAAAAAATATTAAGCGGAAGAAATGCAGAGGGGGGACCACACTGCCACGAGCGTGGGGCGCGCCCTACCCCCATGCACCCCTGCCTCGTGGGCCCCTGCTGGCCCTCGGTGGCCATCTTACGCTATATAAGGTCTTTCGTCCAGAAAAAATCATAAGCAACCTTTCGGGACAAGACTCCGCCGCCACGAGGCGGAACCTTGGCGGAACCAATCTAGGGCTCCGGTAGAGCTGTTCTGTCGGGGACACTTCCCTCCGGGAGGGGGAAATCATCGCCATCGTCATCACCAACGCTCCTCTCATCGGGAGAGGGCAATCTCCATCAACATCTTCACCAGCACCATCTCCTCTCAAAACCCTAGTTCATCTCTTGTATCCAATTCTTGTCTCCAAATCCAGGATTGGTACTAGTAGGTTGCTAGTAGTGTTGATTACTCCTTATTGTTGATGCTAGTTGGTTTATTTGGTGGAAGATCATATGTTCAGATCCTTTATGCACATTAATACCCCTCTGATTATGAATATGAATATGCTTTGTGAGTAGTTACGTTTGTTCCTGAGGACATGGGAGAAGTCTTGCTATTAGTAGTCATGTGAATTTGGTATTCGTTCGATATTTTGATGAGATGTATGTTGTCTAGCCTCTAGTGGTGTTATGTGAACGTCGACTACATAACACTTCACCATTATTTGGGCCTAGAGGAAGACATTGGGAAGTAATAAGTAGATAATGGGTTGCTAGAGTGACATAAGCTTAAACCCTAGTTTATGCGTTGTTTCGTAAGGGGCTGATTTGGATCCATATGTTTCATGATATGGTTATGTTTACCCTAATACTTTTGTTGTAGTTGCGGATGCTTGCAATAGAGGTTAATCATAAGTGGGATGCTTGTTCAAGTAAGAACAGCACCCAAGCACTGGTCCACCCACATATCAAATTATCAAAGTACCGAACGCGAATCATATGAACGTGATGAAAACTAGCTTAACGATATTCCCATGTGTCCTCGGGAGCGTTTTCCTTTATATAAGAGTTTGTCCAGGCTTGTCCTTTGCTACAAAAAGGATTGGGCCACCTTGCTGCACTTTATTTACTTTTGTAACTTGTTGCTCATTACAAATTATCTTATCACAAAACTATCTGTTACCACTTATTTCAGTACTTGCAGAGAATACCTTGCTGAAAACCGCTTATCATTTCCTTCTGCTCCTCGTTGGGTTCGACACTCTTACTTATCGAAAGGACTACGATAGATCCCCTATACTTGTGGGTCATCATCCGTTGTCCAGGAGGGGCGCGCCATGGGGGGAGTCCTACTTGGACTCCTACTCCAACTAAGATTCGCCCCCCCCCTTTTCCTTTCTCAACCGGAGGGAAAAGGAAGGAGAGGGAGAGGGAAAGGGTGCGCCGCCCCCTCCCCCTAGTTCAATACAGACTGCCATGGGGGGCGCGGCCCCCCGTTGCGGATCTCCTCTTTCTCCACTAAGGCCCAATATTTCCCCGGGGGGTTCCGGTAACCCCTCGGTACTCCGGTAAAATACCCGAATCACTCGGAACCATTCCGATGTCCGAATACAACCTTCGAATATATGAGTCTTTACCTTCAACCATTTCAAGACTCCTCGTCATGTCCGTGATCTCATCCAGGGCTCCGAACAAACTTCGGTCACCGAAACACATACCTCATAATACAAATCGTCATCGAACGTTAAGCCTGCGGACCCTACAGGTTCGAGAACTATGTAGACATGACCGAGACACATCTCCGGTCAATAACCAATAGCGGCACCTGGATGCTCATATTGGGTCCTACATATTATACAAAGATCTTTATCGGTCAAACCGCACAACAACATACAACATTCCCTTTGTCATCGGTATGTTACTTGCTCGAGATTCGATCGTCGGTATCATCATACCTAGTTCAATCTCGTTATCGGCAAGTCTCTTTACTCGGTCCGTAATGCATCATCCCACAACTAACTCATTAGTCACATTGCTTGCAAAGCTTATAGTGATGTCCATTACTGAGAGGGCCTAGAGATACGTCTCCGATACACGGAGTGACAAATCTTAATCTTGATCTATGCCAACCCAACAAACACCTTCGGAGACACTTGTAGAGCATCTTTATAATCACCCAGTTACTTGTGACGTTTGATAGCACGCAAGGGGTTCCTTTGGTATTCGGGAGTTGCGTAATCTCTTAGCCAAAGGAATATATATAAGTCATGAAGAAAGCAATAGCAATAAAACTAAACGATCATTATGCTAGGCTAACGGATGGGTCTTGTCCATCACATCATTCTCTAATGATGTCATCCCGTTCATCAAATGACAACACATGTCTATGGTCAAGATAAATAACCATCTTTGATCAACGAGCTAGTCATGTGGAGGCATACTAGGGACACTCTGTTTTGTCTATGTATTCACACATGTACTAAGTTTCCAGTACAATTCTAGCATGAATAATAAACATTTATCATAATATAAGTAAATATAAATAACCACTTTATTATTTCCTCTAGGGCATAATTCCTTCAAATACCTCTTTGCTCGGTGGGCACAATTTGAGACCAACATTCAGTGGCAATTAAGTACAGTCCCAGAAGAGGCGCAACATAGTTTCTTCAGTCCTCTCATTGCATAGAGCACATGTGTAGTTTGGAAGATGCAGTGTGTATCATGTTTGATTTTATTTCCTGTTACCTTGGCCCTTTGTTTACTTAATTTATGCTACATGAGAGCAACTCCAATGGGGCAACCCATTTTGTCCGCGGGCATTTGTTTGGGTCGGCACGGACAAAAAAGTCGGCTCAACGCGCATTCGCTTTTCGTCTGCATGCCGAACCATTCCTGGCACATTTTTGAGCCGGATTTGCGTCAACGCGGACAAGAGACGGACGCGCGCGCACTCGCCTTCTCCTCCCCCTGGCCCGCTGGTCGGTGGCAGCCTCCACCAATTCCCTCCATTTCCCCCCAAAACCATCCCGCCACCCGCGCGCTCCCGCCAGCCCGCCATGGACGACGACCTCTACGCCACCGTCGGCCTCGCCTCCCTCGCCTCGTCCGGCATGACGACTGTCGGTGTCAAAACCGGCGGATCTCGGGTAGGGGGTCCCGAACTGTGCGTCTAAGGCGGATGGTAATAGGAGGTGGGGGACACGATGTTTACCCAGGTTCGGGCCCTCTCGATGGAGGTAATACCCTACCTCCTGCTTGATTGATCTTGATGATATGAGTATTACAAGAGTTGATATACCACGAGATCGTAGAGGCTAAACCCCAGAAGCTAGCCTATGGTATGATTGTTGTTGTCCTACGGACTAAACCCTGGTTTATATAGACATCGGAGGGGGCTAGGGTTACACAGAGTTGGTTACAAGGGAGGAGATCTACATATCCGTATTGCCAAGCTTGCCTTCCACACCAAGGAGAGTCCCATCCAGACACGCGATGAAGTCTTCAATCTTGTATCTTCATAGTCCAACAATCCGGCCAAAGGATATAGTCCGGCTGTCCGGAGACCCCCTAATCCAGGACTGCCTCAGTTGCCTCCGAACCAGGCTTCAATGACGATGAGTCCGGCACGCAGATTGTCTTCGGCATTGCAAGGCGGGTTCTTCTCCAGATTCTGAATACCTTATGAGTAGTGTCCGGCCTCCTATAAATGTTGCACTTCTTGGCTTCCGAGCCCAATAATGTCTATCTTCGACGTGTCGAGCGAATGCGAGAAGCCAGGGCATTTTTACATTTGCCACCCTAGCCATGTGAGTAAACTGTCTATTAAAGAGACGGGGATTCGTAGACCCAGATCACACCATCCTCCCACGGCGAGTATCCATCGGAGCGCGCTCGGAAAAATCCATTCCAACATGGCCGGCCATTGCAGCTCCTCCTCTCGCTCCAGTAGCCCTAAGCCCGGTGATTGGAAGAAGTGTTCCGTCTCGCACAGCCAATTAGTATAGTTACAGACCCAGAGATTTCTCCCTCCAGCGTATATGGTCCCCGTTCGAGCCGGGCTCGCCACCTATAATGGCGGGGAGCAAGCGGAGAGCTTTCCCAATCCCTCCAAGGGGGAGCGGGTATGCCTTGTCCCTTATTTATTAAGGGGACTTGGATTTCCAATCCATCAGTTCCTCCACGGGCTCCTGGAGTTTTATGGCCTCCAGTTGCATAATCTCACCCCCTGCTTCCATATTACACATCGCTGGTTATGTTGCCCTTTGTGAGCTGTTTCTGGGCTGCGAAGCTCATTTCGAGCTGTGGAAGATGCTATTCTGCCTTGTGCCCCGTACAGAGAAGGGGTCAATATATCAAGTGGGCGGAGCTGAAATATGGCGCATCGCCGGGACCGGATACCTGTCCGGTACCCCGAAGAAGACGTCCGAAGACTGGCCTTCGGAGTGGTTTTACATGGAGGACGTCCCCCTTCCAGATCCTATTCGGATGGGTCTCCCCGAGTTCGACAATGCTCCTTTGAAGAAACGCCGAAGCTGGCGCCCACGGAGCCCTCAGGAGGAGGATAACGGAGAAGTCCTTTACCTCATGGGCCGGATAAAAGTGCTGGCTCAATCAGGACTGACAATAATCGAGGTTATGTCAATATGCATAATGCGGGGAGTACAACCACTTCAATATCGAGGGCACCCCATGTGGAACTTTAACGGGGAAGATGATGCCACCCGCTGCGGGCGTAAGGGACCGGACTCAGTTGCTGCTCTAGCAAAAAAACTGTCTGATTTGTACAAGGGAGAGGAAGAGGAGTTCAGCCGCATTAAGCCACGGGATGGATTCTCCATGTACAACCCTCCAAGCTAGGTGAGCGGCCACTTTTTACTCCGAGCCTTCCCGCATTCATCGTCATAATTATTTACCTTGCCGTTTCATGGCAGGAACTGCGAAAAGCTGTAAGGGAGGTCAATAGCCCACCTCCACAACCGGAGGACCCTGAACGGGCCCTCGATCCCAGACTCGAAGATGATCCGGACATATTTGTGGAGCTGATCGATAGGACAGTCTATCAATTGAGATGCGATGATGCCATGGTGGCCATCATAGCCGACTATCCGGGGCTACTCCCTGCATCGCATGTAAGAAAAACCAGAGTCCCAACTTCTGAGAAGGATCCCCTTTTATGCACTTCACCTACCGTACACATATGGTGTTTTACCGGGAAGTCCCTCGAGACACCATGCCGAACCCGCAGTGACTCGCCAACACGGGGCACCAAAGACGGGTAGGCTAAAAAGGAAGGCGGTCAGGACTGAGACGCCGGCGCAGAGGTATGATACAGAACCTTGCTCCATGGTCGTCGTCTTTTAAAATATAATAACGTCCATGTTTCCTAGTAGGAAAACGCTCGCCGGACTATATCCGGAGAGGTTGCCGATCACGCCTCCACCAGTCGGCCTCCAGGGCCGGACATAGAGGCGGAAGCTAACACGGGGCGAACGTCGGATGCTCCTCCTACAGAGGATGCGGATAAACTATCCGCTACAAATTCCGAAGTGGAGAGCGCCATGAATAACAGGCGTCGTCGGGCCGTACTCCGTGATGCTTGTTTCTCCCAAGAGGCGTTTGATGCCTTCAACTCAGGAGACGCGTACATCCGTGCTGCTCAAAATGGTCTTGCCAGAGCCACGGACCAGTATGTAAAGGATATAGGGGTAAGAAAATCTGATGATTATATATATCAGTAGCCCCTGAGACATGAAACAGTTGACACAACTGATTTAAGGATCATAACTTGTGAAGGTTCTTACAGAGAAGAATACCCAATTGTCTCAAGAGCTGGAAGAGTGCAAAGCCCAGCTACAGGACGCGGTTGCCGCGTTGAAGGAGTCCGAGAAGGCCCCCGCTGGTAACACTTGTTTCCATTGCAAAGAATGACAGGTACAAGATAGTATGCGGCATGCATGCAAATCTAACAATAGATGTTGCAGATGACTCCGGAGTGAATCCGGAGGCCGTGCCGGGGGATACACGACGTGTTAATCGACAGCTAAATGCTGGCGAGCGCATGCTTACACTGGTCAGGCAGGAGAAAAATGATCTCCAAGACGCCAATATCCAGTTGGGCGTGGAACTAAAAGATGTTCGAGCCCAGCTTGCAGATTCCGTGAAGGAGAATAAGCGGCTTCGACGCGACATTTTTAGTAAGTGCTTGAACAAACTTTTGAAAGAGTTCGGCGAAGAAGCGGGCTAACAGAGTTACGTCTACAGGTATGCTGACGGGTCGTCCCGCGGAGGAGATGCCCGGGTCTGCGGGTGATCTTCTCCCAGAGCTCTCACAACTGCACGAACAAGTTCGACAGGTGATGCAGGGTATTGCCCAAGCCTTGTGGCCATCCGCCTCCCCGCCAGAGGCATGGGGAGCTTATAGAGAAGCTCAAGGAGCACGGCAAGCCCGATTATGGAAGATATCAGCCTGCCGACAAGGTGCAAGGAAGCACTGGGCCATGGTGAAGACGCGATATACCAAAGCTGACCCAAACCACATGGCGAGGTCGGACCTATGGGCGCGATGGGAAAGAGATCCCGTCGGTTTGGTGTATGACAAAGTAGAATTAGCCGCAAAGTATTCTCAACAGGATTGTAGGCTAGACAGCCAGTTGGATGGTATAGAAGAAGAATTTAGCCAGTCTAAGTGACTGTGTAATTTAAGTGACATATATAATGTCCCTAGCCGGATTGTAAATCATTTGTCATGGCGGACCTTTTCGTTTCGACCTCTGGACCCGATAGTCCGGAGTGTATCCGAATACCCGCTCGGTTATGTAAAAACCGGGGTATGCGTGGAAACCACGCGTAGGGGTCATAAGTGCTTGAACAGACAAGTACCCAACTAGCTATGTTATATTACATGGATAGTAATAAACATCTTCCAGGGAGAATAGTTCTGTTAAGCGTTCCTTTCCTTGGGTACGCATGCCCTAATGTGCATGTCCGAACTGCGAAAAGAGACACAGGCTATAAACATCTAGGGGTATGTATCAAAATAAATAGAAGTCATCTTTTGTTCACCGACCGAATATTCCCTTAAGAATGCTAGCTTTCGGCTTCACCCAGTCTGAGGTACACATCTGGCTGACCCGGCAGTAACAATCGCAGAGGTGCTCCCCTTATGCCCTAGCCGAATTAACGGGAACGTAGGGCATAAATACAAGAGCCAGGCAACCCAGCTTGGCCAAAACTTAAGTCATATCGATGCATATAATGGCGAAAAAAGGTACATGTGGAAGAATAACACATGTGTGGGGCATGAAGCCCAGAAAATAGTTATATTAAGCTTCTGTATAAGAAGCCCCCAGGTATAATGAGCGCGGTTAGCGCGTCAAGATTGTGTAGCCAAGACACAAGTTAGCCTTAGAAGGCCTTGACGAGAAGGAAAAAAGAAGAGAGAAAGAGAGAAAAAGACAGATAACGGATATGCAAAAAATTGACGGGGATAAGGAGACGAACATAGAGTCCGGCACTAGGCGTAGAATCTACGGAGTCTGGCCGCGTTCCATGGGTTTGGCTCGAGTCGATTGTCCGATGCATCTCGCAGACGGTATGCTCCGCCGGTCAGAACCTGGTCAATAATGAAGGGACCTTCCCATTGTTGGGGAACGTATCAGAAATTCAAAATTTTCTACTCATCACAAAGATCAATCTATGGAGATTCTAGCAACAAGGGAGAGGATGAGCATCTTCATACCCTTGAAGATCGCTAAGCGGAAGCGTTACAAGAATGCGGATGAAGGAGTCGTACTCGCAGCGATTCAGATCGCGGTTGATTCCGATCTAAGCACCGAACAACGGTGCCTCCGCGTTCAACACACGTACAGCCCGGGGACGTCTCCTCCTTCTTGATCTAGCAAGGGAGAGGAGAAGTTGAGGAGAACTCCGACAACACGACGACATGGTGGTGATGGAGCTCGTGGTTCTCCCGGCAGGCTTCGCCAAGCACTACGGAGGAGGAGGAGGTGTTGAGGAGGAGAGGGCTGCGCCAGGGAAGGTGCGGCTGCCCTCTCTCTCACTATATATAGGGGAAGGGAGGAGGGGAGGCGCCTAGGGTTCCCTAGGGAGGGCGGCGGCCATAGGGGAAACCCTAGATGGGTTTTGGCGCCCCACCCCTAGGAAAGTTGTCCCCAAGCCGGGAGGGGTGGCTGCCCTAGGGGTGGCGCCCCACCTCTCCAGTTACGTGAGATGGGGTGGGAGGCGCTCAGCCCCTTAGTGGGCTGATGTGCCCTCTCCCCTTGGCCCATAAGCCCCCCCAAAGCTTGCCGGGGCCTCCGAAACCCCTTTCGGACACGCTGGTCATCACCTGGTACCCCCGGAATAATTCTGGACTCCAATACCCTTCGTCCAATATACCGATCTACACCTCCGGACCATTCCGGAGCTCTTCGTCATGTCCGGGATCTCGTCCGGGACTCCGAACAACCTTCGGTAACCACATACTATTTCCCATAACAACTCTAGCGTCACCGAACCTTAAGTGTGTAGACCCTACGGGTTCGGGAACCATGCAGACATGACCGAGACGTTCTCCGGTCAATAACCAACAGCGGGATCTGGATACCCATGTTGGCTCCCACATGTTCCACGATGATCTCATCGGATGAACCACGATGTCAAGGATTCAAGCAATCCCGTATGCAATTCCCTTTGTCTAGCGGTACTGTACTTGCCCGGGATTCGATCGTCGGTATGCCGATACCTTGTTCAATCTCGTTACCGGCAAGTCTCTTTACTCGTTCCGTAACACAAGGACCCTTTTCATCTAATCTGATCCGACTAAAGTGGGAGAGACTGGCACCCGCTAGCCACCTTATGCAACAAGTGCATGTCAGTCGGTGGAACCTGTCTCACGTAAGTGTACGTGTAAGGTCGATCCGGGCCGCTTCATCCCACAATACCGTCGAAACAGGATTGGACTAGTAACGGTAAGCATATTGAACAAAATCAACGCCCACAACAACTTGTGTTATACTCGTGCATAGAAACTACGCATAGACCTAGCTCATGATGCCACTGTTGGGGAACATAGCAGAAATTCAAAATTTTCTACGCATCACCAAGATCAATCTATGGAGATTCTAGCAACAAGAGAGGGAGAGGATGAGCATCTTCATACACTTGAAGATCGCTAAGCGGAAGCGTTACAAGAACGCGGGTGAAGGAGTCGTACTCGAAGTGAATCAGATCGCGGTTGATTCCGATCTAAGCACCGAACAACGGTGCCTCCGCGTTCAACACACGTACAGCCCGAGGACGTCTCCTCCTTCTTGATCCAGCAAGGGGAGAGGAGAAGTTGAGGGAGAACTCCGACAGC
The DNA here is from genome assembly GCA_021605205.1 of Aegilops longissima. Lineage (NCBI taxonomy): Eukaryota > Viridiplantae > Streptophyta > Magnoliopsida > Poales > Poaceae > Aegilops > Aegilops longissima. The sequence goes on along the minus strand of CM038677.1, from coordinate 726,525,336 downwards.
ACGACGGCATGGTGGTGATGGAGCTCGTGGTTCTCCGGCAGGGCTTCTCCAAGCACTACGGAGGAGGAGGAGGTGTTGGAGGAGGGAGAGGGCTGCGCCAGGGGAAGGGTGCGGCTGCCCTCTCTCTCACACTATATATAGGGGGAAGGGAGGAGGGGGAGGCGTCCTAGGGTTCCCTAGGGGAGGGGCGGCGGCCATATGGGAAACCCTAGATGGGTTTTGGCGCCCCCACCCCCTAGGAAACTTGCCCCCCAAGCCGGGAGGGGTGGCTGCCCTAGGGGTGGCACCCCACCTCTCCAGGTCACGTGAGATTTTTTTTGAGCTAATCCAGGTTACGTGAGATGGGGTGGGAGGTTCGCTCAGCCCCTTAGTGGGCTGATGTGCCCCCTCCCCTTGGCCCATAACGCCCCCCAAAGCTTGCCGGGGCCTCCGAAACCCCTTTCGGACACGCTGGTCATCACCTGGTACCCCCGGAACAATTCCGGACTCCAATACCCTTCGTCCAATATACCGATCTTCACCTCCGGACCATTCCGGAGCTCCTCGTTATGTCCGGGATCTCATCCAGGACTCGAACAACCTTCGGTAACCACATACTATTTCCCATAACAACTCTAGCGTCACCGAACCTTAGTGTGTAGACCCTACGGGTTCGGGAACCATGCGAACATGACCGAGACGTTCTCGGTCAATAACCAACAGCGGGATCTGGATACCCATGTTGGCTCCTACATGTTCCACGATGATCTCATCGGATGAACCACGATGTCAAGGATTCAAGCAATCCCGTATGCAATTCCCTTTGTCTAGCGGTCTTGTACTTGCCCGGATTCGATCGTCGGTATGCCGATACCTTGTTCAATCTCGTTACCGGCAAGTCTCTTTACTCGTTCCGTAACACATCATCCCGTGATCAACCCCTTGGTCACATTGTGCACATTATGATGATGTCCTACTGAGTGGGCCCAGAGATACTTCTCCGTCACACGGAGTGACAAATCGATCTCGATTCATGCCAACCCAACAGACACTTTCAGAGATACCCGCAGTGCACCTTTATAGCCACCCAGTTACGTTATGACGTTTGGTACACCCAAAGCATTCCTACGGTATCCGGGAGTTGCACAATCTCATGGTCTAAGGAAATGATACTTGACATTAGATAAGCTTTAGCATACGAACTACACGATCTTTGTGCTAGGCTTAGGATTGGGCCTTGGCCATCACATCATTCTCCTAATGATGTGATCCCGTTATCAACGACATCCAATGTCCATGGTCAGGAAACCGTAACCATCTATTGATCAATGAGCTAGTCAACTAGAGGCTTACTAGGGACATGGTGTTGTCTATGTACCCACACATGTATCTGAGTTTCCTATCAATACAATTATAGCACGGATAATAAACTATTATCATGAACAAGGAAATATAATAATAATAACCAATTTATTATTGCCTCTAGGGCATATTTCCAACAGTCTCCCACTTGCACTAGAGTCAATAATCTAGTTCACATCGCCATGTGATTAACACTCACAGGTCACATCACCATGTGACCAACATCCAAAGAGTTTACTAGTGTCACTAAACTAGTTCACATCATCATGTGATTAAGACTCAATGAGTTCTGGGGTTTGATCATGTTTTGCTTGTGAGAGAGGTTTTAGTCAACGGGTCTGCAACATTCAGATTCGTATGTACTTCGCAAATCTCTAGGTCATATTGTAAATGTTGCTTCCACGCTCCACTTGGAGCTATTCCAAATGGTTGCTCCACTATACGTATCCGGTTTGCTACTCAGAGTCATTCGGATAGGTGTTAAAGCTTGCATCGACGTAACCCTTTACGCCAAACTCTTTATCACCTCCATAATCGAGAAACATGTCCTTATTACTCCAAGGACAATTTTGACCGCTGTCTGGTGATCCACTTCTTGATCACCTTTGTACCCTCTTGCCAGACATGTGGCAAGGCACACATCAGGTGTGGTACTTAGCATAGCATACTGTAGAGCCTACGTCTAAAGCATAGGGGACGACCTTCGTCCTTTCTCTCTCTTCTGCCGTGTTCGAGCTTTAAGTCTTAACTTCATACCTTACAACTCAGGCAACAACTCCTTCTTTGACTGATCCATCTTGAACACCTTCAAGATCATGTCAAGGTATGCGCTCATTTGAAAGTACCATTAAGCGTTTTTGATATATCCTTATAGATCTTGATGCTCAATGTTCAAGCAGCTTAATCCAGGTTTTCTATTGAAAAACACTTTTCAAATAACCCTACATGCTTTCCAGAAATTCTACATCACTTCTGATCAACAATATGTCAACAACATATACTCATCATAAATTCTATAGTGCTCCCACTCACTTCTTTGGAAATACAAATTTCTCATAAACTTTGTACAAACCCAAAATCGTTGATCATCTCATCAAAGCGTACATTCCAACTCCGAGATGCTTACTCTAGTCCTTAGAAGGGTTGCTGGAGCTTTGCATACTTGTTAGCATCTTTCAGGATTGACAAAACCTTCTGGTTGTATCACATACAACCTTTCCTCAAGAAAATTGTCGAGGAAACAATGTTTTGACATCCTATCTGCAAGATTTCATAAATAATGCAGTAACTGCTAATCCAATTCCAACAGACTCTTAGCATCACTACGAGTGAGAAAGTCTCATCGTAGTCAACTCCTTGAACTTGTCGGAAAACATCATAGCGACAAGTCGAGCTTTCTTAATGGTGACACTTACCATCATTGTCTGTCTTCCTTTTAAAATCCATCTGTACTCAACAGCCTTACGACCATTGAGTAGTTCTTCCAAAGTCTACACTTTGTTTTATACATGGATCCTCTCTTGGATTTTATGGCCTCGAGCCATTTGTCGGAATCCGGGCCCACCATCGCTTCTCCATAGCTCGTAGGTTCATTGTTGTCTAGCAACATGACCTTCAAGACATGATTACTGTAGCACTCTGAAGTAGTACGCATCCTTGTCAACCTACGAGGTTCGGTAGTGACTTGATCCAAGTTTCATGATCACCATCATCAACTTCCACTTCAATTGATGTAGGTGCAACAGAACAACTTCCGTGCCCTCGCTACATCTTGGTTGAAGTGATGGTTCAATAACCTCATCAAGTCTCCACCATCCTCCCACTCAATTCTTTCGATAGAAACTTTTTCTCGAGAAAGGACTCGTTTCTAGAAACAATCACTTTTGCTTCCGGGTCTGAAATAGGAGGTATACCCAACTGTTTTTGGGTGTCCTATGAAGATGCATTTATCCGCTTTGGGTTCGAGCTTATCTACCTGAAACTTTTTCACATAAGCGTCGCAGCCCCAAGCTTTCAAGAAACGACAACTTAGGTTTCTCCAAACCATAGTTCATATGGTGTCATCTCAACGGAATTACGTGGTGCCCTATTTAAAGTGGGTGCAGTTGTCTCTAATGCCTAACCCATGAACGATAGTGGTAATTCGATAAGAGACATCATGGTACGCACCATATCCAATAGGGTGCAACTATGATGTTCGGACACACCATCACACTATGGCGTTCCAGGCGGTATTAATTGTGAAACAATTTCCACAATGTCTTAATTGCGTGCCAAAACTCGTAACTCAGATATTCATCTCTATGATCATATCATAGACATTTTATCCTCTTGTCACGAAGATCTTCAACTTCACTCTGAAATTACTTGAACCATTCAATAATTCAGACTTGTGTTTCATCAAGTAAATATACTCAGTATCTACTCAAATCATCTATGAAGTAAGAACATAACGATATCCACTGCGTGCCTCAGCACTCATTGGACTGCACACATCAAAATGTATTACTTCCAACAAGTTGCTTTCTTGTTCCATTTCACTGAAAACGAGGCTTTGGTCATCTTGCCCATATGGTATGATTTGCATGTCTCAAGTGATTCAAAATCAAGTGAGTCCAAACGGTCCATCTGCATGGAGTTTCTTCATGCATATACACCAATAGACATGGTTCGCATGTCTCAAACTTTTCAAAAACGAGTGAGTCCAAAGATCCATCAACATGGAGCTTCTTCATACGTTTTATACCAATATGACTTACATGGCAGTGCCACAAGTAGGTGGTACTATCAATACTATTTTATATCTTTTGGCATGAACATGTGTATCACTACGATCGAGATTTAATAAACCATTCATTTTAGGTGTTAGACCATTGAAGGTATTATTCAAATAAACAGAGTAACAATTGTTCTCCTTAAATGAATAACCGTATTGCGATAGACATAATCTAATCATGTCTATGCTCAACGCAAACACCAAATAACAATTATTTAGGTTTAACACCAATCTCGAAGGTAGAGGGAGCGTGCGATGCTTGATCATATCAACCATGGAAACACTTCCAACACATATCGTCAGCTCACCTTTAGCTAGTCTCCTTTTATTCCGTAGCTTTTATTTCGAGTTACTAGCACTTAGCAACCGAACCGGTATCTAATACCCTAGTGCTACTAGGAGTACTAGTAAAGTACACATCATAATGTCTATCCAATATACTTCTGTCGACCTTGCCAGCCTTCTCATCTACCAAGTATCTAGGGTAATTCTGCTCCAGTGACAGTTCCCCTTATTACAGAAGCACTTCGTCTCGGGTTTGGGTTCAACCTTGGGTTTCTTCACTAGAGCAGCAAATGATTTGCCATTTCATGAAGTATCCCTTCTTGCCCTTGCCCTTCTTGAAACTAGTGGTTTCACTAACCATCAACAATTGATGCTCCTTCACGATTTCTACTTTCGCGTGTCAAACATCGCGAATATTTCAAGGATCATCATATCTATCCCCGATATGTTATAGTTCATCACGAAGCTCTAGCAGCTTGGTGGCAATGACTTTGGAGAAACATCACTATCTCATCGGAAGATTAACTCCCACTTGATTCAAGTGAATGTTGTACTCCAGACAATCTGAGCACAAGCTCAACGATTGAGATTTTCTCCCTTAGTTTGCAGGCTAAGAGACTCGTCGGAGGTCTTATACCTCTTGACGTGGGCACGAGCCTGAAATCCCAATTTCAGCCCTCGAAACATCTCATATGTTTCGCGACGTATCGAAATCGTCTTCGGTGCCTCAACTCTAAACCGTTTAGCATTACTGAACTATCACGTAGTTATCAAAACGTGTATGTCAGATGTTCGCAACATCCAGAGACGACGTTTGAGGTTTAGCACACCGAGCGGTGCATTAAGGACATAAGCCTTCTACGAAGCAACGAGGACAATCCTCAGTTTACGGACCTAGTCCGCATAATCGCTACTATCAACTTTCAACTAAATTTTCTCTAGGATCATATCTAAACAGTAGAACTAAAGCACGAGCTTACGACATAATTTGCAAAGACCTTTTGACTATGTTCAGGATAATTAAGTTCATCTTATGAACTCCCACTCAGATAGACATCCCTCTAGTCATCTAAGTGATTACATGATCCGAGTCAACTAGGACGTGTCCGATCAACACGTGAGACGGACTAGTCATCATCGGTGAACATCTTCATGTTGATCGTATCTACCATACGACTCATGCTCGACCTTTCGGTCTCTTGTTTTTCGAGGCCATGTCTGTACATGCTAGGCTCGTCAAGTCAACCTAAGTGTTTCGCGCGTGTAAATCTGGCTTACACCCGTTGTATGTGAACGTTAGAATCTATCACACCCGATCATCACGTGGTGCTTCGAAACAACGAACTTTCGCAATGGTGCACAGTTAGGGGAAACACTTTCTTGAAATTTTAATGAGGGATCATGTTATTTACTACCTTCGTTCTAAGCAAATAAGATGCATAAACATGATAATCATCACATGCAATCAAAAAGTGACATGATATGGCCAATATCATTTTTCTCCTTTTGATCTCCATCTTCGGGGCTCCATGATCATCATCGTCACCGGCATGACACCATGATCTCCATCATCATGATCTCCATCATCGTGTCTCCATGAAGTTGTCTCGCCAACCATTACTTCTACTACTATGGCTAACGGTTTAGCAACAAAGTAAAGTAATTACATGGCGTTGTCCATTGACACGCAGGTCATACAATAAATTAAGACAACTCCTATGGCTCCTGCCGGTTGTCATACTCATCGACATGCAAGTCGTGATTCCTATTACAAGAACATGATCAATCTCATACATCACATATCATTCATCACATTCTTTTTGGCCATATCACATCACATAGCATACCCTGCAAAAACAAGTTAGACGTCCTCTAATTCTTGTTTGCATGTTTTACGTGGCTGCTATGGGTTTCTAGCAAGAACGTTTCTTACCTATGCAAAAACCACAAAGTGATATGTCAATTGCTATTTACCCTTCATAAGGACCCTTTTCATCTAATCTGATCCGACTAAAGTGGGAGAGGCGGCACCCGCTAGCCACCTTATGCAACAAGTGCATGTCAGTCGGTGGAACCTGTCTCACGTAAGTGTACGTGTAAGGTCGATCCGGGCCGCTTCATCCCACAATACCGTCGAAACAGGATTGGACTAGTAACGGTAAGCATATTAAACAAAATCAACACCCACAACAACTTGTTTTATACTCATGCATAGAAACTACGCATAGACCTAGCTCATGATGCCACTGTTGGGGAACATAGCAGAAATTCAAAATTTTCTACGCATCACCAAGATCAATCTATGGAGATTCTAGCAACAAGAGAGGGAGAGGATGAGCATCTTCATACACTTGAAGATCGCTAAGCGGAAGCGTTACAAGAACGCGGGTGAAGGAGTCGTACTCGAAGCGAATCACATCGCGGTTGATTCCGATCTAAGCACCGAACAACGGTGCCTCGCGCTCAACACACACGATAGCCGAGGACGTCTCCTCCTTCTTGATCCAGCAAGGGAGAGGAGAAGTTGAGGAGAACTCCCACAGACGACGGCATGGTGGTGATGGAGCTCGTGGTTCTCCGGCGGGGCTTCTCCAAGCACTACGGAGGAGGAGGAGGTGTTGGAGGAGGAGAGGGCTGCGCCGGGGAAGGTGCGCTGCCTCTCTCTCACACTATATATAGGGGAAGGGAGGAGGGGGAGGCGCCCTAGGGTTCCCTAGGGAGGGCGGCGGCCATATGGGAAACCCTAGATGGGTTTTGGCGCCCCACCCCTAGGAAACTTGCCCCCAAGCCGGGAGGGTGGCTGCCCTAGGGTGGCGCCCCACCTCCGTGTCACGTGAGATTTTTTTGAGCTAATCCAGGTTACGTGAGATGGGGTGGGAGGTTCGCTCAGCCCCTTAGTGGGCTGATGTGCCCTCCCTTGGACCATAAGGCCCCCAAAGCTTGCCGGGCCTCCAAACCCCTTCGGACACGCTGGTCATCACTGGTACCCCGGAACAATTCCGGACTCCAATACCCTTCGTCCAATATACCGATCTTCGCCTCCGGACCATTCCGGAGCTCCTCGTTATGTCCGGGATCTCATCCAGGACTCCGAACAACCTTCGGTAACCACATACTATTTCCCATAACAACTCTAGCGTCACCGAACCTTAAGTGTGTAGACCCTACGGGTTCGGGAACCATGCAGACATGACCGAGACGTTCTCCGGTCAATAACCAACAGCGGGATCTGGATACCATGTTGGCTCCCACATGTTCCACGATGATCTCATCGGATGAACCACGATGTCAAGGATTCGAGCAATCCCATATGCAATTCCGTTTGTCTAGCGGTACTGTACTTGCCCGAGATTCGATCGTCGGTATGCCGATACCTTGTTCAATCTCGTTACCGGCAAGTCTCTTTACTCGTTCCGTAACACATCATCCCGTGATCAACCCCTTGGTCACATTGTGCACATTATAATGATGTCCTACCGAGTGGGCCCAAAGATACTTCTCCGTCACACGGAGTGACAAATCCCATCTCGATTCGTACAACCCAATGACACTTTCGGAGATACCCGTAGTGCACCTTTATAGCCACCCGCCACGTTGTGACGTTTGGTACACCCAAAGCATTCCTACGGTATCCGGAGTTGCACAATCTCATGGTCTAAGGAAATGATACTTGACATTAGAAAAGCTTTAGCATACGAACTACACGATCTTTGTGCTAGGCTTAGGATTGGGCCTTGTCCATCACATCATTCTCCTAATGATGTGATCCCGTTATCAACGACATCCAATGTCCATGGTCAGGAAACCGTAACCATCTATTGATCAACGAGCTAGTGAACTAGAGGCTTACTAGGGACATGGTGTTGTCTATGTACCCACACATGTATCTGAGTTTCCTATCAATACAATTATAGCACGGATAATAAACGATTATCATGAACAAGGAAATATAATAATAATAACCAATTTATTATTGCCTCTAGGGCATATTTCCAACACCCATTTGGGCTTGAGCTTGTTCTTTTTCTTCTCCGGCAGGCGTAGAACTAGTTCGCCAACGTTATAGGTTTTGGCCCGTACTTCTCTGCTTTGATACCTTCGAGCCTATTGCTGATAGAATGCGGAACGGGCTTTTGCCACATCACGTTCCTCCTCCAGGGCGTCCAAACTGTCCTGCTGATCGAGCTTGGCCTCTTTTTCTTCATACATGCGCAATCGAGGTGAGTCATGAATTATGTCGCAGGGCAGAACCGCCTCTGCGCCGTAGACCATAAAAACGGTGTGTATCCGGTAGTGCGGTTCGGCGTGGTCCGTAGCCCCCATAGTACGGAGTCGAGCTCCTCTACCCAGTGCGTGTTTGACTCCTTTAAGGACCACATTAATCTGGGTTTGATGCCGCTCATGATAAGACCATTTGCTCGCTCGACTTGAGCGTTAGTTTGCGGGTGATAGACAGAAGCATAATCAAGCTTGATACCCATGTTGCTGCACCAAAGTTTTACCTCATCGGATGTAAAGTTCGTGTCATTGTCAGTGATGATGCCGTGGGGGACGCCATAACGGTGTACAAGCCCAGATATGAAGTCTATCGCCGGTCCGGATTCAGCCGTTTTAACAGGTTTGGCTTCTATCCATTTGGTGAATTTATCCACCATGACCGGTAAGTATTTTTTCTTATGGGTTCCCCCTTTGAGGGGTCCGACCATATCAAGCCCCCAGACCGCAAAGGGCCAAGTAATGGGGATTGTTTAGAGAGCGGTAGGCGGCATATGGCTTTGGTTTGCAAAAAGCTGGCAACTGATGCAACGTTGGACCAGATCCTGTGCATCTGCCGGGGCCGTCAGCTAATAGAAACCAGTACGGAAGGCCTTGCTTACAAGGGCCCGGGCTGCGGCGTGGTGGCCGCCGAGTCTAGCATGGATTTCTACCAAAAGCATCCGCCCTTCCTCTTCGGAGATGCACCTTTGAAGGACTCCGGTAGTGCTTTTCTTATAAAGCTCTCCCTCGTGGACCTTGTAGGCTTTAGATTGCCGCACTGTGCAGCGTGCCTCATTTTGGTCCTCGGGTAGTTCCTGCCTGGTTAGGTAGGCCAGGAATGGTTCTGTCCACGGGGCGATGACTGCCATTATCACGTGGGCTGAAGGTGTTATTTCGGCGGCAGAGCCTCCGATTGTGTCACAGTGTTCGGTATCTAGTGTTGTGGCCGGGTCCGGACTATTGTTACTGGTGTCCCCTTCCCATACCACGGATGGCTTAAACAGCCTTTCCAAGAAGATGTTAGGTGGGACAGGGTCGCGCTTAGCACCGATACGGGCGAGGATATCCGCCGCCTGATTGTTTTCCCGAGCCACATGGTGGAATTCAAGCCCCTCGAACCGAGCTGACATTTTGAGGACGGCGTTGCGATACCGCCATTTTTGGATCCTTGGCGTCGAAGTCTCCATTTATTTGAGATATTGCGAGGTTCGAGTCCCCACGCACCTCCAGGCGCCGAATGCCCATGGAAACTGCCATCCAAGACCATGTAACAGGCCTCAGATTCGCCACGTTGTTGGAGTCTGTGTATAGTATTTGGAGTACGTATTGGACTGTATCTCCGGTGGGGGACGTCAGGACGATGCCAGCCCCCAGACCAGCCAGCATTTTAGAGCCGTCGAAGTGCATGATCCAATTGGAGTATGCGCCGTACTCTTTAGGGAGTTCGGCCTCTGTCCATTCGACGACAAAATCGGCCAGTACTTGCGACTTAATGGCTCGCCGAGTGGTACGTCTCCAACGTATCTATAATTTTTGATTGCTCCATGCTATATTATCTACTGTTTGGACATTATTGGGCTTTATTATCCACTTTTATGTTATTTTTGGGACTAACCTATTAACCGGAGGCCCAGCCCAGAATTGTTGTTTTTTTGCCTATTTCAGAGTTTCGCACAAAAGGAATATCAAACGGAGTCCAAACGGAATGAAACCTTCGGGAACGTGATTTTCTCACCGAATATGATCCAGGAGACTTGGACCCTATGTCAAGAAAGAAAGGAGGAAGGCACGAGGTAGGGGGCGCGCCCTCCACCCTCGTGGGCCCCCTGTTGCTCCACCGACATACTCCTTCCTCCTACATATACCCACGCACTTCAAACGATCGAATCTGAAGCCAAAACCTAATTCCACCGCCGCAACCTTCGCACTCCACGAGATCCCATCTTCGGGTCTGTTCCAGAGCTCCGCCGGAGGAGGAATCCATCACGGAGGGCGTCTACATCAACACCATAGCCTCTCCAATGAAGTGTGAGTAGTTTACTTCAGACCTTCGGGTCCATAGTTAGTAGCTAGATGGCTTCTTCTCTCTTTTTGGATCTCAATACAAAGTTCTCCCCCTCTCTCGTGGAGATCTATTCGATGTAATCTTCTTTTTGCAGTGTGTTTGTTGAGACCAATGAATTGTGGGTTTATGATGAAGATTATCTATGAACAATATTTGAATCTTCTCTGAATTCTTTTATGTATGATTGGTTATCTTTGCAAGTCTCTTCGAATTATCAGTTTGGTTTGGCCTACTAGATTGGTTTTTCTTGCAATGGGAGAAGTGCTTAGCTTTGGGTTCAATCTTGCGGTGTCCTTTCCCAGTGTCAGTAGGGGCAGCAAGGCACATATTGTATTGTTGCCATCGAGGATAACAAGATGGGTTTTTATCATATTGCATGAATTTATCCCTCTACATCATGTCATCTTGCTTAAGGCGTTACTCTGTTTCCATTAACTTAATACTCTAGATGCATGCTGGATAGCGGTCGATGAGTGGAGTAATAGTAGTAGATGCAGGCAGGAGTCGGTCTACTTGTCTCGGACGTGATGCCTATATACATGATCATACCTAGATATTCTCATAACTATGCTCAATTCTGTCAATTGCTCAACAGTAATTCATTCACCCATCGTAAAATACTTATGCTCATGAGAGAAGCCACTAGTGAAATCTATGGCCCCTGGGTCTATCTTCATCATATTAATCTTCCATTACTTTGTTATTTCCTTTGCTCTTATTTTACTTTGCATCTTTATCACAAAAATACCAAAATATTATCCTATCATATCTAGCAGATCTCACTCTCGTAAGTGACCGTGAAGGGATTGACAACCCCTTATCGCGTTGGTTGCGAGGAGTTATTTGTATTGTGCAGGTGCGAGGGACTCGCGCGTAGCCTCCTACTGGATTGATACCTTGGTTCTCAAAAACTGAGGGAAATACTTACGCTACTGTGCTGCATCATCCTTTCCTCTTCAAGGAAATCCAACGCAGTGCTCAAGAGGTAGCAAGAAGAATTTCTGGCGCCGTTGCCAGGGACGCTTAGGCGTAGTCAAGATTTGACTCCCGACAACGAGCCATTTCTGGCGCCGTTGCCGGTGAGTCTACGCAAAAGTCAACATACCAAGTACCTATCACATCCCTTATCTCCCGCATTACATTATTTGCTATTTGCCTCTCGTTTTCCTCTCCCCCACTTCACCCTTGCCGTTTTATTCGCCCTCTCTTTTCCAATTGCTTCTTTTCGTTTGCTTTTGCCTCGCCATGTCAGAACCAAAAAGAGTTGGGGTTTCTCTCCCGAGTTTCAGCGCTTTAGATAATCCTGCTATCTTATCTAAACTCATAAATAAAAATACTATGGAAAAACCTGCCGGGATTATCAATGAAAACCTTAGTAATCTTGATGAAGAAGATTATGGAATATTTTGTTATTTACTTGATGAATCTTTGAAAGATGCTTGGGATAGGCTCTTAAGGATCCGTGCTAGCTATGTACCTCAATACCAAATTGAGGTTTACTCAAAAAGCTTTTATATTGGGTTGCCCGCTTCGTTCAAACAAGTATTGGATTCTATTTTTGAAGAGATTTTTCTTGAAGGGGACCCCATAGATACCTATGAAAAGAAGAAAACTATATTTGGGCACCCTATTAACGAGAAAAGCTGAAATCACATCTCTTTTGCTTTCTTACGAAAACAAATCTATCAAAGAGATAAAAGCTAGCCTAGATGCCAATTTCCGCAGCATACTTAATCTTTCTTCTACCATTAATGGTCATGTAATTTGTCAAAATAGAAAGATTAATTCCATAGATAGCAAGTTTGCTCTTTTATTCCCTAAAACCAAAGATGGCAATACCTAGATCTATCCTTGCTTTTATGCCTAGCTAGGGGCGTTAAACGATAGCGCTTTTTGGGAGGCAACCCAATTTTATTTTTAGTTTTTTTGCTTTTGCTTCTGTTTAGGAATAAATATTTGTTCTAGCCTATGGTTATATGTGTTTTTATTTTTTAATTAGTGTTTGTGCCAAGTTAAACCTATAGGATCTTCTTGGATGATAGTTATTTGATCTTGCTGTAATTTCCAGAAACTTTCTGTTCACGAAAACAATTGTTAAAAATCACCAGAACGTGATAAAATAGTGATTCCAATTTCTGCTGATCAACAAACAAATTTCCTAGGTCTTCCTATTTTGGATGATTTTTTGGAGTTTTAGAAGTTTGCGTTGGTTACAGATTACTACAGACTGTTCTGTTTTAGACAGATTCTTTTTTCGTGTGTTGTTTGCTTATTTTGATGAATCTATGGCTAGTAAAATAGTTTATAATCCATAGAGAAGTTGTAATACAGTAGGTTTAACACCAATATAAATAAATAATGAGTTCATTACAGTACCTTGAAGTGGTCTTTTGTTTTCTTTCGCTAACGGAGCTCACGAGATTTCTGTTGAGTTTTGTGTTGTGAAGTTTTCAAGTTTTGGGTGAAATCTTTTGATGAATTATGGAACAAGGAGTGGCAAGAGCCTAAGCTTGGGGATGCCCATTGCACCCCCAAGATAATCTAAGGACACCAAAAAGCCAAAGCTTGGGGATGCCCCGGAAGGCATCGCCTCTTTCGTCTACTTCCATCGGTAACTTTACTTGGAGCTATATTTTTATTCACCACATGATATGTGTTTTGCTTGGAGCGTCTTGTATGATTCGAGTCTTTGCTTTTTAGTTTACCACAATCATACTTGCTGTACACACCTTTTGAGAGAGCCATACATGATTTGGAATTTGTTAGAATACTCTATGTGCTTCACTTATATCTTTTGAGCTATATAGTTTTGCTCTAGTGCTTGACTTATATCTTTTAGAGCACGGTGGTGGATTTGTTTTATAAAACTATTGATCTCTCATGCTTAACTTAGATTATTTTGAGAGTCTTAAATAGCATGTTAATTTGCTTAAATAATCTTAATATGCTAGGTATTCAAGAATAGTAAAAACTTTCTTATGAGTGTGTTGAATACTATGAGAAGTTTGATGCTTGATAATTGTTTGGAGATATGAAGATGGTGATATTAGAGTCATGCTAGTTGAGTAGTTGTGAATTTGAGAAATACTTGTGTTAAAGTTTGTGATTCCCGTAGCATGCACGTATGGTGAACCGTTATGTGATGAAGTCGGAGCATGATTTATTTATTGATTGTCTTCTTTATGAGTGGCGGTCGGGGACGAGCGATGGTCTTCTCCTACCAATCTATCCCCCTAGGAGCATGCGCGTAATACTTTTCTTTGATAACTTGTAGATTTTTGAAATAAGTATATGAGTTCTTTATGACTAATGTTGAGTCCATGGATTATACGCACTCTTCCTCCTTCCACCATTGCTAGCCTCTCTAATACCGCGCACCTTTCGCCGGTATCATACACCCACCATATACCTTCCTCAAAACAGCCACCATACCTACCTATCATGGCATTTCCATAGCCATTCCGAGATATATTTCCATGCAACTTTCCACCGTTCCGTTTATTATGACACACTCCATCATTGTCATATTGCTTAGCATGATCATGTAGTTGACATCGTATTTGTGGCAAAGTTACCATTCATAATTCTTTCATACATGTCACTCTTGATTCATTGCATATCCCGGTACACCGTCGGAGGCAATCATATAGAGTCATATTTTGTTCTAAGTATCGAGTTGTAATTGTTGAGTTGTAAGAAAATAAAAGTGTGATGAACTTCATTTTTCGAGCATTGTCCCAAGTGAGGAAAGGATGACGGAGACTATGATTCCCGCACAAGTCGGGATGAGACTCCGGACGAAAAATATATTAAAAAAAAGAGGCCATAAAAAAGAGAAAAGGCCCAAAAAAATGAGAGAAAAAGAGAGAAGGGACAATGTTACTATCCTTTTACCACACTTGTGCTTCAAAGTAGCACCATGATCTTCATGATAGAGAGTCTCTCATTTTGTCACTTTCATATACTAGTTGGAATTTTTCATTATAGAACTTGGCTTGTATATTCCAATGATGGGCTTCCTCAAAATGCCCTAGGTCTTCGTGAGCAAGCGAGTTGGATGCACACCCACTTAGTTTCTTTTGTTGAGCTTTCATATGCTTATAGCTCTAGTGCATCCGTTGCATGGCAATCCCTACTCACTCACATTGATATCTATTGATGGGCATCTCCATAGCCCGTTGATATGCCTATGATGTGAGACTATCTTCTCCCTTTCTGTCTTCTCCACAACCTCCCTTCCATTCCACATATAGTGCTATATCCATGGCTCACGCTCATGTATTGCGTGAAGATTGAATAAGTTTGAGAATGTCAAAAGTATGAAACAATTGCTTGGCTTGTCATCGGGGTTGTGCATGATTTAAATACTTTGTGTGGTGAAGATAGAGCATAGCCAGACTATATGATTTTGTAGGGAAAACTTTCTTTGGCCATGTTATTTTGAGAAGACATGATTGCTTTGTTAGTATGCTTGAAGTATTATTATTTTTATGTCAATATAAACTTTTGTCTTGAATCTTTCGGATCTGAATATACATACCACAATTAAGAAGAATTATAAATAAATTATGCCAAGTAGCACTTCATGTCAAAAATTATCTTTTTATCATTTACCTACTCGAGGACGAGCAGGAATTAAGCTTGGGGATGCTTGATACGTCTGCAACGTATCTATAATTTTTTATTTCTCCATGCTATATTATCTACTGTTTTGGACATTATTCGGCTTTATTATCCACTTTTATATTATTTTTGGGACTAACCTATTAACCGGAGGCCCAGCCCAGAATTGCTGGTTTTTGCCTATTTCAGAGTTTCGCACAAAAGGAATATCAAACGGAGTCCAAACGGAACGAAACCTTCGGGAACGTGATTTTCTCGCCGAATATGATCCAGGAGACTTGGACCCTACGTCAAGAAAGAAAGTAGGAAGGCACGAGGTAGGGGGGGCGCCCTCCACCCTCGTGGGCCCCCTGTTGCTCCACCGACGTACTCCTTCCTCCTATATATACCTACGTACCCCCAAACGATCAGATACGGAGCCAAAAACCTAATTCCACCGCCGCAACCTTCTGTACCCACGAGATCCCATCTTGGGGCCTATTCCGGAGCTCCGCCGGAGGAGGAACCCATCGCGGGGGGCTTCTACATCAACATCATAGCCTCTCTGATGAAGTGTGAGTAGTTTACTTCAGACCTTCGGGTCCATAGTTAGTAGCTAGATGGCTTCTTCTCTCTTTTTGGATCTCAATACAAAGTTCACCCCTCTCTCGTGGAGATCTATTCGATGTAATCTTCTTTTTGCGGTGTGTTTGTTGAGCGATGAATTGTGGGTTTATGATCAAGATTATCTATGAACAATATTTGAATATTCTCTGAATTCTTTTATGTATGATTGGTTATATTTGCAAGTCTCTTTGAATTATCAGTTTGGTTTGGCCTACTAGATTGGTTTTTCTTGCAATGGGAGAAGTTCTTAGCTTTGGGTTCAATCTTGCGGTGTCCTTTCCCAGTGACAGTAGGGGCAGCAAGGCACGTATTTTATTGTTGCCATCGAGTATAACAAGATGGGGTTTTTATCATATTGCATGAATTTATCCCTCTACATCATGTCATCTTGCTTAAGGTGTTACTCTGTTTCCATGAACTTAATACTCTAGATGCATGCTGGATAGCGGTCGATGAGTGGAGAAATAGTAGTAGATGCAGGCAGGAGTCGGTCTACTTGTCTCGGACGTGATGCCTATATACATGATCATACCTATATATTCTCATAACTATGCTCAATTCTGTCAATTGCGCAACAGTAATTCGTTCACCCACCATAAAATACTTATGCTCATTAGAGATGCCACTAGTGAAATCTATGGCCCCCGGGTCTATCTTCACCATATTAATCTTCCATTACTTTGTTATTTCCTTTGCTTTTATTTTACTTTGCATCTTTATCACAAAAATACCAAAAATATTATCCTATCATATCTATCGGATCTCACTCTCGTAAGTGACCGTGAAGGGATTGACAACCCCTTATCGCGTTGGTTGCGAGGAGTTATTTGTATTGTGCAGGTGCAAGGGACTCGCGCGTAGCCTCCTACTGGATTGATACCTTGGTTCTCAAAAACTGAAGGAAATACTTACGCTACTATGCTTCATCATCCTTTCCTCTTCAAGGAAATCCGATGCAGTGCTCAAGAGGTAGCACCGAGGTCTATATGTTATGTCGAACGGGAGGAGCTCGATGGCCCATTTGGCAATCCGGCCCGTTGCATCGCGGTTGTTTATTATGTCGTTGAGTGGTACTTCCGAGGCCACCGTAATTGAACACTCTTGAAAGTAGTGTCATAATTTCCGGGATGCCATAAATGTCGCGTATGCTATCTTTTGATAATGTGGGTTCCGTTATTTGCATGGAGTGAGGACAGTGGATACATAATATACCGACTTTTGAAGTGGGAATTTATGTCCGCCCGTCTCTCGTTCGATGACGAGCACTGCTCTTACAACTTGGTGAGTTGCCGCTATATATAACAACATTGGTTCGCCGACATGTGGCGCGGCCAAGATTGGGTTGGTGGCCGGGATGGCTTTTATTTCTTCCAATCCGGCCGTGGCTGCATCCGTCCACTCGAAGTGTTCGGTGCGCCGAAGGAGGTGATAAAGGGGTAGTGCCTTTTCTCCTAATCGGGAGATAAATCGGCCACCTCTGGATTTGCTTGAGGTCAGTTGGGATAGCCAACTCTTTCAGAGCTCGGATTTTAGCCGGATTTGCTTCAATTCCTCTGCCGGAGACGATGAAGCCCAGGAGTTTCCCGGCAGGAACGCCGAAAACGCATTTTTCCGGATTGAGCTTGATGTCGTATGTTCGGAGATTGTCGAACGTGAGCCTCAAGTCTTCTATTAAGGAGTCGACGTGTCTAGTTTTAACGACCACATCATCTACGTATGCCTCCACTGTTTTGCTGATCTGCTTTTCCAGACATCTCTGAATCATGCGTTGATACGTTGCGCCGGCGTTTTTGAGCCCGAAGGGCATTGTGTTGAAACAGAAGGGGCCGTATGGAGTAATAAATGCCGTTGCGGCTTGATCAGACTCCGGCATCTTAATTTGGTGGTAGCCGGAGTATGCGTCGAGGAAGCACAGTGAGTCGTGTCCCGCGGTAGCATCAATAATTTGATCGATGCGAGGGAGGGGGAAGGGATCCTTTGGGCAAGCCTTATTAAGGTCCTTGAAGTCGACGCATAGGCGCCAGGATTTGTCCTTCTTTGGTACCATCACCAGGTTTGCTAGTCAGTCCGGATGTTTTATTTCTCTAATGAATCCAGCCTCCAGTAACTTGGCTAGCTCCTCTCCCATGGCTTGTCGCTTAGGTTCAGAGAAACACCGAAGAGTCTGCTTGACCGGCTTGAATCCCTTTAGAATGTTAAGGCTATGCTCGGCCAGCCTGCGTGGGATTCCTGGCATGTCTGAAGGATGCCAGGCGAATATGTCCCAATTCTCGCGCAGGAACTCTCGTAGTGCGGCGTCTACAGCGGGGTTTAACTGTGCCCCGATGGATGCTGTTTTTGTAGGGTCCGTTGGGTGGACTTGGAATTTGACTATTTCATCCGCTGGTTTAAAAGAGGTGGACTTGGATCTTTTGTCGAGTATCACGTCGTCCCTGTCCACTGTGGAGCACAATGCAGTTAGTTCCTCCGCCGCAAGGGTTTCGGATAATGCCTCGAGGGCCAGTGCGGCTATTTTGTTTTCGGTGCGGAGTGCTATGTCCGGATCACTAGCGAGAGTGATGATTCCATTGGGCCCGGGCATTTTGAGCTTCATGTACCCGTAATAGGGTATGGCTTGGAAGATCGTGAATGCCTTCCGCCCTAGAAGGGCGTGGTATCCGCTACTGAATGGGGCCACTTGGAATGTAATTTCTTCGGACCTGTGATTTCTTCGGACCTGTAATTCTTCGGAGTGCTGAATACCACATTAGTGTGATTTTCCTAGCGCAACGTGCCTTCCGACTGGGGATGATTCCTCTGAAGTTCATGCTGCTTTGCTCAATGCGGTTCCTGTCTATTTCCATTTTTTGAAGAGTTTCCTCATAAATGAGGTTTAATCCGTTGCCGCCGTCCATGAGTACTTTAGTAAGCCGAAAGCCGTCCACAATTGGACTGAGGACCAAGGCGGCTGGTGCTCGGGCTGTTCGGAATTTAGGTTTTTCACTGGCATTGAAGGTGATAGCCGTGTCGCTCCATGGATTTATTGCTGCCACGTGGCAGACTTCGGCAAGGCTGCGGAGTGCTCGCTTACGCCTATTATTTGAGGCGAAGGTCTCGAAGACTATCAGGACTGTATTGTTATCCACAAGATGGTGCTCTGCGGTGTTTTGAATGAGGAGATCCTCACCGCTCTTGGCCACCTGCTGCAGTACCCAACATGCTCTAGAGCTGTGTGTTGGTATGGTATCCGTTGTACTATGAATTTTGCAGGGCCCGTTAAGCCATCCCTCCAATACGGTTCCACGCCCTGTAGTGGGCTTTTGCTTCTTTGTAATTGAGTCAGGCGACTTATGAGAGTGCACCCTTTTAATTCGGACTGGGGGCTTTGTCAGGGCCGGATTATCCCAAAATTTTGTTTGGGTTTTCCAGGCGCTTTCCATCGCACAGTACTTCCGTACTATGGCCGCCAAGTCTGCGAAGCGTGTTATGTCACGGCGACTTGAGGATTCCCTTGTCCGTGCAATTATTGCAAAAGAATGAAATTGCGTCTTCCTCGCGACAGTCCTTGACCTTGTTCATTACAAGGAGGAATCTGGCCCAATAGTGATGTCTTGTCTCCGGGCTCTTGCCTAATGTGGGAAAGATCGTTTATATCTGGGTGGGTGGGTGGATTTAAGTCCGGACCTTGACCCGGTTTGAGACCCAGGGGCGGAGGAGTTTTTGATCTTGGAAGTTCGGGCTCCGGTTTGTTGCCCAGTGGATCTGGCCAGTTGCCTGATTCTATGTTCAGGGTTTGGGCGATGTCCTCCTGTGGACAGGTATCCGGCTCAGAGGGCTCGGGAATTCAGACATAGCTTGTCCTCAGGATAGAGGAAGAACCGCCGCATTACTCCTCCACCACCGCTATCTGATGGGTGACCGGCGAAGAGTTAATCTCCCTTTGGTCGGGTTTAAGCCCAATCCGATCATAGTCCGTAGCGACTCTCAAAGCGGCGATGCGATCCAAGAGCTCGTTCAAAGAGGAGAGCTCCATTGGATTCATCCGCTCGGTAAGCTCCGAGCCAATGTGGAGGTTGTTTTCGATGACCCGAGAAGTCATCGTCGGCGCAGTGGCTGAAAAGGGCGGTCATGACGAAGCCGCCTAGTCGGAGAGTTTGTCCTACAGCCAGGGCTCCCCCAGAGGTGATGTTGTCCCTGACAACGAGACGAGCCATCCTTCCTTACGATGACGGCACAGTGGAACTCTCAATGAAAGCACCAATGTCGGTGTCAAAACCGGCGGATCTCGGGTAGGGGGTCCCGAACTGTGCGTCTAAGGCGGATGGTAACACGAGGCGGGGGACACGATGTTTACCCAGGTTTGGGCCCTCTCGATGGAGGTAATACCCTACTTCCTGCTTGATTGATCTTGATGATATGAGTATTACAAAAGTTGATCTACCACGAGATCGTAGAGGCTAAACCCTAGAAGCTAGCCTATGGTATGATTGTTGTTGTCCTATGGACTAAACCCTCCGGTTTATATAGACACCGGAGGGGGCTAGGGTTACACAGAGTCGGTTATAAGGGAGGAGATCTACATATCCGTATTGCCAAGCTTGCCTTCCACGCCAAGGAGAGTCCCATCCGGACATGAGATGAAGTCTTCAATCTTGTATCTTCATAGTCCAACAGTCCGGCCAAAGGATATAGTCCGGCTGTCCGAAGACCCCCTAATCCAGGACTCCCTTAATGACCGCCCCCTCCGACAAAGGCAAGCCTCGCGCACCTTGCAAGACCGCCATCGCGCCCATGCCAAAGAAGAAGCTGACGCCCGAACAGCTTGCAATGGAGTCGGCAAAGAGAAAGGGCTGGAGGCACGCGACAATGTGAGGGGCGAAGCCATCGAGGTGGCCGCCATTGCCGCCGTCGTGCAGCAGGAGGTCACCAATGCCCGCGTCGCGGCGGCAGCGAGGGAGGCGCTATTTATGATAGGGTTAAACCCTAGCCAGCACGGTCTCGCCAACACAGCCGTGGCTGCGGCCAGGACCGGCTCATCCGCGTTCCCTCGGATGGTGCTGCCCGACTCGCCCCGCGCGTCGGCGACACAGCCGATACCTGGCTTCCACGTCTACTGATGACCCACAAGTATACGATGTCTATCGTAGTCCTTTCGATAAGTAAGAGTGTCGAACCCAACGAGGAGCAGAAGGAAATGACAAGCGGTTTTCAGTAAGGTATTCTTTGCAAGCATTGAAATTATCGGTAACAGATAGTTTTGTGATAAGGTAATTTGTAACGGGTAACAAGTAATGAAAGTAAATAAGGTGCAGCATGATGGACCAATCCTTTTTGTAGCAAAGGAAAATCCTGGACAAATTCTTATATAAAGGAAAACTCTCCCGAGGACACATGGGAATTATCGTCAAGCTAGTTTTCATCACGCTCATTTGATTCGCGTTCGTTACTTTGATAATTTGATATGTGGGTGGACCGGTGCTTGGGTGCTTTCCTTCCTTGGACAAGCATCCCACTTATGATTAACCCCTATTGCAAGCATCCGCAACTACAAAAGAAGTATTAAGGTAAACCTAACCATAGCATGAAACATATGGATCCAAATCAGCCCTTACTTAAGCAACGATAAACTAGGGTTTAAGCTTCTGTCACTCTAGCAACCCATCATCTATTTATTACTTCCCAATGCCTTCCTCTAGGCCCAAACAATGGTGAAGTGTCATGTAATCGATGTTCACATAACACCACTAGAGGAGAGACAACATACATCTCATCAAAATATCGAACGAATACCAAATTCACATGACTACTTATAGCAAGACTTCTCACATGCCCTCAGGAACAAACGTAAATACTCACAAATCATATTCATGTTCATAATCAGAGGGGTATTAATATTCATAAAGGATCTGAACATATGATCTTCCGCCAAATAAACCAACTAGCATCAACTACAAGGAGTAATCAACACTACTAGCAACCTACAGGTACCAATCTGAGGTTTTGAGACAAAGATCGGATACAAGAGATGAACCAGGGTTTGAGATGAGATGGTGCTAGTGAAGATGTTGATGGAGATTGACCCCCTCCCAATGAGAGGATCGATGGTGATGAATTACCCCTCCCGGAGGGATGTTTCCCCGGCAGAACAGCTCCCCGGGAGCCCTAGATTAGTTCCGCCAAGGTTTCGCCTCGTGGCGGTGGTGTTGCGTCCTGAAAGCTTCCTCCTGATTTTTTCCAGGACGAAAGACTTCATATAGCAGAAAATGGGCATCAGAGGCCTGCCAGGTTGCCCACGAGGCAAGGGGGTCCGCCCGGGGGCTAGGGCGCGCCCCCACCCTCGTGGCCAGGGTGTGGGACCCCTGTGGTTGATTCTTTCGCCAGTATTTTTTATGTTTTCCCAAACGTTCCTCCGTGAAGTTTCAGGACTTTTGGAGTTGTGCAGAATAGGTCTCTAATATTTGCTCCTTTTCCAGTCCAGAATTTCAGCTGCCGACATTCTCCCTCTCCATGTAAACCTTGTAAAATAAGAGAGAATAGGCATAAGTATTGTGACATAATGTGTAATAACAACCCATAATGCAATAAATATTGATATAAAAGCATGATGCAAAATGGACGTATCAACTCCCCCAAGCTTAGACCTCGCTTGTCCTTAAGCGGAAGCCGATAACGAAAAATATGTCCACATGTTTAGAGATAGAGGTGTCGATAAAATAAAATACGGACATGAGGGCATCATGATCAATCTTATAACAACAACATATATATATATATATATATATATATATATATATATATATATATATATATATATTATCATATGATTTCTTATGCTAAAGTAACAATCTATTCACAATATAAAGTATGAATCGGAAACTTCATTGAAAACTAACAAACTATAATCTCGGTCATTGAAGCAATTGCAATTTATCATAACATCGGAAAGAGTCAATATAAGAGCTTTTCGGCAAATCCACATAATCAACTATCATTTAGTCTTTCACAATTGCTAACACTCACGCAATACTTATGGGTATCGAGTTTTAATCGGACACAGAGAAAGATAGGGGCTTATAGTGCTGCCTCCCAAACCTTTTACGAAAGGTAATGTCAACAATAGTAGTTCATGAAAACTTACATCCAATTGGATATATATATATATATATATATATATATATATATATATATATATATATATATATATATATATATATATATATATATATATCAGATCTTTCCAACACAATGTGTTTGCCAAAGGATAAAATGTAAAAAGGAAAGGTGAAGTTCACCATGACTATTGTATAAAGTATGAGACAAGAATAAAAGATAGGCCCTTCGCAGAGGGAAGCAGAGGTTGTCATGTGCTTTTATTGTTGGATGCACAAAATCTTAATGCGAAAGAACGTCACTTTATATTGCCACTTGTGATATGGACCTTTATTATGCAGTCCGTCGCTTTTATTTCTTCCACATCACAAGATTGTATAAACCTTATTTTCTCCACACTAATAAATACATATTTAGAGAGCAATTTTTATTGCATGCAACAATGACAACTTACTTGAAGGATCTTACTCAATCCATAGGTAGGTATGGTGGACTCTCATGGCAAAACTAGGTTTAAGGATATTTGGAAGCACAAGTAGTGTCTCTACTTGGTGCAAAGAATTTGGCTAGCATGAGGGAGAAAGGCAAGCTCAACATGTTGGATGATCCATGATAATATACTTTATTTCGGATATAAGAAAACATAACCCATTACGTTGTCTTACTTGTCCAACATCAACTCTTTAGCATGTCATATTTTAATGAGTGCTCACAATCATAAAAGATGTCCAAGATATTATATTTATATGTGATAACCTCTCTTTCTTTATTACTTCCTATTAATTGCAACGATGACCAAAACTATGTTTGTCAACTCTCACCAACTTATATTCATCATACTCTTTATATGTGAAGTCATTACTCTCCATAAGATCAATATGATCTCTTTATTTCTTTTTATTCTTTCCTTTTATTTTATTCCCTCACGATCGTACCAAGATAATCAAGCCCTTGACTCAAAACTAATCTTTATTATATATAGCTCACGGACTCGATTACATACTAAAACTAGATCATACTAAAACTTTATTCTACTAAATCAAGATATTACTAAAAGGATCGAACTAAGAAAACGGTAAAGATAGTAGTGTGATGGTGATACGATACCGGGGCACCTCCCCCAAGCTTGGCAGTTGCCAAGGAGAGTGCACATACCCAATACTCAGTTCTCCTTTGCTAGTGATGGTGGAGTTGTTGATGAAGTAGGCTTTTCGTCCATCTTCCATGGCATAGGCTCACCATCATAGAAGGATGATCGAGTCTCTGGGATCCTCAAATGTGCAGCCAAACTCATCCTCTTGAATCTATATTCATACTCACAGTTTTGGTTTTGCAGGTCATAGATCTGGGCTTGGAGGCGCTCGATTTTCTCGTGAAGCTTGAAGATGGTCTCCCCAATGTTCTTGACATCTAGCTTGTGGTTGTTGGCGAACTCCGTGATCATTACATGGTTGGCGTCGAGTCCACGTTCCACCATCTCCTAGCACTTGAAAACTTGGTTCTCCATTGCTTCGAGCCTTGTCTCCGCGCTTCCGGTCCTCCTTGGTCCCTCAACATCGCGGATGTGCAGCAACCCTCACGCATCTCAATGGTTTGAGGATGTTGCAGCACCTCCGCGATGTAGGGATTGATGACCTTCTCGAAGAACTTGTCCTTGGGGGTGCTTGGAGATGTCATGGTGATCTAGATCTGTCAGAAAAATAGCTCGAAACAAAAACAGAGGATATTTGCATGGTACGGTGGTCAAAACCTTCAGGAGATTATATAATGATTTTTTACCGACCAAAAGAAGTATTGTGCAGGAAAACGGAGTCCGAAGAGCACACGAGGTGCCCACGAGGCAGGGGGGCGCGCCCAGGGGGGTAGGGTGTGATACGTCTCCAACGTATCTATAATTTTTGATTGCTCCATGCTATATTATCTACTGTTTTGGACAATTTTGGGCTTTATTATCCACTTTTATATTATTTTTGGGACTAACCTATTAACCGGAGGCCCAGCCTAGAATTGCTGTTTTTTTTTTGCCTATTTCAGTGTTTCGAAGAAAAGGAATATCAAACGGAGTCCAATTGACCTGAAACTCCACAGAACTTATTTTTGGACCAGAAGAAGCCCACGGAGTACCAGGAGTGCACTAGAGAGTCGGGCTTCCACGAGGTGGGGCGCGCCCACCCCCTAGGGCGCGCCCCCCTGCCTCGTGGACAGCCCGGAGGTCCACCGATGTACTTCTTTCACCCATATATACCCACGTACCCTAAAACTTCCGAAGACAAGAATAGATCGGGAGTTCCGCCGCCGCAAGCCTCTGTAGCCACCAAAAGTCAATCGGGACCCTGTTCCGGCACCCTGCCGGAGGGGGAACCCTCACCGGTGGCCATCTTCATCATCCCGACGCTCTCCATGACGAGGAGGGAGTAGTTCACCCTCGGGGCTGAGGGTATGTACCAGTAGCTATGTGTTTGATCTCTCTCTCTCTCTCTCTCTCTCTCTCTCTCTCTCTCTCTCTCTCTCTCTGTTCTTGATTTGGCACGATCTTGATGTATCGCGAGCTTTGCTATTATAGTTGGATCTTATGTTTCTTCTCCCCCTCTACTCTCTTGTAATGGATTGAGTTTTCCCTTCGAAGTTATCTTATCGGATTGAGTCTTTAATAATTTGAGAACACTTGATGTATGTCTTGCTGTGCATATCTGTGGTGACAATGGGATATCACGTGACTCACTTGATGTATGATTTGGTGATCAACTTGCGGGTTCCGCCCATGAACTTATGCATAGGGGTTGGCACACGTTTTCGTCTTGATTCTCCGGTAGAAACTTTGGGGCACTCTTTGAGGTTCTATGTGTTGGTTGAATAGATGAATCTGAGATTGTGTGATGCATATCGTATAATCATACCCACGGATACTTGAGGTGACATTGGAGTATCTAGGTGACATTAGGGTTTTGGTTGATTTGTGTCTTAAGGTGTTATTCTAGTACGAACTCTAGGGCTGTTTGTGACACTTATAGGAATAGCCCAACGGATTGATTGGAAAGAATAACTTTGAGGTGGTTTCGTACCCTACCATAATCTCTTCGTTTGTTCTCCTCTATTAGTGGCTTTGGAGTGACTCTTTGTTGCATGTTGAGGGATAGTTATATGATCCAACTATGTTATTATTGTTGAGAGAACTTGCACTAGTGAAAGTATGAACCCTAGGCCTTGTTTCCTATCATTGCAATACCGTTTACGCTCACTTTTACCATTAGTTACCTTGCTGTTTTTATATTTTCAGATTACAAAAACCTATATCTACCATCCATATTGCACTTGTATCACCATCTCTTCACCGAACTAGTGCACCTATACAATTTACCATTGTATTGGGTGTGTTGGGGACACAAGAGACTCTTTGTTATTTGGTTGCGGGGTTGTTTGAGAGAGACCATCTTCATCCTACACCTCCCACGGATTGATAAACCTTAGGTCATCCACTTGAGGGAAATTTGCTACTTTCCTACAATCCTCTACACTTGGAGGCCCAACAACGTCTACAAAAAGAAGGTTGTGTAGTAGACATCAAGCTCTTTTCTGACGCCGTTGCCGGGGAGGTGAGTGCTTGAAGGTACATCTTTAGATCTTGCAATCGAAAATTTTTGTTTCTTGTTTTAGCACTAGTTTAGTTTATAAAAGAAAACTAAAAAAATGGAATTGAGTTTACCTCATACGCTTCATCTTTTTAATATCTTTCGTGAGTATGATGGGAAGGAAAATTGTGCCAAAGTGTTAGAAGCAGAATGCATTAAAATGTTTGGCACTAAATATTTGAATGATGATCATGATTGCAATGTTTTTAGTATGAATTCCTTGAATATCCATGATGCTAATGTTATGCAAATACACAAGCTTGGCTAAGCTATGTTTTATGAGGATGATATTTTTTGTCCCCCAAGCTTTGATGAGCAAATTTACTATGATGAAAGCATGCCTCCTATCTATGATGATTATTGTGATGACATGTATGCTTTAAAGAGTAATGATAACCATGAAACTTGTCATCTTGATCTTAATTCTCAATCATATGATAGTTATTTTGTTGAGTTTGCTCCCACTACTATTCATGAGAATAAATTTGCTTATGTGGAGAGTAATAAAAATTCTATGCTTGTAGATCCTGAAAAGAATGCTTTAGGTGCTGGTTATATTGTTGAATTCATTCATGATTCTACTGAAAATTATTATGAGAGAGGATCATATGCTTCTACATATTGCAATAATATCAAGTTTCCTCTCTATGTGCTTAAAGTTTTGAAGTTATGCTTGTTTTGCCTTCCTATGCTAGTTGATTATTGTTCCCATTAGTTGTTTGCTCACAAAACCCCTATGCATAGGAAGTGGGTTAGACTTAAAAGTGCTGGTCATAGTCTTCAAAGTCTTATTAGTGCATCAATCTACAGAAAGGTAGGGGGGCATACCTGTGTGAAAATGGAGTGTAAAGCATATTCTAGATATTTCACTTCGAATTTCTTCCTCTTAAGCTCTCTTTATGTTTCAATTCTTATCCTTTATGTGAGCATCATTGAAATCATCATGCCTAGCTAGGGGCGTTAAACGTTAGCGCTTGTTGGGAGGCAACCCAACTTTATTTTAGTTTCTTGCTTTTTGGTTCTGTTTAGTAATAAGTAATCCATATAGCTTCTGTTTAGATGTTGTTTTGTGTTTTAATTAGTGTTTGTGCCAAGTAGAACCTTTGGGAAGACTTGGGTGAAGTCTTTATGATCATGCTGTAAAAAACAGAAACTTTAGCGCTCACGAGATTAGCTTCAACTTTTTACTGGAGAGTGCTATTTAGTTTATTCTTTTTGAAGATGATTACTAGACAAATTCCTCAGGTCCAATTTATTTTAGAATTTTTGGAGTTCCAGAAGTTTGCGTTAGTTACAGATTACTATAGACTATTCTGTTTTTGACAGATTCTGTTTTCATTGTGTTGCTTGCTTATTTTGATGAATCTATGGCTAGTAAAATAGTTTATAAACCATAGAGAAGTTGGAATACAGTAGGTTTAACACCAATATAAATAAAGAATGAGTTCATTACAGTACCTTGAAGTGGTGTTTTGTTTTCTTTCGCTAACGGAGCTCACGAGATTTTCTGTTAAGTTTTGTGTTGTGAAGTTTTCAAGTTTTGGGTAAAGATTCGATGGAATATGGAATAAGGAGTGGCAAGAGCCTAAGCTTGGGGATACCCAAGGCATCCCAAGGTAATATTCAAGGATAACCAAGAGCCTAAGCTTGGGGATGCCCCGGAAGGCATCCCCTCTTTCGTCTACTTCCATCGGTAACTTTACTTGGAGCTATATTTTTATTCACCACATGATATGTGTTTTGCTAGGAGCGTCCTTTTATTTTCTTTAGTTGTGCTTGCTGTTTGAATAAAGTATCAAGATCTGAAATCCTTAAATGTTGGAGAGTCTTCACATAGTTACATAATTATTCAACTACTCATTGATCTTCACTTATATCTTTCAGAGTAGTTTGTCATTTGCTCTAGTGCTTCACTTATATCTTTTAGAGCATGGTGGTAGTTTTATTTTGAAGAAATAGATGAACTCTCATGCTTCACTTATATTATTTTGAGTCTTAAATAGCATGGTAATTTTCTTAATAATCCTAATATGCTTGGTATTCAAGATTTGTAAAACTTTCTTTTGAGTGTGTTGAATACTAAGAAAAGTTTGATGCTTGATAATTGTTTTTAGATATGAAGATGGTGATATTAGAGTCATGCTAGTAAGTAGTCGTGAATTTGAGAAATACTTGTTCTAAAGTTTGTGATTCCCAAAGCATGCACGTATGGTGAACCGTTATGTGATGAAGTCGGAGCATAATTTATTTATTGATTGTCTTCCTTATGAGTGGCGGTCGGGGACGAGCGATGGTCTTTTCCTACCAATCTATCCCCCTAGGAGCATGCACGTAGTACTTTGTTTCGATAACTAATAAATGTTTGCAATAAGTATGTGAGTTCTTTATGACTAATGTTGACTCCATGGATTATACGCACTCTCATCCTTCCACCATTGCTAGCCTCTTTAATACCGCGCACCTTTCGCAGGTATCATACACCCACCATATACCTTCCTCAAAACAGCCACCATACCTACCTATTATGGCACTTCCATAGCCATTCCGAGATATATTTCGATGCAACTTTCCATCGTTCCGTTTGTTATGACACGCTCCATCATTGTCATATTGCTTTGCATGATCATGTAGTTGACATTGTATTTGTGGCAAAGCCACCGTTCATAATTCTTTCATACATGTCACTCTTCATTCATTGCACATCCCGGTACACCGCCGGAGGCATTCATATAGAGTCATATTTTGTTCTAAGTATCGAGTTGTAATTGTTGAGTTGTAAGAAAAATAAAAGTGTGATGATCATCATTTTTAGAGCATTGTCCCAAGTGAGGAAAAGGATGATGGAGACTATGATTCCCCCACAAGTCGGGATGAGACTCCGGACGAAAAATAAAAAAAAGAAAGAAAAAAAGGGGCCATAAAAAAAGAGAAAGCCCCAAATAAAAAAATAAAAAAATGAGAGAAAAAGAGAGAAGGGACAATGCTACTATCCTTTTACCACACTTGTGCTTCAAAGTAGCACCATGATCTTCATGATAGAGAATCTCCTATGTTGTCACTTTCATATACTAGTGGGAATCTTTCATTATAGAAATTTGCTTGTATATTCCAATGATGGGCTTCCTCAAAATGCCCTAGGTCTTCGTGAGCAAGCGAGTTGGATGCGCACCCACTTAGTTTCTTTTGTTGAGCTTTCATATACTTATAGCTCTAGTGCATCCGTTGCATGGCAATCCCTACTCACTCACATTGATATCTATTGATGGGCATCTCCATAGCCCGTTGATACGCCTAGTTGATGTGAGACTATCTTCTCCTTTTTGTCTTCTCCACAACCATCATTCTATTCCACCTATAGTGCTATGTCCATGGCTCACGCTGATGTATTGCGTGAAGATTGAAAAAGTTTGAGAATGTCAAAAGTATGAAACAATTGCTTGGCTTGTCATCGGGGTTGTGCATGATTTAAATACTTTGTGTGGTGAAGATAGAGCATAGCCAGACTATATGATTTTGTAGGGATAACTTTCTTTGGCCATCTTGTTTTGAGAAGACATAATTGCTTTGTTATTATGCTTAAAGTATTATTATTTTTATGTCAATATTAAACTTTTGTCTTGAATCTTTCGGATCTGAATATTCATACCACAATTAAGAAGAATTACATTGAAATTATGCCAAGTAGCATTCCACATCAAAAATTATCTTTTTTATCATTTACCTACTCGAGGACGAGCAGGAATTAAGCTTGGGGATGCCTGATACGTCTCCAACGTATCTATAATTTTTGATTGCTCCATGCTATATTATCTACTGTTTTGGACAACTTTGGGCTTTATTATCCACTTTTATATTATTTTTGGGACTAACCTATTAACCGGAGGCCCAGCCCAGAATTGCTGTTTCTTTGCCTATTTCAGTGTTTCGAACAAAAGGAATATCAAACGGGGTCCAATTGACCTGAAACTCCACAGAACTTATTTTTGGACCAGAAGAAGCCCACGGAGTACCGGGAGTGCACCAGGGGAGTCTCGGGCTGCCCACGAGGGTGGGGCGCCCACCCCTAGGGCGCCCCGCCTCGTGGACAGCCCAGAGGTCCACCGACGTACTTCTTTCACCCATATATACCCAACCCACGTACCGTAAAACTTCCGAAGACAAGAATAGATCGGGAGTTCCGCCGCCGCAAGCCTCTGTAGCCACCAAAAGTCAACCGGGACCCTTGCTCGCACCCGCTGGAGGGGGAACCTCACCGGTGGCCATCTTCATCATCCCGCGCTCTCCATGATGAGGAGGAGTAGTTCACCCTCGGGCTGAGGGTATGTACCAGTAGCTATGTGTTCTCTCTCTCTCTCTCTCTCTCTCTCTCTCTCTCTCTCTCGTGTTCTTGATTTGCACGATCTTGATGTATCGCGAGCTTTGCTATTATAGTTGGATCTTATGTTTCTTCTCCCCCTCTACTCTCTTGTAATGGATTGAGTTTTCCCTTTGAAGTTATCTTATCGGATTGAGTCTTTAATAATTTGAGAACACTTGATGTATGTCTTGCTGTGCATACCTGTTCCTTTTTGGAGTATGAAACGTTCTGGAAAGTGTCCCTTATGTATTCCTCTGGGGTTACGATTTAAATAATATTAGTTTCAACATTTACGGGATTACCTGAGATATAATGTTTGATTCTTTGACCGTTCACCACCTTCGGATTTGTGCCTTCGAAGTTGTTGATTTTTATGGCACCGGAACGATAGACCTCCTCGATAACGTAAGGAACTTCCCATTTAGAGAGAATTTTTCCTACAAAAAATCTTAAACGAGAGTTGAATAGCAACACATAATCACCTAAATTAAACTCACGCTTTTGTATCCTTTTGTCATGCCATCTTTTAACTTTTTCTTTAAACAGTTTGGCATTCTCCTACGCTTGAGTTCTCCATTCATCAAGTGAGCTAATGTCAAATAGCCTCTTCTCACCGGCAAGTTTGAAATCATAATTGAGCTCTTTAATAGCCCAATATGCCTTATGTTCTAGTTCGAGAGGTAAGTGACACGCTTTTCCGTAAACCATTTTATACGGAGACATACCCATAGGATTTTTATATGCAGTTCTATAGGCCCATAATGCATCATCGAGTTTCTTGGACCAATTCTTTCTAGATCTATTAACAGTCTTTTGCAAGATTAATTTGATCTCTCTATTACTCAATTCTACCTGGCCACTACATTGTGGGTGGTAAGGAGATGCAATTCTATGATTAACGTCAAACTTAGCAAGCATTTTACGAAAGGCACCATGAATAAAATGTGAACCACCATCAGTCATTAAATATCTAGGGACTCCAAACCTCGGAAAAATATCTTCTTTAAGCATCTTAATAGAGGTGTTATGATAAGCACTACTAGTTGGAATAGCTTCTACCCACTCAGTAACGTAATCAACAGCAACTAAAATATGTGTGTACCCATTAGAGGAAGGAAACGGTCCCATATAATCAAAGCCCCAAACATTAAATGGTTCAATAACAAGTGAATAGTTCATAGGCATTTCTTGACGACTACTAACATTGCCAATTCTCTGACATTCATCACAAGACAAGACAAACTTACGGGCATCTTTAAAGAGAGTAGGCCAATAAAAACCAGATTGCAATACCTGATGACCCACAAGTATAGGGGATCTATCGTAGTCCTTTCGATAAGTAAGAGTGTCGAACCCAACGAGGAGCAGAAGGAAATGATAAGCAGTTTCCGGCAAGGTATTCTCTGCAAGTACTGAAATAAGTGATAACAGATAATTTTGTGATGAGGTAAATTGTAACGAGCAACAAGTAACAAAAGTAAACACGGTGCAGCAAGGTGGCCAATCCTTTTGTAGCAAAGGACAAGCCTGGACAAACTCTTATGATAGGAAAAGCGCTCCCGAGGACACATGGGAATATCGTCAAGCTAGTTTTTATCACGTTCATATGATTTGCGTTCGGTACTTTGATAATTTGATATGTGGGTGGACCAGTGCTTGGGTGCTGTTCTTACTTGAACAAACATCCCACTTATGATTAATATCTATTGCAAGCATCCGCAACTACAACAAAAGTATTAAGGTAAACCTAACCATAGGATGAAACATATGGATCCAAATAAGCCCCTTATGAAGCAACGCATAAACTAGGGTTTAAGCTTCTGTCACTCTAGCAACCCATCATCTACTTATTACTTCCCAATGCCTTCCTCTAGGCCCAAATAATGGTGAAGTGTTATGTAGTCGACGTTCACATAACACCACTAGAGGTTAGACAACATACATCTCATCAAAATATCGAAAGAATACCAAATTCACATGACTACTAATAGCAAGACTTCTCCCTTGTCCTCAGGAACAAACGTAACTACTCACAAAGCATATTCATGTACATAATCAGAGGGGTAATAATGTGCATAAAGGATCTGATCATATAATCTTCCACCAAATAAACCAACTAGCATCAACTACAAGGAGTAATCAACACTACTAGCAACCTACTAGCACCAATCCCGGACTTGGAGACAAGAATTGGATACAAGAGATGAACTAGGGTTTGGAGATGAGATGGTGCTGGTGAAGATGTTGATGGAGATTTCCCTCTCCCGATGAGAGGAGCGTTGGTGATGATGATGGCGATGATTTCCCCCTCCCGGAGGGAAGTGTCCCTGGCAGAACAGCTCTGCCGGAGCCCTAGATTGGTTCCGCCAAGGTTCCGCCTCGTGGCGGCGGAGTCTCGTCCCGAAAGGTTGCTTATGATTTTTTTCTAATCGAAAGACTTCATATAGGAGAAGATGGGCATCGGAGAGCCACCAGGGGGCCCATGAGGTAGGGGGCGCGCCCAGGGGGGAGGGCGCGCCCCCCACCCTCGTGAGAAGGGTGTGGGCCCCCTGGCCTTCATCTTTGGCGATGATTTTTCTTTATTTATTTTAAGGTATTCCGTGAATTTTCAGGACTTTTGGAGTTGCGCAGAATAGGCCTTCAATATTTGCTCCTTTTCCAGCCCAGAATTCCAGCTGTCGGCATTCTCCCTCTTCATGTAAACCTTGTAAAATAAGAGAGAATAGCCATAAGTATTGTGACATAACGTGAAATAACAGCCCATAATGCGATAAATATCGATATAAAAGCATGATGCAAAATGGACGTATCAACTCCCCCAAGCTTAGACCTCGCTTGTCCTCAAGCGAAAAGCCGATAACAATAAATATGTCCTCATGTTTAGAGGTAGAGGCGTCGATAAAAATAAAATACGGACATGAAGGCATCATGATTATTCTATAACAGCAACATATATTGATTTGTCATATGATTACTCATGTTCAAATGATGATCTTTTCACAAAGTGCAAAAGTATGAATCAGAAACCTTATTGGGCACCAACAAATTATAACCTCAGTCATTGAAGCAATTGCAATTTATCATAACATCGAAAAGAGTCTATGTCAGAGCTTAAAATCAAGTCCACATACTCTACTATCACTTAGTCCTTCATAATGGCTAACACTCACGCAATACTTGTGGTTACGGAGTTTTAGCCGGACACAGAGAAAGATAGGGGCTTGTAGTTTTGCCCCACAACCTTTTACCTCAGGGGTAATGTCAACAATAATAATTCATGCTCCCCTACATCCAATTAGAGATATATATATATATATATATATCTATATATATCTATCTATATATATATATATATATATATATATATATATATATCATGTTCTTTCCAACATGCTGAGCTTGCCAAAGGATAAAATAAAAAGGAGAAGGTGAAGATCACCGTGACTCTTGCATAAGGTAGAAGATAATAATAAAAGATAGGCCCTTTGCAGAGGGAAGCAGAGGTTGCCATGCGCTTTTATTGTTGGACGCACAAAATCTTAATGCAAAAGAACGTCACTTTATATTGCCCCTTGTATGTGGAACTTTATTATGCAGTCCGTCGCTTTTATTACTTCCACAACAAGTTTGTACAAAGCTTATTTCTCTGCACTAATAAGTCATGCATATTTAGAAAGCAATTTTTATTGCTTGCACCGATGACAACTTACTTGAAGGATCTTACTCAATCCATAGGTAGATATGATGGACTCTCATGGCTAAACTAGTTTAAATGTATTTGGAAGCACAAGTAGTATCTCTACTTGGTGCTGAGAATTTGGCTAGCATGAGGGGGAAAGGCAAGCTCAACATGTTAGGAGATCCACGACAATATACTTTGTCTCAGATATAAGAAAACATAACTCATTACGTTGTCTTCCTTGTCCAACATCAACTCTTTAGCATGTCATATTTTAATGAGTGTTCCCAATCATAAAAGATGTCAATGATAATATATCTATATGTGAAACCTCTCTCTCCTTATTACTTCCTATTAATTGCAACGATGACCAAAACTATATTTGCCAACTCCCAACAACTTTTAATCATCATACTCATTCTATGTGAAGTCATTACTTTCAATAAGACCAATATGAACTCTTTGTTTATTTTTGTTCTTTTCTTTTATTCACTCAAGATCATGGCAAAGTAATCAAGCCCTTGACTCAACACTAATCTTTATTATATATAGCTCACGGACTCGATTGAATAGAGGGATCATAAAGCAAAACTTCAAAACTAGATCATGCCATGACTTTATTCTACTATATCAAGATACTACTAATAGGATCAAACTAAGAAAAACGGTAAAGATAGGAGTTGTGATGGTGATACGATACCGGGGCACCTCCCCCAAGCTTGGCAGTTGCCAAGGGGAGTGCCCATACCCATATGATTATGTCTCCTTCTTTGTTGTTGGTGGTGGAGGTGTTGTTGATGATGCAAGCTTGTCGTCCACCTTCCATGGCATAGGCTCACCCTCATAGAAGGATGATTGAGTCTTCGGAATCCTCAAATCTGCAACGGAAACAGCTCAAGACGAAAACAGAGGATATTTGCGTGATACGGTCGTCAAAACCTTCGGGAGAATATATAATATTTTTACCGACCAAAATACGTATCGTGCAAGAAAACGGAGTCCGGAGGGCACACGAGGTGCTCACGAGGTAGGGGGGTGCACCCAGGGGGGTAGGGCGCGCCCTCCACCCTCGTGGAGGCCTCGTGTCCTCCCCGGACTGCTACTTATTTTTCTATTTTTCTAAATATTTCAAAACGGAGAAATATTGCCTTAGAATTTGTTTTGGAGTCGGTTTACTTACCGTAACACATACCTATTCCTTTTCGGAGTCTGAAACGGTCTGGAAAGTGTCCCTTAAGTATTCCTTCAGGGTTACGGTTTCAATAATATTGGTTTCAACATTTATGGGATTACCTGAGATATAGTGTTTGATTCTTTGACCGTTTACCACCTTCGGATTTGTGCCTTCGAAGTTGTTGATTTTTATGGCACCGGAACGATAGACCTCCTCGACAACGTAGGGACCTTCCCATTTAGAGAGAAGTTTTCCTGCAAAAAATCTTAAACGAGAGTTGTATAGCAATACATAATCACCTACATTAAACTCACGCTTTTGTATCCTTTTGTCATGCCATCTTTTAACTTTTTCTTTAAATAACTTAGCATTTTCATAAGCTTGGGTTCTCCATTCATCAAGTGAACTAATATCAAATAACCTCTTCTCACCGGCAAGTTTGAAATCAAAGTTGAGCTCTTTAATAGCCCAATATGCCTTATGTTCTAGTTCAAGAGGTAAGTGACATGCTTTTCCATAAACCATTTTATACAGAGACATACCCATAGGATTCTTATATGCAGTTCTATAGGCCCATAATGCATCATCAAGTTTCTTGGACCAATTCTTTCTAGACCTATTAACGGTCTTTTGCAAAATTAATTTGAGCTCTCTATTACTCAATTCTACTTGACCACTAGACTGCGGGTGATAAGGAGATGCAATTCTATGATTAACGTCATATTTAGCAAGCATTTTACGGAAAGCACCATGAATAAAGTGTGAACCACCATCAGTCATTAAATATCTAGGGACTCCAAACCTCGGAAAAATAACTTCCTTAAGCATTTTAATAGAAGTGTTATGATCAGCACTACTAGTTGGAATAGCTTCTACCCACTTGGTAACGTAATCAACCGCAACTAAAATATGTGTATATCCATTAGAGGCAGGAAAAGGTCCCATATAATCAAAGCCCCAAACATCAAATTGTTCAATAACAAGTGAATAATTCATAGGCATTTCTTGACGTCTACTAATATTACCAATTCTTTCACATTCATCACAAGACAAAACAAACTTACGGGCATCTTTGAAGAGAGTCGGCCAATAAAAACCAGATTGCAATACCTTATGTGCAGTTCTATCTCCAGCGTGGTGTCCTCCATAAGCTTCGAAGTGACACTTGCGTAGGATCTGTTCCTGTTCATGCTTAGGTACACAACGTCTCATAACACCATCTACTCCTTCTTTATAAAGATGTGGATCATCCCAAAAGTAAATTCTCAAATCATAAAAGAACTTTTTCTTTTGTTGGTATGTGAAGCTTGGTGGTATAAATTTAGCAACAATATAATTAGCATAATTAGCATACCATGGAGTGCTACGAGAAGTGCTTATGACATTTAATTGTTCGTCAGGAAAGCTATCATCAATAGGTAGTGGGTCATCAAGAACATTCTCTAACCTAGATAAGTTATGCAGCAACGGGTTCTCAGCTCCTTTTCTATCAACAATATGCAAATCAAATTCTTGCAGCAAGAGAACCCATCTAATAAGTCTAGGTTTAGCATCTTTCTTTTCCATAAGATATTTAATAGCAGCATGATCGATGTGAATAGTTACTTTAGAATCAACAATATAGGGTCTGAATTTATCACAAGCAAATACAACTGCTAAAAGTTCCTTTTCGGTAGTAGCATAATTTCTTTGAGCATTGTCTAGAGTCTTACTAGCGTAATGGATAACATTTAATTTCTTATCAACTCTTTGCCCTAGAACATCACCTACAGCATAATCACTGGCATCACACATAATTTCAAAGGGTAAATTCCAATCGGTGGCTGAACAACAAAGAGACTAATGCTTTCTTAAGTATTTCAAATGCTTCTACACAATCATCATCAAAGACAAATGGTACATCTTTTTGTAATAAATTAGTCAGAGGCCGAGAAATTTTTGAGAAGTCCTTAATGAACCTCCTATAAAATCCGGCGTGACCAAGGAAACTTCTTATACCTTTGATGTCCTTGGGACATGGCATATTTTCAATAGCATCAACCTTGGCTTTATCAACTTCAATACCTCTTTCAGAAACTTTGTGCCCCAAGACAATACCTTCATTAACCATAAAGTGGCACTTTTCCCAATTCAAGACAAGATTAGTTTCTTCACATCTCTGCAAAACTCGATCAAGATTGCTCAAGCAATCGTCAAAATAGGAACCATAGACGAAAAAGTCGTCCATGAAAACCTCACAAATCTTTTCACAAAAGTCAGAGAATATAGCCATCATGCATCTTTGAAAGGTAGCAGGTGCATTACATAAACCAAAACGCATACGTCTATAAGCAAAAGTACCAAAAGGGAATGTAAAAGTAGTCTTTGATTGATCTTTAGCCGACACAGGTATTTGAGAGAAACCAGAATAACCATCTAGAAAGCAATAATGTGTATGTTTGCATAATCTTTCTAGCATTTGATCAATAAAATGTAAGGGGTAATGATCTTTCTTAGTATCTTTATTTAATTTACGGAAATCAATTACCATCCTATAACCTGTGATAATTCTTTGCGGAATAAATTCATCTTTATCATTAGGGACAACAGTAATACCTCCCTTCTTAGGGACACAATGGACAGGACTTACCCATCGACTATCAAGAACGGATAAATTATACCTGCCTCCAGAAGCTTGAGTATTTCTTTCCTTACCACTTCTTTCATTTTAGGATTCAAACATCGTTGAGGATCACGAACTGGTTTGGCGTCCGCTTCCAAATTTATTTTATGCTGACATAGAGTGGGACTAATGCCCTTAAGGTCATCAAGAGTATATCCAATAGCTGCACGGTGCTTCTTCAGAGTTTTCAATAATCTTTCTTCTTCATGCTCTGAAAGGTTAGCACTAATAATAATAGGATATATTTTCTTTTCATCAAGATAAGCATATTTAAGATTATCAGGCAACGGTTTAAGCTCAAACACGGGATCACCCTTGGGTGGAGGAGGATCCCCTAGGATTTCAACAGGCAAATTGTGTTTCAGTATAGGTTCTTG
The DNA here is from genome assembly GCA_021605205.1 of Aegilops longissima. Classification (NCBI taxonomy): domain Eukaryota; kingdom Viridiplantae; phylum Streptophyta; class Magnoliopsida; order Poales; family Poaceae; genus Aegilops; species Aegilops longissima. The sequence goes on along the minus strand of CM038677.1, from coordinate 726,486,416 downwards.
TTTAAATAAACTTCATCTATTTCCCTTCTTTCATTCATAAACATATCATTTTCATGGTCTAGCAAATAGTGTTCCAAAGGATCACTAGGAGGTACGGCAATAGAAGCAAGACCAATAATTTCATCCTTACTAGGCAATTCTTCTTCACGATGTTGTTTACTAAATTTAGAGAAATTAAACTCATGAACCATATCATCCAAGTCAATAGTAACAACATTCTTTTCGCAGTCTATCTTAGCATTAACAGTATTCAAGAAGGGTCTACCAAATATAATGGGACAAAAGCTATCTTGTGGAGAACCAAGAACAAGAAAATCAGCGGGATATTTAGTTTTCCCACACAATACTTCAACATCTCTAACAATTTCCACTGGTGAAATAGTATCTCTATTGGCAAGCTTAATTGTGACATCAATATCTTCTATCTCAGCGGGTGCAATTTCATGCTTAATTTCTTCATACAAGGTAATAGGTATAACACTAGCACTAGCACCCATATCACACAAGCCATGATAACAGTGATCTCCTATTTTAACAGAAATAACAGGCACACCTACCACAGGTCTATGTTTATCTCTATCACAGGGTTTAGCAATTCTAGCAGTTTCACCAGAGAATTGAATGACATGCCCATCAATATTATCAGACAAGAGATCTTTAACAATAGCAATATTAGGTTCTACTTTGACTTGCTCAGGAGGTGTATAAGTTCTAATATTGCTTTTACGAACAACAGTTGAAGCTTTAGCATGATCCTTTACTCTAACAGGGAAAGGTGGTTTCTCAACATAAGAGGTAGGAACAATATCATCATTATAAGTGACAGTCTTTTCTTCAACTTTAATAGGTGCAACTACTTTTACTTCTATGGGAGGATCATATTTAAACCATTTCTCTTTAGGGAGATCAACATAAGTAGCAAAAGATTCACAGAAAGAAGCTACTATCTCAGAGTCAAGTCCATATTTAGTGCTAATCTTACAGAAAATATCGGTATCCATAAAAGATTTAAGACAATCAAACTTAGGTGTCATACCTGACTCCTTACCTTCGTCGAGGTCCCAATCTTCAGAGTTGCGTTTAATTCTATCCAATAAATTCCATCTAAGTTCAATAGGCTTCATCATAAAAGAGCCAGCACAAGAAGTATCGAGCATGGTGCGATTGTTATCACGAAGCCAAGCATAAAAACTTTGCACAATCACTTCTTTTGCAAGCTCATGATTGGGGCATGAATATAACATTGATTTAAGCCTCCCCCAAGCTTGAGCGATGCTTTCTCCTTCGCGAGGCCAAAAATTTTATATATAATTGCGATCATGATGAACAAGATGCATAGGGTAATACTTTTGATGAAATTCCAATTTCAATCTTTTATAGTTCCATGATCTCATATCATCACATAGCTTATACCATGTCAATGCGTCTCCCTCCAAAGATAAAGGGAAAGCCTTATTCTTAACAACATCATCGGGTATACCTGCAAGCTTAAATAGTCCACAAATATCATCCACATAGCGTAGATGTTCGTCAGGATGCTTTGTTCCATACCCGAAGGAAATTCAAAAGGAGTTTCATTTTCAATAGGTTCAGTAGGTTGAGGAGCAACTCTTTGCTCTACTGGACGGGGTGAAGATACCCCGAACAAGCCCCTCAGAGAATTACTTTCCATAGTAACAAGTGACGAAAATTTCAGCACACTAAATAAAATTTTCCTTGCCAAATTCCACTTACCAAAGGCGCTACACTCCCGCAACGGCGCCTTTAAAAGAGTCTTGATGACCCACAAGTATAGGGGATCTATCGTAGTCCTTTCGATAAGTAAGAGTGTCGAACCCAACGAGGAGCAGAAGGAAATGATAAGCGGTTTCCAGCAAGGTATTCTCTGCAAGAACTGAAATAAGTGGTAACAGATAGTTTTGTGATGAGGTAAATTGTAACGAGCAACAAGTAACAAAAGTAAACACGGTGCAGCAAGGTGGCCCAATCCTTTTTGTAGCAAAGGACAAGCCTGGACAAACTCTTATGATAGGAAAAGCGCTCCCGAGGACACATGGGAATATCGTCAAGCTAGTTTTCACCACGTTCATATGATTTGCGTTCGGTACTTTGATAATTTGATATGTGGGTGGACCGGTGCTTGGGTGCTGTTCTTACTTGAACAAACATCCCACTTATGATTCACCTCTATTGCAAGCATCCGCAACTACAACAAAAGTATTAAGGTAAACCTTATGAAGCAACGCATAAACTAGGGTTTAAGCTTCTGTCACTCTAGCAACCCATCATCTACTTATTACTTCCCAATGCCTTCCTCTAGGCCCAAATAATGGTGAAGTATTATGTAGTCGACGTTCACATAACACCACTAGAGGTTAGACAACATACATCTCATCAAAATATCGAACGAATACCAAATTCAAATGACTACTGATAGCAAGACTTCTCCCTTGTCCTCAGGAACAAACGTAACTACTCACAAAGCATATTCATGTTCATAATCAGAGGGGTAATAATGTGCATAAAGGATCTGATCATATAATCTTCCACCAAATAAACCAACTAGCATCAACTACAAGGAGTAATCAACACTACTAGCAACCTACTAGCACCAATCTCGGACTTGGAGACAAGAATTGGATACAAGAGATGAACTAGGGTTTGGAGATGAGATGGTGCTGGTGAAGATGTTGATGGAGATTTCTCTCTCCCGATGAGAGGAGCGTTGGTGATGATGATGGCGATGATTTCCCCCTCCCGGAGGGAAGTGTCCCCGGCAGAACAGCTCTGCCGGAGCCCTAGATTGGTTCCGCCAAGGTTCCGCCTCGTGGCGGCGGAGTCTCGTCCCGAAAGGTTGCTTATGATTTTTTCTCATCGAAAGACTTCATATAGGAGAAGATGGGCATCGGAGAGCCATCAGGGGGCCCACGAGGTAGGGGGGCGCGCCCAGGGGGGAGGGCGCGCCCCCACCCTCGTGAGCAGGGTGTGGGCCCCCTGGCCTTCATCTTTGGCGACGATTTCTCTTTATTTATTTTAAGGTATTCCGTGGAGTTTCAGGACTTTTGGAGTTGCGCAGAATAGGCCTTCAATATTTGCTCCTTTTCCAGCCCAGAATTCCGGCTGCCGGCATTCTCCCTCTTCATGTAAATCTTGTAAAATAAGAGAGAATAGCCATAAGTATTGTGACATAACGTGAAATAACAGCCCATAATGCGATAAATATCGATATAAAAGCATGATGCAAAATGGACGTATCAATACCTTATGTGCAGTTCTATCTCCAGCGTGGTGTCCTCCATAAGCCTCGGAGTGACATTTGCGTAGGATCTGTTCCTGTTCATGCTCAGGTACACAACGTCTAATAACACCATCTACTCCTTCTTTATAAAGGGGTTGGTCATCCCAGAAGTAATGTCTTAAATCATAGATTTTTTTCTTTTGCTTGTATGTGAAACTAGATGGCATAAATTTAGCAACAATGTAATTAGCATAATCAGCATACCATGGAGCAGTACGAGAAGCATTTATGACAACTAATTGTTCATCAGGAAAGCTATCATCAATAGGTAGTGAGTCATCAAGAACATTCTCTAACCTAGATAAGTTGTCTGCAACGGGGTTCTCAGCTCCCTTTCTATCAATAATATGCAAATCAAATTCTTGTAATAGGAGAACCCATCTAATAAGTCTGGGTTTAGCATCTTTCTTTTCCATAAGATATTTAATAGCAGCATGATCAGTGTGAACAGTTACTTTAGAATCTACAATGTAAGGTCTGAACTTATCACACGCAAATACAACTGCTAGAAATTCCTTTTCAGTACTAGCATAATTTCTCTGGGCACTGTCTAGAGCTTTACTAGCATATTGAATAATATTTAATTTCTTATCTACTCTTTGTCCTAGAATAGCACCTACAGCATAATCACTAGCATCACACATAATTTCAAAGGGTAAATTCCAATCAAGAGGCTGAACAATGCATGGGTGTAGAAAATAAAGCTTTCTTAAGTATTTCAAATGCTTCTACACAATCATCATCAAAGATAAAAGAAACATCTTGTTATAAGAGGTTAGTCAGAGGCCCAGAAATTTTTGAGAAGTCTTTAATGAACCTCCTATAAAAACCGGCATGACCAAGGAAACTTCTTATACCTTTAATGTCCTTGGGACATGACATCTTTTCAATAGAATCAACTTTAGCTTTATCAACTTCAATACCTCTTTTAGAAATTTTATGCCCCAAGACAATACCTTCAGTAACCATAAAGTGGCACTTCTCCCAATTCAAGACAAGATTAGTTTCTTCACATCTCTGCAAAACTCGATCAAGGTTGCTCAAGCAATCATCAAAATAAGTTCCATATACGGAGAAATGATCCATGAAAACCTCAACAATCTTTTCACAAAAATCAGAGAATATAGCCATCATGCATCTTTGAAAGGTAGCAGGTGCATTGCATAAACCAAAAGGCATACGTCTATAAACAAAGGTACCGAAAGGGAAAGTAAAAGTGGTCTTTTCTTGATCCTCTTTTGACACAGGTATTTGAGAAAAACAAGATTAACCATCTAGAAAGCAAAAATGTGTATGTTTGGATAATCTTTCTAGCATTTGATCAATAAAAGGTAAAGGGTAATGATCCTTTTTAGTGGCTTTATTTAATTTGCGGAAATCAATTACCATCCTATAACCTGTAACAATTCTTTGTGGGATCAATTCATATTTATCATTAGGAACAACAGTAATACCTCCCTTCTTAGGGACACAATGGATAGGACTTACCCACTGACTATCAGCAACGGGATAAATTATACCTGCCTCCATAAGCTTTAGTCTTTCTCCACTTTTATTTTGTGCTGGCATAAAGTGGGACTAATGCCCTTAAGATCATCAAGAGTATATCCGATCGCAGCACGATGCTTCTTTAGAGTTTTCAATAATTTCTTTTCTTCCTGCTCTGAAAGGTTAGCGCAAATAATAACAGGATATATCTTTTTCTCATCGAGATAAGCATATTTAAGAGCATCTGGTAATGGTTTAAGCTCAAACACGGGATCACCATTAGGTGGAGGAGGATCCCCTAGGATTTCAACATGCAAGTTGTGTTTCAAAATGGGTCCCTGTTTACAGAATACTTCATCTATTTCCCTTCTTTCATTCATAAACATACCATTTTCATGGTCTAGCAAATATTGTTCTAAAGTATCATTAGGGGGCGCAGCAATAGAAGCAAGACCAATAATTTCATCTTTACTAGGCAACTCTTTATCGTGGGGTCGTCTACGAAATTTAGCAAAATTAAACTCATGAGACATATCCCCTAATCCAATAATAACAACATCCTTTTTGCAATCTATCTGAGCATTAACAGTATTCAGGAAGGGTCTACCAAATATAATGGGACAAAAGTCATTTTGTGGGGAACCAAGAACAAGAAAATCAGCAGGACATTTAACTTTCCGACACAAGACTTCAACATCTCTAACAATCCCAACTGGTGAAATAGTATCTCTATTGGCAAGCTTAATTGTAACATCGATTTCCTCTATCTCAGCAGGTGCAATATCATGCATAATTTCTTTGTATAAGGAATGAGGTATCGCACTTGCACTAGCACCCATATCACATAAGCCATGATAACAATGATCTCCTATTTTAACAGACATAACAGGCATGCCTACAGAGGTCTATGTTTATTTTTAGTGTCAGGTCTAGCCATTCTAGCAGCTTCATCGCAGAGGTAAATAACATGCCCATCAATATTATCGGCCAAGAGATCTTTCACCATAGCAATACTAGGTTCAACTTTAATTTGCCCAGGGGATGTAGGTGTTCTAGTATTACTCTTACGAACCACAGTTGAAGCTTTAGCATGATCCTTTATTCTAACAGGGAATGGTGGTTTCTCAATATAGGCAGTAGGAACAACAGGATCAACATTATAAGTGATAGTATTTTCTTCAACTTTAATAGGTGCAACTACTTTTACTTTGATGGGAGGATTATATTTAAACCACTTCTCTTTAGGGAGATCAACATGAGTAGCACAGGATTCACAGAAAGAAGCTACTATCTCAGTGCAAGTCCACATTTAGTGCTAAATTCACGGAAAACATCGATATCCATAAAAGATTTAACACAATCAAACTTAGGTGTTATACCTGACTCCTTACCTTCGTTGAGATCCCAATCTTCAGAGTTGCGTTTAATTCTTTGCAATAAATCCCATTTGAATTCAATAGTCTTCATCATAAAAGAACCAGTACGAGAAGTATCGAGCATGGTGCGATTACTGAGAGAAAGCCGAGTATAAAAAATTTGAATAATAATTTCTCTTGAGAGCTCATGATTGGGGCATGAATATAACATTGACTTAAGACTCCACCAAGCTTGAGCGATGCTTTGTCCTTCGCGAGGCCAGAAATTATATATATAATTACGATCACGATGAACAAGATGCATAGGATAAAAACTTTTGATGAACTTCCAATTTCAATCGGTTGTAGTTCCATGATCCTATATCATCACATAGCCTAAACCATGTCAATGCCTTTCCCTTCAAAGATAAAGGTAATACCTTCTTCTTGATAACATCCTCGGGCATACCTGCAAGCTTAAATAATCCACAAACTTCATCCACATAAATTAGGTGCAAATCGGGATGCAATGTTCCATCTCCTGTAAAAGGATTAGCTAGCAGTTTCTCTATCACACCCGAAGGAATTTCAAAGTAAACATTTTCAGTAGGTTCAGTAGGTTGAGGAGCAACTCTTTGCTCTACTGGTCGGGGTGAAGATACCCCGAACAAGCCCCTCAAAGGATTACTTTCCATAGTGACAAGTGACAGTAAATCTCAGCACACTATATAAATCTTTCCTTACCAAATTCCACTTACCAAAGGCGCTCCACTCCCCGGCAATGGCGCCAGAAAAGAGTCTTGATGACCCACAAGTATAGGGGATCTATCGTAGTCCTTTCGATAAGTAAGAGTGTCGAACCCAACGAGGAGCGGAAGGAAATGACAAGCGGTTTTCAGTAAGGTATTCTCTACAAGCACTGGAATTATCGGTAACAGATAGTTTTGTGATAAGGTAATTTGTAACGGGTAACAAGTAATGAAAGTAAATAAGGTGCAGCAAGATGTCCCAATCCTTTCTGTAGCAAAGGACAAGCCTGGACAAATTCTTATATAAAGGAAAACGCTCCCGAGGACACATGGGAATTATCGTCAAGCTAGTTTTCATCACGCTCATATGATTCGCATTCATTACTTTGATAATTTGATATGTGGGTGGACCGGTGCTTGGGTGTTGTCCTTCCTTGGACGAGCATCCCACTTATGATTAACCCCTATTGCAAGCATCCGCAACTACAAAAGAAGTATTAAGGTAAACCTAACCATAGCATGAAACATATGGATCCAAATCAGCCCCTTACGAAGCAATACATAAACTAGGGTTTAAGCTTCTATCACTCTACACTACAAGAAATGTGTTAATACATGACGGATACAGTCTGTCACAAATGTGTGCATAACTGTCATGTGAGGGCATTCATGACGGATTCTAAATTCGTCATGTATATCACGTCATAATTTGGCCACCATGCACTCCTTGACGGATCACCAAATCTGTCATGGATCCATGATGGATCCTGACGGTCACAACTTACTATTAGATAACGGCGTTAACCATGAATTCCACATCATCATCTGACATGGCAGCCAACATGAGCTGACATGGCAGCCCATATGTTTAGAATTTTGGCCCACTAATTTTGTTATGGCCCTTGTGATAAATGGCCCAAAGAAAGTTCTGGCCGATGTTGTAATTAGCCCAAATAGGGTTTACCCACTATTTATTTAGTTTACCGAATTAGCTGCGAATTAGTTTGTGTCAACTCAGATTTTGAGCCCGCAAGTTGTTCATAGATTTATGTTCATATCATCAAGTAAGAACAAATTAAATTAAAAAGGACAACTAAGAACAAAAATTACAAAGGAAAAACAAATTACATCCAGGAGCAAAGGCAAAACAGACCGCTACAAACAAAAATTAAAGGAAAATAAATTACATGCAGGAGCAAAGGCAGAACGGGCCACTAAAAAAATTACAAAGGGACATTTACAACGAAGGCCACAACCCCACACTCCATCTGCACCCATCGCTTCATGGTGGATGGCGCGACTCGAGTGAACTTGGTGGCCCTGCTCGCCGTTTTAGATCGATTCAGTGCCGCTTTTGCACATCAGATGTGCGGCGCTGGATGGGATTACATGCAGGTGGCCGCACCAGTATCCATTGCTCTGGGACCTCGAGCACCAGTGCCCATTGCTCTGGATCTCGTTGTCCAAGCTACAGTTCGGCGCGCCCACGAGCAGGCCCGCTCGCTCGATACAGTGACGCGGAGACCTGCATCAAGGGCACCGACGCCTGGATCGAGCCGGTGGGGAGGAAAGGGGCAGGGGAGGCTAGAGGTGAGGGAAGGGGATGGCCTCACCGGGATCCACCCACGGTTGCCGTGGACACACGGATCTCGACGAGATCGGACTGGGGATGAGGACACTGCGGTGATGCGGTGCGTGTGCAGGGGTCGTGGCCGGTTGAGGGGGAGATGGGCACGACGGGGAGGCATCGGCAGAGGAGGATGTGTGCACGACGGCGAGAAGCCAGGAGGGGAGGAGGTGGGTACGGCGGAGAGGGTTCTGGTGTTTGGTTTCTGGCGGTATGGGGCGCTTGTGCAGCAGCGAGATTTGGGGGAATCGGAGAGGATTTCTCTGGAAGAAGGCAGTGCGTGGGTGGGTCGAAGAACACACTGGAAAGAGGGGGAGGTTTGGTAGCCGTCGGATCTCAGAGTATCAGACGGTTTGGAATAGCGATCCGTGTGACGGCATGGTCAACCAATGAGAGCGTGAGTTTTCCCTCACACTGGATTGCCACATCAGCAGGAGTAGCTCGTTTTCTCTAAAAAACACAGCAGCAGGCCATGACGGTTTGGGCGACTTATAAAGACAAAGCTAAATCTTCCTTATTTTTGCGATAAAAGTAAAACTAAATCTGGCAATCCATTCTATCAACTTCTCCTCACCAACCATGACGGAGAAGTGACTATGCTTATTCCCATCTAGATGAAGTTAACAAATTATATTTATATTTTTTTCTGTAAACATCACATATTATATATATACTTGTTATATACGAGTGTACTTTTTATGTCCGCAATCTTCCACACCACGATTTTTTGACTAACTCACATTGAACTATTTAAGTAGGTGAGAGGTGTGTGGTCTCATTTTTACCTAAAACAAATACTTTAGGTTCATTATCAAAAGAAAAATGTCAGAATGCACCTTTAGCCGGGATGGTGGCGTAGTTATCACTCGCTAGTCTCTTAACCTAAGAGGGATTGGGATCAAGCACCAATTGCATTTCTTTTTATTGAAAATTAAAATCTACAGTGTTCATAAAAAAAGTCATATGGGCTTCGTGGAGTTTCTGGGTACATTCACATATTGCTGATCGATGACGGTTTTCGTGACGGATAAGAAAAAGCCGTCACCGACTATGACGGATTCTCAGAACGTCACCAGGAATCCGTCATGTATTAACAGGTTTCTTGTAGTGCTAGCAACCCATCATCTACTTATTACTTCCCAATGCCTTCCTCTAGGCCCAAACAATGGTGAAGTATCATGTAGTCGACGTTCACATAACACCACTAGAGGAGAGACAACATACATCTCATCAAAATATCTAATGAATACCAAATTCACATGACTACTTATATCAAGACTTCTCCCATGTCCTTAGGAACAAACGTAACTACTCACAAATCATATTCATGTTCATAATCAGAGGGGTATTAATATGCATAAAGGATCTGAACATATGATCCTCCACCAAATAAACCAACTAGCATCAACCACAAGGAGTAATCAACACTACTAGCAACCCACAGGTACCAATCTGAGGTTTTGAGACAAAGATCGGATACAAGAGATGAACTAGGGTTTGAGATGAGATTGTGCTAGTGAAGATGTTGATGGAGATTGACCCCCTCCCGATGAGAGGATCGATGGTGATGAATTCCCCCTCCCGGAGGGATGTTTCCCCGACAGAACGGCGGATCCGCCGGAGCCCTACATTGGTTCCGCCAAGGTTCCGCCTCGTGGCGGCAGTGTTTCGTCCCGAAAGCTTCCTCCTGATTTTTTCCTGGACGAAAGATTTCATATAGCAGAAGATGGGCACTGGAGGCCTGCCAGGTGGCCCACGAGGCAAGGGGGCGCGCTCAGGGGGGTAGGGCGCGCGCCCCACCCTCGTGGCCAGGGTGTGGGCCCCCTCTGGTTGATTCTTTCACTAGTATTTTTTATGTATTCCAAAACGTTCCTCCGTGAAGTTTCAGGACTTTTCGAGTTGTGCAGAATAGGTCTATAATATTTGCTCCTTTTCCAGTCCAGAATTTCAGCTGCCGGCATTCTCACTCTCCGTGTAAACCTTGTAAAATAAGAGAGAATAGGCATAAGTATTGTGACATAATTTGTAATAACAATCCATATTGCAATAAATATCAATATAAAAGCATGATGCAAAATGGACGTATCATCTACCCGCAGGCCTCCCGCTTCTCTTGGGAGTGCTTGCCCGAGGTGGGCGTGGTGGCGCCTTCCACGCCCGCACCCGCGCTCATCGACCTCAACGCCACACCGGTGGCGGGTGGCTCGTCATCCAGAGGCGCGAGGAAACGCGTGCGGCACATGCCAGCCGATGTGCTGTCGGGCGCACGCAACCTGTTCGACGGAATGCCGGCCTCCGGCGACTACATGCAACACATCATCTTCGAGGGTGGTGCGGCGGCCGCTGGCGTTGCCGCCGGGGCCGGCTATGATCCTGAAGAGACACAAAGTCAGGACGGACGAGGGGCGTTCACGCCGTCCACCTTTGATCAAAATCAGGTGCCCTTCATGCATGATCTGGTCGGCCTGGACTTGGACGGCTTCCCACTCGACCACGAGTTTCCGGACGACTACGGGCAAGAGGAAGAGGATGAGTGTGACATCAAAGGTGAGCCTTTGTTCGAGGACGAGCTCGTCAACCAAGCCGCCGGGGCGAAGCCGAAGCGCAAGAGCAAGCGGGCGAAGGTATACACGGCGGCCAAGGATAAGCTCCTTTGTGAGTGTTGGAGGGACATTGGGCAAGACCCCATGGTCGGCGCCGAACAAAAGGCATCAGCCTTTTGGATTCGTCTCCACCATGAGTTCCATGAGCGCAAGAAGTTTCCGCCGTACCAAATACTAAGCACGGGCGGGTGGGTGTCCATTTCGAAGCGATGGAGGGTGATTCAACAAGAGTGAAATAAGTTTTGTGCCACTCTTGAGAGCGTCAAGGCCCGCCCCGCAAGCGGCATCGGCATGGAAGACATGGTATGCAAGCGGCCCTTTTTTGTGTCATTTCGTTTATGCTTGCATGTCCATTTCCATATCATTTTGCCAATATGCTTGCATGCAATACATTTTTAGGCACTCCAAGCTTTGGAGGCATTCAAGGACCAACACAACGGCAAGTGCTTCAACCTCTCCCATTGTTGGAGGGTCATCAAAGACGAGGAGAAGTTCAAGGTGCAATATGCCATCCTCAAGTCGCGTGGGGGGAAGAGGGCCGTGGGGGAGGAAGATGGCGAGAAGCCACGCCCGCGGTGGAAGACTAACTCCAAGAAGGAGGACAAGCGGGATGCGGCATCGAACGCCTTGATCGCAAGTGTGGAGGGCATGATGAGCAAGAAGGACTCAAGAAAGAAGGAGCGCTGACGATACAAAGAAGAACAAATGAACGCCTTCATGGGGATCCAAAGGAGGAGGCTTGAGATGGACGCGGAGAAGCAAGCCAAGATGATTGAGATGGGGGCGGAAAAGTAAGCCAAGATACTAGAGATCGAGGCCGGCCAACGCCAAGACTAAGGCGAAAGAAGTGGCTCTCGCAAGCATGATGACCGGGATGGAGATCATGAAGGTGGATCTCAACACCGTGTCGCCAAGTAAGAGGCCGTGGTTCGAGAAGATGCAGGCTGACATGCTCAAGTTCGACGACAAGTGACCTATGGCGGCGAGCGCCATCCTTTTTTTGTATGCCAGCAAGTGTGCTGGCATGACCACTCCCGCCCCTTTTTTGTGTGTTGGTATGTGTGCCGGCCGCTAGCAAGTGCGTCAGCCGAAATATGTGGTATTTTCTGAAGCTGGCATTGTATGCCGGCGCTAGTATGGTGCCGACATGAACTTTCAGACGACGACATGGTTCCTGGCATGAACTATGGCGGTGGGGCTTTTTTCAAATTTTACGTGCGGATATAAAATGGATCAGCGCGTTGGGCGCACTGCTGACCCAAATTTCAGACGGGGCGAACACCAAGCAGGTGACCGATTCAAACAGACAAAATTTGAATAAAAGCGTCGTCCGTTTAGGTCGGCGCGTTAGAGTTGCTCTGATTGATTTGATTTTCATTGCCTTAGCTTGAACAGAAACAAGTTGCACAAAGACATGTCTTATGTCATTCGATTGACAGTGAAAGTGCCACTGCAAATCCGCTCTCATACAGAACTGACATTAATGCAGAAAAAAGGAGAGCCGAGGGGCACGCGTGGCCGGCTAAGGCCGTGGAGATCTTGTTTGATTGGCTTCTTCGGATTCAGTCCAGCTCCTTTGCCGCTGCGTTTATGCGCAGATCACATGACCGGCGGCCCGTGCAGCGCCGGCCTGCCGTAAGCAACTCCGATAGCCCGCGTCTTGCTTCTTCAACCAAGGCGAGTCTCCTCGATCCCGCGCTGATCAGTTGGCAACGGGCGACGGCGGCTTGGTGCGCGCAGAACTTGCTGGTTCAAGTGCGTAGGCAGCCTGCCGCTCTCGCCGGTTAGCTCGCGACGAAGACCTCCAAGGACTCTCGGCGTGCACGCCCGGACTCCGTTGCTGAAGAGAACTGCTTCTGCCGCCGGGCGGCCGCCCTGGCCGCGTGGCGGCACTCGTCGCTACAGAAGGGCGTGTCTCCTCTATACATGAAGATGTCGCTGTCCGGCGCCAGTGGCTTGGTGCAGAGCGCGCACGCGTGCGTGTGCACCCCGGGCTCGCTGACCGGCTCGGCGTCGAAGAAGAAGGCGCAGGCCATCGTGTGTTCGTGCGTGTAGCTAACTTAGCAGTGCGTTGTTGCCTTTGGCGCGCTGAGAGTGGGAGGATGAGTGTTTTCTGTGCTGAACCAAACTGGGGTGTGGGTAATATATGGCCTTGGTGGAAGAAGCAATAAAACAGGCTCGGCGCGGGCGGGACGAGCCCACAGGGTCAGGCAATACCATGCGCCGCCCGGACGAGGCTAAGGGTCTCTTTGATTCAAAAGATTTTTCCTACATTGATTGTTTGATTCGTAGGATTGAATCCTATATGATTTTTTCTTAAGGATTCATTTGTATTATATTTTACAGAAATTCTAACATTCATTCCAACCTCTTGAAAGAATTTTTTTGTTTTTCTCGTGACATAATTAAATAAACTCAAATCCTATAGAAAACCAATGAATATGCCATTTTAATCTTACGTTTTCTTTATTTCTGTGTTTTTGCAATCCTATAAATCAAAGAGACCCTAACCATGGACGATGGAGCGGTTCGGTTTCTTTATTCGCGGGTTCCGACACGGGCCCACGGCGCCATGCGGTGGGTGGCCCGCCGCCCCGCCGGATGGCAGACGTGGCTGCACGGCGGCGAAAACGACGGGAACCATGTTATGTCCGGGCGACGTGGACGGGTCCCGGCTACCGATTGCAACGTACAGAGGTCGCTCCAGCGACGTCGCCCTCCATGTACCCTCAACGGCTCAACCTGTGGGCTAGCGCCCGTAACCTTGGAGTACGACACCGATAGCATCCACTGATTGGAATGGAAATACTCCTGGCCTGAACAAATACTCGCTCTACTTTTCTCGGCCAAAGATCTGAGTAAATATTCGCCCCAATAATATAGGCGCGAAAGAATTGTTTTTGTCCCTCTAGTCGGAATCGTGGGCATCAAATCTACATCATTAGGCGGCCACTGGCATAAACTAATGCGGACCGTATTAGGGCCCATAATTAGCGCGCCAGCCTTTTCGCCAACATACGGGCCGGGTGGCCCACGTGGTTAGGCACGCTAATTATAGGCCAACAGTGCGCACCCGTTACAATATGCGATCTTTGGAGAAAAGAAAAGAAAAGAAATCGAGGTGCCGCTCTTTTCTCCATGGCCTGGTGCCGTCGTCCATGGGCGATCTTTGGGTTTGGGGGCAGTGTGGAGGTGGGCACATGTGCAGATCTTGTCCACGTCCAATCAAGCGCACGAGCCTGTCATACGCCGGCACCAGCCACGGGCAGTTTTGTATTCGTATAAAATCTTCATAGAGCAGGGCGCAGCTCGTGAGATCTGTGTTGTTCAAGTTAAGCGAGAGGCTAACAGCGCGCCAGGCATAAATCTTCACCCGCAATTTTCTTCTGGGTGCGGGGCATCGCCGGTCAGGCGGGCAGGCTTCGTCCCGGGAGACAGCCTCATCGAGATCCGCGCTCACTTTTGTTTACGCGGCTGCTTCACAGTGAAGCATTGTGTACGCAATCATTCATTGCTGCCTGCTATAGCAGTGCATTTTTTTTTCGTTTTCCACGGGAGGAGGAGCGACGCACACTTGGTTGGCAGCGGGCGGGCGGCCGGTGAAAAACTACAAGCGACTACTTGTACTGCCACTACAGTGACAGATGCATTTTTCCGACTTTCGGTGCAGAATAATAAAGCCGTGAAAAGAGCGCCACAGAAATTTAAATATTCCACCGGAGGGAGGGATTCGACGTCCACACAGATGTTCTCCGCGGACTGGGGTGGCGGGAATAAAAAGCGTTTGGTTTTTCCCGGGCGGGGCCCGCGAGACGTGCTGAGTCACCGTCTACACCTCGTTGGGATCGGACACATGGGCGGTTGCACGTCCACACCATCCAGCCCGGCCGTGACGCGACCCCTCGCTCCCGGATGATTCCTAACGTTTTCTTTTGCGCGCAAATGTTCCCGTACTTTTCAGTGACTCGGCGCTGAGTCGCGAGGCGCACGGAAAACAGTAAAATAATTGAGACGTTCTAGGAATGTGACGCCGGAGGATTGGCCGGTTGGGGTATCATGGTTGATTTGATTTCCTCCACCTTCGCCCTTCGGCCCTGCCGTGTGTATCATGTTTGATTTGATTTCCTGTTACCTTGGCCCTTTGTTTACTTAACTTAATTCACACTTGCTTGATTTGATTTCCTCTGCCTTGGCCTTTTGTTTACTCGATTCGCCAAATGAAAATCGGGTTTCGCTTGTTCCTTGGAGATTCGTTTTCCTCGTATTCGTATTTAAATGATTAACAGACCTGGTTCAGTACATGATTTGATGGACCGACCAGCTTTAGTATTCTTCATCAGAGATTAGACAGCAAATGGCATTTCGCTTAACCGAGCATAATCATGGCGAACAGCTTTCGGTTACAGGAAAATGCATCAAATTGGTGCGCTAGCTCCCGGCAAATAATAATGACGAAAAGAATAGATACACTAGCTGTTTTGAGGCAGATTATGACGTTATAAGTTCTTACGCGCACGAGCTGTAATCCTGACAAGCGAAAACAATTGTGCCTCTGATTCTAATTGGACAGCGAATCTTTCGTCGTCATGAGAAAATTTTTGCTTGCTAAGAATTAGCAATTGTGCCATTCGATCAACATCTGCTGTATCAACACAAAACACTCGTTCAAATGAATAATAAACATGATCATATTTCCTTCAAAATTTGGAGAAATACTTTACATCGATTGCCTTGCGTAATTACACAGCGACGGTGCTCTTGCACACCTGCCCTCTCCTCTCATACCCAAACCCAAACCCAAACCCCAAAAGGGGGCCAATCAAAAGCCCGCGGTGATCCTGGTCCGATGGTTCTGTGCAGATCAATAGATTGATCGATCGGCACCGGATGCCAGCGCAAAAACACTGCCCGTCCAAGAACCCCGCATCCTCCTTCAACCCAAGGCAAAAAGGGTACATAGTTCCTACTAGCTAACCCGGTGCGGCGCGGCGCAACTAGCTCGCCACGGACACGTCGGCCTTGGCGGACACGGGCGCCGGCGCCGGCACGCTGGGCTGCGCCTGGGCCTGGGCCTGCTGCTGCTTCCGCCTGGCGCTGGCCTGCTGCCTGGCCATGGCGGCGTCGAAGTGCATCTGCTCGTAGCGGCAGTCCTCGCTGCAGAAGGGGGTGTCCCCCTTGTACATGAAGATGTCGCTGTTGCCCTGCAGCGGCTTGGTGCAGAGCGCGCAGGCGTCCAGCTCCAGCTCCGGCCCGTGCGGCCGCAGCCCGGGCTCGCCCAGCGGCTCCGCGTCGAAGAAGAAGGCGCAGGCCATGAGGCAGAGCTGTGCGGATGCAGCCTCCTTCTTGCTCGGGAGAAGATGAAGGAGGACGAGAGAGCGAGGGTGTGCGGGTTCCGCTTGAGCTGGGGTTGAGAGGAGGTGGACGGGGCGGGCATATAAACCCGCGGGGAGGGTGGAGGACAAGAGGGTTCGAGGCCGTGACGTGGTGCTTGGCGGAAAGTTTTTTAGTTTTTTTTGCGAGAGATGCTTGGGCGAAAAGCTGAGTGGGGAAGAAGACTGTGGGCGGTTCTGGAACCCACATGCCGGCCGGCCCACCGGTAAGTGGGTGTCGGAGTGGTTTGATCATTACTTTTATGTTTGTTCTGTGGCCGTGGCCCATGGTGCAGCTGGTGGCGGTGGGACCCGGGGGGAAGTGACGAGATCCGGGCGGGGGTCGCGTCGATGGTACCGGCGACTCAGCTTGACGTGGCCAACAGCTGGTCGTGGCGTTTGCTTTCACGGTAGGGACTCCAAGGTTTGGAGTCTTTCACGCGGAAAGTGTGCGGGGGAAGCTCCCAGTGGATGAGATGAGTGATGCAGTGGACTTGACTCGAGGCTAACTGCATCGTGCCACGCGCGGCTGGTAGGGGACTAGGGCCTTTCTGCGAGAATATTTCAAGACAGGCACCCCCCCGACGTCTCACTGCCACAGTGCCCATGCACAGACAGAATGTATTTTCCCTCGTAGGCGAAAGAGAGCGCAGCCCAAGCCGAGGCCCAGTTCAAAGGCCCATGAGCGAGTTTTTCTCTTTAATAGTTCCTTCTTGTATTTTTGGGGTTTATTAGAAATATCAAACTCAAGCGACCAGCCGGCCTTCTCTAACATGTCTTGTGCTAACCTAGAGGAAAGTTCTTTTCTGTTCTAAAAAAAGGGAAAAGCTCTCTTGTGCCGAGAGAGTTTTTTTAGGAATCCCGACGTTTTATTACTCAACTTTCACAATGTTTAGGATACAAATAGGGTTATGCGGTTGGCCAAACTAGATGCGACACCCCTGACCTAATGAGTGAGAAAACATAGCAAAGGAATGGGCTATTCCATGCCCAACCCTCAAAAGAGAACTATAATTAAAAATCAAAGTTCACAATTTGATTTCAACAATAATTTGACTATGCACCCCACAACCTCCCTTTTGGATGTCCCTTGCAACTTGAATCCGCAGCGATCACAATGTCCTAGAAAAGAAGATCCTCAACTAAAGATAGTGCTTCCTGCAAGCATTGTTTCTAGTGCAGATGAGCTACATAATTTCCATTTGAATCACTGCAAGCAGTTGCCACAGAGACACCAATGCCTGGTCTAGCAAGGCCTGCATCAACATGGATTTTGGCCAAATCCTGCTGGCGGCGCCACCATACGAGCTGGCCCCGCCAAACTTCCCTCAGTTGTTCTGGCTGATTTGAGGTGTCCTATGATACAACTCCAAGCTCTGAGACGAAGTTTGAAATGAACAAATTGGTAGATCGTGGTCTTTGTAATACTCCGTTGTGTATGGCCTCCCGTCTCGCCCACCAGGTAGCCCATAAAGTTACTGCTAGCCTCATGAATGTTTCATGGGCTTGGATTGTTGGTTGCCATCATGTGGTCTGCCATATCATGGTCCACTAATGACCAAATGCATCAGGACACCGAACACTTTATATCTCACTATAGCGAGTATATCTCTTGTCTCGCTGAAGCACCCGCATATAGGCCGGTCCAATATCTCGCATCGCTCACACGCTGCTCAGGTTCGCTTGCATCGCTTGCTTAGATCGCTCGCTGGTTATTCCATGTTGTGGTTTTCATCCTTTTTTCGTTTTCTCTATTTTTTTTTCTTTCCATTTTTATTTCCTCACTAGTTTTGTTATTTTTTTATTTTTTAACCAGTTTTCTTTGTTTCTTTCTCCATTTTTTTTCTTTTTTGCTATTTTTTGCTTTCTCTGTTTCACTAGATTTTTTCTTCTTCTTGTTTCTTTCTTTGTTTTCTTTAGTTTTTCTTTGTATCTTTCCTCATTTTTCTTTGTTTCCTTCTCGGGATCACTGTTTTTATTCTTTTTCATATGATTTCTTGGTTTTCCTTTTCTTTCTTGATTTATTTGTTTTTCTTTTATCAAGCATTTTTTTGTTTTTTGTTTCTTTTCCTGTTTTCAATGTTTTACTTTGCATCATTAGTTTTCCTGTTTTCATTCATTTCGTACTTGTTTCTTTGGTTTTCTTTCTTCTTTTCTTTTTTTCTTTGGTTTCATTTGTTTCTTTTTTGGTTTCCACTCTTTTTTTTCATTTTTCTTTCCTTCTTTTCGGTTTCATTCTACATTCAGATATCGCCAAGACTATGTTTCTAATACACGTTTAAAAATTTAAAATACAAGTTTAACATTTTTTAGTATATGGTCAACATTTTTCTTTACATATTTAACATTTTCAAATGCTTGATTAATATTTTTCAAATACAATATTACTATTTTCTTAATAGACGGTCAACATTTTATATACATATTTAACATTCAAATGCTTGATTAATATTTTTCAAATACAATATTACTATTTTCTTAATAGATGGTCAACATTTTATATACATATTTAAAAAATTCATATGCTTGATTAACATTTCTGAAATACTTGTTTAATATTTATTCAAATGCTTGCCTAACATTTTCTAATTACATGATCAACATTTTCTCACAAATTGTATATTTTAGATGAGAAACATTTTATTTATACACATTTAACCTTTTTCAAATGGTTGGTTAACATTTTTTTAAATATTTTATGTGACGTCGTTTTTGTATTACTTTTAATTAGGATATTTGAAAGTTCTAGCGAAAGTGAAAAAAGAAATAGAAAACAAAAACAAGACATGACTTAAAAAAACAGGCCATGGCCTCCGGCGCTCCAGGGAAACCCATTTGGGTTACCCTTAAAAAAACCATTTAGGCAGGCAGCTGCGGGAGACCGGGCTAGGTCTTGCTACAACTCGAGACATAACGATGCCCCTTTTGTCTTGCCCTTTGCGACAAACTGTTCGCGGTGATTATGTCTAGCTTATAGCAAGACGGTAGGATCTCTCGCTGTTACATGCCAGCCCACTGTAGCTTACTTAAAAGTAAAAGATAGGGAGAGCGACCCTATGATCGACTGGTTACTGCATAATATGCTAGCCACTCCGTCACTTATCAGGTTTGTGTTTTGTTAGTAGGGCGCGACCTATTTAAAGAAAAGAGCCGGTTTTCCACTGGCTTTTCTTTCTTCCATTCTTTGATTTTGTCTGTTTTTTTCTTTTCTTTCTTTTTATTTGTTTTTCTTTGTTTCTCTGTCGGTTTTCATTGGCTTTTTCTTTCTTTATTTTTTATTCATTTTTATTTGATTTATTAGTTTTTTTCTCGATTTTCATTAGTTTTGTTTTCTTTTTTCATTTTATTCCTCGCTTTTGTTTGCTTATTTTTCTCATTTTCCATTGGTCTTCTTTTGTTTTCTCTCGGGCTTTCACTTTTTATACACATTTTTGTACATATCTAATACATTTTTGTAATACACTATTAACATTTTCCAATACAAGATTAACATTTATTGAATACATGGTCAACATCTTTTCTATACACATTTTATGATTTTTCAAATGCTTGATTAACATTTTCCAAACAGCAAATCAATATTTTTTTGAATACATGGTCTACTTGTTTCTATACACATTTAACATTTTTTTTCAAATGCTTGATTAACATTTTTCAAATACAAGTTTTACATTTTTAATACACGGTCAACATATTTCCTATACACATTTAATTTTTTTTTCAAAGACAAGTTTAACATATTTTAAATACATGATCAACATTTATTATACGCATTTACTATATATTATATAGTCAATATTTTTTCTATACACTTTTGACACTTTTCACATACAAAGTTAACATTTTTATTATATGCTCAATGGCGAGTTTCTACATGCACACTAGTGCAACAAAAATCACATTCGTTAACCTCTCCTTTAGGTATTGCACCATGTTGTGTCATTATTATCTACTCAGTTCTGGTCTACATATTTTTAGGTTACTAAATTTTAGCCTTCTCATGCAATATCAATATGCTTCATAAAATTATCAGAGTAGTATGAAAATGCATAATGCATTAGTTTAGAGGGTAGCCTACATATTTATGGGTTGTGAATTGTGTTGCTTCTTGCACACCCTCAACCTATTGCATCTTCATATATTTTTGCCATTGTATTGCTTCAGGACCAGAATAGAAAGTAGTTATGGAAGCAACACATGATGGTTTTTTTGTTACTGAATATTCTTGTTGCATAATTTGGAGTGTTCATGTTGATGTCATGACATCTTTTGTTCTTGTTCTTGATCCAAACAGATAGAAATTCAGATTCACGTCTTGGCATTGACTAAAAGTATGGATCTTGTTATCTTCAATCTGGATATTGAAAAGCTACTAAGTGATTTGTGAGAAGGTGATTTTTAATGTATGCAGCTCCTCTAGGTGTCATTCTCATATTAATTTTAGATATGCAGCATCCTTGCGTTTGTGTTTGGTAGGAAAATTGCACATCATTCACTTATTACGAGAGTATGGATGACAAAGAAATTTTCCTCTTTCAGATGAAGGAAGGCCCAAGATGAACTTGGGTGTTTTTATGCAGCCCTTCTTATGGCATTGAACTGCTAGGCTATTTCCCCCCTAAAATGACCAGCTTAGCATTGAATTGGTTGGCTATTTTTCCTTTCTTGTCTATGTATGTAGGCCCTCTGTCTTCCAAAAGTACCCTGTTTCAAAGGAGCTTTACTACCTTTACTTCCTTAATATGAGTGCCAATCATATAAGCCACAGTTCAAAAATTACATGTCTTCGTCATTGAGGCTAAGCAGAATGGGCCTTGTCCATGTAAGGTACATTTTTTAGATTTCACATTAAGGTTTACTCGAACGGGGAAATTAATTTCCTGAATATGTGATTGCAACAGAGAAGTCCAAGAAACTCAAAGGCTTCGTCATTGAGGCTAAGCAAAATGTTTTTTGTTTGGGTTCGCAATTTGCTTGGTGATATTGAGGGGAATGCCTTTTAGTGAATCGAGTGCATTCCAGAATAAACGGTTGAAATTTGCGTATAACAAGTACGTGGATTTTCTTATTTACCATATGTCAGATATTCATCATTAGCGTTCGTGTTTTCTTCTTGAAGCGTAGTAAGCTCTTCCCTTCAATATATATATCATGTATACAGACAAGAAAACACCACTGATTACTTACTAATATTCTAAGTATTAATTTATGCTGCAGGTTGTTTGCAAATACTCAAATAGAGAGTTATATGCACACTGACTTGGTTACTTTAGTTTTTTAAATATATCACTACTATTTCCTCATAGGCTCTTCTTAGATTCATTCTAGAACACTTTAGGGGCATTGAGACATATGATATTTGTTAGCGGTTGACGCAACATATAACCAAGTTAATGGTACTAAAAAATTCAAATGTTGTGACACGGAGAAGGGACGGCCATTCTAGTTGGGTCCGTCGGATCTCTCCTCTAAGTTACTCCCGTTGGGATCTCGTCTTATGGTCTTCGTCACACCAACTCCCGACGCGGCCGTAGTGCCGCGCCCGCTGCTTTTGATTTTGCCTCTCCCGCCCTTGCTGTGGTTAGTATCCTTTCTTTGCTGGTTTTGCTTTCAGAGAAGATTTTGCAGTTGGTCTATTCATTGGGCTGGGTACACTTGTTTGAGTGTTTGCTGACCAACCACATATGCCATGCGTGTTGCTTGCTCGAGTTTTTTTAGATAATGTGTTTCTACTTGTGAACTACATAGGTCCAGAAAAGCAAATTTTAAATTAGTTGGGTCGTTCTTGCTGCTTGTACTAGATTCGTGACCAATGGTTTGGGATCTTCTTACACCATGTGCCACCTTAATTCAATTATTTTGATTTGGTTTGGAAGCCACTGATATGATGTAGCTGTTGTACAAGTTTCACTGGAATGGCCTTAGTTGTACAATGTGACCAACGGAAACGAGCTTGCTGGTGCTAGGAAGGTGTGTTAGTTTGCATTTTTTTATGTAGTATGCATGTCTGATGTAGCTTTTGATTCCACAGGGGGGATCTGGTCAGCCGGGCGCTCAACATGTCAAAGAGTGCAAAACTATTATGGTTCGAATAAATATTTTAGAATGGTGGAATGGCCTTGTGATTGTTATGGAACTATTTAATGCGTAATATTTGTTCTTAATTACCGTGAAATGATGATCGCTTGAAAACCTTATGGTCTTATAATTATACACATTGTCGTTTATATCTCATCGTGCAGGGCAACATAGGTTTGGGATGCAATCCCTTGAAAAAATAGGACTATGCTTATTGGATGTTCATTATGTGTCCATGTGTTTTTGTTGACCAGATGAGAAGAAATGACATTATAAGTACCGGTGAAGATTACAGAAGGCAAAGTGGTTTAGTAAGAAGTTTTGGGGGCTACTAAAAATAGAGCCCATGGTTGTTGACAAGGAACTACTTTGAATCTTGATTCATGCACATTGGAAGAGTATTATTCTTATACTGCTAGCTGAGGAACAATTGGACATGCCATTTTGCGTAAAATGAGATTATTCTATGCATATCCTTCCTCCCAGTTTACATACATTTACTGCAATGTCTTTTTTGGTCAATTTTATTATGCCATGTGCTTCCTTCAGTGGTAAGACATATGCCTATTTTTAGGTTGATTAGGATCTATTTTCGTCCTATGCCTTTTTGTTAGGTTGATTAAGATCAATTTTCGTCCTACGCTCTTGTGGTATGCATTGGAGTGGGATCTATTTTCGTCATGTGCCTTTTAGGTTGATTAGAAACTATTTTCTTCCTATGCCTGTTAGTATTTTTTACTCAGACCATGATGCTAGATTCAACACGAGATCAAAAGTTTTGTGTGAAGTAAACTATTCAAATGTTGGCAACTTTGTTTCACAGCTGACCTAGGATAGACAACATATCAGCCTGCATCATTTTTTCCAACAAACTACAGTTAACTCTTTTCTTACCTGCACAAGGAGATTGCAGCCGCCTATGGTGTATGTCTTTGCACCAGTTAGGAGATCTGCTTTAAATTTCTCAGCAGCTCGCCTCGTGACAGTCAGAATGTACCCTGCCCAGTCGTACTCTCCAATTATGCTTGGGTCCTCAACACATGCCAGTAGCTCGTCTGGCACGTTGGCTTGCCCACTCTTCGGGTCAACCTGAGTGCAACAAACCAGCAACGTGTATGCTATGCGTGCCGAATCGAGCTGTTGTGTCGACATCTCATCAGGATCACAGATCTGAGCAATTTTTTGTAGATCTCCAACCTTAACTCCAACAGATGCTCTAACTTCCAAACCCAACAACGACTGGACTTTCTCCACAGTACGTGCCCTGTCTACCAGAGGACCAAATTTAACAGGCCTCGTCCCAGACACGACGCCAGGTATCCTAGACATAGCGTCCCTGTCTAAGTAACTAACCTGCCCATCCGGGAAAGTCATACCCATCGTTTTCGGATCCAATCTAGCTAACAGCCGTGTGTAGAACCTTCTATTCATTTTGCCAGCTACTCTAACTGTCAGGAAACTGCCAAGTCCGGTGCTCCTCACCACTGGGTACAGAATCGAACCGACACTGAGCAAGGTTGTTGGAGTGGAGGTGTTCCTTATCGATGGCCCTAGCAGATTCTCCGCCGCCAGCGCTGCTTTGTTTGGCTCGATCTCGGCTGCATCCATTGGGGCCGGGAGCTGCAGCCTGCTACCCCACTGACGTACAGCATTGCCAGATCCAACATCGGCAGTCGCTTTCCCGCGGCTCCTAGTGCGGCACTTCTTGGAGGAAGAAGCTTCCCCCTTCATGGTGCCACCGAAGCTACAAAAATCGAGAGAAAAATGAGCAGCAAGAAGCGCTTAAGATCAAAATGCAAGGTTATTGGATAGCAAAAAAAACGACGGCTGGAATCTGATCTACTAACCAGCGACACTAGCTCGGAGGAGATTTAAGGCGGCATTGACGGAATCAAATTCACCACGAGTGCAGACCCAATGTTCCTCCTCTGTTTTCTTGCTCTCGCTCTTATCTCTCCTTCTATTTCTCACTCTCCAACGAGCAGTCTAGTGTATAGCTGGGAGTACGATGTGGGGGGATGGGGCACCGCTGGCCAGTCCTAGCCACACCCTTGTCAATACAGCCACCTCGGTCAAAAAAAGACGACGTGGAACCCCAGCTACCACACGGCCTTATTTCCCAATCCCACCCCCCCATGTCTCGCTTGGCGGGATTTTTCCCGCCCAACACACCACAAATCACACTTGCCACGACTGGTTGGTGCGCTAGCCCGAACATTTTCGCTGCACACAAGTTTTTAGCATTCTGAGACCGATAAAATCAAACGACTCCTGCGACAGGTTCACCGACGGTTCACGATGGGTGCACACCTTTTTTTTCCGCAATTCTAATACACCTCTTGTCGGTGGTCCACGCGTGATCAAACCGGTGCACGATCAAACTGATCTGTACAGTTCAATATATCCATGCACACGTGCCAGACACCACTTCGATCCACTGGCGTAGAGCCAAAAACGAAGGGAATGTCGTCACCAGTGCACACGGGCACCTAGACCGTGCTGGTCCCTCCGCAAAGCACATGTCCTCAAGACAAACTCGATAAAAGCTTATCCTCTTTTTAAAATGCATCCACTTGATTCTCGCAACTCACCATTGAATCTACGGAAAAGTTGTTTTTCATCCGGCCACGAAACTTTAATTTTTGTTTACCTACATTTCCCAACACAGGGAAAAGCGACACGCTTTTCCGAACACATGCCACAGATGTTCGATCTGACAGCAACCTAAATTACTAATGCCCCGCACAGTGATTACAACATAAAGTCACCTAACAGCAGCACGGCGCACCCAGCGAAACGACTAAATTAAACCACCCCGCACCAACTAAACCTTGAACAGTCAACTCATAACATTGACCCATACACCGGCAACCTAATCCACGTGGCGGCGCTTCACGCTTGACGAGCAAACCTCATCCTCGTCCTCCGACTGGTCATCAGATGGCCACACCATCATAGACAGCTCGAATTCTTCAAGCGGAGGAGCATCTGCGCCGCCGTATGGCTCGACGGCGTCCGGGTCGTGCTCCGCCACCACCTCAAGATCCACCTCGCCGACGACCTCCTGCTCCAAAGCGACGGGGACGCCAACCTCTCCATCCACCTGCGGATGCACAAGCGAAAGAAAAATGTATCTGAGATTTGTTTGCGCCCCATTCTGAATGTTTGCTTTAGGGACATGACTGCATTTTACCTCTACAACGGCAACCACCTCAGCATCAGCCGGTTGGCCGCCGCCATCCTGGTCTTACCCATGGACAGAAATGGCTTCACCCCCATCCTGCGGCGCATCTCCGGCAGATACCCCCAGCCACTACAAAACGGAGAAGAATCCGTCAGTATAGGGTATCGTCGACACGCATTTTTTGCCAGCTGACTTCAAAGAAAGTGTGACCACGTACCTGCGCGAACAAATCGTTGTCTATCTCGCACGCTAAATCGGCGGACAGGATGCCGGAGCTTGGCCAGCTAAACGACGGCGCCATGATGAGGAAGAAAATGAAAGGATATGAGTTGTGCCTGAGTTCGATGGTGCTCTCCGCCGTGTATGTAACCAAGCCAACGCTCGGTGAGCTTGGCTACTTAAAGGCATGAAAGCCAACGTGGTGCGCCCCATACCACTCACCCCCGCAAGCACTGCGTCCCCCGTCTTTCAAAATTCAAAATTCGAACTGGAGCATGGCCCCACATAGTACGAAACACATGACCCTCGAAAAAAAACATTCATAGCGTCCCAGGTGGATATCAAACGCCTCCCTGGTCTACAATTTTTCTACAGCAGCTAAACTATTCCATGCCATACGGCTCAACATAAACACAAACATATTGTTCTAACACGTACAATAAAAAATGCAACGAATGGAAAAAAGATCAACACAAGACTACGACAATATATTTCTACAAATACAACACCACCATGTCTGTCATTGGCCCGCATGCAGTTTAATAGCCTCCGCATTTGTGCACGTGTTCCGCATGTGACCAGCAACCCCGCAGTTGCTGCATTTCGCTTCCTTCCTCGCCTTCTTTGGAAGATCACCTCTTTCTGGGCAAGTCATTTTCTTGTGCCCTTTCCCACAGCAAATGCTGCAGTAACTGGTTCTCTTACTCAACTCTTCATATGGCGCCTTTTCTCTATGTTAGTTGGCCGGCCAAGTTTCCTCCTCTTCTCTGGTGCATCAAGGCCCGCCAAAGTGTTAACATTCATTCCCCCTTCATTGCCACCTTTTTCGGGCGTTGCCTCTTCGCATTGCCTTGCTACATTGTTTGTCAAAGGAGCCCAGTCCTCCAGGGCCAAGCCATCTCTCTGATCTTCATATTCGGCCAACGCAACAATCCCATCCCTAATTATCTTCATGCCTTTCTCATAAGCCTCTATTGATGCGTCACCGAGGCGAACCAGCTCCATCGCATGCACATACAAAGCTGTGTGCCGACGCGTCATCGTCCTGCTGCCAGCATGGTCTCTCTGGTATATCTGCAGGTGTGACGGTAGAATATCCCTAGCATCCCTAGTCCACCTTTTCATTATCAACCTCGAAGGGATTTCTGTGTAGCCAGTGACATCCATAACCTGCAAGACAGGACAAATCAGACGGCGCCACAAACAGCAAAACTACATTTTGCCTTCAAAAAATCAATTGATTGGGTTTTTTGTACCTTCAGCATGTGGCAGCAAGGCATTCCCATGTGTTCAAAAAGCCCACATTCACATTGTAACATGGCCCCATCATCCAGTATCTTCACCTAAAAAACAACCCGGGACCATCTCACACGCCTATCTGCTTGTGTGTGCATCGCTCTGTAAATCTTACCCTTTTCAACTTCTTCAATCCTGTAAGCATGAGCCTGGTACAGCAGGTCGCCCTTCTCGAACATCACCCGCATGTAAATCTTGGCCGCGTGCCTCTCCAACGACATATTGCACTTCACGACCACGCCTCCCTGTTAGCAATGAACAACATTTTATCCGGATCATTAACGAATAATGGTTTCATGGATGGCAATCACAACTGCAACATTAAAAAAGAAAACCAAAAAATATGCATACTCACAATTTTATTCCGCTTTTCTTCATAGCTCTTGTCTGCATCCCTGGCGAACTGCAACCGCATATAATGTTTCACAAACATATGCATTGGGCACCCGGGGGGGGGGGGACATATGACTTCAGCATGCTATTAGCGCTCTCACTCCGTTGTGTGCTTGTCATCTTAGCACAAAACACATCCTTAAAATGGCTTTTCCCATTTGTGCCTGGCCTCATACACTTGAGATAGGTAAGTTTGGCTTTCTAGGTTGTACTTCTCTATCATCATCTTCTAGCCTTCTTCGAACTCATCAATTGTAAGCATGTGGTTAACAACCTTGTGGAACTCGTCACGGAAATCTGTCTGTTTCGTGTACATCGACCCAAGAGTTTCTTTCACCTTCTTCAACACATGCCATTTGCACCACCTATGAGCCGTCGAGGGGAGGACATTTTTCAAAGCGACCTCCATGGCCCTGCATTGATCTGCTCAACAGCAACAATCCCAATAACCAAAAAGAAATTAGATTGATTTACATCAGGAGTAAGATGTTAAAAACAGAGCTCTGTTGCAGATGTCCATACATGTGAGGATAGTTACAGGAGCCTTCCCTCCCATCATCCTGACGAACTCTATGGAGACCCACTCGAAGCTCTCAACCTGCTCGTCCCGTAGAAGAACCCCAGCCAGTATGATGCTCTGAAAGTGGTTGTTCACACCAACAAACAACCCAAATGACATGTCGTAAAGATTTGTCCTGTAGGTTGTGTCAAATGTAACGACATCACCGAAGTACATGTACTGGTTTCTACTACTGCCTGTAGCCCACATCAGATTTTTGATTCTACTACCTTTATCTAGCTGCACTCTGAAAACAAATTCCTGATCTTTAGCTGCTATCTCAGTGAAGACATCAATCGTCTTCCTCACATCATCTTATGCTTGCTCTCTGTTAATCTTACCGCACATGTTTTGCAGCGACCTTTTGGTAAAAGGCACCTTCTCAGCATCACCGAAAAAACTTGATATTATGCTATACACTCTGGTGACATTGACATTGTTCTGCCTTAGCTGTTTGACCAAATCATTTGTGTACATATCTATGTGTTTGTGCGACGGCCAATGCACTTTCTCGCCGCACGTCTGCGTCAACGAATGATTATGATTTGGCCTGTGCTTTGTTATGTACCAACCATTGTCCGACGTTCTCAGCAATCTTATCTTCGCGGGGCACTCACACCTGCATGACCTGCTGTTCTCCTTCGTCGGTTTTCCCTCAAAAGGCACACACATCAAGTTGTCAGCTTTTTTTTCACCATCCACCCGGAGTAATCCATGCTAGTTGATGTTAAAGAGTGAAAGAACTCACTGAACATCCACATACTACTTCCTGCATGCACTTTGTCTTCTCTGCATTTAGCCTGCTTTTGCCGTATCTTATCCCAAAGCCATTTTCCCACGAATACAGATTATAAAAATCGTACGCCTCGCCCAATGAATCAAATGTCATACCAACTGTTGGCTCAACTACATGATCACCCAGCTTCTCAGCGTATTCCCTGATAGTTTGCTCTAGTGCACCTACTCTTTCAGGACAAGAAGCTCTATCCAACGGCTGATTCCCAATCCTAACCCTGCAGGCATTTTGCCATTCCCTTTATGTGAGCACAGCAAACAACATTATCATCGGTGCAGACACGAAGTAAGTTCATCAGCTGAAACATTCTAATCGTGAAAACACAAGAAAAAATTGAATCAAACTGGAAACATTTTTTCATCTCTTTTCTTACTGAAACATACTGCACCAGCTTCACATTTTTCAGATAACAAGGTACTTTCAGTCATCTTTGTCAATCAAAGTTCCGAGAATGACAATACCTTTTTGTCCATCCTGGAGCCTGCGGATCTACCTTCCCAGTGGACTCAACAGATGCAGCATCGTCGCCTTCACCAATTTCCCCCACTGCATCGTCTTTATGCTCCACATGCTGGATTGCATCGGTGTTGTCACCTTCACTCTCGCTGAAACAGGGCAGAGCTCCTCCAACCGCACCAACACTTGATTCCTCGCCCAAAAAACTACCCCGATAGGCAGCAGAGCCCGTTGCTGCCCCGCATAGAACGGCCCCACGAGATCCATCGCCGGAGTGCTCTGCCACGCAGCCGCTCATCTCCAGCAGCGCCGCCGCGCTAGATGCCTCATCTGGAAAGATTGGCAATCTGCTAACAATCAGACGGGGTTATAACCAGTACGAACTTCAATCAATGATTCATAGCGAGTAAATCAAAAATTACCTGTCAACAGGAGAAACTGGGAAATCCATGGCCAAACTACTGCGTCGACGCCGCCGCACCACCGCCGGAGATGCAGCGACCCATCCCTCTGTTTTTGCGATGCGCAACACCAGTATATGGGGGGCAAACCCATTTTCTGTGGTCCAGCTGCCCCCGTCCATGCTTAGCCAGACCGAGAGGTGGGTCCAGCTCAGTACAGATGCGAACGACGTGAGCGTCGCCACAAACGTCCTTGGCTGCAGTCCGTTAACGGCTGCTTGACGCCCGCAAACGACCGTCCATCCGGCCCTGCACGTACGCGTACATCATGCCATTATCCTGTCCCCGTATTGATAGCACAGAAATACAGTGCACAGATCGCAACGCGATCCTGGACGGTGCAGATAGCGGGATCATCTGGACCCCAGAGCCAAAACGCCGCTCCCGCCTAAAGGCATCTAGAAAGGAGACACTCAAAGCTTCGGTATATGTTCGGATTGTAGTATGTGAACCATTTCTGTCAACTTTTTTCATCCAATGAGAACTCCATCGGTCCGCGAAGTGGTCTAGACGTCCATTTTCCGGTAATAGCTATACTGGTGTCGGGACATCCACTCGACCAACAAAAAGCCACCACATGGTTCTCCTCTTTTTTTTCGCTCCACACATGCATGACCCCTCTCCTCTCTCTTCTCCCCACCGGACAAATAAGGATTAATTTGTAAAAAGGGTTGGGTGGTTCTCTTCCACACCATATCCGTAGACCATGTCCGGACATAAAAATAGGAGGTAATATCACTAGGGGTCACAGAACTTGCGCTGAATGTTCAGTTTGGTGCTAGAACTTTAAAAATACGGATTTATGGTAATCTAACTTGACTCAAACGTGCAGATACGGTCACAACATGCATATGCGTACGTATCCGTGGGTACAGCCCCACCTGTTAGTGAGTAATGGCACTCCGCGTGATGCATTTTTGCACAAAACACCGTTGTGTTTTTTATTAAACCTCCTTGCATCTATTTTATTTATGATGAAATACGCCTATCACTGTAGTGCTCATAAATGAGCAAATTAACAAAAATAAGGATGTCTGCAGGTCTCGAACCGATGACCAACTAAAACAACACGAGTAGCTATACTACTACACCCTTCAGGATGTAGTAGCTAATATGGATAGCAATATCAATTGAACCAGAACGTGTGCGGTCCTTAAATGGGTAATGCACACCATTTTGCACGTTGTAAGATATTTGTAAAACGGAGGTGCTAAAATTATGTACCCCTAAAAAAAGGTACTAAAATTATGTTCAAATATTACTGTGTTAAAAATATTATACATACAAATGATGATTATTAAATAAAAAGATTTAAATGTTAAGTTAATGCAAATGTTTAAAATGTTTATAAAATAAAAATTATTTGAAATATAAAAATAATTTTAAAATAATTTAATAAATGTTTTAAAATAATTTGGTTATTTTAAATTATACAAACAATTTTGTAATTCATAAATATTATTTGAAATAGATAAAATATTTTTAAAATAATACATGTACAATTTTAAAAGTAAGTTATTTCGTTTGTATTGACAATATATGTAACATAGGAATAATTAAATGTTATTTTTTTACCGAGATCATAAATTACACACTATGTAATAATTTATAAGAAAAGAAAGGTGTACAATGGGCTGCACTGCTCATAGCCCGTTTCAGCTGACGGGCGCATGTATTTTTGAGAACAGAAATAATAATCATTTATCCAGACGAAGCACGAAAGGTGTTTGGCGTGGTGGTTCACAAAGTGTGTGCGGTTCTTCAGGAGGTCGATTGCTCGTGCCCTGACCTTCCAGTTACATATTTCATTTTTCTAAGATACTGTTCACTGACAGGTAGGTCCTGCTTCAACTTTTTATTTTGCATACCTAAAAAAGTCCAGGGAATTATCTAAAAAAATCTACTCCTAAACCACTGACACATGGGCCACTACCACCCATGCATGCAGAGTGTACAGCTGGATACAGCAGAAAGCACCGTATCTGCACCGAACGACAAGTTAGATGATCATAAATCCGTATTTTTAAAATTCTAGTACCAAACTAAACATCCAACGCAAGTTATATGACTTTCGGTGATATTACCTCTAAAAATAGACATATACTGCAGCCATTTGCGGGTCAGCTTTTGAGATGCCATGATGCATTTCTTCAGGTTGACTTTGACCATTGATAAAATTATTAATATATGAGATGTATCATATACAACCTATATCACTAACTCTTCGCATATGAATTTGTCAGTATGCTTTGTGTGCCATGCATGCCATGTATTATTAGCTTATTGCTCTATCCTCTACCCAAAGGTAACCTCAGATTTTGTATTTAGCTCTATATATTTGAATAGAATGAGTATAAATCCCTCGCAAAAAAAAAGAATGAGTATAAATCATGGAGCTCGCTCTATAAATGACCCCATAGCCTTCATATATGGAGGCTGAGGCCGTCCAACATGGATCTCGCTTCATATCCAACCGACAGCGTAGCACATGAGGAAAGTTTTAGTTTCTTCTTCCTTCTGCCATAGTCATGTTCTGAACATGGTCGCCTCCCAAGCACCACCGTCAACGGGCATCCGACCATTAATGTCACCCCCATGCCCCTCGATCTTGTGGTGGCCTATCGGATGGCTTTCACACGACATCATCTCTTGGCCTGTGTATTAGCAGACGGGTATCGTGCGAGCAGGCCGCCGCGATGTTTCTCAGCAGGAGACGCACACTTTGACCTCTCGCCATTGGCTGTCTGCCGCTTCTGGTGCTACCTCCTTAATGGTGCCCCCTGCGGCCTATAAAAGGTCGATGCCCTTCGCTCTTTCGCCTCAGTCCTCTCTCCGACGCCCTCATTCCCAATACACCACCCACTTCTGTGTCAATGGCGCATACGGAGGAACACCTTCTCGTGTTCAATTTTGGGGACGAGGATGAGGATCAGCGTGAGGATCCTTTGGCCCTTTTCTGGGTGGAGATGGACCTGGCCATGGAGGAGGCTGCGCAGATGGACCTGACCCTAGAAGAGAAGATTTTGGAGGCTGCTCCCGCCCTCGCCCCGCCGGCACGGACAAATGGCCGTTCTGGGACGCCAACGCCGAGGCACGTTTGCAGATCATCCAGTCAAACCTTGCTTCATTCCATGCATTCTAAACTAACAATGGCAGTGGTCGTGGCCATGAACATAGCTATAGTTATTATTATTATAGTTTTAAATCTAGATGTTCTATGCATGTACAAGTCATAGTGCGACAATTTTTAGCCAAAGTTTAGAATGAAATCAATTGTGTTCGTGTGAACTCTTCGTCATGTGGCACAACATCATTGGCTGCCCTTTTTCTCGGCAAATATGGCATGATGTGCTCGCTTGGGTGCGTGCTACTACCCCACCCCCCCTCCGCCCGGAGACGAAGACTTCCTCCCTTGGTGCACGACGGCTATCGCTGGATCCCCCTCCAGCCTTCGTAAGGGCCTTGCCACGTTAGCAACGCTCACAGCTTGGTGCATCTAGAAACACCGCAACCGCTGCATGTTCGACAGCGATACCCCCTCCATCTCGAGGCTGTTTGCGTCTATTCAGGACGAGGCTAGGGCCTAGGCTCGGGCTGGTGCTCGCGGACTATATCTATTGTTGGCATAGGGGTGTAATTGTATTTGGGCCGAGCATCCCACCCTCAAAAAGGCTCTACGGCTCCTTGCCTTGCCTTCGGTACACAAGACTTTGAGCCCGCACCCCCCTCCTGTCTTGTATACTCCCTACCTAACAATGAAATGATACGCACTTTTGCGTATTCGTGAAAAAAACTCTTCGTCCTCATTCATGGAATCCGTTGTGTTCTTCTGAGTTTTCAATTTTGAAGGGCACATCAAAACTGCAAGACAAATATGAAGGCCACACAAGTGCGGGGGCACCCGAGTTCTAGGACGTTGATCTACACCAAGATTCACATATTTGGGGATGTATCGACTGATTTCTATTTTCGCTTTTATCTGTAACGTGTTTGTATATCATGGGGATACCTGTTTGTGTGAGGTCGTATACCAGTTCTGTGGGGGTGCCTTAACAGTGAAAACTAGAAATAACAAACACTTGTAGAATAGATAAGAAAAACCCGATTCACCCTATCCTAGTTCTGGTACTCTTGTTGCTTCTTCTTTGTTTTTCACTCTTGTTCATCAAAACAGAATATCCACCTTCAAGAATCATTTGAGTATGCGAAAGGAAAGATTTCATCTCGTGTCCTGACTCCTCACAGAGTGAAGCCTTGATGTCCCCCGCAGCAGTATTTTTGGTGCAAGCAGGCCATAAAGCTTGATTTTCTTGTGTAGTCCTTCGTATCGATCTTGTTTGTTCAAGAACATGCGTTTGATGTGTGGTATAGTTGGTCATTCTGATATTTGATATTTTTCTTTATTGCGTCAGTGTTCATGTTGGTCATTTGTTATCTTCGAACAACTGTTCTGTTTGAAATATTGATTAATTTTTATTTGAATTTGTTTGAACTGAGGTCTTATGATCCGTCTGTAAATAGTGGGAGCACATGTATGTGTACTAAAATATTTTCATAAGTTACAGATGATGAAACTGAACTTTATGAACTTTAAAATCCAGGTTTCTTCCTATGAAACTTGAACATCACGTAAATTTAAAGTCGTAGATCATCATTGTAATATCATTGTGAGTAAAAATAATTGTGTTAACTAATAGAGAATAATTTTATATTTGAAGGTGGAAAGTTTTGAAAGCACAATGTAGTCGTTAATAAAACTAACCCTAAAAATCCTAAACCCCTAAACCCTAATAATCTACAAGGTACAAATAGTAATGGCATCAAAATTGATCGCAAATTAATAAAAGGGAACCTAAACCCAAAACCTTAACCCTAAACGCTAATAGTAAATAGTAAACCTAATAATCTATAATGTATAATTAGTAATGGCATTGAAACTGCTGCAAAAAAAAAGAAATTTAAACCCTAAAGCGTAGCTTGTAAATCGTGAAGAAACATCGCTAGATGCAGTACATGATACCATAAAGCTTAACTGTAATCCCTTAAGTAGGATCACTATATTGGCTACATGAATAATATATATTGTAAGCACTAAACCCTGACCCTAACTATAAAACCTAAACCCTAAACTTTAGACATTAAATTGTAAACTAGGATTACTACTTTTACTATTTAAGTGCCCTCAAACTTAAAGGTTTAGTGAAAGCCCTAAACATTAAACTAATTCTATGATAACTATAAACAAAAACTGCAAAATGAAAAACCTAAAGCCTATATTGTAATACCTATAAATTAAAGCAGATTTCAATGGGTCACACAAACTATAAATTGCAAATATCATCAGTAAGATAAATTGTCCAATGTAATAGGCATACATTTCAAATAGATGAAATGACATATATTGGTGTCGATAGGATATGTGCAATTTACGATTTGTAATACTACTTGATAATTATTGGCTATTAGCAAGACGAGATATATTGAATAGAAGCAATGCTGTTTTAATATTTATTACAAGTATAGTGTTTGTGATGAAGTGATACTAATTCGTTTATGTACAAGTGATTGTAACAAATGTAAATATAATTTGATATCAGGGGAGAATGGAAACAATCATAATATAAGGATCTAGTCTTACAATATTTATCCAACAGATGCCTTGAAACTAGTGGCAGAATATAATGCTTAAGCGGGAAACATAACAACGGTTGAACTCCGAGCCCACGGGGATACTACTGGGATTCACAAAGTTCATATCCTACATCTGCCCATGTAATATGCTAAGTGAGTACGTAGTATTTTGAATCTACTCAAAAGTCACCCCACACACACACACACAAAAAAACTAATCAAGTCATCAACAACAAAAGAAAAACATAGGGCATAGCGGGATGGGATGCTTACTGATACTGAGCTAAGTGCAATAAATAAAAGATAAGCTTACCGGTCTTACCTGTCAAAGGGAGCAAGGATAGTTCAAGTATAGCTCATGTTTATAAAGCTTAAGTTCTTATGGTCACTCCTTTTTTTTGAAAGATCCAGCAGATTGCTGGCTTGTATTGATAGCAGAGAGCATATGGTCATACAAAAAGGGTGGGTTCTGATCCGGAGATCAAAGGAGATAAAAGGAAGATATAAGAAAAACACAACAGCTATGCTGGCTAGTCTACTGTCTCACGGAGGGTCCCAAAAAGGGTGCTCCAGAAATGCTGCTCCCGCTTGGCGCCAGAATTCAAAAGTTCGTCTGATGGCTGCATTGATGTCTGCCGGTGTTGTCACTTTGCTTCTGAAAGTACACTCATTTCTTGCCTTCCAAATCTCAGATAGGATGAGAATGATAGTGGTTTTGATGGCCTTTATGCTCGGGTCGCGTTATGGTCACTCCTCCGGACCCACATTCTCGTAGCCGTTCAAAGGCTAAGCATCTCATGGTCGCTCCAAAACCAATAGTTTCACTTTAAACTGCAAAAACGTCTTATATTTAGTTCGTAGACTCTATATTGACAACACCTACACTTGGGACTAAGGTGTTGATCATTTTACCATGAGACAGTAATGTTGGACTTTTGATAAATCGTAATGGTCCGCTGACTATGTACTCCCTCCGTAAATTCATATAAGAGCATTTAGATCACTATTAAATGCTTTTATATTTCTTTACAAAGGGAGTAACTAATTAAATTTAGGTGGCCGTCCATTACAAAAAAATTAGGTTACTACAGTAGGCTCTATATTGTCCATATGGGAGCTTGGGAATTGTTGTCATGTGCAAAGGGGCGTCATCACATCTGGAGATCCTGGTGCCAAAGTCTGAACATTCAACTGAACTCTGAACATTGCCCAGTCTTGCTCGATGCTGAACTATACTGAACCAGGGTTCTCTTTTGCCCAGAAACTTTATTGAAGAGAATCAGAAATTCCTGTGATTTCCGTTAGTACCGAGGTATTTACATTTAGTGAAACCTCAACTCGAGACAAATTCGAAAACACTTCATTTTTCCGTCAAAATTCCTCAAAAATCGATTGAATTACAATCAAATCCAGTAAATAAAACTGTCCCTTTTGGCTGAACTGAAAACCGGATACGAGTACTATTTTCTAAATCTGGCCAAACTAGTTTCTCTGATTCATATCTCCAACCTCAAAATGTCTCTGTCTGCTTAAACTCAGGGCCTGTTCAGAGTATCTCCACTCCACGACTCCGCTCCCAGAGCGGGCGAAGCTTCAGTTGAAAATAACAGAGGGGAGAAACAGATGCTCCGCAGATTCTCGTATTTCTCGGAGTGGTGGATTGTCGAACAGGCACTGAAACTACAGTTCTTCAATCATTGAAAATTAAAATCAAATACTCGTTTGACCCACCTGATCAGCAGGCAGCAAGCAGCAATTTTAACTTAACCATCAGAACTGAAATGCCAGAACTGGCTAGCACTTATTTGCTTATAAATCATCAGAATTTTTTTTATTTTTTTCAGAACGAAGGCTCGAGGATGAGCCCGGCTTTGAATTAACAAAGCCATCAACCGGTCAGGTATTACAACCAACAAGAGCAGCCCAACGCCACTTACAAAGAAAATAAAACACGAGCGGCCCAAAGATACATGGATGCTGAAGATACAGCTTACAACACAATCCCAAACTACAAGCACCTAAACTAGATAGAGATGAAGAACTGCTTGAAGAAAGGATTGCCCTTGAAGCTCGAAACACCGGCGCCCAAGGAAACAACAGCGACAATGGCATTGCCTACCGCCTTGGCCACAAACACGCCAAAAACTCCTGCACTGGACCAAAAAGATACCACACCTTCCTTCTCCCTCGCCGAAGAGGGTCCCTACTGTGACACCCCCGATTCAATCGTACACTAATCATACATGCAAACGTGTACGATCAAGATCGGGGACTCACGGGAAGATATCACAACACAACTCTAAAAATAAAATAAGTCATACAAGCATCATAATACAAGCCAGGGGCCTCGAGGGCTCGAATACAAGTGCTCGATCATAGACGAGTCAGCGGAAGCAACAATATCTGAGTACGTACATAAGTTAAACAAGTTTGCCTTAAGAAGGCTAGCACAAACTAGGATACAGATTGAAAGAGGCGCAGCCTCCCGCCAGGATCCTCCTAAACTACTCCTAGTCGCGTCGCTGGGCTGCACGTAGTAGTAGGCACCTGTGTGTAGTAGGGTCGTCATCGACGGTGGCGTCGCTGCCTGGCTCCAAGATATGGTTGTGACAACCAGGAAGAAATGGAAAGGGGGGGAAAGAGGGAGAAAAGCAACCGTGAGTACTCATCCAAAGTACTCGCAAGCAAGGAGCTACACTACATATGCATGGGTATATGTGTAAAGGGCCATATCGGTGGATCGAATCTGCAGAATGCCGTAATAAGAGGGGATAGCTAATCCTGTCGAAGACTACGCTTCAGTCCACCTCCATCTTGCAGCATGTAGAAGAGAGTAGATGGTAAGTTCACCAAGTAGCATCGTATAGCATAAACCTACCCGGCGATCTCCTCCTCGTTGCCCTGTTAGAGAGCGATCACCGGGTTATATCTGGCACTTGGAAGGGTGTGTTGTTATTAAGTATCCAGTTCTAGTTGTCATAAGGTCAAGGTACAACTCCAAGTCGTCCTGTTACCGAAGATCACGGCTATTCGAATAGATAAACTTCCCTGCAGGGGTGCACCACATAACCCAACAAGCTCGATCCCATTTGGCCGGACACACTTTTCTGGGTCATGCCCGGTCGTGGAAGATCAACACGTCGCAGCCCTACCTAGGCACAATAGAGAGGTCAGCACGCCGGTCTAAATCCTATGCGCACAGGGGTCTGGGCCCATCGCCCATGCACACACCGCACGCTGGGTACGCGCCGTAAGACCTAACCTAGCAGCGCTCCAATCCAATCCGGTGCACGCGCTCGATCGCCGACGTCACGAAGGCTTCGGCTGATACCACGACGCCGAGTGCCCATAATTGTTCCCACGTAGTTGGTTAGTGCGTATAGGCCAGTGGCCAGACTCAGATCAAATACCAAGATCTCGTTAAGCGTGTTAAGTATTTGTGAATGCCGACTAGGCCAAGCCCCCTCTCTCCTAGGTGGTCTCAACTCGCCTGCCGCCCGCCACAAAGTAACAATCGGGGGTCGGGAACCCTGTGCCCACCTCTAC
The DNA here is from genome assembly GCA_021605205.1 of Aegilops longissima. Taxonomy (NCBI): domain Eukaryota; kingdom Viridiplantae; phylum Streptophyta; class Magnoliopsida; order Poales; family Poaceae; genus Aegilops; species Aegilops longissima. The sequence goes on along the minus strand of CM038677.1, from coordinate 726,447,308 downwards.
GGGATGGAGCCACCGCCCTTCAACCCCCATCTTGAACAGTATCATAAGTAATGTAACAGTATAAAGTATATAGCATATGCCCGTGATCACCTCCCGAAGTGATCAGGGCCCAGTAGTATAGCATGGCAGACGGACAAGAGTGTAGGGCCACTGATGGAATACTAGCATCCTATACTAAGCATTTAGGATTGCAGGTAAGGGTAACAACATGTAGCAACAATGACAGGCTATGCATCAGAATAGGATTAACCGAAAGCAATAACATGCTACGCTACTCTAATGCAAGCAGTATAGAGAAGGAATAGGCGATATCTGGTGATCAAGGAGAGGGGGGAGGGGGGCTTGCCTGGTTGCTCTGGCAAGAAGGGTTCACCGTCCATGTAGTCGATCACAGGGTTACCGGCATCGGTCTCAGGGTGTACCGGAAAGAAGTAACAGAGAGGAAACACAATAAATAACAGAGCAATCAAAGCATCACAAAGTGTAACATGGCAATATACGGTGCTAGAGGTGACCTAACACAGTAGTAGGCGATACCGGCGAAGGGGGGAAACATCCGGGAAAGTATCCCGGTGTTTCGCGTTTTCAGACGGATGAATTGGAGGGGGAAAGTTGCGTGTTTGCTATGCTAGGGATGTGTGGCAGGCGAACGGGCTACGTATCCGGATTCGTCTCGTCGTTCTGAGCAACTTTCATGTACAAAGTATTTTAATCCGAGTTACACATTATTTTATATGATTTTCTAAAGTTTTAATCATTTTCTGAATTTATTTATCTATTTAATTCTAACATTATCCAGAATAGTGTCTGCTGATATCATCATGATGCAATGCTGAGATCATCAGTCAACAGTGCGGTTGACTGCGTCAAATCTGACCTGTGGGTCCAGTGGGACCCACGTGTCATCGAGAAAGTGGTGAGATAGGATTAGTTAAGTGTGGGCCCCATTAGTCAGTGACAGATTAGTGTTTTAATTAACAGTTAGTTTAATCAGGATTAATTAAATAAGTTGATTAATTAATTTTAATTATTTTTTAGTTCTTTTTTTATAACCGCTCCAGGGGCGTGGGCCCCGGCTGCCAGTGGCCCATGAGGCCAATGGAGTGGGCATTTAACGGGTGCGGGCGGGGTACCTGTCGAAGGGAACCCGGGAGACGGCCACGGCGGGGCGCTCGGCGGCGAGTGGTGAGCTACACGGGGCGGAGCGAGCACGGTCATGGGCGGTGACGAGCGCCGACGCTGGGCAGAGTAGGAGGCGGCAACACGAGCAGAGGCGGCGGGAGAAGCGGGTGCGCGTCTTGGGTCATGCTGTGGGCGGCGGAGGAGGCGCCAATCAAGGCAAGGGCGCGCCCTGGGCACGCGCGGGCAGCGAGCACCTGCAGGGAGAAGCAGCAGCGGCAAGACCAGTCATGGGCAGCGCAGCAGAGGAGGCGAGCGGGAACGTGGCAGTAGGCAACGTGGGTGAGCGTGAGCGACAGCGGGTGATCGGAGCAAGGGAAGACGGGGTCGGATGGGGAGGTCCTCACCGGCCCTGTAGTGGTGCATGAGTGTGCTCGGGGAGGGCCAGAGCTGCGGGGCGATGACGAGTAGGCGTCGGGGCGGCGAGCACGACAGGGACGAGGTGGCGCCGGAGAAGGCGAGCGGCAACGCGAACGACGAGGGTCGATGAAGGCCGTTGGGGAGGAGGACGAGGAGGCGATCCGGCGATGGATGACGGCTCCAGGCAGCGAGGTGGCGGGCCGGCGTCGGGGATGGGTGACCGAAGGGGCGCGGGGTCGTTGACGGCTAAGGGGTTGGGTGGCGTCAGGGTGCTACGATCTGGGGCGATCCAGATCGGGCGGGGGAAGGGGATCGGGCAAATCCTAAACGGCGCCTTAAGCGCCCGTTTTAGGCATAGATGCAATCAGGCGCACACCCTCCCGCCGCACTGGGCCAGCCCACTTCTTTTTTCTGTTTTTGAAAACGCAAAAAACTTTTTGGCGAGAACCATTTTTCGAACCAGGGATCTTACGACTACAGGCGCAATTGCGAAACCACTCGGCTAACCTACCAATTCGTGTTAACTGACAGACTTTTAACCTTTTTCTATTTTCTGTTTTCGTGGAAAGAGTTTTTTTTTTCTGTTTTTCTTTTCTTTTTCTTTCTTTCTTCTTTTCTGCTAAGCGCGAGATTTTTTTTTTCAATTTTTAACTTTATTTCATATTGATGAACTTTCTTTCAAAATTGATGAACTATTGTCAAATTTGATGAACTTTGAAAAATGTTCAGTGTGTATAAAAAATGTTCATCATGTATAGAAATTTTGTTCAGCGTGCATTCAAAAGGAGTTCATTCTATCTAAAAAAAAATGTTCTACGTGTATTTGAATATTGTTCACCATTATACCTGGCCAAACCTCGGGCCGGGCCGGGCTTCGGGCCGGGCCTAGCCAAGCCGACAAAAAAACCCAGGCCCGGGCCCGGCCTGGCCCGGCCATCGGGCCTGTGTTTTTGGGCCCGAGCCCGGCCCGAACACCTAAAAGCCCGTCGGGCTTCGGGCTGGCCCGACCCGACCTTCAGAAAAGTGCAAAAACGATGGGCCCGGGCCCGGCCCGGCCCGGGCTTCGGGCTAAAAAACTAGGCCCGAGCCCGGCCCGGGGGCAGCGTCGGGCCGGGCCGGGCCGGGCTTCCCATGGCCAGGACTATTCACCATACATAGAATTTTCGGACACGTACTGAACATTTTTGTGAAAATACGTTGAACAATTTGCGAATACACATTGAACATTGTATAATATATACTGAACAAATTTAAGAAACATAGTGAACAATTGTATACTCATTGAATAACCAAAACCCAAATAGAAAAATTATATATATATATATAGGGAAAATCCATCCTACCACCCGGTGGTAGTTACCCCATATGTCTCATATACTACTATGTGGTACTATATATACTACTTTATCATTTTAAATATATTCATGTACTATATCTAAGATATTTCAAAGCAAGTTACATGAAAAAATTACATATGAACCCATAGTTTTGTTATATTTGTGAAATACGTACATATTTGTACGTAAAAAGAGCATACTCAAAACATGGTATATACTACCTAAAAATTAGTATATATAATACATAATCATTGTTATATACTACATACTACACGTATATACTCTTAATTTTGACAGATACTACATACAACATACAAAACGCAAGTGGTGGTAACTACCACTGCTTGTAGGATATATATATATATATATATATATATATATATATATATATATATATATATATATATATATATATATATATATATATATATATATCCTGAACATTTTATATCCATCGAACATTTTAAATAATACACGATGAACATTTTTGAAACAATATGAATATATGTGTCGAACAATTTTGATTATGCATTCAACATTTAGTAAAAACGTTCAAAAATTTCATAATATACGATGAATATTTTTATGATACACTACTTAACATTTTTATATGCAAAGGTGAACAATTTTCATAATATACAATGAACATTTTTCTTAATACAATGAAATTTAATGTAATACACGGTGATCTTTTATAAAATTTGGTGAAAGTTTTTGAATACATGAACTTTTTTTCTAATTCGCGATTTTTCTTGTTTTCCAAAAAATCACGTCTTTCTAAATTGTTTGTACCAGAAATAGTGCGGCTAGTGTTGTTTTTAAATTTCTCGCGCTGTAATGAATCAATAGGTTGTAGTAGATGTACTGGTTAGGCACGCTATGTCGTAACTAAACAGCGCGAGATCGAATCCTGTTGGAGCAAGTTTTTTTAGGAGTTTTTTCTCTGCGTGTTCCTGGGCCGGCCCACAAGATAGCGACAGTGGGCGCCAGTTTCCTGTACCTGCGCTTAATGCGCCGTATAGGAGCTCCCAGGGGATCGGGGGAGTGTGGAGAGTGATTAGGGTTTCGGGTGGGAGGCCTAGTAGGCCAGGGGCGCGCGGGGGTGGGCCGACATGCCGCTTGGCCACACGGCCAACTGGGCCAAGGCCCTGTCAGGGGGGAGTTGTTTTCCTTTTACGTTTTTTTTTGTTTCAGTTTTATTTTTATTTACAAAAGCAAATGACTTTTGGTTAAGTATGAGACTTGGCCTAAATTAGGATAGCCATTTTAGGCACTGTCGCAAAAAGGTTTGATGAGCATTTGAATTGTGCATAAATGAAATTGGATTAATGAGGCTGTTTTGGTCACCGTCTTAATTGTTTTAGGGCAATTAAATATTTTATATAATGTTCGATGCTATTTGCTAATTAGTTAGTGAATATTTATAACCCTTTGAACATTTTTACTTCATTTTTTGGAACTATAATTTGACTTGTTATTTGAATTTGTATCTGAACTAAGTTTTGAAACACATGAGGTTTAGCAAAATTTAATCATAATGACCTGGCATCATTAACAAATGTTTACTGTAGCTTAATTACCAGGGCGTCACACCTACTCCCTCGTCCTGGCTCGAAGGACGCCGCACCGTCGAGCGAGGGATGGGTTCACCCTAGAACAAGGAAAGGCACGATCTTGGGGTAGCAGACACAGAACATGTGCTCGCATCCATGTCGCAGCAGCGGGCATACCTCACTGGGCATATAAGCACAGACCGCCGGTGTCCGAACAAGAAGAGAGTAAGCTGCAGGAAACGGCACATCGGAACTGAAGAAGCATCGAGCTTGCGGCGAGCAACAGGGAAACATATCATGCACACGATGCGAGGGATATGGCCCTGGTGCTCATTGAGCTGCCACGGCTCTGTTGCCGGGAAGGGGAACCCTTTCCTCTTCCACCCAGGTTCAAGGGAGCCGAGCACCGGCGAACAGGGGACGACCAACAAGCACCAAACAGAGAAAGGCAAGCCCGGCATCGCTGGAAACCAAGTTGTCACACGGACCCCCGCTGCAATTGCAAACCTCGGATCTAGCACCGCACACCTACACCCTTCTAACCAGATGACGCCCCCAGGGAGGTTACGACGCTGAGCGCCGCCGCCGCCGAATCCGCAAGGGATTACAGGAATTAACCTTGGAACGGAGGGGAAGGGGTGGGAAGAGGGGATCTCGACGGTGCCTTCAAGAAGGGGAGCCGCACCCGAGGGCCTGGCCACCGCCGTGGTCGGAGACACCAACCAGGGATTTCTCCCGGTCCCGACGAACACCACCGCAACCAGCTACCAACAGACCGGCAAAGAAGCACCGGCGCTAGCACAGGTTGTGAGCGGGCTAGAGGAAAGAGGATAAACAACCTTCAGATCTGAGGTCAGAGGACCACCGGAGCAACCCACCGACCACGCACCGTGTCCCCCGTCGTTCGCTGCCCACGCGGCCGAGGACGAAGACCCACACCAGGGGCGCCTGCCGCCCAGCCCCGCCGCCTTGCCAGATCCGGGGCCGCCCTGCTGCCTAGGCCCTCCACGCAGTGAAGCCGCAGATCCGCCGCCACCTTCATCGGTGCCACGCAGCGTCTTGGCGGGCACCTCGGCGGCGGCGGAGGGTAGGGAAGGGGAGGAGGGGGTGGCGGCGGCGGTAAAGTAAACCCCGAGTCGCCTCAGAGGAGACGACGCGGGGGCGGGCGGGGGGGGGGGGGGGTGTTCTTCCATCAGAAATTCAGAATTGCTATGCATGAACTCTGAACATGAACTCACATTGCTATGCTCGGCACCATTTTTACTGAACTCTGAACGTTGCCCTGTCTTTCTGGAAGGTGAACTGGACCGAACCAGGGTTCCCTTTTGCCAAGAAACTTTATTCAAGAGAATCAGAAATTCCGGTGATTTCCGTTAATACCGAGATATTTACAGTTAGTAAAAAAATAGTGAAACCTTAACTCGAGCCAAATTCGAAAATACTTCATTTTTTCTTCAAAATCCCTCAAAAATCAACTGAATTTCAGTCAAATCCAGTAAATTAAACTGTCCCTTTTGGCTGAACTGAAAACCGGACACGGGTACTGAAATGAACTCGAACCTCGACTGTCCCTTTTGGCTGAACTGAAAACTGGGCATCAGTACTATTTCCTAAATCTGGCCAAACTTGTTTCTCTGATTCATATCTCCAACCTAAAAATGGCTCTGTCTGCGTAAACTGAAACTACAGTTCTTCAATCATTGAACAATAAAATCAAATACTCGTACGTATGATCCACCTGGTCAGCAGGCAGCAAGCAACAATTTTAACCTAACCATCAGAACTGAAATGACAGAAGTGGCTGCATTCATCAAAAGCTAGAACAGAAGTTTACACAGTTACCAATCAACCATAACTCCACAAGTGATGGACTCACATATGAGAACTGTGCATCATTCACACAATGAAAAACGGCAAGGATGTTCTCAATTTTTTTTTTTGAAAAACTGCAAGTATAATTCGCCACGACAAAATCTCTCTGATTCATATCTCCAAGCTAAAAATGGCTCTGTTTGCTTAAACTGAAACTCAAGTTCTTCAACCTGATCATCAGCAGGCAGCAAGCAGCAATTTAAACCTGACCATCAAAACTGAAATGACAGAACTGGCTAGCATTTATTTGCAGATAAATCATCAGAAATTCAGAATTGCTCTACATTCATCAAAAGCTAGAACAGAAGTTTATACAGTTACCAATCAACCGTAACTCCACAAGTGATGGAGTACCAACACAGGTCAGAACTGTGCATCATACAAGCAATGAAAAACTGCAAGTATAGTTCCCCATCAACCAAACACGAAAGAATGAGAACTGGGATCGATTCAGGCGACCCGTTACGGCACCCGAGATGAATGAAACAGGAGACTGCCCGAACTGAAACAGGAGCAGAGTTCGACATTCAAACAGGCGGCAGTGGCGCTTGCCTTACTTGGAGCTCTTCTTCGGCTTGGGCTGCAGACCTCCGGACTGAGGGTGCCCCCGCGCATAGGGCTGCCAGCAAACCGCGCACAGCCGCCCTGCTCCCTGGCGGCGGTCGACGATGGCGAAGCAGCGTTCGCAGTAGGAGGCGTGCCTGCACGGTAAGAGCGTCACCAACCTCTCCAGGGACTCGCATCGCACGCACATGGCCTGGACTTCTTCAGGCTCCTCCTCCTCTTCCTCCCTCTGTGACAGAAATGCTTCATGGCAATACAGCATGGCGTCCACGTCCACCTGATCATCTTCGTTGTGCCCTGACAACATGGCCTCCTCCTCGCCGGCCTCCTGCTCCATCTCGCCCTGGCCGGCCTCCTCCTCCATCTCCTCCTGGCCGGCCTCCTCCTCCACCTCCTCCTGGCCGGCCTCCTCCTCCTCGCTGCGCCCTGAAGACATGGCTTCCCCATCCCCCATCTCCTCGCTGCGCCCTGACGACATGTCCTCCCCATCTTCCTCATCCTCCTCGCTGCGCCCTGACGACATGTCCTCCCCATCTTCCCTCTCCCCCTCGCTGCTCCCTGACGACATGGTCTCCCCATCCTCCTCCTCCTCGCTGCTCCATAACAACATGGCCTCCTCCTCGTCCTCGCCGGCCTCCTCCTCATCCTCGCTGTAGACTGCAAGAAACAACCAAGCCAAGCTTCCATCACTAATCAAAGAACCTTAAGCCAATGACAGAAACATGAATATTTCCTGGGCAGCGGGAACCTACATTCAACGTTGGTGAAGAGGTAGGCGAGATCCTCGGGAAGGGGAGGTAGCTGAGAAGCCGACGGAACCTTGATTCTGAGCCGGCGGCCACCAGGGCGCAACCCGCTCCCTCCTGTCGGCGCCGTTCCAGCCGGCTGAAAGAAACCAAGAAATCCAATTTTAACGCAGCAATTCAGAAGGCGGCGGTAGCTGAGTAGACGACGAGCACGGAGCGCTAACCTGGCATTGCTGCGCCTGCGATGGTGGCGCCACGGTTGCCGGCGGCGTCACCGCCGCCATCCTCCTGTGGCCACCGTTCTGATCGGCTGCAAGAAACCAAGAACGGAAACTTTCAGAACAGAATTCAAGAACCCAAAGTCAAGAACCGCGGCCTAAATCAAGAACCGTGCGGGCCTGAAAGAAGTAAAGAACAGGGCGTGCTGTCTTCTTGGTCATCTACCTCTGTCGATGGGGAAGGCGACGCCGGCGGCGCCGGGGCGGTAGAAGAAATCCAGGTTCAAGTGCAAGGCGCCGGGGATGATTTCGGTGGGCGTCTCCGGCGGCAGTCCGCCAGCAATGGACCTCCTTTTCCAGTCGCCCATCGCCGGCAACGGTCCGCCAGCAATGGACTTCCTTTTCCAGTCGCCCATCTCGCGTCTCCGGGAACACCGCACGCCAAGATGCTACGAGGCCAACGATCGAACGTCGCCGGCGTATATATGCTGGCCGTGCGCCGCGAACCTTTGTGCTCGCGAGAAGCAGAGAAGGTGGATTTGGGAAAGTTGGATGGAGAGAGCCGTTGTTCTATTTATTTGATTTAGACTGGGCCCATTACGGCCCAGAATGGCTTTGCGGTACGACCCTATCCGGAGAGATCCAGTTACGTTGTTGGGTTGCGGAACCGGCCTGTTAGGACAGACTTCTTTTTGGATGGGAGAACAGACTCTCTCGGAATAAAGGGAATTCATGAATAAAGCTGTTTATTCCCCTCTTCTCTCAAAAAATTGAAAATAAAATAGAACTCTAGCTTGTGAGTGTCATGTTCATGTACTCCCTCCCTTCCAAAATAGATGACTCAACTTTGTACTAACTTTGTACAAAGTTGAGTCATCTATTTTGGAACGGAGGGAGTACCTGGCATTGGTGATCATTTGGACCTGTTGTGTGATACAACACATTTGACCATCTAATCTTGTTTTCGCATTCGTCATGTTGATCTGTTCGATCTCTTCGCCTGCATCAATGTTATATTGTGTTTTCTTTTTCTAGTTATTCTTCCAAGCACAACTGCTCCCACTAAGATGTCAACTCTGTTATCTTTAGGCTTGTAACATATTGTGTGTGTTGTTGTAATAGAACCCAAACAATACCCGCAAAAAAAAAACCCAAACACTTGCGCACCAATGCAACTCTTCGGGCACTTCTACTGAAATTTACAGGATTGCAACATATCAAGATCTTAAGTAACACAATCATTTATTCACAAATTACAACACCACCGATGGTCTGCAAGTGCATAGGGTTTAGCTGTGGCCTTTTTGAAGTAAAAGTATCGATCCCACAGGGAGCAAATGAATTGGAATTTGCCCCTTATAGAGACTTATTGGAACTAGTGCTTTTCACATCAGGACATATATAATAGCAGGGTGAAAGGCATTCTCGACATTTTATTTCCTTCTGTACGAATCATATTTGATAGGTCCCAACTCTCTATATAATCTAGATTGTTCTATTCCTTTCTTTTTATTGGAGAATCGGGTTCTGGGGATGGGAAAAAGATACTTCTAGAACAATATGAGAGATAGTGTGGATTCGATTAAAAGGCCACATGACAGAATCTAGTGAGATGAAAACTGTATCCAATGGATGATATTATTTGGATTTATCGTCTCTCAACTCTTGGACGGAGCATATCCAACGACTGATATTCAAAGTTATTGTGACACTATATAGTGGTATAGATGTGCCTGTAAGTTCGTCGTAGATGTAAAGCAAAATAACGGCGAAGGTAATAATAATTTTGAGTAGAATACTGACAAAAGTAAATAGCATAAAAGAAATAAAAGAACATAGCGAGGTGAATAAAGCGATGAAACCAACACAAAGATTAAAGCGTTCCCAGGGAGTCTGGAATTCCCACTGGTAGGTGTCCAACATTATGTATGCTATTGCGTAGTTCTAGGTTGGATACTTGAGCTGCTCTTGACATTTGTAATTGGGCGTATCCAAGTATAATATACATTCTACTCGAGGTAGACTTCATACCACGCACGCCACTACCATAGTTTCCCCACTTCATCGGTTATCACTAGAGTAATTAAGGGTTTCCCTATGGACACGGCCATACTAAGGGATCTTGGTTATTCCCCTATCAGAATTGTGAAGGCGAGGTAGAGAGTATTTTACTGTCACCTCGAATTAACTCAACATCCTAACCTTTACAATGACAGTAATATGCTTCGTGGTCATACAAGCCAAAAATGTTGCATGGGGCTCCTTCACAACATTCACGAAGCTAATAAATCATACATTCAACAGAGAATATCATATTCTTATAAGCATTCAGCACCTATACATGCCAAGGTTCATCCATATCCCCGATAATTAAGGGAACTATTCACACATGGAGACGGCGAACATCACATGAATAGCAGTGAAAAACATGGATGATAATTACAGTAATACACGTAGGATCCACTAGGGTTCGATATTACAACAAAACGTAGTTGGTATGGTGATGTAGATGGTTGATGTCGTCGCCTCCTTGCACATGATGATGGCGATTACAGAGTCCTCCTTGCCGATTTCCCCTTCGAATGCCTTCTGGAAGTTAGGATTTTGCATTCTGGAGTGGTTTCTGGTGGCTATGGACCTCTGATGATCGATCTGACTGCACAGGGGTGAAATACTAGACTAGACGGTGACGTGCACGAGCACACGCGCTCGTACCATGCCTCGCCAAGCGCTCTGGACTCCTCCGTGAAGCCTCTCTCTTCTCCCTTTTGCTTTATTCTTTTATGGTAATATTATATCACGTTAATTGATCTTGGCGTAAATTTCTTAAACTCCCAAAGACGTTCGTAAGTGTCATTCTAACAGACAAAAAGTGGTGCTCGAACGCAGTAAAATCCGACAAAGGCTACTACTGGAGCACAAAACAAGAGGTAAAAATAACGTAAATTTTGGAGTCATCAACCACATACACACTCTTGCCAAAAATGTGATGTGAGTTTGTGACACAAGCTTCTGCATTATACACTGACCGTTGCCACACAACAACATAAAAATAACACAATTAGAGCAATAAAATAATATGACGAATCCAACAGTCTAAGCAGGGTTGCAATAAAACTGTATACTGGTGCAAGAGAAAGGAATGTTACCCTAATTTCATTAGATTTCCCATGACCGTTGTTTCACCAGCTCAAATGGTCATGTAGTCCACCATCCATTTGGCACTTTCTTGACTATGTGGTCTTACAAATATCTTATTTTTTCTTCCATGACTGGGAGAGATTATGTAAAAGATTGTTGGCCTAATTGTTTAATTTTGTGATTTACCGTATCGCACTCTCTCGTGTGAGATAAAAAAATCTTGGTATCAATGCCAACAAATATATATCTCCCTAATCCATGCTATGAGGACCCCTGCGTTTGTGCCATATGGCCTGAACATATTTCACCACAACAACACATTATGATTCCAAAAGGATCTGTATATAAGTCCACTCTAGTGGTAGTTTAGATCCCTTGATTGAAGCGAGTACTTCAACTTCTCCCATGCTATAGCAATTTAACAACATTGAACCTATCGACGTGCTGAAAACTTCCTTGTGACAATTGTGCACATACACGTCGATGCTTGCTTTCCCAGGTGTCTTGTCAGAACTTCTAACCGAATTCATTTTGGCATCCTTTAGTCCGTGTTTGCCATTCCGCATGGTTGGAAGTAGAACCTTCATAGTCATCTTTCACTAGTCATGATTACCTTCCCTTTTTGGGCAGAATTTGATTCATAGATTACACTATGATCTAGGATGGTTAGTGATAAATCCAGAACCTATTTTATTCAGTGGATCCCCATTGAAATTTCGGAGAATTATAGTCCTTAGGGAATTTTTTTGACATGGTTGTATTTTTTTATCAAACCCCGCATGGATGTTGTTGAGGATTCCCTTGCACTATTACTTAAAGAAAATCATATGTGCGCTCAAACCTTCTGAGGAAAGATCATTTGTTTTTCATGTAGTGCATCCTATTTTTTGGGAGAAATACAACCATGTAGGATTCGAGTGGGCACAACAGTGCAATCCAACATTTTTCTATTCCGTGTTCTTAAAATCACATGGATTGAAGAGGCTCTGCATATTTTTCCTCGGTGCCATGTCACTTCGGGAGGTATGATGAGGCATCTTAGATGAGCAACAACGTATATGTAGGAGCTTGCAAGGTAGAGAGAGAACATTGTAATGCTTAAGAGAGATAGAATGGGGTGGTAGACGTGGAGAAAACATCATCCTTTTTGTTTAGTGGAGCAATTTCGTGGAGGGAGGGTGTTAAAGATGAAGTAGATGCTTTTGGTGGAACATGGGAAGATATATACAATGGAGGGAAGCATAAGGTCGCTACAGACTTAACGAAAAGGAATAAATTGAAATACGCGAGCACATGTGAATATTGTTCTAAATCATTTACCACAAATCAAACGTAAGTCAACGATCATCGAACACCCCGTGGTGTGATTGGTCTTTCTTTTGCAATCCAAGTTATATGTTACTCATTTTCCAAAATGTATCTTGGTGATACAACCATAAATAAGTTCCCAATTTTGGCCTTTGCATCGAGTATAAACATATATATGTTGTAAAGAAACATGCGTGGAGAAAATCTACGAATAATAAACAAGTTGCTAAAGTAAACAAGAATAATAACCATTGTTGTTATGATTAGTCATGAAGACTTAGGGAATATACCATTATTGATCCTATCTTTAGATTTGAAAACTCCTAGTTGCTAATGGAGGGTATTCAGATGGCCGTCTATGAAACCCAGTTAGGGCCTGCTTTGAGGGGATCTAACCTAGATAGATGGCAAAATAAATTAAGAAAACTCAGGGGTAAGCCGAAAGGATGGCATAGAAACATGAATGCTTGATATAGGGACATGAGTAATAATATCCTGGTCAAACTTGATAACATTGATAAAATTGTGAGATACATGGGCTTACAAATGAGATGGGACATGAACAAAAAGAATTGATATCACAACTAGACATGCTTATGAAATAGGAGGAACTCAAATGAGGGTGAAAATTAAAGAAGTCTTTGAGGGAGATATCAAACCTAGATTCTTTCATGCTAAAGCTAGTGAAGACGTAGGAAAAATACCATGAATTATTTGGATCAGATGAGGTGAAGATTGAGGGTGACAAGGAATTAGTCACTTGTAATATTGCCTTTTATAAAAGGCTCTTTGGACGCCCCGAGGTCTCAAAATAGATCTTTATTACTTAGGAAAAGTGTCCTAACTAAAGACACTTTTGAGTAGAAGAGAGTGGGTTGGTAACAAAACTTGTCTCTTTTGCAGAAGAGATGAGTCAATTGACCATCTTTTCATGCAATGTTCTATTTCCAGGATGTTTTTGAAACATTTTCAAATGTGTATTCAATTCGTTGGATGTGCCTAATAACATCCATGACTTATTTTATGTCTGGATTGTTGAAATTTGAAATTTTTGAGAAATATTGGATGATAGTTGGCGTTTCAGCTTTGTTCGAGATAATCTGGAAACTGAGGAATAGTAGTGTGTTTGAAAACAAAAATATTATTGATCCACGTGTTCATGTTAATATGATTGATCGATGGCTTAATGACTGGGTCCTTTTGCATAAATTGGAAAGACAAGAAACGCTGCGGTGCGGGGTAAAAATGTTTGAAATGATAGCAAATGAAGTCATCAAAGTGGTGTGTGGCTGGCGGATAGAGATGAACATTGTCAGGGCTGAATGTGTCGTTGTCTCTTCATCCTTGGTTTGCCACAGCACCCCGATGTGTTGAAGTTCCTTTTGTTGTGTGCTGAACCTTTGGCAGGGTTGTTAATAGGCAGCGTGTGCTTAAATTATTGCATGTTAATTAATAGGCAGTGCGTGCTCATGTTGTTGAGGATCCGGTCTGTGGATGCCCAAACGCATGAGTTCCCCATTTGCTCTAGGTACCTGCTACTTGTTGCTTTCTTTTGGTAGCTTGTAAGATAGGACATGATGGTTTCGTTAAAATCGAAGAGGAAGCTCTTTTTTTTAAAAATAATGCGACAACTAAGCGTCCCTTTTGTTTAGTGGAAAAGTGGAGAAAAAACATAGGAATAGAAAACTGTTATATGGTGGGGCTATTCATATGTTTGGTTCAAAGGAATGGAGAGTATGAAAAATTAAGAAATATTCTGCTAATCTCAATTCCAACGAAAAAATGCAGAAATTTTATAATACACTTGAACCTTTGTTTTCAAATTCCCCTACACATGAAAACTGAGACCAAGGTCCTTAACAACATGATAACGTTAATGTCCCTTCTATTTTTTCATTCCAGTGGTGCGTCTAGCATCGTTGGTGGGCGTGTGGGGGTGTGTCTCCGGCGTATCTATCTTTGGTGGATTTGCTCGGATCTCGTTGGTGTTCGTCTACGTTCGCGTGTCTTTGGGTTGGATCCTTCCGATCTATGTTATTCTTCATCTGCGCCGATTGCTGTTCTGGTGCGTTGGTCCTATGGGGCCTTAGCACGACGACTTCCCGACTGTCTACTACAACAAGTTGTGCCCGACTCTGACGATGGAGGGGTGATGACGGCGCCGGGCCTTCGGCTCGCTTCAGTGCTTGTAGTCGTCGCTAGGTGGTCTACGGATCTAGATGTAATTTTTATTATTTTTGGTATTCGTTGTACTGCTATGATTGAAGATGAATAGATCGAAAGATTTCCCGCAAAAGAAAAAACAGCATGATAACGTTAATGTCCCTTCTATTTTTCCGCTTTAATACAGCTTGGTTCTTATTTAACTATGTTCGTTAGGATTTTCGTGTTTTTTCCTATCCCTATGCTCGAAAGACCCAAGTTATTTCCGGTCCTCTGTTTTGACGCCTTTGTTCTTAATAGATTCTTGCGTTTGTACCATTCTTACCATTTCCAAATGGTCAGAATCCAAAGATGCCCTAAATGAGCTGGCTCCGGTTGACGCAGCCACCATTTTTAGCAAAAAAAGCATTTCGTTACCGGAAAAGATGATGCGATAATTATGTGATGGTGATCGAAGTCGGCAAGCAAAACCCTCCGACGTGGCTTCAAACGCTGAACTCTGCACTGGAGCAGAGCAGTCAAGCTCGGCGACCATGATACAAGTGCGTTCGAAGCGCTGGAAATGACCTGTAAATAACTGGTTAACCGAATCTTGTAGGTAAATTGACACGGTGACTGCGGGGTGGGTGGGCTGGCTGTTGTTTTCGTCGAGGATTGGAGACGACTTTGACCCTTCGACGATAG
This sequence comes from Aegilops longissima, assembly GCA_021605205.1. Lineage (NCBI taxonomy): Eukaryota > Viridiplantae > Streptophyta > Magnoliopsida > Poales > Poaceae > Aegilops > Aegilops longissima. The sequence goes on along the minus strand of CM038677.1, from coordinate 726,432,183 downwards.
CTCCCTGCCAGCGGGCATCGGTCGGTGGTTCGCGTCTGGAGCTGGTTGCGATCGGTGCATGCCATAGCGCGTTGGGGAAATAGGCCGCCTGCCAGCTTGGATCCACCAAGGCCGAACACGTTTTCCTCCTCTCCTCCCGCTCCACTTGTGAGAGGAAGCAGAGCATTTTCAGTGTGTTCTGCGCGGGTAAAAATGCACGATACCATTATCACACCGTGTTCAGCAGGGCAGTAACACTAGACATAGACAGTGACAGAAATCATTTGTGCTCCACAGCCCATAAATATCGCCTCCCACCACCACCACGGTCTACACAGCCCATATATGCCAAACAATCGTGATTCCAACTGAGGCACGCGCAACATCACGGGCCAACAAGCCAGCCACCACTACACTAGCTTTGCTAGGAGCTAGTACTCCCATGGCCATGGCCAGTTCGACTGTGCTCCCATGCCTCTTGCTGCTAGCCATCGTGTCCCTTGGCGCCGCGGACGGCGGCGGAAACAACTCCACCGACTCTGCCGGGCAGGTCCGCCTGAGCTGCGGCGCGTCCGCCTCGGCCACCGACTCCGACGGCCGTGCGTGGGACGGTGACTCCGCGTCAATGTTCTTGCCGTCGACGAACGCCGGCGTCGCGGCCCGTGCGTCGTATCAAGACCCATCGCTGCCTTCTTCCGTGCCTTACGTGACGGCGCGCGTGTTCGCGTCGAGCCACACGTACACCTTCGCGCTCCGACCCGGCCGCGTGTTCCTCCGCCTCTACTTCTACCCGGCCGACTACGGCAACCGCAACGCCTCGGGCGCCCTCTTCGGCGTCACGGCCGGCGGCGTCACGCTGCTGCAAGACTTCAACGCGTCCCAGACCGCGCTCGCGCTCGACGCCGCCTACCTCGTCCGCGAGTTCTCCGTTAACGTCAACTCGAGCAGGAGCCTGGAGGTCACCTTCGCCCCGTCCCCCGGCGCATCCTCCCACTACGCGTTCGTGAACGGCATCGAGATCGTGCCCACGGCGGACGTGTTCACGAAGCCGGTGCCGACCTTCGCCAACGGGGGGCGCCCCGACCCGATGCCCATCCGCGCCGAGACGGCCTTCCAGACCATGTACCGTCTCAACGTCGGCGGCGAGGCCGTCTCCCCGGCTGACGACTCCGGCCGCTTCTACCGCACCTGGGACACGGACATCCCTTACATATTCGGCGCGGCCGGAGGGGTCTCCTTCGAGAAGGACAGCGACGTCACCATCCGATACCCGCCGTCCGTGCCGCCGCACATCGCGCCGGAGGGCGTGTACGCGTCGGCGAGGTCCATGGGCCCGACTGCGCAGATCAACCTGAACTACAACCTCACGTGGATCCTGCCCGTGGACGCGGGGTTCTACTACCTCCTTAGGTTCCACTTCTGCGAGATCCAGGACCCGATCACCAAGGTGAACCAGCGCTCCTTCTTCATCTACATCAACAACCAGACGGCGCAGGAGCAGATGGACGTCATCGCGTGGAGTGGAGGGATAGGGGTTCCGGTGTACACGGACTACCTCGTCGTCACGACGGGCTCCGGCCAGACGGACATGTGGGTCGCGCTGCACCCGGACCTCAGCAGCAGGCCGGAGTACTACGACGCGATACTCAACGGCCTCGAGGTGTTCAAGCTCCAGACGTACGGCAGCAACAACCTCGCCGGGGCCAACCCGGCGATCCCACAGAAGCAGCTCTACCAAGGAGAGTCCAAGAGGAAGAGTGCCGTCGCCGCGGCCGTGGGCGGAGCGGTCGCCGGTGGCCTCCTTGCGGTGTTGATCGGCTGCCTATGCGCGTGCGCTATTTGCAGACGGGGCAGAAAGGCCACGTCGGTGGTCGTGTGCGAGCCAGAAGCCGTTCCTGATAAACAAGCCCATGGTCCCCCTAGCCCAACAAAAAGCTCTGCTTTGTTTAAGTCGGGCCAGACATAAATGGGCCTCCACAAAGAAGTTACGAACAGACCATAGTGTGAGAAATCCTATAAAGTTTCTTTATTTAACCTACGCGAATACAAAAGTTCGTGCATCTCAGAAAAGGCTCATTGCATATATATAAAGTGTACTTATTCATCTAAAAATACATTCTGTTTATCTATAAAAATATATTCATGCATTAATATTTTGTGTATATATTTTCTTAAGAAATTCATGTTCCTATTTTAAATATACATAATATATATGTATGAGAAAAGTATGTTTTTGGTCCCTCAAGTTCCCCAAAAATATAGACTTGGTCCCTCAAGGTCAATTTGGTAGACATTTGGTCCTTTAAGTCTCAAAACCAGGTAAATTTCGTCCAAAACCATATTTTGACCATGTTGACCGGGTTTGACCGATAAACACTAAACTTAAAAAAATATCAAAAAGAGAATTAAAAAAACTGAAATTTTGTGGTTACCAAGATGCTTCGGTGCGCTAGGTGCGTGAAAATCTGTATGGTGTTTTGACATTCGAGGAGCTTGTGGCAAAAAAAAACTTTGGCTCACAAAGAAAGCCAAATTTTGTTTTCTTGCTATAGCTCCTCGGATGTTATTTGACCACCAAAATTTACACGCAAATAGCGCCCCAAGCATCTTGGTTGTCACAAATTTTCAGTTTTTTAATTTACTATTCATCAGTCAAACCTGGTGAACATGGTCAAACCGAGTCAACGTGCTCAAAATCTGGTTTTGGACAAAACTTATCGGGGTTTGAGACTTGAAGGACCAAATGTCGACCCAAAAATCTTGAGAGATCAAGTCTATACTTTTGGGGAACTTGAGGGTCCAAAAACAATTTTTTTTCTATGTGTGTGTGTGTGTGATGCTCATCGAATATTAAAAAATGTTCATAGAGACATAAAAAAAAGATATAGAAATTTGGCCGAACCGTGGAATCTACTAGGCCCATCACGCGCCCCACTGTGCATTTGGTCGTCTATTCAACACACTAAGCGCGGAACATGGTTTATCAATCATTCCCATAGCTCATAGATATATTACTCAAAAGTGCCACAACTATTAAAAAAATGTATATTTATTCCTAATTTTGTTTTCTTTTAGTCACTGACAAGGGTATGTGAAATGTAAATCTTACAATGTAAGCATCAAATAGACTAAACCTAAGAAAATAATCATCAACTAGATTACATCAAATAAAGAACAAATAGAATGGAGGAAGAAACATGATATACTTGACAGAGCACTACCAAGTCGACAGACACGACCACTGTCACCATAATTAGTGTCCATGGAGCATTGTCCTTTTTTCAAGATAATGTCCACATACACCACCTCGCCGGCTCCACAAGGTGGTTGGGCCTTGCGACGACATTTTTATGGACCCCTCGCAAATCTTGGAACAATCTAGGAGTGGTTCATGTATCAAGACTCATTCCTGCGCGCTGCAAGTTTGGATGCATGTCCCAAAGGCTTATTATTTGCTTCAGTGTTGCTAGCCCAAGCTTTCTTCAACTTCTTGTTAAGTGCTTTAAGACTTCACTACAGAGTTGACGACAATGTAGAACCATCTCCAGATCATCGATTCTTTGATGCATGCACATGTGGTGTTTTTTTATCACTGTCGGAGCTTAAGAAAAATAAATTTATGTTGTGACCCCCCCCCCTAATCTATGCTATCTAAAATAATCATTACAGATGTGCCAAACGGGGATTTGTGTTTCATATTTATCGAGTCGTTACAAGTGGACAATGTTTGGATCACCGAGAGCAGCGATGAACCAACATTGCCTTCCTTGATGGTGATATGACCATTGTTCTTGAATTTCTTGCGTACGATGGTGCATCATGAAAAACAGTTCATCATTAATTTTCGGAAAGGTTTTGCTCTTAGTCATATCATGAGCCACTTTGATTTATATATCTATTTTGATATTTCCACTTAGGAGGTGTTTAGTTCATTAATTTCCTCCCGCCCTCCAATTACAGGGCAAAGGAAAAACGATACGATTGTTTGATTTACATTGGCTCATAATCAGTTAGCACGTGATTGATACTACTCTATTCAATATCAATTACACCAAAAATCTCCCATCACAAAAACAACACCTGAGCGGAAGTCGTTTTCTAGTTGCAAGCCTTCACCTTCCTCCTCGGCTTCCATACGTAACAAGCCATGTCTCCTTTGTCGATCTCGTCCTCCATGTAGTAGTGTGTTCTCCTGCGAGGTCCTAGCATCGACAGTGATCGGCTTGGTTTTGGCATGCCGGAAATTGTTGATCCGGTCGGTGAGAACGGACTATACTACTGCTTCTGGTGGCGAGGAGGTTGCGAGGCCATGAGGAGATGATGGTCAAGTCGGTGATAGAGCATCCACCTGTCTAGTATGGCTCTTGATCAAGTGTCAGCAACATGAAGCACGGATTGTGGAGGATGTAGTGTGCGTTGCCGCTGGTGGTAGTATTAACACACACGGCTGGGGCAGCTAACAAAGAGGGGAAAATGGTGTTGAAAATTCAGGTCAAATTCCATTACGTTTTCATATTGTGTTTGATATTGATTTTTACATGGCTAGAAAGCAGCATGCGGGGGTGTTCAGATCGCGCTAGCATGAAAAAATGGTTGGGTTCTCTCCTTCTAAACCCCTTCTTCTCGATTCCCTTGCATTTTTTCTATTTCTTGGGATTGGAACCGATAGAGCACAATGCTCCTCATTGGGTGGTGGATATGGCCTAGATGTGGATATATCTTGTCCTGGATCTGCAAACAAGTAAACTCCCTTCGTATATGTTGATATTGGTCCTGAAAAATCGATACAGAATCTATGATTTCCTTTTGTTTCTCCTAGCGAATCACTTTGGTGTCTCATTTGTTGCAGGTGTGGGCATGAGCCGCCCGAAGAGGTGATGCACTCCGTTGGCAGTCCAAGGATCCCCTTCTGCTTACGCTGCTGATTCTGGCTACACCATTTTTGACTCGAAGGTATGGACCGATTCGACACTACTACTAGGCTTCTGATTTGTCTCAAATAAAAAGCATGTAATATTCCCATGTGATTGATGTGCTCTTTGGAAGCACTCTATGTTAAATGATTGAATATTATCCATTTATAATTATTTTAGTTTGATCTTGATTACTATTAGAAATGTTGACTCGGATACTATATCTTTAGGGATGGTTTGATATTTTGTGACGTCCCAACTGAAAAGTTTGATATTTGTTTTTTCACATTGTGTTTCCGTTATTATGATTACATTACCATTTGTGTTGCCATTTTCCAACCAAACACCTCCTTATTTTGATTTGTATGTCGTGCCTATCCAAACGAATTTGCATGTTGGAGCAAGTTAAAATAACAATAATTATGCCAAACTTTTATACTTTATATAACATGTTTCTAGCATTCTACTAAATCTATAAGTATGACTGCTCTCTATGGTGTCATTAACCACATAACGTTATTGCTAAATATTTTTTTCTTATACAATTATAATATATCATTTCAAATGATTTGTGCTAAATTTAAATTATATTTTGTGATGAAAAGTGTACTTTATTAATTGCATAATTTTTGTGTGTGTGTGATATTCTTAAATACTCTCTCCACTTTTTTACTCTGCATTTAACATGTTTATCTTTTTATTTAGTTTGTGTCTTGCCCATCTGCACTAATACATGCATCACAAGCAAACTCTAATTGGGATTGTTTGCCAATGCATGAAGTGCATGTAACCCATTCTCTTTTCATTTGTTTGTGGGCCTGGAATTTTATACAGACTAAATGAAAATTGAGAGAGTGTGATGGTATAGATATCTAAGACGCACTATGAGCCAAATATCCTAACGATAGTTTCTAGTTTATTATTGGGTAAATATTTGAAGAATCTTCTAGAGTATAAGTGGAATCATTAGTATTGATTTCTTGATGGTATTTTCATCATCAAATGTGTCTTCCAAGTTACAACAAATGCATTATTTAGTTGACAACATGTGCATGCTATGTAATTTGAAACAAAATAATTTCACTTATAGTAATCAGGGATGAACATAAAACCTTGGTGTTAGATCCGATTGTATATAAGTACTCCTTCAAAAAGGTAACATGTTTACCTTTTTTTTCTTTCTAAAATACGCATAAGCATGTGTATCATTGCATCAGAGAAGAAGCGGCAAAGAAGCCGGGTACAATGCCTTTCGGCCAGTACTACTCCACAATGCATTTCTTAGGCCCAAATATGGTGAAGTGTCATGTAGTAGACGTTCACATAACACCACTAAGAAAGACAACAACATAGATATCATCAAAATATTGAACGAATACCAAATTCACATGATTACTTATGACAAGACTTCTCCCATGCCCTCAAGAACAAAAGTAACTACTCGCAAATAATATTCATGTTAAAGATCAGAGGGGTATTGAATAGCATCAAGGATCTGAACATATAATCTTCCACCAAATAAACCAACTAGCATCAACTACAAGATGTAATCAACACTGCTAGCAACCCACAGGTACCAATCTGAGGTTTTGAGACAAAGATTAAATACAAAAGATGAACTAGGGTTTGAGATGAGATGGTGCTGGTGAATATTTTCATGGAGATTGGCCCTCCCAAGATGAGAGGGTTGTTGGTGATGACAATGGCTTCGATTTTCCCCTCCGGAGGGAAGCATCCCTGGCGGAATCGCTTCGCCGGAGAGAAAAAGTGCTCATGCCCAAGTTCCACCTCGAGACGGCGCGCTCCATCCCTAAAGTCCTCTCTTTATTTTTTTTCTAAGGCAAATGGCATTATATACCAGAAGATGGGCCACGGAGGCTGGCTAGGGGCCCCACAAGCCACCAGGGCGCACCCTCGTGCCTTGTGGGCACCTGTGTGGCCTACTCTGGTATTTCTTTTCTCTCCGGTATTTTTTTTTATTCCAAAATAATTCTTCGTGAAATTTCAGATCATTTGGAGTTGTGCAGAATAGGTATCTCTAACATAGTTTTCTCATGTCTAGAATTCCAGCTGCCGGCAATCTCCCTCTTCATGTAAATCTTGCAAATTAAGAGAGAAAATACATTAGAATTGTTCCACAAAGTGTTATATTGATCAAAAACATTGTAAATAGCAGTAGGAAAACATAGTGGAAAATGGACGTATCAACTCCCCCAAGCTTAGACCTCGCTTGTCCTAAAGCAAAAACCGATATCGATAATCATGCCCACATGTTTAGAGAAAGAGGTGTCGATAAAAACAAAATACGGACAGGGAAGCATCATTATTGTTATTATAACATCAATATGAATTATCGTAGAACTTCTCATGAGCAAGTAACAATTCATCACAACAACAAAGTATAAGGCATAAACTTTCTTGAAAACTAACAAACTATGTTCTCAGTCAACAAGGCAATTACAGTTCATCATAGTTTCAGGAAGGGTCTCATGTAAGAGATTTTGTTTAGCAAGTCATACTCAACTATCATTTAGCCTTCTATGATTGTTGACAATCATGACATATATATGGAGCAAAAGTTTCAGTTTGACACATATAAAGATATGGGCTTATAGTTTCGCCTCCCAAATCATTTACCTCAAGGGTAATGTCAACAATAATAACTCATGATCACTCATATCCAACTGGATATATATCTTAGATCTTTCCCCACCACATGATGCTGTTGGGTAACGTAGTAATTTCAAAATTTTCCTACGATCACGCAAGACCATGGTGATGGCATAGCAACGAGAGGGGAGAGTGTCCGCCCACGCACCCTCGTGAGACCGAAAGCGAAGCGTTATAACAACGCTGTTGATGTAGTCGACGTCTTCACGATCCGACCGATCCAAGCACCGAACGTCTGGCGCCTCCGAGTTACGCACACGTTCAGCTCGATGACGATCCCGGACTCGATCCAGCAAAGTGTCGGGATGAGTTACAAGACGACGGCGTGGTGACGATGTTGATGCTCCACCGACGCAGGGCTTCGCCTAAGCTCATGACGATATGACTTCTCCGCGCAGGGCTTCGCCTAAGCTCATGACGATATGACCAAGTGGAATATGGTGGAAGGGGCACCGCACACGGCTAAGGAAAGATCCGTAGATCAACTTGTGTGTCATGGGGTGCCCCGACCCCGTGATATAAAGGAGGCAAGGGGGAGGTGGCCGGCCCAAGGGGGAGGCGCACCAAGGAGGAGTCCTACTCCCACCGGGAGTAGGACTCCCCCTCTCCTAGTTGGACTAGGATTGGAGGAGGGGAAAGAGGGAAGGGGCGCCGCCCCCCCTCTCCTTGTCCTATTCGGACTAGAGGGGGGAGGGGGGCGCGCAGCCCACCTTGGCCGGCCCTTCCTCTTCTCTCCTATGGCCCATAAGGCCCATATACCCCCCGGGGGGTTCCGGTAACCCCCCGGTGTTCCGGTAACATCCTGTTTTCACTCGGAACCCTTCCGAAGTCCAAACTGTTGGGGAACGTTGCAGAAAATTAAAATTTTTCCTACGGTTTCACCAAGATCCATCTATGAGTTCTACTATGCAACGAGTAACGAGAGAGAGTTTGCATCTACATACCACTTGTAGATCGAATACGGAAGCATTCTTGAGAGTGGTGATGACGAAGACGTTCCCAACGTGATTCCGATCACCGATGACCAAAGTCTTGAAGGACAGCACCTCCGTGTTCAACACACGACGGGGACGATGGCGTCTCCTCCGTCTTGATCCAGCAAGAGTGAAGGAGAGGTTGAAGAAGACAATCCCAATGGCAGCACGACGGCGTGGTGCGGCTGGTACTGTAGTTCTCCCAGAGGCTTCGCCAAGCTGCGTGGAGAAAGAGAGGTGTTGGGAGGAGGGCTGCGCCTACAACTGTGTTGGCAGCCCTCCCCCACCCCTCTATTTATAGGAGGAGAGGGTCAGGGGCCGGCCATCTAGGGTAAACCCTAGATGGGCGGCGGCCCAAGGAGGAGGGAGGGTGGCTTGCCCCCAAGCTAGGGGCGCCCCTTTAGGTTTACCCTCCCAAACCCTAGCCGATGGGCCTAGGTGGGAGGCGCACCCAGCCCACCAGGGGCTGGTTCCCTCTCCCACTTAGCCCATGTGGCCCCCCGGGAGAGGTGGCCCCTCCCGGTGGCCCGTGTGATTTACCGGTATACCACCGAAACTTCCCGAGTCCGTTTTACCACTTTCCATATATAAATCTTTACCTCCGGACCATTACGGAACTCCTCGTGACGTCAGGGATCTCATCCGGACTCAACAACATTCGGTAATCACATACTTGTCTTCCTATTAACCCTAGCGCCACCGAACCTTAGTGTGTAGACCCTACGGGTTCGGGAGACATGCGACATGACCGAGACTACCTCAAGTCAATAACCAACAGCGGGATCTGGATACCCATGTTGGCTCCCACATGCTCCTCGATGTTGTCATCGGATGAACCACGATGTCAAGGGTTCAGCAACCCGTATTCTATTCCCTTTGTCGACGGTATGTTACTTGCCCGAGACTCGATCGTCGGTATCCCAATACCTCGTTAGTCTCGTTATCGCAAGTCACTTTACTCGCATCGCAATGCATGATCCCGTGACGGACACTTGATCACTTTGAGCTCATTATGATGATGCATTACCGAGTGGGCCCAAGTGATACCTCTCCGTCATACGGAGTGACAAATCCGATCTCGATCCGTGTCAACCCAATGGTTACTTTCGGAGATACCTGTAGTGCACCTTTATAGTCACCCGATTACGTTGGACGTTTGATACACCCAAAGCACTACTACGGTATCCGGAATTGCACGATCTCATGGTCGAAGGAAGAGATACTTGACATTGGAAAAGCTCTAGCAAAACGAACTACACGATCTTTGTGCTATGCTTAGGATTGGGTCTTGTCCATCACGTCATTCTCCTAATGACGTGATCCCGTTGTCAATGACATCGATGTCCATAGTCGAAACCATGACTATCTGTTGACCAACGAGCTAGTCAACTAGAGGCTTACTAGGGACGTATTGTAGTCTATGTATTCACGTGTATTACGATTTCCGGATAATACAGTTATAGCATGAATAAAAGACAATTATCATGAACAAGGAAATATAATAATAATGCTTTTATTATTGCATCTAGGGCATATTTCCAACAGTCTCCCACTTGCACTAGAGTCAATAATCTAGTTTACATTGTGATGAATCGAACACCCATCGAGTTCTGGTGTTGATCATGTTTTGCCCGCGGAAGAGGTTTAGTCAGCGGATCTGCGACATTCAGATCCGTATGCACTTTACAAATTTCTATGTCTCCATCCTGAACATTTTCACGGATGGAGTTGAAGCGATGCTTGATGTGCCTGGTCTTCTTGTGAAACCTGGGCTCCTTGGCAAGGGCAATAGCTCCGGTGTTGTCACAGAAGAGTTTGATCGCCCCGACGCATTGGGTATGACTCCTAGGTCGGTGATGAACTCCTTCACCCAAATTGCTTCATCGCTGCCTCCGAGGCTGCCATGTACTCCGCTTCACATGTAGATCCCGCCACGACGCTTCGCTTGCAGCTGCACCAGCCATCGCTCCACCATTCAACATATACACGTATCCGGTTTGTGACTTAGAGTCATCAGATCTGTGTCGAAGCTAGCGCCGACGTAACCCGTTCTGACGAGCTCTTCGTCACCTCCATAAACGAGAAACATGTCCTTTGTCCTTTTCGTGTACTTCAGGATATTTTTGACCGCTGTCGGTGTTCCTTGCGGGATTACTTTGGTACCTTCCTACCAAACTTACGGCAAGGTTTACATCAGGTCTGGTACACAGCATGGCATACATAATAGATCCTATGGCTGAGGCATAGGGATGACACTCATCTCTTCTTTATCTTTTGCCGTGGTCGGGCATTGAGCTGAGCTCAATCTCACACCTTGCAATCTGTGCAAGAACCCTTCTTAGACTGATCCATTTTGAACTTCTTCAAAATCTTATCAAGGTATGTGCTTTGTGAAAGACCTATGAGGCGTCTCGATCTATCTCTATAGATCTTGATGCCTAATATATAAGCAGCTTCTCCAAGGTCCTTCATTGAAAAACACTTATTCAAGTAGGCCTTAATGCTGTCCAAGAAATCTATATCATTTCCCATCGAAGTATGTCATCTACATATAATATGAGAAATGCTCTGAGCTCCCACTCACTTTCTTGTAAACGCAGGCTTCTCCATAAGTCTGCATAAACCCAAACGCTTTGATCATCTCATCAAAGCGAATGTTCCAACTCCGAGATGCTTGCACCAGCCCATAAATGGATCGCTGGAGCTTGCACACTTTGTCAGCATTCTTAGGATCGACAAAACCTTCGGTTGTATCATATACAGCTCTTCCTTAAGATATCCGTTAAGGAACGCTGTTTTGACGTCCATCGCCATATCTCATAATCATAGTATGCGGCAATTGCTAACATGATTCGGACGGACTTAAGCTTCGCCACGGAGAGAAAGTCTCATCGTAGTCAATCCCTTGAACTTGCCGATAACCCTTAGCGACAAGTCGAGCTTTATAGATGGTGACATTACCATCCGCGTCCGTCTTCCTCTTAAAGATCCATTTGTTTTCTATCGCTCGCCGATCATCGGGCAAGTCAGTCAAAGTCCACACTTTGTTTTCATACATGGATTCTATCTCGGACTTCATGGCTTCTAGCCATTTGTTGGAATCTGGGCCCGCCATCGCTTCTTCATAGTTCGAAGGTTCATTGTTGTCCAACAACATGATTTCCAAGACAGGGTTGCCGTACCACTCTGGTGCGGAACGTGTCCTAGTGGACCTACGAAGTTCAGTAGCAACTTGATCCGAAGTACCTTGATCATCATCATGAATTTCCTCTTCAGTTGGTGTAGGCATCACAGGAACATTTTCCTGAGCTGCACTACTATCCTGTTCAAGAGGTAGTACTTCATCGAGTTCTACTTTCCTCCCACTTACTTCTTTCGAGAGAAACTCTTTTTCCAGAAAGGATCCATTCTTGGCAACAAAGATCTTGCCCTCGGATCTTAAGTAGAAGGTATACCCTACGGTTTCCTTAGGGTATCCTATGAAGACGCATTTTTCCGACTTGGGTTCGAGCTTTTCAGGTTGAAGTTTCTTGACATAAGCATCGCATCCCCAAACTTTTAGAAACGATAGCTTAGGTTTCTTCCCAAACCATAATTCATACGGTGTCGTCTCAACGGATTTAGACGGTGCCCTATTTAAAGTGAATGTAGCTGTCTCTAGAGCGTATCCCCAAAATGATAGCGGTAAATCGGTAAGAGACATCATAGACCGCACCATATCCAATAGAGTGCGACACGACGTTCGGACACACCATTACGTTGAGGTGTTCCAGCGGCGTTAGTTGTGAAACGATTCCACATTTTCTTAAGTGTGTACCAAATTCGTGACTTAAATATTCTCCTCCACGATCCGATCGTAAGAATTTTATCTTTCGGTCACGTTGATTCTCTACTTCATTCTGAAATTCTTTGAACTTTTCAAAGGTCTCAGACTTGTGTTTCATCAAGTAGACATACCCATATCTACTCAAGTCATCCGTGAGAGTGAGAACATAACGATATCCTCCATGAGCCTCAACGCTCATTGGACCTTTTACATCGGTATGTATGATTTCCAACAAGTTGGTTGCTCGCTCCATTGTTCCGAGAAAATGGAGTCTTGGTCATCTTGCCCATGAGGCATGGTTCGCATGTGTCAAATGATTCATAATCAAGAGACTCCAAAAGTCCATCAACATGGAGCTTCTTCATGCGCTTGACACCAATGTGACCAAGGCGGCAAAGTGCCACAAGTATGTGGGACTATCGTTATCAACTTTACATCTTTTGGTATTCACGCTATGAACATGTGTAATACTATGCTCGAGATTCATTAAGAATAAACCATTGACCATCGGAGCATGACCATAAAACATATCTCTCATATAAATAGAACAACCATTATTCTCGGATTTAAATGAGTAGCCATCTCGCATTAAACGAGATCCAGATACAATATTCATGCTCAAACTTGGCACCAAATAACAATTATTAAGGTTCATAACTAATCCCGTGGGTAAATGAAGAGGTAGCGTGTCGACGGCGATCACATCGACTCGGAACCATTCCCGCGCGATCGTCACCTCGCCCTTCGCCCGATCTCCGCTTATTCCGCAGCTCCTGCTGTGAGTTACAAATATGAGCAACGGCACGGTATCAAATACCGGGAGTTACTACGATTCTGGTAAGGTACACATCAATTACATGTATATCAAATATACCTTTGGTGTTGCCGGCCTTCTTGTCCGCTAAGTATTTGGGGCAGTTCCGCTTCGATGACCCTTCCCTTGCAATAAAAGCACTCAGTCTCGGGCTTGGGTCCATTCTTTGACTTCTTCCGGGCAACTTGCTTACGGGCGCGGCAACCTCCTTGCCGTCCTTCTTGAAGTTCTTCTTGCCCTTGCCCTTCTTAAACTTAGTGGTCTTATTGACCATCAACACTTGATGTTCTTTCTTGATTTCAACCTCGGTGACTTCAGATAGAGAACACTTCAGAATGGTCTTTACCATCCCCTGCATGTTGTAATTCATCACAAAGCTCTTGTAGCTTGGTGGGAGCGATGGAGGATTCATCAATGACCGCCTCATCGTGGAGGTTAATATTCACTGGGTCATACGGTTGTGCAACCTGCGGACATCTTGAGAATGTGCTCACCGATGTAACTGTTTTCCTCCATCTTACAACTATAGAACTTGTCGGAGATGTCATATCTCTCGACCCGGCGTGAGCTTGGAAAACAAGTTTTAGCTCCTCGAACATCTCATATGCTCCATGGTGCTCAAAACGCTTTTGGAGCCCGGTTCTAAGCTGTAAAGCATGCCGCCTTGAACGAGGGAGTAATCATCAAGACGAGACTGCCAAGCATTCATAATGTCTTGGTTCTCTGGGACGGAGCTTCACCTAGCGGTCCTTCTAGGACGTATTGTTTCTGGCAGCTATGAGGATGATCTCGTGTTCGGACCCAGTCCGTATAGTTGCTGCCATCATCTTTCAGCTTGGTTTTCTCTAGGAACGCGTTGAAGTTCATGTTGACATGAGCGTTGGCCATTTGATCTACAAGACATATCATTCAAAAGTTTTAGACTAAGTTCATGATAATTAAGTTCATCTAATCAAATTATTTCAATGAACTCCCACTTAGATTAGACATCCCTCTAGTCATCCAAGTGACACACGATCCGAGTCGACTAGGCCGTGTCCGATCATCACGTGAGACGAACTAGTCATCGTCGGTGAACATTCTCATGTTGATCGTATCTTCCATACGACTCGTGTTCGACCTTTCGGTCTCCGTGTTCCGAGGCCATGTCTGTACATGCTAGGCTCGTCAAGTTTAACCCTAAGTGTTTTGCGTGTGTAAATCTGTCTTACACCCGTTGTATGTGAACGTAAGAATCCATCACACCCGATCATCACGTGGTGCTTAGAAGCGACGAACTTTAGCAACGGTGCACGTTAGGGAGAACACTTCTTGAAATTGTTGTAAGGGATCATCTTATTTACTACCGTCGTTCTAAGTAAACAAGATGCATAATCATAATAAACATCACATGCAATTATAAAGTAGTGACATGATATGGCCAATATCATATAGCTCCTTTGATCTTCATCTTCGGGCTCCATGATCATCCTGTCACCGCATGACACCATGATCTCCATCATCATGATCTCCATCATCGTGCCTCCATGAAGTTGTCACGCCAACGACTACTTCTACTTCTATGGCTAACGCGTTTAGCAATAAAGTAAAGTAAATTACATGGCGTTCTTCAATGACACGCAGGTCATACAAAAATAAAGACAACTCCTATGGCTCCTGCGGTTGTCATACTCATCGACATGCAAGTCGTGATTCCTATTACAAGAACATGATCTCATACATCACAATATATCATCATTCATCACAACTTGGCCATATCACGTCACATGACAATTGCTGCAAAAACAAGTTAGGCGTCCTCTAATTGTTGTTGCATCTTTTACGTGGCTGCAATTGGGTTCTAGCAAGAACGTTTTCTTACCTCGAATAACCACAACGTGATCTTGTCAACTTCTATTTACCCTTCATAAGGACCCTGTTCATCGAATCCGCTCCCACTAAAGTAGGAGAGACAGACACCGCCAGCCACCTTATGCAACTAGTGCATGTTAGTCGGTGGAACCGGTCTCACGAAGAGCGTGTAAGGTTGGTCCGGGCCGCTTCATCCCACAATACCGCGGAAGCAAGAAACAACTAGTAACGGCAAGTAAGTTGACAAGATCCACGCCCACAACAAAATTGTGTTCTACTCGTGCAAAGAGAACTACGCATAGACCTAGCTCATGATGCCTTTGTTGGGGAGCGTTGCAGAAAATTAAAATTTTTCCCACGGTTTCACCAAGATCCATCTATGAGTTCTACTATGCAACGAGTAACGAGAGAGTTTGCATCTACATACCACTTGTAGATCGAATACGGAAGCGTTCTTGAGAGTGGTGATGACGAAGACGTTCCCAACGTGATTCCGATCACCGATGACCAAAGTCTTGAAAGGACAGCACCTCCGTGTTCAACACACGTCACGGGACGATGGCGTCTCCTCCGTCTTGATCCAGCAAGAGTGAAGGAGAGGTTGAAGAAGACAATCCCAATGGCAGCACGACGGCGTGGTGCAGCTGGTCTGAGTAGTTCTCCGGCAGGCTTCGCCAAGCTTGCGTGGAGAAAGAGAGGTGTTGGGAGGGAGGGCTGCGCCTACAACTGTGTTGGCAGCCTCCCCCACCCCTCTATTTATAGGAGGAGAGGGTCAAGGGGGCGGCCATCTATGGTAAACCCTAGATGGGGGCGGCCCAAGGAGGAGGGAGGGTGGCTTGCCCCCAAGCTGAGGCGCCCCTTTAGGGTTTACCCTCCCAAACCCTAGCCGCATGGGCCTAGGTGGGAGGCGCACCCAGCCCACCGGGGCTGGTTCCTCTCCCACTTAGCCCATGTGGCCCCCGGAGAGGTGGACCTCCCGGTGGACCTCGGAACCCTCCCGGTGGCCCCGTGATTTTACGGTATACCACCGAAACTTCCCGAGTCCGTTTAACCACTTTCCATATATAAATCTTTACCTCCGGACCATTCCGAACTCCTCGTGACGTCCGGGATCTCATCCGGACTCGAACAACATTCGGTAATCACATACTTGTCTTCCTATTAACCCTAGCGTCACCGAACCTTAAGTGTGTAGACCCTACGGGTTCGGGAGACATCTGAGAACATGACCGAGACTACCTCAAGTCAATAACCAACAGCGGGATCTGGATACCCATGTTGGCTCCACATGCTCCTCGATGTTGTCATCGGATGAACCACGATGTCAAGGGTTGAGCAACCCCGTATTCTATTCCCTTTGTCAGACGGTATGTTACTTGCCCGAGACTCGATCGTCGGTATCCCAATACCTCGTTAGTCTCGTTACCGGCAAGTCACTTTACTCGTACCGCAATGCATGATCCCGTGACCAGACACTTGATCACTTTGAGCTCATTATGATGATGCATTACCGAGTGGGCCCGGTGATACCTCTCCGTCATACGGAGTGACAAATCCCGATCTCGATCCGTGTCAACCCAATGGTTACTTCGGAGATACTGTAGTGCACCTTTATAGTCACCCGATTCGTTGTGACGTTTGATACACCCAAAGCACTACTACGGTATCCGGAATTGCACGATCTCATGGTGAAGGAAGAGATACTTGACATTGGAAAAGCTCTAGCAAAACGAACTACACGATCTTTGTGCTATGCTTAGGATTGGGTCTTGTCCATCACGTCATTCTCCTAATGACGTGATCCCGTTGTCAATGACATCTGATGTCCATAGTCAGGAAACCATGACTATCTGTTGACCAACGAGCTAGTCAACTAGAGGCTTACTAGGGACGTATTGTAGTCTATGTATTCACACGTGTATTACGATTTCCGGATAATACAGTTATAGCATGAATAAAAGACAATTATCATGAACAAGGAAATATAATAATAATGCTTTTATTATTGCCTCTAGGGCATATTTCCAACACAAACATAGGCTTCCAATATATCAATCTTTATGTCTCGACCATTTCGAGACTCCTCGTCATGTCCGTGATCACATCCGGGACTCCGAACAAACTTCGGTGCATCAATACTTATAAACTCATAATGAACTGTCATCGAAACGTTAAGCGTGCGGACCCTACGGGTTCGAGAACTATGTAGACATGACCTAGAACCATTCTCGGTCAATAACCAATAGCGGAACCTGGATGCCCATATTGGTTCCTACATATTCTACGAAGATCTTTATCGGTCAAACCGCATAACGACATACGTTGTTCCCTTTGTCATCGGTATGTTACTTACCCGAGATTCGATCGTCGGTATCCAATACGTAGTTCAATCTCGTTACTGGTAAGTCTCTTTACTCGTTCCGTAATACATCATCTTTACAACTAACTCATTAGTTGTAATGCTTGCAAGGCTCAAGTGATGTGTATTACCGAGAAGGCCTAGAGATACCTCTCCGACAATCGGAGTGACAAAACCTAATCTCGAAATCGCCAACCCAACAAGTACCTTTGGAGACACCTGCAGTACTCCTTTATAATCACCCGATTCGTTGTGACGTTTGGTAGTACCAAAGTGTTCCTCCGTAAGCGGAGTTGCATTTATTCTCATAGTTACAGGAACATGTATGGGTCATGAAGAAAGCATTAACATACTAAACGATCAAGTGTTAAGCTAACTTAATGGGTCATGTCAATCAGATCATTCAACTAATGATGTGACCTTGTTAATCAAATAACAACTCCTTGTTCATGGTTAGGAAACATAACCATCTTTGATTAACAAGCTAGTCAAGTAGAGGCATACTAGTGACATCTTGTTTGTCTATATATTCACACATGTATTATGTTTCCGGTTAATACAATTCTAGCATGAATAATAAACATTTATCATGATATAAGGAAATAAATAATAACTTTATTATTGCCTCTAGGGCATATTTCCTTCAGTCTCCCACTTGCACTAGAGTCAATAATCTAGATTACAAAGTAATGATCCTCACACCCATGGAGTCTTGGTGCTGATCATGTTTTGCTCGTGGAAGAGGCTTAGTCAACGGGTCCGCAACATTCAGATCCGTATGTATTTTGCAAATCTCTATGTCTCCCACTTGGACTTGGTCCCGAATGGAATTGAAGCGTCTCTTGATGTGCTTGGTCCTCTTGTGAAATCTGGATTCCTTTGCCAAGGCAATTGCACCGATATTGTCACAGAAGATCTTCATCGGTCCCGATGCACTAGGTATGACACCTAGATCGGAAATGAACTCTTTCATCCAGACTCCTTCATTCGCTGCTTCAAGCAGCTATGTACTCCGCTTCACATGTAGATCCCGCCACGACGCTTTGTTTAGAACTGCACCAACTGACAGCTCCACCGTTTAATAAAAACACGTATCCGGTTTGCGATTTAGAATCGTCCGGATCAGTATCAAAGCTTGCATCGACGTAACCATTTACGACTAGCTCTCTGTCACCTCCATATCGAGAAACATATCCTTCGTCCTTTTCGGTATTTCGGGATGTTCTTGACCGCTGTCCGATGATCCACTCTGGATTACTTTGGTACCTTCCTGCCAAGCTTACAGCTAAGCATCGTCAGTCTGGTACATAGCATTGCATACATGATAGAGCCTATGGCTGAAGCATAGGAACATCTTTCATTTTCTCTCTATCTTCATTGTGGTCGGGCATTGAGTCGACTCAATCTTACACCTTGTAACACAGGTAAAAACCTTTCTTTGCCTGATCCATTTTGAATTTTTCAAAACTTTATCAAGGTATGTGCTTTGTGAAAGTCCAATTAAGCGCCTTGATCTATCTCTATAGATCTTGATGCCCAATATGTAAGCAGCTTCACCGAGGTCTTTCATTGAAAAACTTCTATTCAAGTATCCTTTATGCTATCCAGAAATTCTATATCATTTCCAATCAATAATATGTCGTCCACATATAATATTAGAAATGCTCTGAGCTCCCACTCACTTTCTTGTAAATCAAAGCTTCTCCAAAAGTCAGTACAAACCCATATGCTTTGATCACACTATCAAAGCGTTTATTCCAACTCCGAGAGGCTTGCACTGCACCATAAATTGATCGTTGGAGCTTGCACACTTTGTTAGCACCCTTTGGATCGACAAAACCTTCTGGTTGCATCATATACAACTCTTCTTCTAGAAATCCATTCAAGAATGCAGTTTTACATCCATTTGCCAAATTTCATAATCATAAAATGCGGCAATTGCTAACATGATTCGGACAGACTTAAGCATCGCCACGGGTGAGAAAGTCTCATCGTAGTCAACTCCTTGAACTTGTCGAAAACCTTTTGCAACAAGTCGAGCTTTGTAGACAGTTACATTACCATCTGCGTCGGTCTTCTTCTTAAAGATCCATTTATTTTCAATGGCTTGCCGATCATCGGCAAGTCAACCAAAGTCCATACTTTGTTCTCATACATGGATCCCATCTCAGATTTCATGGCTTCCAGCCATTTTATGGAATCTGGGCTCACCATCGCTTCTTCATAGTTCGTAGGTTCGCCATGGTCAAGTAACATGACTTCGTAATAAGATTACCGTACCACTCAGTGCGTATTTCACTCTGGTTGACCTCTGACGGTTCAAGAGCAACTTGATCTGAAGCTTCATGATCATCATCATTAGTTTCCTCACTAATTGGTGTAGTTGTCACAGAACCATTTCTTGTGATGAACTACTTTCCAATAAGGGAGCAGATCTGATTATCTCATCAAGTTCTACTTTCCTCCCACTCACTTCTTTCGAGAGAAACTCCTTCTCTAGAAAGGACCCGAATTTAGCAACGAAAATCTTGCCTTCAGATCTGTGATAGAAGGTGTACCCAACAGTCTCCTTTGGGTATCCTATGAAGACACATTTTTCCGATTTGGGTTCGAGCTTATCTGGTTGAAGTTTCTTTACATAAGCATCGCAGCCCCAAACTTTAAGAAACGACAACTTTGGTTTCTTGCCAAACCACAGTTCATAAGGCGTCGTCTCAACGGATTTTGACGGTGTCCTATTCAATGTGAATGCGGCCGTCTCTAAAGCATAACCCCAAAACGATAGCGGTAAATCGAAATAGACATCATAGATCGCACCATATCTAGTAAAGTACGACACGACGTTCGGACACACCATTTCTCTGTGGTGTTCGGGTGGCGTGAGTTGCTAAACTATTCCACATTGTTTCAAATGTAAACCAAACTCAGAACTCAAATATTCTCCTCCACGATCAGATCGTAGAAACTTTATTTTCTTGTTACGATGATTTTCCACTTCACTCTGAAATTCTTTGAACTTTTCAAATGTTTCAGATTTGTGTTTCATTAAGTAGATATACCCATATCTGCTCAAATCATCTGTGAAGGTGAGAAAATAACGATACCCTTGCGTGCCTCAACATTCATTGGACCACAAACATCGGTATGTATGATTTCCAACAAATCAGTTGCTCGCTCCATAGTTCCGGAGAACGGCGTTTTGGTCATCTTGCCCATGAGGCACGGTTCGCAAGTACCAAGTGATTCATAATCAAGTGATTCCGAAGCCCATCAAGATGGAGTTTCTTCATGCGTTTTACACCGATATGACCTAAACGGCAAGTGCCACAAATAAGTTGCACTATCATTATCAACTCTGCATCTTTTGGCTTCAACATTATGAATATGTGTATCACTACTGTCGAGATTCAACAAGAATAGACCATTCTTCAAGGGTGCATGACCATAAAAGATATTACTCATATAAATAGAACAACCATTATTCTCGATTTAAATGAATAACCATCTCGCATTAAACAAGATCCAGATATAATGTTCATGCTCAACGCGGCACCAAATAACAATTATTTAGGTCTAAAACTAATCCCGAAGGTAGATGTAGAGGTAGCGTGTCGACCGCGATCACATTGACTTTGGAACCATTTCCCACGCCGATCGTCACCTCGTCCTTTGCGGTGCTCGTCTATTCAGTAGTCCTGCTTCGAGTTGCAAATATTAGCAACAGTAACCAGATCAAATACCAGTGCTACTACGAGCTCTAGTAAGGTACACATCAATAACATGTATATCACATATACCTTTGTTCACCTTGCCATCCTTTTTATCCGCCAAATACTTGGGGCAGTTCCGCCAAAGGTCGGTCTGCTTGCAGTAAAAACACTCGATTTCAGGCTTAGGTCCAGACTTGGGTTTCTTCTCTTGATCAGCAACTTTCTTGCTGTTCTTTTGAAGTTTCCTTCTTCTTCCCTTTGCCCTTTTCTTGAAACTAGTGGTCTTGTTGACCATCAACACTTGATGCTCTTTCTTGATTTCTACCTCCGCTGCTTTTAGCATCGCGAAGAGCTCAGAATTGTCTTAGTCATCCCTTGCATATTATAGTTCATCACGAAGCTCTTGTAGCTTGGTGGCGTGATTGGAGAATTTCATCAATGACACTATCATCCGGAAGATTAACTCCCAGCTGAATTAAGTGATTGTTATACCCGGACATTTTGAGTATGTGCTCACCTTGTGAGCTATTCTCCTCCATCTTGCAGCTATAGAACTTATTGGAGACTTCATATCTCTCAATCCGGGCATTTGCTTGAAATATTAACTTCAACTCTGGAACATCTCATATGCTTCATGACGCTCAAAACATCGTTGAAGACCGGTTCTAAGCCGTAAAGCATGGCACACTTGAACTATAGAGTAGTCATCAGCTCTGCTTTGCCGGCGCTCATAACTTTCGCTCAAGATCTGCAGCAGGCCTGTCACCCAGCGGTGCTTCCAGGGCGTAATTTTTACGTGCAGCAATGAGGATAATCCTCGTTACGGACCCAGTCCGTGTAATTGCTACCATCATCTTTCAACTTTGCTTTCTCAAGGAAGCATTAAAATTCAACGGAACAACAGCACGAGCCATCTATCTACATTAAACATAGACAAGCAAAATACTATCAGTACTAAGTTCATGATAAATTTAAGTTCAATTAATCATATTAAAAACTCCCACTTAGACAGACATCTCTAGTCATCTAAGTGATCACGTGATCCAAATCAACTAAACCATGTCCGATCATCACGTGAGACGGAGTAGTTTCAATGGTGAACATCACTATGTTGATCATATCTACTATATGATTCACGCTCGACCTTCGGTCTCCGTGTTCCGAGGCCATATCTGTTATATGCTAGGCTCGTCAAGTTTAACCTGAGTATTCGCGTGTGCAACTGTTTTGCACCGTTGTAGATGGACGAGAACTTATCACACCCGATCATCACGTGGTGTCCGGGTACTACTGAACTTTGGCAACGGTGCATACTCAGGAGAACACTTCTTGATAATTTTAGTGAGAGATCATCTTATAATGCTACCGTCAAACAAAGCAAGATAAGATGCATAAAGGATAAACATCACATGCAATCAATATAAGTGATATGATATGGTCATCATCATCTTGTGCTTGTGATCTCCATCGCCAAGCACCGCCATGATCACCATCGCCACCGCGCGACACCTTGATCTCCATCGTAGCATCGTTGTCGCCTCGCCAACTATTGCTTCTACGACTATCGCTACTCCTTAGTGATAAAGTAAAGCAATTACATGGCGCTTGCATTTCATACAATAAAGCAACAACCATATGGCTCCTCGCCATTGTCGATAACTCGGTTACAAAACATGATCATCTCATACAATAAAGTATAGCATCACGTCTTGACCATATCACATCACAACATGCCCTGCAAAAACAAGTTAGACGTCTTCTACTTTGTTGTTGCAAGTTTTACGTGGCTGCTACGGGCTGAGCAAGAACCGTTCTTACCACGCATCAAAACCACAACGATACTTCGTCAAATAGACTCCGCTTTAACCTTCTCAAGGACCGGTGTAGCCACACTCGGTTCAACTAAAGTGAGAGAGACAGACACCGCCGGTCACCTTTAAGCAACGAGTGCTCGGAGCGGTGAAACCAGTCTCGCGAAGCGCACGCGTAATGTCGGTCCGGCCGCTTCATCTCACAATACCGCTGAACCAAAGTATGACATGCTGGTAGGCAGTATGACTTGTATCGTCCACAACTCACTTGTGTTCTACTCGTGCACATGACATCAACGCATAAAACCAGGCTCGGATGCCACTGTTGGGTAACGAGTAATTTCAAAATTTTCCTACGATCACGCAAGACCATGGTGATGGCATAGCAACGAGAGGGGAGAGTGTCCGCCCACGCACCCTCGTGAGACCGAAAGCGGAAGCGTTATAACAACGCTGTTGATGTAGTCGACGCCTTCACGATCCGACCGATCCAAGCACCGAACGTCGGCGCCTCCGAGTTACGCACACGCTCAGCTCGATGACGATCCCGGACCGATCCAGCAAAGTGTCGGGATGAGTTCCGTCAAGACGACGGCGTGGTGACGATGTTGATGCTCCACCGACGCAGGGCTTCGCCTAAGCTCCGCGACGATATGACTTCTCCGCGCAGGCTTCGCCTAAGCTCCATGACGATATGACCGAAGTGGAATATGGTGGAAGGGGCACCGCACACGGCTAAGGAAAGATCCGTAGATCAACTTGTGTGTCATGGGGTGCCCCTGCCCTCAGATATAAAGGAGGCAAGGGGAGGTGGCCGCCCAAGGGGAGGCGACCAGGAGGAGTCCTACTCCCAGGAGTAGGACTCCCCCTCTCCTAGTTGGACTAGGATTGGAGGAGGGAAAGAGGGAAGGGCCGCCCCCTCTCCTTGTCCTATTCGGACTAGAGGGGGGGGGGCGCAGCCCACCTTGGCCGCCCTTCCTCTTCTCTCCTATGGCCCATAAGGCCCATATACCCCCGGGGTTCCGTAACCCCGGTGTTAAGAATATCCTGTTTTCACTCGGAACCCTTCCAAGTCCAAACATAGGCTTCCAATATATCAATCTTTATGTCTCGACCATTTCGAGACTCCTCGTCATGTCCGTGATCACATCCGGACTCAACAAACTTCGTGCATCAATACTTATAAACTCATAATGAACTGTCATCGAAACGTTAAGCGTGCGGACCCTACGGGTTCGAGAACTATGTAGACATGACCTAGAACCATTCTCGGTCAATAACCAATAGCGGAACCTGGATGCCCATATTGGTTCCTACATATTCTACTAAGATCTTTATCGGTCAAACCGCATAACGACATCGTTGTTCCCTTTGTCATCGGTATGTTACTTACCCGAGATTCGATCGTCGGTATCCAATACCTAGTTCAATCTCGTTATCGTAAGTCTCTTTACTCGTTCCGTAATACATCATCTTTACAACTAACTCATTAGTTGTAATGCTTGCAAGGCTTAAGTGATGTGTATTACCGAGAAGGCCTAGAGATACCTCTCCGACAATCGGAGTGACAAAACCTAATCTCAAATACGCCAACCCAACAAGTACCTTTGGAGACACCTGTAGTACTCCTTTATAATCACCCGATTCGTTAGACATTTGGTAGTACCCAAAGTGTTCCTCCGTAAACGGAGTTGCATAATCTCATAGTTACAGGAACATGTATGGGTCATGAAGAAAGCATTAACATACTAAACGATCAAGTGTTAAGCTAACGGAATGGGTCATGTCAATCAGATCATTCAACTAATGATGTGACCTTGTTAATCAAATAACAACTCCTTGTTCATGGTTAGGAAACATAACCATCTTTGATTAACAAGCTAGTCAAGTAGAGGCATACTAGTGACATACTGTTTGTCTATATATTCACACATGTATTATGTTTCCGGTTAATACAATTCTAGCATGAATAATAAACATTTATCATGATATAAGGAAATAAATAATAACTTTATTATTGCCTCTAGGGCATATTTCCTTCAGATGCTTGCAAAAGAGAAAAATGAAAAAGGAATAGAGGAGAACACTATTGACTCTTGCATGAAAAGTAAATACATAAACATAAAAGATAGGCCCTTCGTAGAGGGAAGCGGAGGTTGTCATGCGCTTTTTGTTTGGATGTGCAAGCTCTTAAGGTAAAGGAACATCACTTTATATTACCCCTTGTGATAGCAACCTTTATTATGCAGTCTGTCGATTTTATTTCTTTACTATCACAGGATCATACTGTAACGCCCTCGATGCGGCTATATCTCCCACGTGTCGAAGCACGACTTAGAGGCATAACCGCATTGAAAGCAATGTCGCAAGTGAGGTAATCTTCACACAACCCATGTAATACATAAGGGAAAGAGATACATAGTTGGCTTACAATCGCCACTTCACACAATACATGAGTAAAACATTACATCATACAGATACAATCAAGGTCCGACTACGGAACCAAAATAAAAGAAGACTACCCCAAATGCTACATGATCCCGATCGTCCCAATTGGGCTCCACTCTTGATCAACTGAAACGAAACAACACAAAGAACAAGATCTTCATCGAGCTTCTCCTTGAGCTCGGATCGCCACCGCACGGTTTCATCGGCACCTGCAAACTGGTTTTGAAGTATCTGTGAGTCACGGGACTCAGCAATCTCACACCGCGAGATCAAGACTATTTAAGCTTAAAGGTAAGACAGGGTTGTGAGGTGGAGCTGCAGCAAGCGACTAGCATATATGGTGGCTACATACGCAAAAGAGAGCGAGAAGAGAAGCAAAGCACGGTCGAACAACTATGATCAAGAAGTGATCCTGAAACTACTTACGCCAAACATAACTCCAACATCGTGTTCACTTCCGGACTCCGAGAAGAGACCATCACGGTTACACACGCGTTGGTGTATTTTAATTAAGATCAACTTCGGTTTTCTACAACCGGACATTAACAAATTCCCATCTGCCACATAACCGCGGGCACGGCTTTCGAAAGTTCAAACCCTGCAGGGTGTCCCAACTTAGCCCATGATAAGCTCTCGCGATCAACGAAGGATATTCCTTCTCCCGGAAGACCCGATCAGTCTCGAATCCGGCCACAAGACATTTCGACAAGAATAAAACAAGACCAGCAAAGCCACCGGATGTGCCGACAAATCCTGATAGGAGTCGCACGTACCTCGGTCTCGTGGCACACCGGATAAGTCAAGCTACGAGTAAAACCAACCCTCGAGTTGCCCTGGTGGCCCCGCAGGTTGCTCGGTTCGGACCAACACTCAAGGAGCACCGCCCGGGGCTAAAATAAAGATGACCCTCGGGCTCCGAAACCCAAGGGAAAAAGGGCATAGGTGAGGCAAATGGTAAAACCAATGTTGGGCCTTTGGAAAAGTCTTATTCAAAGCGAACTGTCAAGGGGTCCCATAAATCACCCGACCGCGTTAGGGACGCAAAATCCGGGAACATAATACCGATATGACGGAAACTAGGCGGCAAGAGTGGAACAAAACACTGCATAAGGCCGAGCCTTCCACCCTTTACCAAGTATATAGATGCATTAATTAAATAAGATATATTGTGATATCCCAACAAGTAAACATGTTCCAACAAGGAACAACATCTCCATGTTCCAACAAGGAACAAACTTCATCTTCACCTGCAACTAACAACGCTATAAGAGGGGCTGAGCAAAGCGGTAACATAGCCAAACAACGGTTTGCTAGGAAAGGATGGTTAGGGGCTTGACATGGCAATATGGGAGGCATGATAAGCAAGTGATAGGCATCGTAGCATAGGCATAGCAAAAGAGCGAGCATCTAGCAAGCAGAGATAGAAGTGATTTCGAGGGTATGGTCATCTTGCCTGAAATCCCGCAAGGAAGAAGAACGAGTCCATGAAGAAGACAAACGGAGGAAGTCGAACGAATCCTCACAACTCCGGAACGAAACCGAAGCTAACGTGAGAAACAAACCGGAAAGAAGCAAACAACATAGTAAACAACCATCACATAAACATGGCATGATGCACAAACAAGTATGATGCATGTCCGGTTTAATGAGGCATGGCATGGCAATAAGCACAAACAAAACTACAATTTAAATGGAGCCCAATATGCAACGAGTTGCATATTGACGGAACACCACAACACTTATTTAGTTCTCTCCCGATTAGGTACTCAACAATATTAAATGTTATTAAACATGGCAAGGGGGGGTGAAGCATATGAAACTAACTATTTAGGCAAGATTAAATGAGGCCGGAAACAACAACAACAATTCCGGAAAAATCCTCATATGCATATTTCGAATTTGGTGCTGATCTGACCTAAAGCATATTTTAGAGTTGTTAAACATGCAAAGTAATGCTACCATGTTAAACTAGGCATTTTCTACCCCATTTACATATATAATTTATTTAAACCGAAGTTACGGTTATTTAGTTATGAAATAAATCATTTTAGCATGGCATTTAAGCAAATTAAAGCAAACAACAATTATAAACATTTAAATGTTGTTATCATGATGCGGATGACATATACAAGTTTTATGCAATTCTTATGAAAATGTTGACAAGAGCATTATGAAGCATTGTGTCACCGTGGTGGAAGAAAGGGGTGCCACGGCAACGAATCCGAAAATGGTGCCACGGCAACATATCGGTTCCGACAGCTCATCGAGATGTCGGTGCAAAAGAAAGCGTGATGAAGCGAGTTGAGCAAGATGGTGAGGTGTTCCGGTTACCGGGTTCCCACGGAACGGTGGCATGGCAAAAGAGGGCATCGCAAGGATGATTCGATCACGGTCGGTCATCTCGGTGGTTATACCTTCAAGCGCGCTCGGGGTGGAAAGCGTTCAGAGGGAAGTAGTCGACACGGCGAGGGGAAGTAGACGCTCATGTCCCGTGGATGTTCGGGTCCACGGGTCTTCGAGGGTCGACGTAGTGGTACACACGCCATCGGGTACTTGTCGGATCCGAGAGGTACTTGGCGAAAAACATGTCAACGGTAGTTGTACTCATTTCGTAGATGAACTTGACGTAACCGTGCGGTAGTCGAACTTGGCGCCGTGGTACACGTTCTTTTTCAGAGATGTTCGAGTCGTCGATAGCGGTACTTGAAGAATCCCGAACGGACTTGGCGCCTTCGGCGTAGGGTACTTGTCGTTATCCACCTCGGATGTAGTCGTTCCGTGTAGTCGAACTTGACGATCCGAGGGGGTACTTGGCGATCACCGTAGTCACTCGCTTGTTCGGAGAGGATCTTGACGAAATCCACGGCGGCGCCCTCGGGCTTCCCTGGTTGCCGAGTCTTGGCAGCAACGAGGGGCAACAGAGACGCGTCCTCCACCCCGCCGAACGAGGCGCAGGCGGGCAGGGGCTCATCTGGTTCCCGGCCGGGTCCAGGCGGTGGGACTCCATGGGGCGGCGCCATGGCGTCGGGCAGGGCTTCTCGAGGTGGTGCAGGAGGCGCGCCATGGCAGGGTCGGTGGATCCGGGCAGCGGCCGCGGCTCGGGATGGATGGCGCGGAGGCTGCACGGGCCGGCAGGCGTGAGGTCCGGGTGGTTGGCGGAGCTGCTGGGCTCAGGCGCGAGTCTCTGGCGCCGGGCGGCAGAAAGCGGCGACGGGTCGCGAGGCGGACGGCGAACTCGCCAGACGGCGGCACGCGGAGAAGGAAGGGCGAGGAGGAGGCCGCATGTGAGGGAGATGGGGCCTGGAGCCGGGTTCGCCAGGCCGTGGTCGCGGGCTGCTCGGGAAGGGAGGCGCCATGGAGGAGGAGAGGAAGGGGCCGGCTGATGCGGGCGCCATGAGAGGCGAGAGGGAGAGATGGGGAGGACGAGGGGATCGGGAAGGACGAGGAGAAGGGGATCGGGCAGGAGAGGCGCGGGCGCTGGAGGAGTCGAGGAGAGATCGAGAGGAGGGGGTCGGCCTCTGGCGGCTAGGGTTCTGAGGAGTTGATGGGGGCGGCTGGGCTGAAAGGGGTTTAGTGGGCGGCCTGGCCCCAGTGGAGAAGAAGTGGCCAGAAGGCCTTGCTGGGCTCTCTCTTCTATTTAGCGAAAACAAATAAAGAGAGACAAAAAACGAGAGGGTTAGGGAAAGAATTTGGGAACGAGGACAATTTTCCCGGCTCACAAAAATATGAAGAATTTAACAAAATGGCCCGAGGATTTTGGTGGAGCTCCGAAAATGATGAAATAAAATTGGCAAGGTTTTGAGGTCAACTCGGAGCAGAAAAGGCATGGGATTTATTATGCAAGTGGGTTATGGTGATTCCAAAACAATGGAATATTTATTATAGCTCCCTAATAATATTGGGAGGGTATGTTATAAAGAGAAGTCACCATGTGAATCCCTCGATTTAAATGGATCGAAAAATCCATACAATTTATTTAGTTGAGTTTTTAAAATTAAATGGCATGATGACATGATGCAATGCAAGAGATGACATGAGCAAAGCACAAACAAAACAAATCACATGGCAAAACTCGGAAACCCTGGAAGGCAACTGAAGCTCCGGTCTTGGGGCGTTACAACACTCCACCACTACGAGAGGATCTCGTCCCGAGATCTAGGATGGCACCGGAGAAAAACGGAAGAGGAAGAGGTAAAACAAAGTTGCTTCTCCGACAGACGAGTGAAACCAAAGAACCTTGAGAGGTTGAACAAAATGAAAGAAAGAAAACAACGAAGATGAAGGAAGTTGAAACACTCTGTTAGAAAAGAGGAACAAGGATACGACGAGAACCAAGAGGTTTAGTGATAAGATAGATATTGAAACCACTCCGTTAAAACTAGATAGACTAGGAATAAGATTGATAAAATTTGGGCAGCACCGAATGAAAATGGAAGGAATTAGAATCATGAACTTTAGAAGATGGGATGATAGTTGATGAAATCAACAACACACTGCCTCCGGAACTATTGAAAGAATGGCACAAGGGGTAAGAAAGATTTCAGACAGCTCTCCGGTTGAGGAAGCAGGCAAAACTTGATAAGATGAGAGAACTCGAATGAAAACATGACACTCCGGTTAAATGGATAATGCAAGAAAAGAACATGATCTAGACAAAACAAGATGATGGGTCGAAGAGAGCAACATCACAATGCCTCTGGAAGAAATAATAGAAGATAGATCATAGGAATAAAGGAATGGAGAAGAAAAATGACAACTTCTACCACAAATGAATTTGGAAAGCACCCTTAAAAGAAGGATAGAACGGAGTTGTTGGAAAACCAACAACGAAAAGCACAAGCTTGTTGTGGGCTTATGGTAAGCATCACAAAATTATGATGTGAGTTTCTGCCACCAACGGAAGCAATTGATTGGATTTATATCAACAAGGAGACGAGAAACTTATTTCACCGAGAGGACAAATGAAGAACTTGGGTCCTTTATAAGCACCATAAATAGCAACAATCCTTAGGGAAAGCTTTAGGTGAAATATAACCCAAGATAACTCCAATGAAGAGATTGATGGACTTAAATATCTCATGAACAAAGATAAAATGATGGATTTAAATATGTCACTCTTGAAAATCTGTGAATCATGAAACACGAAGGATAATTATCAACAATGACATAACACCATCTCAAAAGATAAGATAGAGAGAATTGCACTTTGGAATGCAAGATGAAGAATGCTTGAACTCCTCAAAACAAAACATGTGTTGAACACCATGCTTATTTTAGAGTATAGCTTGGCGGATCATAACTCCGAGAGAAATCTTGAAGAACAATTGAAGAATGAAAAGAATCCTTGAGGAAGCACCATGTAGAGCCTCCATGATGAACTCCGGTAACCAAAAGGGTGATAAAAGAAAGAGAAGTTGAAAACACAAGGTGAAGCCTAGCAGTGATAAGATGGAGCTTCGCGATGAGATAATACAGAAAACTTGGAGCTTCGGATAAGAAAGATGAACAAATGAAATCAAGAATTTTGATGAACCTCCGGAATAAGGAATTGAACTTACTCGATGAAACAAGAATAAGAATTACATTATGTTGATCCTTCACCAATTAAATTGATGGCAAGCAATGGATTTGGCATACTACTTATTCTCGTAGAAAGGATTGAAGAGAGATATTGCTCAACTTGGGAAGGTCTTCAACGATCCGCCGGTAGGATTGAAACAACGAATAAATTGATGTGATAACAAAGGAAGTGAAATCTTGAACAAACCACCGTAAGAATTGAAAAAGAACGAATCACCGTAAGGAATTAGAAATGAACGAAGATACTTGAGAGAATTTAGATACATGAGAACGGAGAAATCATGAACTGATTAGTGAATACTTGAATGATGCACCGGTCAGATTTGGAGAACAAGAGCTGAACGCTGGAATGGATAATTCTGAGATGATGGGCTCCGGAGAATCAAACTGAAAAGACTCTTGAAATGCTCCGGGTGGGTTAAAAGAATTCTCACAATCAAAACAATTATGAGGATGGCACGAAGCTAGAACCATGAATCTTGAAGAGAAAGGAGCGAGATTTAAGAGAAACTCTTCTACGGTCTTCACATCGAAGAATGACGATGAGAAACACCACCATGAATTGTTGAGACACTCTGGAATGAAAATTAGAAAGGTTGAACCAACAATGAAAATAATTTGAAAGATCTTGGAGAAAGATATTTGACTGATGATAATTCATCCTTACATCAAACTTTGCAAAGAATTTGAGAATAACTCCGGAAAATTAGAAGAGTTAGGTAAGCTCCTCGAAAAGACCCGTGGGTTAGGGCCCACTCAAAAGAACCACCGCTGAACAATTGTTTGAAATAGATATTGCACCGTAGAATTAAATAACTTGAATGAGATAATAATCTCCGAATAGCTTGAACGGATTTTGAATGAAAAGACAAGCCTTCTGAGAAATATTAAACACTCGAGAACGAAGGAATATCGAGAAGTGAATGATTAAGAGGCACTGGCAAACGAAAGCATTGTGAAAAGAGGAAAAGGGATAAGATCAACACCGAAATCTTGAACTAAATCCACCGGAGAAGAAAATTAGAATGGAACAATGATAAGGTAAAAGCTTCCTTAGCGTCTTCATGAGAAATCACCGGATAAAACATTTAAGGAAAAGAATGAAGAAACTTCCCTCAATAAAATTGATACTTGATTAAGAAATCTGAGTCCTTGAAGAAAAAGGGTGGGAGGGCGGGAAAACAAAGGCAACTTAGGTCGGATGAAACGAACACCGTTGAGAAAAAGCTTAGAATTGATCTTGCGAATGTTGGAATGATCGGATCCACTTGAAGAGAAGCACACCGGTTGAGAAAAGAATTGACATGACAAGCTCAGTGATCAAGAAGGATTAGTATTCACATAGCAATACGAGAACACCATTTAGGAAAAGGTATGGAATCAACACTTGGCATTGAAGCAACTTGAATACCACAAAACAAAACAAAAACAAAGGATTGGCTTCAAGAATGAGCCGGAACAAACACATGATAGAGATTTCGCCCAAAGTGTTCGTGGTGGGGCCCACACGGACACGACGATAGCGGACGTCACGAATGACAAACAAGACGCCCCGAATCAGCATAGCCAAGGATTCTTTAAGACGCCTCGCGACCATCGAATCGACCGTGAATGGGCGGACCACTAGACGTTGAACCCCAATCTCAAATCATACATCCGTCGGAAAGAATATCCCGTAAGCTACTAGAATTCCCACCTATAAACTCCCAAACTTTCTCGGTTATGCGATCTGGTGTTGGGGATACAAGGGACACAAAATATATCACCCAAACTAACAATACCTAGATCCAATTGTATCCATCCTTCAACACATAACCAAGAAATCCTCGAAATCGTGGTACTCGACCTTCAAAAACATCCGTTATACAAGTCATGGCAATACTCCCGACTCGCCTCAAGATCGGGCTATCGGGGTTATCTCACCAACAACTGCACAAAAGAGATTTCGATGTCGGTAAAACTCGTATTCCAGAATCGCAACGATAAAATTGTGACGACAACACCTCGGAGCTCAACTCCCCGGACACCGCCACAACCCCTAAATGTCGAGGCACCAAGAACAATGTTCTCATCACAAAACCATCGAACGATTCCAAGATACCCGCGTGATCCTAAAATTTTTTTAGTGAAATTTGAGGAGAGAAAAGTCAAAACTCTACGCCGGGATACCTCACCGAGCGATTTAAGGACCGAGGAGTAAAAGAATCCTACTCTCCGATATATATAATCCTAAGACTCAAAACATTTTCCGCTCTAGACTCAACAACACCAGCAAACAATCAAGTAGGGGCTCCTAAGTCGGGAAGGCTCGATTACCAACTTGTAACGCCTCGATGCGGCTATATCTCCCACGTGTCGAAGCACGACTTAGAGGCATAACCGCATTGAAAGCAATGTCGCAAGTGAGGTAATCTTCACACAACCCATGTAATACATAAGGGAAAGAGATACATAGTTGGCTTACAATCGCCACTTCACACAATACATGAGTAAAACATTACATCATACAGATACAATCAAGGTCCGACTACGGAACCAAAATAAAAGAAGACTACCCCAAATGCTACACAGATCCCCGATCGTCCCAATTGGGCTCCACTACTGATCAACTGAAACGAAACAACACAAAGAACAAGATCTTCATCGAGCTTCTCCTTGAGCTCGGATGCGTCACCTGCACGGTTTCATCGGCACCTGCAAACTGGTTTTGGAAGTATCTGTGAGTCACGGGGACTCAGCAATCTCACACCCGCGAGATCAAGACTATTTAAGCTTAAAGGTAAGACAGGGTTGTGAGGTGGAGCTGCAGCAAGCGACTAGCATATATGGTGGCTACATACGCAAAAGAGAGCGAGAAGAGAAGCAAAGCACGGTCGAACAACTATGATCAAGAAGTGATCCTCAAACTACTTACGCCAAACATAACTCCAACACCGTGTTCACTTCCTGACCACGAGAAGAGACCATCACGGTTACACACGCGGTTGGTGTATTTTAATTAAGATCAACTTCGGTTTTCTACAACCGACATTAACAAATTCCCATCTGCCACATAACCCATGGCACGGCTTTCGAAAGTTCAAACCCTGCAGGGTGTCCCAACTTAGCCCATGATAAGCTCTCGTGATCAACGAAGGATATTCTTCTCCCGGAAGACCCGATCAGTCTCGAATCCTGCCACAAGACATTTCGACAAGAATAAAACAAGACCAGCAAAGCCGCCGGATGTGCCGACAAACTCGATAGGAGTCGCACGTATCTCGGTCTCGTGGCACACCGGATAAGTCAAGCTACGAGTAAAACCAACCTCGAGTTGCCCGTGGTGGCCCCAAGCAGTTGCTCGGTTCGGACCAACACTCAAGGAGCACCGCCCGGGGCTAAATAAAGATGACCCTCGGCTCCGAAACCCAAGGGAAAAAGGGCATAGGT
Source organism: Aegilops longissima (assembly GCA_021605205.1). Taxonomy (NCBI): domain Eukaryota; kingdom Viridiplantae; phylum Streptophyta; class Magnoliopsida; order Poales; family Poaceae; genus Aegilops; species Aegilops longissima. Next base: position 726,397,819 of record CM038677.1, on the reverse strand, counting down.
GAGGCAAATGGTAAAACCAATGTTGGGCCTTGGAAAAGTCTTATTCAAAGCGAACTGTCAAGGGGTCCCATAAATCACCCGACCGCGTTAGGGACGCAAAATCCGGGAACATAATACCGATATGACGGAAACTAGGGCGGCAAGAGTGGAACAAAACACGTGCATAAGGCGAGCCTTCCACCCTTTACCAAGTATATAGATGCATTAATTAAATAAGATATATTGTGATATCCCAACAAGTAAACATGTTCCAACAAGGAACAACATCTCCATGTTCCAACAAGGAACAAACTTCATCTTCACCTGCAACTAACAACGCTATAAAAGGGGCTGAGGAAAGCGGTAACATAGCCAAACAACGGTTTGCTAGGAAAGGATGGTTAGGGCTTGACATGGCAATATGGGAGGCATGATAAGCAAGTGATAGGCATCGTAGCATAGGCATAGCAAAAGAGCGAGCATCTAGCAAGCAGAGATAGAAGTGATTTCGAGGGTATGGTCATCTTGCCTGAAATCCCGCAAGGAAGAAGAACGAGTCCATGAAGAAGACAAACGGACGAAGTCGAACGAATCCTCACAACTCCGGAACGAAACCGAAGCTAACGTGAGAAACAAACCGGAAAGAAGCAAACAACATAGTAAACAACCATCACATAAACATGTCATGATGCACAAACAAGTATGATGCATGTCCGGTTTAATGAGGCATGGCATGGCAATAAGCACAAACAAAACTACAAGTTAAATGGAGCCCAATATGCAACGAGTTGCATATTGACGGAACACCACAACACTTATTTAGTTCTCTCCCGATTAGGTACTCAACAATATTAAATGTTATTAAACATGGCAAGGGGGGGTGAAGCATATGAAACTAACTATTTAGGCAAGATTAAATGAGGCCGGAAACAACAACAACAATTCCGGAAAAATCCTCATATGCATATTTCGAATTTGGTGCTGATCTGACCTAAAGCATATTTTAGAGTTGTTAAACATGCAAAGTAATGCTACCATGTTAAACTAGGCATTTTTCTACCCCATTTACATATATAATTTATTTAAATACGAGTTACGGTTATTTAGTTATGAAATAAATCATTTTAGCATGGCATTTAAGCAAATTAAAGCAAACAACAATTATAAACATTTAAATGTTGTTATCATGATGCGGATGACATATACAAGTTTTATGCAATTCTTATGAAAATGTTGACAAGAGCATTATGAAGCATTGTGTCACCGTGGTGGAAGAAAGGGGTGCCACGGCAACGAATCCGAAAATGGTGCCACGGCAACATATCGGTTCCGACAGCTCATCGAGATGTCGGTGCAAAAGAAAGCGTGACAGAAGCGAGTTGAGCAAGATGGTGAGGTGTTCCCGGTTACCGGGTTCCCACGGAACGGTGGCATGGCAAAAGAGGGGCATCGCAAGGATGATTCGATCACGGTCGGTCATCTCGGTGGTTATACCTTCGAAGCGTGCGTTCGGGGCGGAAAGCGTTTCGTAGAGGGAAGTAGTCGTACACGGCGTAGGGGAAGTAGACGTTCATGTCCCGTGGATGTTCGGGGTCCACGGGGTCTTCGAGGGTCGACAGTAGTGGTACACACGTCATCGGGGTACTTGTCGGATCCGAGAGGTACTTGGCGAAAAACATGTCAACGGTAGTTGTACTCATTTACGTAGATGAACTTGACGTAACTGCGGCGGTAGTCGAACTTGGCGCCGTGGTACACGCTCTTTTTCGTAGATGTTCGAGTCGCCGATAGCGGTACTTGAAGAATCCCGAACGGACTTGGCGCCTTCGCGAGCGTAGGGTACTTGTCGTTATCCACCTCGGATGTAGTCGCTCCTGTAGTCGAACTTGACGATCCGAGGGGTACTTGGCGCATCACCGTAGTCACTCGCTTGTTCGGAGAGGATCTTGACGAATCCACGGGCGCCCTCGGGCTTCCCTGGTTGCCGAGTCTTGGCAGCAACGAGAGGGGCAACAGAGACGCGCGTCCTCCACCCCGCCGAACGAGGCGAGGCGGGCAGGGGCTCATCTGGTTCCCGGCCGGGTCCAGCCGGGACTCCATGGGGCGGCGGCCATGGCGCCGGGCAGGGCTTCCCGAGGTGGTGCAGGAGGCGCGGCCATGGCAGGGGGTCGGTGGATCCGGGCAGCGCCGCTGCTCGGGATGGATGGCGGGAGGCCGTGCACGGGCCGGGCAGGCGTGAGGTCCGGGTGGTTGGCGGAGCTGCTGGGCTCGGGCGCATGAGTCCCTGGGCGCCGGGCGGCAGAAAGCGGCGACGGGGTCGCGAGGCGGACGGCGAACTCGCCAGGACGGCGGCACGCGGGAGAAGGAAGGGCGAGGAGGAGGCCGCAGGTGAGGGAGATGGGGGCCTGGAGCCGGGTTCGCCAGGGCCGTGGTCGCGGGGCTGCTCGGGAAGGGGAGGCGCCATGGAGGAGGAGAGGAAGGGGCCGGCTGATGCGGGCGCCATGAGAGGCGAGAGGGAGAGATGGGGAGGATGAGGGGATCGGGAAGGACGAGGGAGAAGGGATCGGCAGGAGGGCGGCGGCGCCTGGAGGGAGTCGAGGAGAGATCGAGAGGAGGGTCGGCCTGGCGGCTAGGGTTACAGGAGTTGATGGGGGCGGCTGGGCTGAAAGGGGTTTAGTGGGCCGGCCTGGCCCAGTGGAGAAGAAGTGGCCAGAAGGCCTTGCTGGGCTCTCTCTCTTCTATTTAGCAGAAAACAAATAAAGAGAGACAAAAAGAACGAGAGGGTTAGGGAAAGAATTTGGGAACGAGGACAATTTTCCCGGGCTCACAAAAATATGAAGAATTTAACAAAAATGGCCCGAGGATTTTTGGTGGAGCTCCGGAAAATGATGAAATAAAATTGGCAAGGTTTTGAGGTCAACTCGGAGCAGAAAAGGCATGGGATTTATTATGCAAGTGGGTTATGGTGATTCCAAAACAATGGAATATTTATTATAGCTCCCTAATAATATTGGGAGGGTATGTTATAAAGAGAAGTCACCATGTGAATCCCTCGATTTAAATGGATCGAAAAATCCATACAATTTATTTAGTTGAGTTTTAAAATTAAATGGCATGATGACATGATGCAATGCAAGAGATGACATGAGCAAAGCACAAACAAAACAAATCACATGGCAAAACTCGGAAACCCTGGAAGGCAACTGAAGCTCCGGTCTTGGGGCGTTACAACACTCCACCACTACGAGAGGATCTCGTCCCGAGATCTAGGATGGCACCGGAGAAAAACGGAAGAGGAAGAGGTAAAACAAAGTTGCTTCTCCGACAGACGAGTGAAACCAAAGAACCTTGAGAGGTTGAACAAAATGAAAGAAAGAAAACAACGAAGATGAAGGAAGTTGAAACACTCTGTTAGAAAAGAGGAACAAGGGATACGACGAGAACCAAGAGGTTTAGTGATAAGATAGATATTGAAACCACTCCGGTTAAAACTAGATAGACTAGGAATAAGATTGATAAAATTTGGGCAGCACTCTGAATGAAAATGGAAGGAATTAGAATCATGAACTTTAGAAGATGGGATGATAGTTGATGAAATCAACAACACACTGCCTCCGGAACTATTGAAAGAATGGCACAAGGGGTAAGAAAGATTTCAGACAGCTCTCCGGTTGAGGAAGCAGGCAAAACTTGATAAGATGAGAGAACTCGAATGAAAACATGACACTCCGGTTAAATGGATAATGCAAGAAAAGAACATGATCTAGACAAAACAAGATGATGGGTCGAAGAGAGCAACATCACAATGCCTCCGAAGAAATAATAGAAGATAGATCATAGGAATAAAGGAATGGAGAAGAAAAATGACAACTTCTACCACAAATGAATTTGGAAAGCACCCTTAAAAGAAGGATAGAACGGAGTTGTTGGAAAACCAACAACGAAAAGCACAAGCTTGTTGTGGGCTTATGGTAAGCATCACAAAATTATGATGTGAGTTTCTGCCACCAACGGAAGCAATTGATTGGATTTATATCAACAAGGAGACGAGAAACTTATTTCACCGAGAGGACAAATGAAGAACTTGGGTCCTTTATAAGCACCATAAATAGCAACAATCCTTAGGGAAAGCTTTAGGTGAAATATAACCCAAGATAACTCCAATGAAGAGATTGATGGACTTAAATATCTCATGAACAAAGATAAAATGATGGATTTAAATATGTCACTCTTGAAAATCTGTGAATCATGAAACGCGAAGGATAATTATCAACAATGACATAACACCATCTCAAAAGATAAGATAGAGAGAATTGCACTTTGGAATGCAAGATGAAGAATGCTTGAACTCCTCAAAACAAAACATGTGTTGAACACCATGCTTATTTTAGAGTATAGCTTGGCGGATCATAACTCCGAGAGAAATCTTGAAGAACAATTGAAGAATGAAAAGAATCCTTGAGGAAGCACCATGTAGAGCCTCCATGATGAACTCCGGTAACCAAAAGGGTGATAAAAGAAAGAGAAGTTGAAAACACAAGGTGAAGCCTAGCAGTGATAAGATGGAGCTTCGCGATGAGATAATACAGAAAACTTGGAGCTTCGGATAAGAAAGATGAACAAATGAAATCAAGAATTTTGATGAACCTCCGGAATAAGGAATTGAACTTACTCGATGAAACAAGAATAAGAATTACATTATGTTGATCCTTCACCAATTAAATTGATGGCAAGCAATGGATTTGGCATACTACTTATTCTCGAGAAAGGATTGAAGAGAGATATTGCTCAACTTGGGAAGGTCTTCAACGATCCACGGTAGGATTGAAACAACGAATAAATTGATGTGATAACAAAGGAAGTGAAATCTTGAACAAACCACCGTAAGAATTGAAAAAGAACGAATCACCGTAAGGAATTAGAAATGAACGAAGATACTTGAGAGAATTTAGATACATGAGAACGGAGAAATCATGAACTGATTAGTGAATACTTGAATGATGCACCGGTCAGATTTGGAGAACAAGAGCTGAACGCTGGAATGGATAATTCTGAGATGATGGGCTCCGGAGAATCAAACTGAAAAGACTCTTGAAATGCTCCGGGTGGGTTAAAAGAATTCATACAATCAAAACAATTATGAGGATGGCACGAAGCTAGAACCATGAATCTTGAAGAGAAAGGAGCGAGATTTAAGAGAAACTCTTCTACGGTCTTCACATCGAAGAATGACGATGAGAAACACCACCATGAATTGTTGAGACACTCCGGAATGAAAATTAGAAAGGTTGAACCAACAATGAAAATAATTTGAAAGATCTTGGAGAAAGATATTTGACTGATGATAATTCATCCTTACATCAAACTTTGCAAAGAATTTGAGAATAACTCCGGAAAATTAGAAGAGTTAGGTAAGCTCCTGGGAAAAGACCTGTGGGTTAGGGCCCACTCAAAAGAACCATCGTTGAACAATTGTTTGAAATAGATATTGCACCGGTAGAATTAAATAACTTGAATGAGATAATAATCTCCGAATAGCTTGAACGGATTTTGAATGAAAAGACAAGCCTTCTGAGAAATATTAAACACTCGAGAACGAAGGAATATCGAGAAGTGAATGATTAAGAGGCACTGGCAAACGAAAGCATTGTGAAAAGAGGAAAAGGGATAAGATCAACACCGAAATCTTGAACTAAATCCACCGGAGAAGAAAATTAGAATGGAACAATGATAAGGTAAAAGCTTCCTTAGCGTCTTCATGAGAAATCACCGGATAAAACATTTAAGGAAAAGAATGAAGAAACTTCCTCAATAAAATTGATACTTGATTAAGAAATCTGAGTCCTTGAAGAAAAAGGGTGGAGGGCGGAAAACAAAGGCAACTTAGGTCGGATGAAACGAACACCGCTGAGAAAAAGCTTAGAATTGATCTTTAATGTTGGAATGATCGGATCCACTTGAAGAGAAGCACACCGTTGAGAAAAGAATTGACATGACAAGCTCAAGGATCAAGAAGGATTAGTATTCACATAGCAATATGAGAACACCATTTAGGAAAAGGTATGGAATCAACACTTGGCATTGAAGCAACTTGAATACCACAAAACAAAACAAAACAAAGGATTGGCTTCAAGAATGAGCCGAACAAACACATGATAGAGATTTTACCAAAGTGTTCGTGGTGGGGCCCACACGGACACGACGATAGCGGACGTCACGAATGACAAACAAGACATCCCGAATCAGCATAGCCAAGGATTCTTTAAGACGCCTCGCGACCATGTGAATCGACCGTGAATGGGCGGACCACTAGACGTTGAACCCCAATCTCAAATCATACATCCGTCGGAAAGAATATCCCGTAAGCTACTAGAATTCCACCTATAAACTCCCAAACTTTCTGGTTATGCGATCTGGTGTTGGGGATACAGGGACACAAAATATATCACCCAAACTAACAATACCTAGATCCATTGTATCCATCCTTCAACACATAACCAAGAAATCCTCGAAATCGTGGTACCTCGACCTTCAAAAACATCCGTTATACAAGTCATGGCAATACTCCCGACTCGCCTCAAGATCGGGCTATCAGGTTATCTCACCAACAACTGCACAAAAGAGATTTCGATGTCGGTAAAACTCGTGTATTCCAGAATCGCAACGATAAAATTGTGACGACAACACCTCGGAGCTCAACTCCCGGACACCGCCACAACCCCTAAATGTCGAGGCACCAAGAACAATGTTCTCGCCACAAAACCATCGGAACGATTCCAAGATACCCGCGTGATCCTAAAATTTTTTTAGTGAAATTTGAGGAGAGAAAAGTCAAAACTCTACGCCAGATACCTCACCAGAGCGACGAAGGACCGAGGAGTAAGAAGAATCCTACTCCGATATATATAATCCTAAGACTCAAAACATTTTCCATTCTAGACTCAACAACGCCAAAGAAACAATCAAGTAGGGGCTCCTAAGTCGGGAAGGCTCGATTACCAACTTGTAATGCCTCGATGCGGCTATATCTCCCACGTGTCAAGCACGACTTAGAGGCATAACCGCATTGAAAGCAATGTCGCAAGTGAGGTAATCTTCACACAACCCATGTAATACATAAGGAAAGAGATACATAGTTGGCTTACAATCGCCACTTCACACAATACATGAGTAAAACATTACATCATACAGATACAATCAAGGTCCGACTACGGAACCAAAATAAAAGAAGACTACCCCAAATGCTACATGATCCCCGATCGTCCCAATTGGGCTCCACTATCGATCAACTCAAACGAAACAACACAAAGAACAAGATCTTCATCGAGCTTCTCCTTGAGCTCGGATGCGCCACCCGCACGGTTTCATCGGCACCGCAAACTGGTTTTGAAGTATCGTGAGTCACGGGACTCAGCAATCTCACACCCGCGAGATCAAGACTATTTAAGCTTAAAGGTAAGACAGGTTGTGAGGTGGAGCTGCAGCAAGTTTACTAGCATATATGGTGGCTACATACGCAAAAGAGAGCGAGAAGAGAAGCAAAGCACGGTCGAACAACTATGATCAAGAAGTGATCCTGAAACTACTTACGCCAAACATAACTCCAACATCGTGTTCACTTCCGGACCACGAGAAGAGACCATCACGGTTACACACGCCGTTGGTGTATTTTAATTAAGATCAACTTCGGTTTTCTACAACCGACATTAACAAATTCCCATCTGCCACATAACCGCTGGCACGGCCGAAAGTTCAAACCCTGCAGGGTGTCCCAACTTAGCCCATGATAAGCTCTCGCGATCAACGAAGGATATTCCTTCTCCCGGAAGACCCGATCAGTCTCGAATCCCGCCACAAGACATTTCGACAGCAATAAAACAAGACCAGCAGAAGCCGCCCGGATGTGCCGACAAACCTGATAGGAGTCTGACGTATATCTCGGTCTCAGGCACACCGGATAAGTCAAGCTACGAGTAAAACCAACCTCGAGTTGCCCTGCAGGCCCTGCAGTTGTTCTCGGTTCGGACCAACACTCAAGGAGCACCGCCCGGGGCTAAATAAAGATGACCCTCGGCTCCGAAACCCAAGGGAAAAAGGGCATAGGTGAGGCAAATGGTAAAACCAATGTTGGGCCTTGCTGGAAAAGTCTTATTCAAAGCAAACTGTCAAGGGGGTCCCATAAATCACCCGACTGCGTTAGGGATGCAAAATCCGGGAACATAATACCGATATGACGGAAACTAGGCGGCAAGAGTGGAACAAAACACTGCATAAGGCCGAGCCTTCCACCCTTTACCAAGTATATAGATGCATTAATTAAATAAGATATATTGTGATATCCCAACAAGTAAACATGTTCCAACAAGGAACAACATCTCCATGTTCCAACAAGGAACAAACTTCATCTTCACCGCAACTAACAACGCTATAAGAGGGCTGAGCAAAGCGGTAACATAGCCAAACAACGGTTTGCTAGGAAAGGATGGTTAGGGGCTTGACATGGCAATATGGGAGGCATGATAAGCAAGTGATAGGCATCGAGCATAGGCATAGCAAAAGAGCGAGCATCTAGCAAGCAAAGATAGAAGTGATTTCGAGGGTATGGTCATCTTGCCTGAAATCCCGCAAGGAAGAAGAACGAGTCCATGAAGAAGACAAACGGACGAAGTCGAACGAATCCTCACAACTCCGAACGAAACCGGCTAACGTGAGAAACAAACCGAAAGAAGCAAACAACATAGTAAACAACCATCACATAAACATGGCATGATGCACAAACAAGTATGATGCATGTCCGTTTAATGAGGCATGGCATGGCAATAAGCACAAACAAAACTACAAGTTAATGGAGCTCAATATGCAACGAGTTGCATATTGACGAACACCACAACACTTATTTAGTTCTCTCCCGATTAGGTACTCAACAATATTAAATGTTATTAAACATGGCAAGGGGTGAAGCATATGAAACTAACTATTTAGGCAAGATTAAATGAGGCCGAAACAACAACAACAATTCCGAAAAATCCTCATATGCATATTTCGAATTTGGTGCTGATCTGACCTAAAGCATATTTTAGAGTTGTTAAACATGAAAAGTAATGCTACCATGTTAAACTAGGCATTTTTCTACCCCATTTACATATATAATTTATTTAAACCGAAGTTACGGTTATTTAGTTATGAAATAAATCATTTTAGCATGGCATTTAAGCAAATTAAAGCAAACAACAATTATAAACATTTAAATGTTGTTATCATGATGCGGATGACATATACAAGTTTTATGCAATTTTATGAAAATGTTGACAAGAGCATTATGAAGCATTGTGTCACCGTGGTGGAAGAAAGGTGCCACGGCAACGAATCCAAAATGGTGCCACGGCAACATATCGGTTCCGATAGCTCATCGAGATGTCGGTGCAAAAGAAAGCGTGATGAAGCGAGTTGAGCAAGATGGTGAGGTGTTCCTGTTACCGGGTTCCCACGGAACGGTGGCATGGCAAAAGAGGGCATCGCAAGGATGATTCGATCACGGTCGGTCATCCCGTGGTTATACCTTCAAGCGCAAGCGCTCGGGGCGGAAAGCGTTTCAGAGAGGGAAGTAGTCGACACGGCGAGGGAAGTAGACGCTCATGTCCCGTGGATGTTCAGGGTCCACGGGTCTTCGAGGGTCGGCGTAGTGGTACACACGCCATCGGGTACTTGTCGGATCCGAGAGGTACTTGGCGAAAAACATGTCAACGGTAGTTGTACTCATTTCAGAGATGAACTTGACGAACTGCGCGGTAGTCGAACTTGGTGCTCGTGGTACACGCTCTTTTCGTAGATGTTCGAGTCGCCGATAGCGGTACTTGAAGAATCCCGAACGGACTTGGCGCCTTCGCCGTAGGGGTACTTTGTCGTTATCCACCTCGGAT